>JARYHS010011408.1:36701722-36879574 GCA_031002005.1 Vandiemenella viatica
GTGGATGGTGACTGCTGTGGTGTTTAAATGGCTTCCGATAAACAAGTGAAAAGTTTGGCACGTTTTATAACGAACACGTAGAAGCGGCAGGCAAACCGTCCTCCTCAAATTTCATGGTGAAAATGAATATTTTCATGAATAGAATTCAAATGAACCAGGAATTGCTCAAGGCTTTTCTACCATGTGGTAAAATCACAAACGTATCATCAACATACGTGTAAAAACATTTAGGCTGCAGCAGCGCATTGTTAAGTGCCCCTTCTTCAAAAAATTCCATGAAGAAATTTGTAATGACCAGAGACAAAGGGCGAGCCCATTGCTACACCACCAACTTGCTCGTAATATTCTCCTTCAAACTGAAAAACAGTGGTTGTCAACACATGGTTGAACAGATCACATTTTCTGATCAAAATGCCCCCTTAAAATTCTAAGGAATCGACCAAGGGAACACGAGTAAAAAGAGACACCACATCAATTCTCACCCGGATCTAACTTTCCACAAACTCACTGGAGTTTCGAATTTGGCGACGACCCTTCCCACTAATGGGTTAAGAATAACTTTGTGGAATTTAGCCAGAAGTACGTAGGGCTATCAATTGCACTCATAAAGGTCGCAATGGTACTCCTCCTTTATGTAATTTTGGTAAACCGTACAACCTAAGAGGAACAGGAGCACGGAGTTCGAGTCGTCTCTCCACATCTTCCGGTAGTACTATGGAGCGAATCAGCTTCGGACATGTTGGTCAGCTTAGACGTAGGGTCTTGGTTAATCTTCTTGTATGCTGGTCCTGCAAAAGCTGCATTATTTTACTATGATAGTCAACTTGCTTAAAACCACCGTGCGGTTACCCTTTCTGCTGCAAAATAACAATAATTTCGTCTTTCTTCAAATAAATATTGTTATTAGGCTCAGTGTTGAGCAGAAGAGTGGATGACGTCATCACACTGGCTTGGCTTGTCTTCCACCGTTTCCGCGGCAGAGAGTAAACAAATAGGTATTCAGTGACACCTATGGTTGAAATGAGGGCTGAGATAAACGCCTTCGAAACGTCTGACAAGTGTGACTTTTTCCGCGGCTGGATGGCCGAGAACTGTTTATTTATTTACATCGCCTTGAAAAACTTCGATCTTACAGACAAGTTTTTGTTAAATAAATCTGAAATACAACAAACATGAAATAGAGAGCCAGAACCGTTGAATAATGTTGTCCCGAAGTGTTAAGCTCATTAAACTGTTTACCTTTGATGGAGTGGCAGTCTCTGGCTGGGATTGTATCAAGAATATTTGGTGACTATATTTTGAGGTTAAGAACAAATTTTAATTTTTCCTCTCGGTGACCGGGCACGTAGAGTCACGACACAAACCTCAGATTTTAAGCTAGATCCTAAGATTACAGTCTGTGAAACTTTTCGACAGTTTTTGCGAGTTCCATAACAAACACATCCACCTTTTCATCGTAAATATTGATTTCTTTAAATATATACACTGGTGGAAATTAAATGCAACATCCAGACGGAGTTGTGATAAATGAATGAAATTTAGCCCCAAGTATCCCCATACGAAGAGTATTAAAAGATTAAAAATTGAAAGTTTTACATGTAATAGTATGAGAGTTATGGGCTATTTATTTACGCAAAACAGCCAAGGTTTTTAGCGTATAAGTGATTAACAGTGTAGTGTTACATGACACTTTTTTATCCATAAGTTCGTGATGAACAAGATTCCAAGCCGTAGTGCAATGTCAGTATACAGACTCCCATATTTACAACCTTCATGGGTGCGCAATACTTTTTAATTAAACCAAAGTTGTGGCCTACGACTAACACCATAGTGTTATAATTCTGGCCTTTGGTAGATGACAGAAGATTCCTAGCGAATTTAGTTTTTTATCCATTGCTTAAATATGTTCTCTATGAAAGCATAAGTTGTAGACTCTGATGAAACATCTTTCGTAACAGTAAACTGAACTTTGATGAGTGAGTTATATATATAAAGGATGTTTAAAAGTATGAAATATTTTAGGAGGTGATATTATACATCAAAATAAGAAAAAAATGCTAGTAAATACAGGGTGTTTCAAAGGAATATAGTAGTATATTTTGCATATTTTCATTCCCTGCTCACTTAAGGCATCTCATTCTGGGGAAACTCGTCACAAGCACAGGGGGTATTTAAATTGCAAAAAACGTGCTATAAGAACTATTTGTGGAGCAAGCCCACAGACGTCGTGCAGAAATCTATTTAAAAACCTGGTGTATTAACAATGCCAGCACAGTATGTATACTCCGTACTATTATTTGTAGTGGAAAATCCTGAACACTTCAATCTTAATGCTGACATACATAGCCATAATACTAGGAATAAATATAATATTCACAAGGATTACAAATCACTGTCAATTGTACAGAAAGGGTTAACATTTACTGGAGCTTCCTTATTCAATGTCTTACCAACAGAAATTAAATGTTATCTACAAAAACCCAACTACTTTAAGTCCAAACTGAAAGAGTTTCTGCTTCAGAATCCATTTTACTCTGTGAAAGAATTCTTCTTGGAATTTGGTAACTAAGAATGACTGATAAAATAGTATATATGGTGTATGGAAGGGAAAGGTGACAAAGTTGTCCACAATTACTAAAATGATATATGGTTTTTCTTTCTGTTAAAACTTTTGACAAATGAGGTGATTACACTGTTTAGAAAATTTCACTCATATATAGTACTATCATGGGATAGCATACACTTAAAAACTGCTGTAAAATATTATGATACTAAACAGGTTTTTAAGTAATTGACTGCTTATAGTTGTGGTAACTGGTTGGTAAGAAAATAAACTGGTTGTTAGATGGTAACAAGTTTATACACTCTTCCACATAATAAGTATTAACTAACTCGGGATTGTATTTGTAGATTACAGGAAATATTGGTTAACTAATGGGTCGTAACTAACTTCTTGTCAATATATAATATTATCAATTATATAGTAATGTTGACATTACTAATAAGTGTATGTACTGTTCCACATCCCCGAGATTATTCTCACATGGGATCAAAGTGAACATATCTATCTATCTATCTATCTAAGTATTCTTTTGTCCAAACTATCGATCGCTGCCCCCGGCTCGGCTATTGGAGAACGAATACATAGTCTAGTTTATTTAATAGCCGCTAGATGTCAGTCGTCTTGTGTTATTCTGGTAACCGTCAATCTTTAAAATGGCTACTCCACAGCAGAAATCATTTTGTGTTATCGAGTTTGCGAAGTGCAATTCCGTGATTACAGTGCAAAGACGTTTCAGGTTGAGGTACCAAATGCATCCTCCGAATGGGTGGAACATTCGTAGATGGTATCGACAGTTTGTAGATACCGGATGTGTATGTAAAGGAAGAGTCCTGGCCGCCCTCGTGTTTCTGAGGCACATGTTGCACGAATTCAAACTGATTTCCAACGTAGTCCTTCAAAATCAACTCGTCGTGCCAGTCGGGAGTTACAACTACCTACAACAACAATTTGGTGTGCTTTGAGAAGTCGGTTGGTTATGAAGCCGTACAAGTTACAGTTGTTACAAGCTCTGCGTCCTGATGACAAACGGAAACGTGTGGCATTTTGTAACGAGATTAATGATGCTATTGACAATGATAACACTTTCGCACAACGCATCGTTTTCAGTGATGAAACGACTTTCCATGTTAGTGGTCAGGTAAACAAACACAATGTTCGAATTTGGGGGTCTACAGAACCCACATGCAGTCATTGAACATGTACGAGATTCGCCTAAAGTCAATGTGTTTTGTGCGATATCCCGATCATCTGTTTACTGCCCATTCTTTTTATGGAAACACGGTTAACGGTCAGCAGTATCTCGCTATGTTACAAAACTGCTTGTTTCCGAGGCTTCAGGAAGACAACTTCATTTTTCAACACTGGAGTCGCCAAGTGCGTGAATTATCTGATGAAACTCTACCGACCCGTTGGATTGGTCGTCAAGGAGCTGGCGACTTAGCATGCATCAGCTGGGCTCCACGGTCACCGGATTTGACACCCTGTGACTTCTTCCTGTGGGGTTTCATTAATGACAAACGTTTATGTACCACCACTCCCACAGAACCTTGAGGAACCGGATCCGTACTGCCGTAACATCAGTGACGAAGGACATGCTTGCCCGAGTATGGGAGGAATTTGAGTATCGATGTGATATTGTTCGTGTGGCTGATGGAGGACATATTGAACATCTGTAATCTGAACTTAAGAGTTCGTAAATATGTGTGTAAATTTTCATATTCGTATGTCTTACAGTTTAATAAATATATGCATTCGAAATACGTATATTCTTTTTGAAACACCTGTATTGGTCGCAAACACATTCTTTGGGAGTTACTAACATGTGCTCAATGTGACGCCCGTCCACGGCAATGCATGCCTAAGCCCTTCGGTATAAGGAATTACGCACTCTTTGAAACTGTCTTGGTTGGTCCTGTACGTCTTCAATGCATGTCATCACATACATCAGAAAGTTTCTAAAACGTATACGGGCGTCATATTGCGGACCTACTATAAACTGGAAACTATGCGTGTTTGCGACCGAATGTTAATTAGATATTTTTGTCTATTTTGATACATGCTATCATCTCCTAAAAAATATTTTAAACTTTTTAATACTCTGTAGAGTAAGTGTAGACTGGCTTTGGACGGTATTTTTTTGAATAATAACGAGTCTAAAAAATTTCCTCAATTGGCAGACACATTCATGTAGGTACGTGCCTACTTTGTACAAGCCCCGCGCTTGAAACTTGTTAAGTCACGGGAAATACAATCATGACAGGGAATCCCTTCCTTTCCATTTCAAAGGAAAGATCGCCCACCTCTTCCCTGTGTTCAGAGGATTATGCGCGGAACAAACATAATCTCAACCTTTGCACAACCAGTCAACACATTGGCAATAATAAAGCTGGAGCATTTTTAAGGAAAAATGATCTGTTACCTGATGTGACACATTTCTTAGTTTGATCTGTTAGGATCAACACAGTCTAGAAGTGTTAATACCGCCTTACCTTATTGGGGATATTTAATTCTACTGGACCTACATGCTTCTGCACCTGGTATCTTGGAGAAAAGTCATAATTTAATTACACATCGTGCAGTCATGAAGATGGGAAAAACATTGTAAACATGCATTTATTACCATCTTCATTGACTGTAGTGTATATTAAAGGATTATACCAACTTATATTCTGTAAGATTTTTGAAGTTGATTTTCAGTGATATGTAACTTTTTTGGCAATTCGAATAAATAAGACGAACAACTTATCTTATATATATATATATATTCTAGGGTTTTCAGATGGAAACTTCAGTTATGTTCTGCGTTTCTTCTTTCTGATTAGGTCTCGTTCCCGCTTAGTTGGATAAATAACGTGAATGCTCGAATTTCCGATACTGATGGGGAGAAAATAAACATGCAGAGTTATAGACGTTCCTTAGTGTGTGCAAATAACTGCGTGGAACACGTATCAGGTTTGCCTGATATCGGCTGACGATATCAGCACATGCCACGCCAAGATTACAGTTTGATGGATAGCTACACCTCACGTGATTCATCAGATAAGCGTCTTGTGTAACTCATAAAACACGCTTCTCAGAAGCTCTTTTACTGGTGTATGCGCACTTTTAAAAATACCTCAAAGTCAGTTTCTTCGGGCGTTAACACTAAATTTCGGAGAACTTTTAAATTAAATACCGCGGCACAGGGGATTGTTGTTACAGTATTCGTTTTCTTCGTTGCGTTGGATATTCACCAGCAAGTGTTTTCTTGGCGCATTATTTTTGGAGTAATTTGATTGATGGTAACTAACGTCCACCTTAAATATTCTGACAGTTGTTTTGCAAGCCAACAATCTCACCGCACAGAAATATTACTCCGTTTCTCTGAACTATAAGGGAATATGGTGTATCATTTAAAATCGCATTAGCTACTGAGATATTTCATATGGAAAAATCTGGCTGCCTCTTTAGCACCCTTCCAAAATCTATTTTTGATAACCAAACAGTGGGGAACCTTATTCAAGAAATGGTCTGAAGGAGTTTTTGTATTCCAGTACTGTCATTTCCGTGGAACATCCCTCATTTGCAAACTTAATAGAGATGCACGAACCACAAGTAATAATTGGGGTAGAGAGTTGGTTAAAAGAAGAAGTACTAGACAGTGAGATTTTTCCTGCTGGTTACAGAGTGTACCGCAGAGATAGAGGAGCAATTGGTGGAGGAGTCTTCATACTAGTTAGCAAAAACTACCACAGTTCACTGGCGTTCATAGATCAAGACCATGAGTTACTTGGGGTAGATTTCTGGGGTAATAAAAAAGAAAAAATCAGAGTGTTGGCTGTTTACCGCAGTGGAAGAATGACAGAAGAGGATGAGGCTCTTGGGGAGAAATTAAATTCATACTCAGATTTCAGAGGTGAGAATAGAATGATCATCATCGGCGGGATTTAAATTTACCAGGTGTAAACTGGGAAGGGAATAAGATAAATAACACAAGGGAACAAAGATTTGCAAATATCTTAATAAGGGAAGGAGGATTTACACAAGTGGTTGAGCAAAACACTAGGGGACAAAATATTTTGGATATATTTCTAATTAAGCCCGATGAAAACCTTTTGAGGTATCAAGTAACTGAAGGAATAAGTGATCATGAAGCAGTTCTGATGGATATTAGAGGATTCAGTAAACCAGCAGCCAAATTGAAGGGGGAAATAGGTACAGTTATAAAAAGGCACAGGTTTCAAATTTGAAGAGATATTTCAGAGAACAATTCAGCAAACGGAAGGAAGGCTCAGGTACAGTAGAGTCAAGGTGGGAAGTGTTCAAGGAGATAATAAGAAAGGGGGAAGAAAAATTTATTCCAAAGCAGAAAATAAAGAGAAGTATAGAACCTATGTACTATAATAGGGAAGTGAGGAGGTTAAAGAGGTTGGTAAGAAAAGAACATAACAGAGTTAAGAGACAGCAGGTAGTAGGGAATATTTAAAACAACTAAACAAGGACTTAATAACAGCAAAGAAAATGGCTAAAGTTGGTTTATGAAGAGTGTTGTCAGTGCAGGAGGACCATTGACTGATGCATCTAGAAATTTTTATGGCTATATCAGGAAACTGAGAGGAAGGGAGGGTGTAGAGACACTTATAGATTAGGATGGAGAAGCAGTTACTGACGATTTGAAAAAAGGCAGAGATTTTAAGTAACTGGTTCAGTGAAAGCATTAGGGACAATGAATCAGAAACAGGAGGGTCTAATTTGGAGAACGAGCTTAACAACACAATTAGAAATGATGATAGTAAAAAATTTGATATCCATCCTGAGGAAATCATGAAGGCAATAAGAAAGCTGAAAAAATAAATAAAGGGGCTGGTGAAGATAATATTACAACAGATATGTTAAAAATAGCCGGATGTGACATTGTACCTTATCTTGAAATATTATTTAAATTGAGTCTGCTTACCACAGGACTGGAAAAGTGCAATAGTAGTACCGGTACATAAAGGAGGCATGAGAAATAGAGTTGAGAATTACAGGCTAATCAGTTTGACATCAGTGGTAGGTAAATTAATGGGAAGATTGATATGCAACCATATCAGAAATATATGTGAGGAACGTAAGTGGTTTTCAAGCAGGCAACATGGTTTCAGGCAAGGATATTCATGCGAATCTCAGTTGGTGGGATATATGCTAGATATTTCAGATGAAATGGACAAGGGAGGCCAAATTGATAGTGTAGCACTAGATTTGTCTAAGGCGTTTGACAGAGTAAGCCATAAAATGGTAGTAAATAAGGTAAAAAACCATTGGAGTGGATGAGAAAGTGATGTGCTGGGTAGAAGAATGTTTAAAAGGTAGAAAACAGAAAGTTAGGGTAGGAAATGTAGTATCAAAAGAAGTGGAAGTAAAAATGGGTGTGCCACAGGGTAGCATATTGGGACCATTGCTATTCATTATTCTAATGAATAATTGTGTTGATTGTTTACTATCTGAAATTAGATTGTTTGCAGATGACATAATGCTGTATAAAAGAATCAAAATGATAGAGGATTCTAAACAGTTGCAGGGTGATCTGGACAGGATATCTAATTGGGATGGTAAACATGGAATGAAGATAAATGCAAAGAAGAGTCAGCTTATTAGATACACAAATAAAAAAACAAAAGGTTAATTATGAATATAAGGTGGGGAAAGAATTGCTTGTTGAAGACTTGAAATGTAAATATTTTGGAATTACTTTTGATAACAAACTTAACTGGGCAGGACACATAGGACAGGTGGTAGGAAAAGGTTTCAAAGTTCTGCACTTGTTGGAGAGAGTGATGAGGGGATGTACGAGAGAAGTCAAGGAATTGGGTTACAAAACTTTGGTCAGACCATTGCTCGAATATGGTAGTGTAGTATGGGACCCTCATTTTACGTATCAAATACAGGAGTTGGAGAGGGTGCAAAAAGTGCTGCTAGATTTGTTTCTGGAAATTATCGCAGAATGCAACCAGTGACGGATATGATAAAGGAGCTGGAAAGGGATTCATTGCAAGACAGGAGGAGGATGAGGAGGGTCATGGGAGTGTACAGGGCATATACTGGCGATGAGGCATGGAATGATATTGCAATAGGTATGAAAAGTAGTGCATGGAAGGGAAAAGATGACCATGACCACAAGCTGGCACTTGATTTCAGACACAAGGGTGTGGGAAGATTCTCTTTTTTAGGTAAGGGTGTCAGGGATTGGAATGAGTTACCAAGAGAAATGATGAATAATTTACCGAAAACTTTGAAAGAATTTAAATATAAAATTTGTAGAGGGCAAATGTAGGTAGGTGCAGGATAGGGGGAAGATGGGTGTGTAGGGAAATTGCCACCAGAGCCTGTGCTCCATTGCAATTAAATTAAATTCAAAAGGATCTGGACATAGCCTGGTGTGACTAATGGAACTGATATAAGTGGAAGTCAATGTACACAACTAACAAAAATAACCTATTTGTTAAGGAGCACAAAGTAAATAGTCAGTTATAGAGGGGTGATGAATGGTGTTGTGTGTGTGTGTGTGTGTGTGTGAGAGAGAGAGAGAGAGATTTGGCAGTGTTCAAAGTACAGTTTTTCTCAAAGTGATTTGACATGATTTCACACTGCAAACACGATTAATTCGAATGTAACATTATTCCAAAAAAGAACTTCATTAAACTCTTTTGATAAACTGACCTGTGTAAAGTATGTGTCATCTTCAGGCAACTATGAACAGTACCAAGTTACCATATTCTTTTTAATTTTAAGCACTTGTGAGTTTTTCTGAAAATACTTATGACTGGGAGATCTTCTGTAATTTCTTTGAATAAAAATTGTCTTTCTGTGCCGTTTTTTTCCACATATTGGCGCTCAGCATAGCAATATTCTTATTCAAGATAATTAAACATGAACCAGATCTTTATTGTTTATTTCAAAAGATTTTTTTAATTTCCATACTGGATTTACTAATTCTACTAACATCAGTGCTGCATATATTAATAAACTTGTTACTTTAGTTTTTTTGCACTCCCATATTGTATCACATTGTTGTCTTATATTTTTCCTCTTGGGTCTTTGTAATTTCCACCATGACTTGGAAGTTAAGTATTCTGCTGCATACTGTAATTTCTGTGTTGAAAGTCTCCTCAGACTTCCATATTAAACATTGTAAGTTAATTTTGTTGTGCTTTAATAATATATTGTTTCCTTTCTGATTACAGCCAGACTTTGGGCAGCATGCATCAGAATTACTACCATTGTTAATTGATCATGTGGCTCAAATACTTGTGCAACTCCAGGAAGATAGCAATAAACCACAGGGTTTTGAGCATGTTTTTTATGCACTGGAGCAATTCTGTAAAGACATGGAGTCAAAAATTGTGCCATATTTGCCAATACTCATGGAACATCTTTTTGCTATTATTTCTTGTGTGCAGTCTGCACAAGCTCGTCAGCTTGCACTCAGTGTCATAAGTGCTGCAGGTAAAAGGTTACAGCTTGGATGCATGTTCCTAATTAGTTCATGCAGTAATGTTCTGACAATGCAGCATGCATCTGAGTGGAGAAAGTTGAATTTTATTTATCCATAAACTAGTATTTTGTCACCAGCAGTAGAAACTTAGATTCACTCTTATTTTTGAAAGGTTTATTTTTCTGTTGAAACAAGACTTCATGTTTTGAAGTTGTTTTTCATAATGAAGTTCATTATCCAGTGTTAGCTAGTTAATAATTCGTATTAATTCTGGAAAAGAAGTTTGCTTAACATAATTGAAACTGAGGTGATGAATCATCAATGAAAATGGTGTGTACACTTAAGTTTCGTGTATTAATTCTTTTAGGAAAGTAACCAGTTAACAGTTGATAGTTTACTAGGTGAAACGCTGACATTCATATTGACTTTGATGGTCTGTTTGTATAGTTCAAATTTCATTTTAGAGTTCAGAACTGCATTTTAGAATACAAAAAAAAACTTTAATTTTATACAAAATCTACAAATCAAATAATCCAGGAGTGGGACAGCTATGGGTAATTGCTTGTTGAAGACATAAAATACAAATATTTTAGTATATCATTTGATAATAAACTCAAAGTGGCAAAGCACACTTTGGATGTCGGAGAGAGGTTTCAAGTCTTGCATCTATATTAGAGTGTAATGATAACAATAAGGAATATAATAAGGAAGTAAAGAAACCAGGACATAAAAACTCAGTGAAGCCTTGTTCGAGTATGGCCAATTGGCACGGGACACACATTTCAGGAACTTTATGTTGGACTAGGAAGAGGTGTGAAAGAGTGCAGCTTGATTTGTTAGTGAATGTTACCAACAAAGAGAGGAAGTAACTAATTTGGTAAAGGGACTGGGTTGAGTGTCAGAATGATAAGGACATGGAGTGGGTGCAGGACCTATGTAAAGCAAACACTTGTAAGACGCAAAGCTTTGCCTTCGGGTGGAGGCATAAAGGCTTTGTCTTAACTTTAACCGTGTTTAGCCTTGGATAATTGCTTTATAATAATGAAGAGGTCACCACATAACTTCATTTTTTTCTACCTCAAGTTAAGTAAACGTACAGACAAATAAATGTTCACAAGTCAGTTAGAGTTAAAAATCACTATATTCTTGAGAATGTTATAAAGTCATTAGCTGGATAGGCATCAGACAGTCACAGAAAGAAAGTGTGCAACTTCAATTAACCAACTTGAGCCAAACCACACCCCATAGTTCACTATATTATGGATTATTACTTGAAAGTATGGAAAAGTTCATCACACGCTTCAGTTAAGGCACTTGGTTAGCCAGTGACCGATACTTAAGAAATTCAGAGGCCCCACTTGGTGAGATACTATTCAAAACTGCATCTTTGTTATCCTGACTGAAACTCTAAAACTTCGCAATGCCTCCATCTTGCCCACACTATAGCACAGTAGTGCCGTAAATGATAACTGACAAGCCGACTGAGCTACATGTTATCCCTCTTGTGATTTCTGAAAGACTGAGGCCGACTGAGCGAATGCATGAGTCTATGTCACGTCTCACTGCTTCTCGAAGACTGGCCGCCAAGGGAAAGTTCTAGGCGTCTACATGCTCTCTCACAAACCGTGGGAAACTGCAAAGCTATCGCTTCACATGGGTAGTTTCTGGAAGGCTAATCAGGTATCAAATCGCATGTCTGAAAATCTTGCATCATCAAATTTCAACCTTGACAACAAAAATCTCTCTGAAATTTTACAAATCACTTGATCTTATAGCAAATTTCAACTTTAGTTATTATAAAAAAAATTCGTAACTTTAATAGTTTAACCGAAAATAAATAATTATAATACGAATTTTCGAAAAACTGCTCCAGGTTAATGCTCAAAACTGATGCAACACAAAATACTGTCTTGAAAACTGCAAAAACCTGATTTCCAGGTTGAATTAACATAGTAACTGACAATAGAAATGATAAGCAATACTATTCAATCTAACTCGCGGTTCTAAGAATAAAATTTTGTCATGCAGTTACAAAATTTATAAGATACCTGACACTGCTGATGAGGCATCAATGAATATTGAAAGGAGACATAGGATTATCATGCAGAATGAAGAGATGACCATGGCAATAAACTAGTACCTAATTTTAGTCATAAAGCAATTACCTTCCAACAGTGAAAATATTTAATGTAAAAGCCATGTAATTCAAAATTAAAATTATATATATAGGGAATTTGCAAGTTGTTATAAGATCCATCACAAAAAAAGTAATAAGAATAATTAATTTTTGTTAATTAATAAAACAACAAAAAATATTCCCCATAAACAATAAAAATTAAAAATGTATATTCATATTCATATGCCCTCCTATGTGGGCTTGTTATTTTACCAAAGTACTTGTACATGTAGGTGGTGATGATACTGAAATGTAATCTTCATGAGTTTGCTGTTGGATTTGGTGATGAAAGACAAGATTTCAGTGCCATATTCTGCCACTGTCTTCAGGCTAGGTGCACACGCTGTGACAAGCAGTACTGCACTGACGTCCTGTGGTGTCAGCACACCTTATATGGCCTAGTGCTCCCCAGCCCTACCCTCCAACCTTACTCCATAGTTCCTGCCAGCTGCAGCTTCATTTTGTGTTCATAACACCTGGTGTTCAATGATCCAACTGTGAGCCAATTATTATGGTTTATCTTCTGGCGTTGCCTCACTATCCCTGTGGTCATCTAAATTAGATAAACCATAGTAACCGGCTTACAATTGAATCATTGGTTACCCAGCATTTCAGATGCAATATAGAGGTGTAGTTGGAGGGAACTATGAAGTGGGGTTAGAGTAGAGGGATGGGGGGCACTAGGCTGTATAAGACATGCTGGCAAAGGGGACATCAGTGCAGCTCTGCTTGTTGCAGCAAGAGAATCAGGCCTGAGGGTGGCAGCAGAATACGCCACCAAAGCTTGTCTTTCATCAACACAATCCAGCAGTGAACCCGTGAAAATTATATTTCAGTGACTCACCAGAAAGCCTTCATCTGCACACAAGGATAATACTGTTACAATACAGGTAAACAAACCATTAAAGTTACAATAATTATAATTAAAATAAGATAGCATAGGGAGGATACCCTGTCACTTGCCACAGATGAAGCAGGAGTTCGAGACAAACACATACACACACTAAACTCAAACATCCTATACTATATTTCGGTTAACAATCTTACTTCTGTTGGACACTGGAAATATAACTGGGGGAAAGATGTGTACCCATCCAGACCTACCACATAAATGAATGAAACAAGAATGAAGGGTTTGGATTGCATCAATGGTGGATGGAGAAAGTCGTTTCAACCTCATTGAGATCATTATAGGTGGGAGAGGTTCGGGGCAATTAACTAGAAGCAATTACATCAGTGACATGGTGAGTAACCATCCCAGCATTTGCCTGGGGTGATTTCAATAAAGCCATGGAAAACTGAAATTTGCATGGGTGTTAGGGTATTTAATCTACGTTCTCTTGAATACCATGCCTGAGTTATTCTGCTCAACCATTGGGCTTGATTTAGCATAGGCCACTTTTACATCAAGTGGCCAAGGGAGAATAAGCTCATCATGTAGCACTGGATATCTCATAAGTAAAATTTAACTATTTGCTGTAGTTTTACATTAATTTCTAGTTTATGATGTGTTGGGTAGATGCTAGCTTGTGCACAGTTTAAAATATTTATTGAAACTGTAGCATGTGGCATCCAGTTGTACGCTGGAAGCATAGGCAGAAATCTCTTGGATTAATGAGGTTTATTGAAATGAGCATTATATATTCCAAACATCTAATATTATTCTAGTTTCTTATTCACAAAGTATCTGTCATAATTTATTTCCTTTTAATAATTATAATATATCAGAAACATCAGACATTAATTTCCTTGTCATTACATCATATCAGTTATAATGTTGAAAAGCGTATTCTTAAACTATTGTGACAATAATACAAATAATATTTTGTAGTCATACACTCAAAATTATTTTTTTTTTTTTTTTTTTTTTTTGTAGTCCTGAAAATTATAAAAGTAAATGATGCATAAAATACCACTTGTCTCCCTTCTCAATTTACAGCCACTGCTGCCAAGGAAGAAATGGTTCAATATTTGCCTCAAATAATTGCGTACTTGAGGGCTTACCTGTCAAGTGAGGAAGATGATGAAAAAACTATAGCTCTTAAGATCCAAGCTTTAGGTAAACCATATTTTCATTGTTTCTGAGATTTATAATCTGACAATTTTATTATCTGGTAAAATATGCACAAGCTGAAATAAGAGCTCTCATATGTTATAATTTTCAAGTAACTGACTAAGATAATTTTGTTTTCCATGATCTTTGTATATCTGTCACTTCTAGAGCATTTTAAAACCATTGACCAAGTCTGTAATTGAATTTTTTTGAAACATGCATCTTTGTCAAACAACTGGCTTCCCAGTCCTGTCATAGTTTGACGGAGGAAGTAGATGTGTTGCCGTCTATTTGCGAAGCACGTAATTATCTTCTGTATGCACTAAGTGCATTTTTTGTTGGTGTAATGTGTAGTTCTTGAGACAGAGATTGGGGATCATCATGGTATTCACCTAGATCTAAGGTTCCCAACCTTTTTTGGACTCTAAACCCCTTTTCATGAAAAAATTATTCACCACCACTTTCTCAAAAAAAAAAAATCAATTAATGTCATCTTGTGAGAAACTAGCTTATGCTGGGGTTATGCGTAAAGCTTCAGTCTTAGCTATGGCCATAGATAACTGAGGATATTCCAGTTCTAGCTTTGTAAATGGACTTGGTTGTCACTTAGTTTAAATAATCTCAAACTAAGAAAAGGTGTTTGCAAATAATGCTCACATGTCTATTTCTGGTATACATATATTATATTCTTCAAAGTTTTTTTTGCAAAGTCACAAACTGAAATGGCATCAGACAAATTCTCTGAAGATATAGTTGCAAGTTTGATTAACCTATTCAAGCCAGACCCACCCCAAAGTTCAAAGTACAATTAGCTATCACTTGGAAGCATTTCAAAGTTCAACACCTGCTTCTACTATTCAACTTGTTTGTCCACAACTGACACTTAGGTGATCTCTACACCCCATGGCGTAAATACTGCTTCAAAACTGTGTTGCCCTAAAACTGAAACTTTCAGACTGAACTATGCCAACAGTGCAACACTAAGCAGCATAGCTGCGCTCTAACTGAAATTGGCCGGCCGACTGAAGGAGAGGAAAATTTTAGGCTAGTAATTAAGCTCACTGACCGTGGGAATCTACAAAACTTCCACTTCATACGAGAATCTTCTGATAACTGATCAGACTCGTATAAATTTACATCATATATCATGCATGACCTTTAAGGTTAAAAATGTTTCTATCACTCTGAAACTTTGAGAATCGCCAGATATTGTGAAAAATGTCAACTTTAATCCTTATAAAAAAAAAAAATCTGTGACTTTAATAGTTTCACCATAAAAAATTATTTTAATGTGGTTCCAGAATCCTGTTAATAACTTTCCCAATTTTGTATCTACTATACTGAAATAAGTTTTATTTTACTCCTAAAGAGTTACTCTTTCGTTTACTATCAGGCAAAGCATGTTTACTATTACCAAAAGGTGAAATAAAATTCATAATCCAAAACAGAATCTAATTAATATTTCAGGAGTTATTAAAGATATCAACCTGAAAGTAACTTGAATCAAATCTACATATTCAAAAATGGTCACTGTGTGAACTTAAAGGTTCTAATTGCTTTCATTCATTTATTATGAATTTTCGAAAGAATATTGCAAATGAAAATACTATCTCAAACTGTGAAAATCTGATTTCTAGCTTGAATTAACATAAAAACTGACTATAGAAATGATATGCAATACTATTCAATTTAATTCATGGTTCTAAGAACAAATTTTGTTATGCAGTTACAAAATTTATAAGATACCTGACACCCTTTTGAGAAAAAAATTATCATATCTCATTATTGTAATAAATAATGTAATCCATAGTGTTCCTACTTTTTTAACTTAAAATTGTCTTTTTGAAATAGTGATTCATTTGATGGCACCTCTCTTAGGTGAAATTTACATCATATATATAAAAACTTAGATTTCTAAAGTTACTTTATTAATAGATATTAACAATATTGCAGTATAAATAAAAAAATCATGTTATGAAAAAATATTAATTAGGGAATTTTCTTCTAGAAATTGCCCTTTTTTTTATATAAGGTGCGTTATTTGTCATCTACAAGCACAAATCACCATGGTCAACTATTGACAATCTGTTTCTTTTCTTAACTAATAAATTGCTGATTATGCTACATCCTCATCATGAAAATACAATTAAAACCTTTTTTGATGCAGCCATTAAAGTAGGACATAATACTGGATAACAAGGGGGGGGGGGCATTGGTCCTGAACGCCCCTAAATTTTCCTTGAACCAATGCCCACTGGTGGGCAGTACTGCCCCATTGGGAACCACTGGCCTAGATGATTGTGGAAAACTGCCTAAAAACCACAATCTGGATGGCTGGGACATGGGGACCAGGAGTCGATCTTGCCCCATATCCCGTTTACAGTGGCATAGCTATTGGAGGGCTAGGCGGTGCTTGCACTGGGGCCCCCAAGTTCAGGGGGCCCCAAAAGCTCCAGGTCACCCATCTGGCCTAAGGGCACCAATATTTTTTTATTTATTAATTCTTTTTATTATTTTTAATTTTTTAAATTTTTAATTTTTTTTGTTTTTTTTTTTTTTTTTTTTTCACCAGCACCTTGTTAACCAAGCTACGCAACTGCCCATATGTATAGAATATATATGACTAGAAAAATTAGTATATGTCATGAATTTTCAGGACAGGGAAAAAGCACTGTCTGCTGTAAAACATAAAGGTCAGTACATATTCAGTTTGTCAAACACCAAACAAAAATGATGGTTTTGACTAGTTGCCACTGTAAGAAGATGCATTAGCAAGACGAAACTCTTTGAGGGAAATTAAATGCATATTCACAAAGTATGCTGGCCATGAAATACAAGCATTGAAGTAGATAAAATGTAGGCATGATAGGAACTAGTACTAACAATATAAGGAAACATAGTTTTTCAAATGCTTTAATTAAGGAGAGGACTTTTCTTTAATTAGCAGATCAAATTATGTTCAATTTATTCTTTATAAAGGCCATTAATAAGATGACATTTCATCATGAAACAGGTGTGACACAATGTACATGAATTCAGTAAATCAATGGACAAGAAATAAGGTGGATTTAGTTATAGTTATGACAAGGCCAAGAAGCAGCCATTCAAGGAGATAGTAATAATGGAGTAAAAAATGTTTAATTCAAAACACACACAAAAAAAGAAAACCACAGATTAGGAATGTTGTTTGCCACTAATGGGTTAGATAATGTTTTTAAATACTATTTTCTGGTTTGTTAGTTTAGGGTTACTAGAATTTTTTTAACAAATCCACAGATGCTTTTTACATCCACAGATGTAAAAAGCATCTATTTCACTGTTGTAAGCTTTATAATTAAAGGTTGAGTTAACTTAACTTTAAAGGAACATATTTTGTGACTGAATTTACACCCAATTTGTTATCAGTAGTATTTCTCACAGGGATGAACATTCTTGAGAAGATCATCTGGATCTGATAAATGGAAAATCACTCAGCATACCATCACTAGCCATACATTTTCTTTTCTTAGATGAAGACGTTGTTAAAACATTAAAACCACTGGAGTGAAACAACTTGTGAGAACTTAAGCTATGCCACAACAAGCATTGGTCACAATACTTGTGCCAAGAGAGTATTAGATTGCTCAATAAGCAGAAGGAATGGAGAGGCAGTCATAAATTTAATATGTTTGGGGTAATATTTAGAATTAGAAAAACATTTTAAAATGCAAAAGAACCAAAGAAATAATTTAAGTAAGATTAATGGATTGTAAAGCCTCAGTTTCTCCATGAAACATTGTCGAACATGGAAGGGCACAGTGTTGAGTAATTGTTGTAAGTAGTCTGCAGCTGGCATTCGCAGGAGGTGGAGCCAATAGGCGAGCGCAATGAGTGTATGAGGAATGTGAAATATGGTTTTCCATGATTGAGTATCAAGTGGTTAAAAGGAAAGCAGCATGATGCAGTTTTTTTTTTTTAGATATTTAGACAAATGCTCAGAAAGAACTGAGAGCTATTGGTAATTTGTGGTCAGGGTAAAATGTGTTGTCGAACTTATGCATGGTTCAAACCTGCAATTGTGGTAGAAGAAGTTCGTAAGGCCTTATCCACAGTCAAGTAACTAAAATAACTGTTGGTGGTGATGGAGAAAATGGAAGGGAAGGTGAATAAACCCTGAGTGATCTTCAAAGCGAACCGTGTTGTGATTACTGAACATAAACGACTGTGCAAGCCTAACAATCAGGGAGCTAAACAGTAACCCATTATTACTAAGTGAGCATAGCATTATCACAACTACCACAACTGATTGTGACACAGCTGATCACAACACTGCTTATTGCGACAGCCACACCTGATCGCAACACAGCTTATAGCTACACACTACTCAATATCTGCATGGAAAGAATTCTGCTTCGTATTTTGTGAAGGAAGCTTATCAAAAATTCTCACATGATTAAATAATAATTCTAAAAAAATATCAGGAGACAATGGTAAAAACTTGGAGACATTGCAGGGACAAAATCTGTCTGTGAACAGAGAGCTAAATATGGGGACTGTCTCAGGGAAATGGAAATGTCTGGTAACCCTGGGGAGGTTAGAAACAATTACATCATCAAGATAAAAAGATAAATCATTCTGGCAGAAATAGACTCACCTCCCATTTGCATTCTGTTATATGCAGATATGCAGTTGTTTTCTTTAGTTTCATATTTTATTTGAAAATGATGTAGACATCATGTTGCTGCTAACACAGATACTATGATAGTACTGTGATCTCATTTGGTAATGCATAGCACCTGATTAGATTTCACCATGAACTGACACATTTTGTTGTTATCATTGTTTCATTATTTTTACAGATACTCTTGGAACATTGGCAGAAACCATTGGAGATGAACACTTCAAGGAACTGGTCCAAGAAAGCGTGAAAATTGGTATGAACTTTATAAACGATTCAGATGAACCTGACTTGAGGAAAGCAGCATTTGGATTATTTGCATCTCTTGCATCAACCTTAAAGGAAGAAATGCGAAGTGTGTTGCCATCAGTTGTGAAAGTTATGATAGAATCTCTTAAATACACAGAAGACCTTGTGGTAAGGCCTTTAATGTCAAAAAATAATTTTAATGAAATCTTATGACGTTTATGGACTTGTCGTTTTCTCAGAGTGTTATAGCACTGCACGATGAATCAGGTAGGTATAGCAGGGCAATGTCAAGTGCTGTCCATCGTGATTACAGTTTTTAGGGTGTTTTCCACAATCATCAAAGTGAATTTCAGGATGGTACCCAATATCCACCTCATAAACTATTCATTACACAAACAAAGTGTGTGTATGAACCCAATCCACGGCATAGTACACACCTCATACTCGATATGTTGTTTATTTTCAGTGAGCAGTTAGTTGCAAATTCTATAGTGGATAAGTGTATTAATTGTGTTTACAATCATTTATTCTCACTCACATTATTGTAATTTTTTCATATTTTGTATATTGTAACTGTTGTCTCTTCCTTTCTCATAATCCGTATTTTGCGTGGGTTTTCAATGGTACATCAATATAATTTTTATATTTTCAAGCTGCTTTGATTCTTCTACCAGAGTCTTCTTTTTTACATGTATTTTCATAAACAAAGATGGATAGGCTGCGACGAGTGAAAAACATATGTGACCTACAAAAATATATACAACAATTTGGTTTAATGCCTTATTCATGTCATAGGGAGCAAGCCATAAGATTCGAGAGGGTTGCACATACCAAAGGTTATTGCATGACTGGCTGGGTAGTGGAAGACAGGGTGTGGGAGGAGGTGAAAGGGGGAACTGTTAAGAAGTGAACTGTCGATATGTCAGGAAAGACAAAGATGATCCATATGAAGTGTATGTATAAATGTAAAATTAATTTATATAGAACAAAAGGGAATAGTGTGTTAAATCAAACAATAAGTAAATAAATTTGGAAGAAATTTATTAAAATTATTATTACTATTTAAATGATAACAATGATAATACTAATAATAATGAGCGGAGGGTAAAATCGTAGAATTTTATCGATGGTTGAGGCCATGGAGGTGTCTGGTATCCAGGATATTTTGGTATGCAAGTTACCATTTTCAAAGTTCTGATGTGTCAGTGGTTTTAGGGAAAACTCTGAATTCAGTGAGTGGAGCAGTCATTGAGGTTAGTAAAATGATGGAGTGGTGTGACCAGCTGTAAGAAGGCATACATCAACCCAAAACAACCCTGATCAAGTCGACAGGTTGGGTGCTGAAACATTGGTAATAAAACACCATTGAAAGCAGTACCAATGCCACAAAAGTGAGTGGAATTTTTACTAACATGATGCCTGCTAAAAGTTTAAAATACTATAGACCTTGAGGTTGTTAGAATCATGATAATTGGCATGTTCTGGTACTTGAAGATAGCCTATAAGTTGTGGGTGTGGACTGTTTGTCCCTGGCCATTCATTCTGACTGAGAATTGCTGTGTAGTGAGGCCTATGTAGGAACTAGTGCACTGATGATAAGGAAGGTTTGCCCTGTAGTAGGGTTTAAATATGTGAGTGGATGCATGCTGCAAATTTTGCAGCAAGGTCTATTGCATGGAAAAGGTCCATATGGTGTTTCTGGAGAGTCTAGTGGAGGCTATTTGTGGACCAAGATGTTTTTGAGATTAGGTGGCCTGCCCTAAAATATTTACGGGGGACAGTTGGTAGAATTTTTGGTAGGAAAGGATTGAAGGAAGTCATGCCCCTGTTGTAAGATTTGGTTGATGGACTCGAGGCAGGGCTATGGTTGGATTTTAGAGGAACCTGATGGGAGTGGTTATGTGGAGATTTGTTTATGTACTAGATCTACCAGGTAAAGGCAGGAAATAAAGGTTGTGGTAGCTTCTGGGAATTCAGCATCTGAACAGATGCATCTGCCATGGATTGCAAGGCTGTGAGGGAGGGAGTGTTTGGTATGGAATGGATGGCACTTGTCAAAGTGTAGTTATTGCTGCAAATGAGTTGGTTTGATGGGGACATAGGTATGAAGGGCAACCTGCCAGAGCGTGATGTCCAGATTGAGGAACTTGTGTGTGCAGGTGTGGGTCAAGGTAAAATTATTGGAATGGCTATTGTCAGGGGAATGGAGAAATTCTACCATTTGGTTTTCACTGTGGGTTCAGATCATAAATATATCATCTATGTTTCTGAACCACACAGTGGGTTTAGAGGGAAGAGGTTCAAAAAATGTTCCTCCAGACGACTGAGGAATAGGTTGGCATAGGATGGGACCATGTGGGAGCCCATAGCAGTGCCATGTATCTGATGATATACTTTGGAATTTAATTTAATTTAATTGAAATGGAGCACATGCTCCAGTAGCAATTTCCCTAAACACCCATCTTGCCCCTTTCCTGCACCCACCTACATTTGCCTTCTACAAATTTTAACTTTAAATTTTTTCAACATTTCTGGAAAATTATTTATTGAAGGTGAAGAAGTTTTTGAAGGGAATTAGTTGATCCAAGGATGAAAGGAATTATGTGCTTGGGCTGCTATGTGGGGGTCACAGATCTAGAAAGTGTTCAAGGGTGCTAAATCCCTGACTATGGGGAATATAGGGAAGTTACATCAGTGGGGACAAGGAAGGAATCAGGGGATAGAGGTGTGTGAACTGTGGATAGATGTTCAAGGAAATGTGGTGAGTCTTTGACATAGGAGGCAAAACTCTTTACAAAGTGTTGGAGATATTGATCCATTCAGTGGTTGACCCATTTGCTGCAACTATAGGTCACCCTGGATTGCCAATCTTGTGGATCTTGGGAAGAAGGTACAGAGCAGGAATACAGGCATTCTGGGGAACTATGAGGGTAATGAACTGAGGAGTGAGGACTTGTAAGATGCCCTTTATGTACAGGTAAGTTTTTATTTCCTGGCATATGGAGGTGGTAGGTTCTGTAGAGTGTAGAAGTTAGGTGTTGGTGTCAGTTAGCTGTTTCAGTCATAGTCATTGTGGTCTGTCACTAAGCTGGTTGAGCCCTTGTGTGAAGGGAGGATAATAATATTATGGTTTCTGGACAGTTCTCTCATGGCTCAAGTTTCCATGATGCTGAGGTTTTTGGAGTGTGGAATTGAGTTTAGGAAAGATTATGATGACAGAATGCAGGTGAGGATCTCCTGGAATGCAATAAGTGGTTGGTTTTGTGAGAGTTGGTGTGGATCAAGTGAAGATTGAAGTATAAATTGTTATAGGCTGGATTCAATTTCATTCCGCTGTATCATTTTAGTCTTTCCCAACATATTGATAGTTCGCTTCTTAACAGTCTACCCCTGCCACCTCTTCCCTCATCCTATCTTCAGCTACACAGCCAATCATATGGTAAAATTTGTCATGAATGCACCTTCAAAACCATATGGCATGTTCCCTACCTCATGAATAATGTGTTAAACCAAAATATTGTATATGTTTTTGTTCATCACATATGTTGTCCACTCATCACAGCCTTAAACTTTGGGGAGTGATGAGACATTTTGCCTGTCCTTTGTTATTTATATTGCCTAAAAGCCATTTCCTTTTTCCACATTTTAGTTATTATCATGTTTTTCTCAGTCCTGTGTTTACAGTCTTTATACATTGTTTCATGTGAAGTTTTCTAAATGTGGTTGCTTTAATTCCCTTTTGTATGTATTGCTTCTTTAAGCTCTTAATTTTAATCAGCTACAAGATTTATGTAGCAGTCAGTATTCACCACTGAAAAAAGTTTAAAATTAATCCATTTGTTAGGTATAATATATCTAGTTGATATCTCCCTCGGCATTTCAAAATGTATATTCTTCATTGCTTCTTTAACAGTTAATGTGGTCCAATTAGTTTCTACTATTTACAAAATTCTAATACTCGTATACTGTTTCCTCACACAGTTCTTTCTCCTATGCTAAAATTCCATATTAAATTCACCACCAACCTCTATTTTTTCCCTCAGCACAATTTTGGCAATCAGTATCACTCAATTTTCATCAGTATTTTCATACTTAACAAGATCTTACTTTAGACATGAAGTTGAGGCGGTGTTACTACTACTAACAGACAGTAATTATCCACAAGGATACAGTGGGAAGTGTGTGGGAACATGGTTAGCAGTTCAAGCCTTGTTTAAACATTGGTTTATTACAATTATTAATGATAATGCTGAAACTTACAGAAAATGTTACAACTATAATATCAAATACCACCAATCCTGGTCTTGCAAACGAAGATATGAATAATCTTGTTATCACAAAATGATATAATATTATGGACCAAACCTTGGTCTTGCAACTTATACCTTGAATAACCCTTATGATTACAAACAATCCTACTTATAACAAATTATAGAAAATAACCTGACTGGCTCTTAATAATCTACTAGCCATATACACCTTTATATTTGAGCCAGACTGCTAACGACGAGGTAGAAGGCGACACACTGGTAGTAGCAATTAACAGAGAAAATGACTAATATAATGTCAAATAACACTGGCCTCAATCTTGTAGATTAACGTATGAATAATCCTGTAATCACCGACAATTCCACATAGACCAATAACAGAAATAACAAGGCCGGCTCGTTCTCATCTACTAGCATCTAACACTCTGCCAGTAGGACCAAACACAATTTATGGCTGAGGCAGCCGCTAACGACGAGGCGGAAGGCAACACTTGTGGTTGCAGTTGACGGCCACTACCTTCAATACCCTCCTAGGGCGAGAAGGCAGTTTACAGCTCGAAAGGTACCACCCGGGTCGATCGCCACGGTGTACCCGAAGCTTCGGCACAGCACTCTCGGTGAAGAGTATCGGAGAATTCCCTCTCTGCAGGTGGTCGAAGCACGGCTGCGAGGGACCCACCAATTCACCAGAAGTGTAATCCACCGGCGGCCCGGTCAAACCATCAAGCTGAGTCACGGCCATTGCGAGAAATACCAGGCATAACCAACCGACTGTTACTGCCTCACTGACTGCTTCCTCCTTAGTCCCGCAACGCTATCATTCCGGGAAACATTAGCGGGATGCCGACCGCGTGCCTCCAACTGCATGGCCACTCAGGGCCGACCGACTGACTGCCTCCCTGGCCGCCCGGTCCAACCTGGACCCCGCAGCCCCACCGGACCTCCAGCCTCACGGCGACACAGGGAAGCACTCCGCTTCCGACGGACTGACTGGCTGGCAGACTGACCAAGACTAACTGCCCGCTCGGTTCCGTGTCCCCACATATATACCCGCTATCGCCAGGAGCCCCAGCGCTCTCTAGCGGGGGGGGGGGGGGACACCAAAGAGGAAACAATCGCGAGCGGAAGAGAAAAGAAGGCAAAGATACAACAAGAGCCAAGCATGGCTCAGAAGTATACCTTAATTTTGACATACCTTTTATCTAATACAAAAAATAAAAATTAGGATAGTGAAATAAGCCACTGCTTACAACAGAGGATGGCATCTGCTGTGTACTCATATTGTAATAATTGGTATATGCTTAATTTCTACCCTTGCTAGTATATTACTGACAATCATATGTTTTACACCAACTCAAATTTTCCCCCATTTTTTTTAAAAATCATTGTAATACAATTCCTGCTTCTCTTGCAAAAGTTTCTAGTTGTTACTGTTATGGCTCACTCCATAAATTCTTTACAGGTTTGTTGCATTGAAAATTCTAACTTCCTGCATGCTGATTGTAACATTTTTTTCTTTTCTGTTGACTCTTTCCTGGAGAACAGATAGCAAATTATTTTATCTTTGAAATATTTAACCAAGAATAAAAATGTCATAATAAAGTGATTTGTCATTGCCTTCTGTGAGTTATTTCATATTCATATGTCTTTATTGGTTGTTTCTTGATGTGGTCTTAGCCCCAGCAGTTTCTTTGTGAAATAGCTAAATGAGAACTTCAAAGAATGAAATAAATTTTGTTTTAAATTTCCCCACATGTGAAATGTAATTTTGTTATTATTCTCATCTAGAATTTTGAAAATATAATATTATTTTCAGAGATTTGATATTTTGAAGACAAACTACAAAAAATCATTAAGCAAAGAAGAAGATTTTGAAAATGAGTCAGGAGATGATAGTGATGATGATAATATTCAAGGTGAATGATTTATCTTTCTTCATTTAAACTTGCCTTAAAAAAAGAGAATAAATAATCTGGTAGTACTTAGAACAGTTAATTGCTTTAGTTTATTTATGACTTTTTTAAAAATAATTTCAGATTCTTTGAAGGAAGAGAAAGAAGAAGCTTGTTTGGCGCTACGAGAGATTGCTCGACATGCTGGGTATATTTAATCATTAACTTAGTCATAATAGTACAAAATTCAACAATGTTACTCAGTTGCTTGATGGAATTCATGTATAACTATTCGCTACATATTAGTTTAGAAGAAAATTATTGTATAATTATTTAATACCTAGCAGGCTTTGGTGATACATTCAGTGTTTAACCGCCAGTTTTAATTATGATTTTTAAGTATATTATTACTGGCTATTAACTTGGTTCTATAAATTTAATTTAAGTGCAATTAAGCATCTACATCAGTTGTAATTGCCCTACTCACCCAAAAATTTTCTCTTGACTTCTCTGAGTGCAATTTCTCTATTCACCTTTTTGAATTCTAATTTAAAATTATTTCAGTGTTGCAGACAAATTGTTTGGCATTTTTTATCAATGATTTATTCCAGTTCCTATCTCCCTTATGTCTTGAATCAGTTGCTAATTTGTGTTTAAGGCCAAGTTTTCCTTTTCAAGATTACTTCTACTTCTTCTATCAGCATCAATCTACGTCTTTCTCAACAAGCCTATCTACCATCTTCCCAAGGCAACTCCTTTATCATATCAGTTACTGATTGTGTTCTGAGTTAATTTCAACAACAAAAACCTATTGGTAGTTTTTCCTCATTTTTCTGATTCATGCTGTCACTATATTCTTTATTAAATGCAAGGATTTCAGAACCTCTTCCTTCAACCTGTCCAATGTAACCTGCCCAACTGAGTTAATATTCAGATGTTATGCCCAAGATATTTACACTTTTTGTCTTCAAATATTCATAGATCCCCCACCTTATAATCTTACAAAACCATCAATTTTTCTATTTGTTTACACAATAATCTGATTCTTTTTGGCATTTATCTTAATTCCATGTTGACTATCCTGTTCTGATCCACATGTAGCATTTCACAATCTTTACCCATTTTAATCCTTCTATATAGGCTGAAATAATAAAACAATTCTGATAGTATGGATATTAAATAAAGGAGGTTGCATATTATACTAGGTACACTTCAATTTGCAGTGCTATCAGTCTTTCAAATATTAGTAATTCTACAACCATCCTATCAGATGATTATGAACTCATGGATGATTGTTCTACAATTTGAAGATTATTTGACTAACTCCATAAGCTGGCTGCAATGGATTGTGTATAACCAGCACCACAGCACCTTTCTGAAAATTCCAGCAATGTTTTGCTCTCTTATGATGTACTTTAGTTCCCCCAATGACATTCATTCTGAAAAAGTAATATTTTTCATTATGATCTGCATTGTTCAAAATTTTTCAACATAACATTTTGCAACTGTAGCTGCCCAACTGTCACTTCAAATTGTGGTTGTACTCTCACTTACTTCATGGAACATTCTTTTATCCAGACTACTACTCCGTTCTGCCTTGATGGAGTTAATTTAATTTAACTGTAATGGAATGCATGCTGCAGTGGTAATTTCCACACGCACCCATTTTTTTCTTTCTCATACCAACCTACTTTTGCCCTCTACAAATTTCAACTCTAAATTCTTTCAGAGGTTTTAGTAAATTATTAATCATTTCTCCTAGCAATTTATTCCAATCCATGACTCCCTTACCGATAAACGAAAATCTTCCACACCCCTTAAGGCCGCCACACATGTGCAGGAAACCCACGGGATTTGGACGCAATGGTCACGGCCTTGCGGGATCCCGTCACATGTGTGGGCACTTCCTTGAGGCCGTGACCGCACCCCAGTGCAGCCAAATCCTCACCGAAAAACAATTCTTATTTCCTGGAAAGCCGGGAGGGAGGGTGAGAATCTCAGCGTGTGTGTCCTGCAGTCAGTCGGCCTTCCAGGATTTCTTGCGAGTGCCTGCATGTGTTGCGATTTTGTTTCTCTGTTTTGTTTCTAATGATCCGTTTTGTGATGTTCCGTGTTTATAAATAGACTATGTATGATAGTGAGCCCTGTCTATAGGAATTGAAGTACCAGGAATACAACGACACAAACAAATGAGAAGCTACCTACGCCAAGCTGGCATAAATATTGAAGGAGAATGAACCAAATGCAAAAAAATAAAAATTAAAAAGAATAAATCCTAAAAAAAATTCAATAACATTAAACCATCAGGAAATGAATCTTTGCGAAGTGATGTGCTGAAGAACATTAAAAAAACAAACCGGCTCCAAGAAGATCACTTTGACATTGTTAGCAAAACCGTTGCCATAAAATTATGCGGCCTTCCGACCAATCAAATGCTAATAGCAGAAAAAATAATTAATGACACCCTGTTTCAAGTCGAAATGGGCTGTTTAGGAATGTCTTACAGTGAGCAACGGTTACCTACTTCTAGCCTGTACTATTCTGCAGGCAGCAGTTCTGGATTTTTTTTTTATCCAGGAACCTCATCGAATAGTCTCAGCCCACAACCTTTTCAAGCAAAACCCGCAGGATCATTATAAACCACCAGCAATTTTGATAAATTACCTCAAAACAACGACACAGCAGCAGTTGTTCTATCAAATTATAATGCAAATGATGTCATGGGATTTGAATTTGAGTTTACATCACATGATCAACTATATTAATGACAACATGATTTTAAACTAATATTATTTTAGTTTAGTTTTTATGTCATTTAAACTTAATTTTATGTTGTTGATGTATTTACGAATGGGAATAAATCAATTACAGTAAAAGTCTGGTTATCCGAGTTCCGATTATCCGAGCCGACTGGTTAACCAAGGCAAATTTTTGAAATATGATAGGAAGCTTTTATGAAGATATGGAACTACAGAAAAAGGCTGCTTCAAGTTTTACTAGGCAACTTAGAGAGAGATAGCACTGTGACAGATTCAATAAAGAAAATAGTAACAGCAGCCAACGTGTGCACATCATCGGATGCTGCATCGTGAAGCCAACTCTGAGACTGAGAAACCCTTGAGGATTTTAACGCCCCGTGTGTGTGCAACGCCACTTCGATGAAATCCCTGTGGTCCTGCCCGCGGACTGTTTCCCTGCGGCCCGGCCTCCACGTGTGTGGCTATCTTTATGCCTGAAATTGAGTGGTCATGGTCATCCTTTTCCCTTCCTTGCTTATCTCCTAATTCTTCCACCAATATCTTTCCATACCTCATCACCAATATATGCATTGTACACTCCAGTAACTCTCTTCACTCTCCTCCTGTCTTTCAATGAATTCCATTCCAGCTCTTTTATAATATCTGTTACTGATTGAATTTGTAACACATCTTAGAATTTCACATAGCGAAATCAGTTTCTAAGATAATGAGTTCAATTGAAGTACATGGTACCACCGTCTTAAAGCCATTCTTCCAGTTAATTTTAATAATAATCCCAATTAACTTGTCCAACATAAGCATAAATTCAAGTATGAACAGTAAATTCAATAGTTAGATTCATTTAAACAGCTATTAAGAAACTTAACCTCAGATTTGAGCATGTAATATTTGACTTTCATATAATTTTACTAAATCAATATATTTATTTTGTTCAAAAGATGTTTAGGTAAATAAATAGCCAGAAGACAATTAAGTTTGTTGTTAGAAGATCTTACTTAGAGTTTAAAGATGTTTAAAGGTGATCTGCCCATTTAGAATTTTGTCACGTAATTTTACACTCCAAAATCGAAGTATTCAGTCGTTAGAAAACAGTTAAGAAGTCAAGTGATAGATAGAAAGTAGCGTAATTTTGGTTTAAACAACATATTAAAATTTTAGAAAGTTTCATGCATTTTAAAGACCGTTTTTGGATTTAGTTTTGTATAACAAGACATGTGCTTCATAAAAAAGTTAAATATTTCAGTCTTATTCGGGAATTCGTGAGAATAAATTATGTTCAGAGTAAAGTTTATTTAAATATAAAGGTTTCTGAAAAAGTTTTATTCCAAAATATTAAAGCATTTGATTGTAATAAAATAAAATAGGTTTTGGCGCCAGAAACGCTTGCACAGTCTAGCTTAAATTTGATGCGCATTCGGGAGGAATAATATTCTAAAATTCGTAATAAATCAGGGAATATACTTAGAGATTCGAAATGTTTATAGCAACCATTTTTCAATATGGAAATTTGTTTGAAGCTATTTTCAAGTCGATATTCTGAACATTTCAAGTAGTCAAATTTTGTTTTCGATCTTTATCCCACTTTCAAAATTAGGTAACATACTTTATTTGAAATCAAATGATAAATGAGCAATAGGAGAATAGAATTAAATTTGTTTCAGCTTGATAGGAGTAATATTTCGAAAGTTATGGCAATCACATTTTAATGACTCTTTTCTGGCGAAACTATTAAAGTTACGAAAAATTTTATAATAACTTAATTTGACGTTTATAATAATATCTAGCAACTACCAAAATTTCGGAGAGATAGGATTATTTTTGTTGTCAAGGTCAAATTGTCTTGTGAAATATTCATCAAAAAATGATCAGTTATCTGATAAGATTCATGGGAAAGTCAGAGAAAGGTTCTTCCCACGGCTCACGCAGCATCGATTCTATAAATACCCCCTGCAGAAGCTACTCTCTCCCCAGTTAAACAGCAGCAGTCTCAGTGCGCATTACTGGTTATGTAGGACGTTAGCTAGTTTGGGCTCGTGGCGCGGCGTATTAACAACTTGCGCGGAATTGGTTGAATTTTGAAGTCATGGGTGAAAGTCAAGTTAAAAACCTCATGTAGCTAAGTAACTGTGGGGGCGTGAGGTTTGGTCATGCTCGAATGGTTGGTCGAATCTGTAAAATGTTTTTCGGAAAATTTGTTTGATTGCCTGTACAGTTTTCTGACTCATAAAATTTGAAGAATATATTTGTCAAACAGGAATGGACTAGTGAACATCATTTGAACTTTACCTTTTCACAGTTTTTGGGTTAAAATCTATGTGGCAACCAAGTCATTAAATAAGTCAGAACTGTAACTTCCTAGGCTACACACGGTCATAGCTGAGACCAAGTGTTTATGCTCCACCCCCGGCATAAGCTAGTTCCTCACAAATTATGTGGTAATTTCCAGAAAACAAATCTAACACCTCCTCCAACTCCTGCTTTTGATACCCTCCATATTCAAGCAATGTTCTGAACAATGTTTTGAAATCCAATTCCCTTACTTCACGCTCTAACAAGTGAATCCTTTTGCTACTACTTGTGTGTCCTGCCCACTTCAGTTTGTTATCAAATGTTATGCCCAGGTATTTACATTTCAAGTCTTCAACAAGCTATTCTTTTTTCCATGTTATAATCGCAATCAACTTTTAGTTTTTTTTATCTGTGTACCTAATCAGTTGACTCTTCCTTACATATGTCTGCACCCCATGTTGACCTACCCAGCCATATATCCTGTTCATATCATCCTGAAGACTCTGGTAAAGAAAATCGTCATGGCCGACACACGCTCCTAGCTTGGCTTAATGGTTTCTGGTTATTACTTGGCCTAACCGACACATACTCGCGCAGGTCTACTATACGCAACGTTCCTGGAATAAAGGCGAAAGATAAAGACAAGACAATAAAGGCAAAAGACCTTGCTACCGCACACCCTTTATAGCCCCAGGCGTATGATCTATGTATACTGACGCTTTCCAAGAATAGTGTAAAAAGGTGTAATTATAGAATGTGTTCAAAATTTAATCGTGTGTAGCCTGGCCTTCAAGGATTATTACGCATGAAGAAAACAAACTTTTAAGTAAAGGACTTAAATACAACTTAACAGCTAAACTTGATAGTTCGTCAGTTATCACTAGTTTTATAACCGACCTAAAAATCGGATTAGAATCCAACATGCTTGATAAAATGAAACAAGTTAGAATAGCACCTAATTGTAACAATATAATAGAAAAAGAAATGAAAAAACAGGCCAATAGTTATAATAAAGAAAGAAGAACATGTAGTATAACAGGCTACCATAATAATTACTATGTGAAATGGGTAGCTAAGGAAACGTTTATATAAACAGATGAGGATAGATCAAGACTAGACAAGCTTGGTGAAGGCTGTGTCATGTTCGCTTTGAATTTTAAAGTTACTGTGGAAAAGAACCTGTACATATTCAGATGATTAAGAATGTTATAATATTATGATAAAAAAGGGAATTAATTCACATTAGATTATTATTTATTTGGCGAAGCTGGATGATGGAGAACGGAAATTGTGTTTCGTATTTTCCAATAGGAAAGGAAATAAAGCTTTAGAAGAAACTACAATTAATAATGAAGCAGATATTTTCACTACGACGACAAGGTAAAATAAATAAAAATACGAAACTTTCTGAGAAGATGTTCATAGAAATACAAGAACAGTAAATAGAAATATGAATATAAATACGAGAAACAGTAGTGAATATCTGTCATAAATTAAAAGATAATGAACCTTTAATAACCAAAGCAGATAAAAGTAACACGATTATTATCGCATATAGAAATGAATATGTAAAGCAAACTGTGAAGTTTTTTTGAGGAGAACAATATAGTCGAAACACCCCATGATCCCACCACAGATGCTCAAAAAGAAATTCGGCAGTGTTTGGCCAATACAAACTCGTTATTCAATAAGTTTTAAAAAAAGTGGTTAATCAATATGAATCCCAAACCACCGGTGGTGAAGAGCCAATTTAAAGTCCATAAACAAGATCACCCAATTCGACCTATAGTCAATAGTATGGGTAGCGCACACCACATAATAGCTAAACGCCTCCACCAAAAAATTAAAGGAGCCTTTGTCTACGAACAGAACTTTGCAGTTAAAAATTTGGTGGACCTTGTTGACAAAATGAAAAACAAAAAATGTACCCCGACGACGAGGTTAGTCTCCTTTGATATCGTAAGCTTATAGGGGAGAGCGGGGAGGGTTCGGACAGTTTTTTTTTAACTACGAATTGTAGCTTTAATTTAAAATTGATATTTCCAAATTTTAATTATTTTCAATCTCCAGGGATTAAGACTTCATAATTTCAGTAGACTTTGACAAAAATGATTTTAGTTTTTACACAAATATAGGCCTATATTTTTTTTTTCAAACTTGAAAATTGTCCGAAATCTCCCACTATGTGGGAGACAATGGACAAGTTAGGGGGAGATTCTGGACACACTAACACAGAATTAAAAAGTTGCATTTATTAGTAAAAATAACAAAATAAGCACCACAAAACTTAAAAATTACTTAGCAAGAGATTTATTTTAAGACAAAAAAGATGTTACTAGTACAAAGAAAAATCACTCAGGTCCATATTAAAATATATCATATTTTTGAACCTTTCACGAGTGTCCGTTTGAGCAGAGGGAAGTTTGAACATCACATCGTCGTATGGCACAAAGAATGTATCTTCATCAGACAAAGTAAATCTATATGATAAGTTCTTTTTAGAAACCTTACTATATAACCCCCCGTGTTTTCTTCTTCAATTCTTGCTACATATCGTCGTGCACTTGACGTCGTCTTCCCATGAACGTTAACAACTGCGTAGGCACCAACAGGAACACTAGTATTATCTTGATCAGAAGAAGTATCTTCCTGCCATTCCCCTCCAGATGAGTCTCCAATATTTGAAAGAACACTGTCTGATTCACTTTCAGACGAAGTGTTTCTTTTCTTCTTTGCATCTTTTTGACAAAGATTGCTGGATGCTACGGGATGGGCTGTAGCTTCTTTTTTAGAAGAAGTTTCGAACAATTTTTTAATTGGCCTAGCTTCTGTTCTGGAATTCTTTTTCGACTTTTCTTTCGCGGCAGCAATTTCATTTTTTTTCCCCGGGGTGTCTGTGGCAATCATGCAACGTCCTCTCTTACGACCTCGGTTTGTGACTTTTCTTTCTTTAGCCTTTGGAAAAGGTTGAATATTTTCCGGTGATATTATGCTAGTTGAAGGAGACACAATGCTGGTCGAGTTGGGTGAGCTGTGTAAGGATCTTGATACAGAAGGTGTTTCAAAATCCAAGATTTCATTTGTGTGGCAATCATTCTTCAATCGCTTTTCAGATTGATTTGTTTCACTTGGTAGTGGTCTATCAGTAACATAAGCCCCCAGGAAGTCTTCCTCGGTGAAGATTCCCCGATTGAATGGCACAATGCCAGTGGATTGAAATCCCTTCTTGATGTTTGACGGAGTAGCAGATTTGTCCCAGGCTGAATAGCATATGAATGGCAAATCATAAATGGTGAGGGCTTGCCCAGGGTGATTTGTCATCCATGAATCACATCCTTCGCTCACAAATGCCTTGAAGGACTTATAAATGCAAGTGTCCAGAGGTTGCAACTTATTTGTGGTATGGGGAGGAAAAGTAAGGACAACAATGCCATTACTTTTACAATAGTCAAGAGCTTCAATAGAAAGGTGGGTTTCATGATTGTCCATCAATAACAATATCTTCTTGTCAATAGAACATTTACTATATTTTACCAAATGCTCTAACACTTTTATAAAGTTTTCACTGGTCATCCATCCAGACGGATGCGCCAACCCCAATGGACCATTATCGGGCACACCTTGCATCATACGCTTTTGATCAAACCTATGGCGTGGAAAAATTAAAACTAAAGGGAGGGCATTTCCTGAAGCACTAACTATTCCAACATGAGTTATAAGCTCTCCACGTTCTCGTGATACCTTTTGACCGACTTGGCGTTGACCCTTCTGTGAAATAACTTTAGGCACTCGAGGAACGGTCGTAACTCCAGTCTCGTCCAAATTATAAATTTCATGAGGTTCAAATGCATATCGTTTCAAGACCTCTTCCAACTTGTCCTGAAAGTTTTAAGTTATTTGTGTTAAAACTACTCATTCTCGCCAAACTTGTTGGTTCGGGTGTCCTGATGGAAAGTGAAGGATGTCGATGCATAAAACCCGTGAACCAATCCCGAGATGCGGATCGACTCGTATTCCAATTTTCGGGTACAGACAAATTATTTTTTACCGCAAATTCGAATGCCAGGCGTTTTGCACAGGCAGGCGTCAGTCCATGAAACATCTTGCTACTTCTAACAAGATAATCTGACAATTCTTCTTCCATACAAGGTGTCAAAATTTGACTTTTTTTAAAGTCTGGGGCATAGTTAACATTTTCTGGATGCATCTTCGTTCTTTTTACGTAGTCAAGAAGTGTTGATTTCTTAAGCTGGTATTTATCAGCAGTTTTTCTAATCGATGCTCCCCTTTCTAGGACTTCGTTAACTGCCATTTTCATCGTGGCAGCACAAAAGGTCCTATCTGTCCTCTTTTTGTAATATCTCGGCATTTTACAACCTAAAACAAACACATTCTCTAAAACCAAACTTATATAACAGAAACGGGGAGAGATTAGATAGAAGTAAAAAATTTCAGAAATAAGGGGGGAGACTTCGGACAGACTGTCCGATCTCTCCCATACAGCCATCATAAGAAAAACATACATTTCAACGTGACTAAAATGGAAGTAGAGGAATCAATTCTGGTTTATTATGTTTATTACTTACCTTAGTTTCCACAAAAAATATTTGCTTCTTGATAAATGAATATTGTCCAAGTCCACACCTTCCGAATGGAGCGCCGAAAATTACAACAGAATACACAAAATCAGAAAAATGGTCGGGATAACAATGCAGATTGTCAGAGCCTCACTGTTGGCGTCGGCCATTCAAAAGCGACTGAAAACTCACCGAAACAAGCAGCAGGGCTGCCAACTATCCTTCTCCTTGTATGAAATCTAGCAATGTCCAGAGTCTCCCACTGTCCGAACCCTCCCCGCTCTCCCCTATACTAAAGTACCGGTAAATGCATCCCTGAAGATCGTTGAAGATAATTTGTTTAAATATAAGAATCTAACAGAAGCTCAAATCAAAGAACTTACCAACTTATTGCACGTAATATTAAAATACAACTACTTCACATTTAATGATAAATTCTACATAAAATCTCAGGGTCTAGCAATGGGAAATCCTCTCGCAGGAATTCTACAAATGTTTTCGTTAACGCTTTAGAAATCTCAATCTTCAATTCTGATTTTGAGTTTATTAACAAGATATTATTCTATGCACGGTATGTTGATGAAATAATAATAGAATTTGATGGAGATGACCAGGAATTAGAAGCATTATTTAATATAGTTAATAGCTTGTATGAAACCATTCAGTTTACAAAAGAAATCCAAAACAGCAACGCTGAACTTAATTTCCTTGATTTAAAAATATCAATAGTAGACAGTAACTTCAAATTTAATATTTATCGAAAACCAACGTACTCTGATAATATCATTCCGGCCGATTCAACTCACCCGACATCCCACAAGCAAGCGTTTTTTCATGCAGCCATCAATCGCGTGCTGAATATACCACTTTCCCCTACAAACTTACAGAAAGAAATTGAACTCATAAAATCAATAGCTATCAACAACTATACACCAACTGTCGTAGATTCCATCCTTAACAAGAAAACATTCTACACTACAAAGTTACGACTCTCCAAAAAATAAAACTATAGAGAAGTTTCTCGATCCCCTTTTTAGGTAACGTATCATATAGAATAAAAAGACTTTTAACAAAGAAATATGGTTGCAAAGTGACGTTTACCGCAAACAGTTCTTTAAAAAAAAATTTAATACACAACATTGGTACAGCTACAGATCCATTTTCGTGTTCAGGCGTATACAAAATAAAATGCAGTAACTGCCAAAAATACTACATAGGACAAACAGGTAGACAAGTTAAAGTAAGGTACAAAGAACACCTGGTTAAAAAGAAATGTAATAATATAATTAAATCCACTTTTGCCGAACATTTACAATCAGAGAATCATTTCCCTAATAAATTGGAAAACACGATAATCTTACACAGAGAAAACAAGGGCCAGAAATTGGACCTAAAAGAAGAACTTGAAATTTGCAAACATTTAATACATAAAGATAATAATCTACTTAATGATCAGATCTACCTTGGTAACAGGCAATTTTTTGAGAGCTTCTCACCCATACTCATAACTCAATAATACGACACATTGTAAGCTACCTTTACTTCCTATTTTCAATATTCAGTTAAAATCCGACGAAGTTTGAGGTTAACATTCGATACATGTTACCACAGTTTGAAATCGAGACAACAACACTTCAGGTTCAGAAAAGTAAATAAACAACACATAACAACCTTAAATAAGAAGTTTCTAATAAAATATAAACTGTATACTTACCTAAATGAGCGTAATCCATAATAATTCTGAAGGAAAGTAAACAAGGTTTGGTTAAACAACCACATCACTGATATTCCACTAAATTGACCACTGTAAAGCACCTTCATAATTATAATTTCACCGTTCTATATTAAATTCACCAATAACTCGCAGTTCTAGACTGATTTAGAGCAGTAAATATGATTTTTAAAGCATCACACCATGTGTTAATTTCAATAATAAATTCCAGCACATCTAAGTAATTTCAGAGCTTCAAAAGTAGATTTAAACAAACTAAATAACCAGCAGACTAATATTCTTTAAGTTTCCAATAGCCATTAACTAATAAACAGAAGATATAAATAAGTTAAAATTCGTTATCCTGTGACGTCGTAGAAACCAACTTGTAACTTGAATTTCTGTCTGGCAAACATATTTCATGAACCAAAAACTTTTCTAAAGCACTTAAATTAAATAAAGGTACGTTTTAAAAATAGTTTCAGGCCACAACCAACTTTAAATAAAAAGTGGTTAAAATCTTGCAACACCAGGAAATCAGCAAATTTTAGAAATTCCATAACTTTTGACATCCTTAACTGATTTAAAAGATTTTTACACCACTGAACTCAGCAGAAGCTGGGGAACACTTTAAACATAGTATAAACTGGATATTTTAAACTTTAGCAGATTCATATTCCGGATGTGATGTTTGGCAGTACTAAAGTCACTGAGCTTTCCGATTAACCAATTTTCAAAAATCATTTACACCGGTCTGGAAGCTCTGAAAACAAAACCAACCACATCACCACACTTGTCTCATTACGCTCTATCTCTTGTGATTTTCTGGAAGTTCTCCATTAGCAAATTTTTTTTCTAGATTTTTTCTGTTGTTTAGGTCAGTAGGTCATTTCTGATAAAGGTAGGCCGGTCGCTCGGTTCGAGGCAGTTCATTGAAGTACTTGGTCGAGGGTGAATGTTACTAGTGGCGGAACAAATCCAGCGCTAGTCGGGCGCATGGGCTCATGGGAGACCAGAAAAACATGGCTGACAGTCGGAATTGCCAACCGTAGAACTCGGAACTTTGACGACATGTGTTCATCAATGCCGGAACTTCAACTTTTACTGGTCTGTTCTGTTTCATGACATGTGATCTTTGGCTTACTGATTTTCTCCGATTGCCATAGCTAACTGTGACTTTTATGTAAACTTGGGTAATATCAAGATGGGGATACCACTGCGGCCCTGCTTAGTAAACACACAGATCACGTGGTATATATGACATCATTGTGACGTATGGTCCAGGCTGCATTACAACATAAATTCAAAATATGATTGACGAAATCATATTTTATAAATACGCGTTTCGGTCGTAATGCAGCCTGGACCAGAGTGAAACGTAACCATAATGCACGATATTGCAGATAACCAATTTTAGATCATATCTATAGCTGTTACAGTGATGGAACGTGCAGACTGAATACGTCACAATGATGTCATATACACTAAGTGATCTATGTGTTTACTACACGAGGCCGTGACGGTATCCCCATTTAGATATTACCCGTAAACTCAGTGAAATTTTCAAGAATATATCCTTTAGTAATTCTGACTTCAACTTTTATTTCTAACTTAGTACCTTTCTTACAGGAGGTTAATTCTGTGAGTGGCGACCGACTTCATCATTACAGTTAGCATTCTCCAAGGTTTTTCACGGTTATAGAACTTTTCTTGAACTTTTGGTAACATTTTGGAAGAACTCAAGTTTAGGTGTACAAGCCGATATGTACCCCGGCATACGGCTTATCCCCTAACAACGTTGGACAACTATTGGTCTCCTCAAAATTCTAATTTGTGCATGTCAAACATTTGTATAACTAGACGCTGTTCAATTTTAATAACATCTGTTGCATCCATACATGGGTCGCAGGTGGCGCCATCTGCCATTAAACTAGTTACTGCCTAGTACAGGCTAGTCGGCAGTAAGCTGCCGCCCAGGTTAGATGTGACGCTGGCACTGTGTTTCGCGTTGGCTGCCGAATGGATAGCTATAAAATATATTTTAATGTGTGACTTTAGTACAAAATGTACTATTTTATTGAGAAGAGTTTTTAGATTTATGTATTACTTTTTGACAAGTTCTGAAGAAGACTCCCTTAAGGCGGGTCGAAACCGGTAAACAATAAATTCAATGAATATTGCAACAGGTTGGCTGCGTTTCATTTTACAATTGAAGAAATACCGTTGCTGTTGATGCTGCCATGTACAAGATTATGAAAAGTGTTTAGTGAAAATTCTCAAATTATTAGCTTTCTTGTAAATGAATTTAGTTTGAGTGCACAATGTTAAAAAATTTCTGAAAAATTCATTAGTGATTCCCCGGGATGTGTGTTAATTCTGGCAATTTTTAGGTGACCCTGCTGAATTGCAAATTAACATGATAAAATTGGTGTCATTGTATTCTACATTAATTCCTAATTAAAATGGTGTAAATATTATTATTATCGGTGTTGTAATAGCAAAGTTATGAGTTTGACAAAATCGGGTTTAAAATCTGTTTAGCAGATACTTGGTTTTTAGTTATAATTACTCAAGTGTTGATTATATCGAAAAAGTGAAGTTATCTGAATTTTCTTTGAATTTATTTATGTGTTTTCATCATTGTATTGTTTACTGAAGCGGCTTGGTTTACTTGCAAATAAATCTCGAAAACTACCACGTGTAGTTTATGACAAAATAACTTTAAAAATTGGTTTAATATCTGTTCTACTGCATGGAATGTTTTGAAATTTTACCAGATTTTTAGTTCTTTCAGGAAATCTACTTTTTAGTTTGGGAAATTATTGAAAACATATGATTAAAAATGTTGAAAGTGAAAGTGTATTTATCAAAGTGTTTACAAATTTATTTACGTTATTTACGCGGTCTGAAACTACTGAAATTAACGTTCTTTTCGGATTATTATTATTATGAAATTACTTTACTGCATCAAAAAATGTTAAGAATTAGTGAAATTATCACGTAATTAAAATCTATTGTTTACAAGTTGGATAATAATGGATTACCCTATTCCAGGTTAGTTTAAAGGTTCATTACTATTACAAAACGTTTATTTAGAGCTTATATTGTGTGTTGAATGGCTTTACTGTTTCAAAATCAGTCTATACATTGAGTTAGCGTACAGTATCGGGTTCAGCATGAAACGGTTTTCTCATATCCCATAGTTTCAAACTGAAAAATTTAATGTTAACTGGGAAGCTTACTCCCTCCCTTATGCTCTATAACTGTGAAAACTAGAATTTATCCAAATTCTAAGGTGCTTACAATTGACAAAACTTAAGGGGGTGGACAGGAGGTGAGGGGTTGGGTTTTCACAAATTAAATGCATACAATATTTACAGTATATATACATGTGAAAAGTTCCATCAATTTTGGATAAAAATTGTGGGTGTGTATAAAAAACATTGGCAAAAATTATGGGGGTCGAAAGAGGGAGAGAGGCTAAGTTTATGAAAACCAAATGTTGACAGTATTTGTCTGTTTATTTTAAAGTACACATGTTCAAATTTCCAAAGAAATCGGATAAAAATGTGGGTTCGTACGAAATTAAGGGTTGTAGAAGGGGAGAAGTGGTGATTTATTTAATTTCTTTTTTGTCCGGAACCTTCGCACACATGCATACAATTAGTTTCATCATAATCCGATGAATGGTATAGGAATGCATAGAAGATAAACATAGAAGCAGATAAACACTCATTTTTACGTATAAGATATCACAAACATACATCATATGGACTGCAGGTAATTCTAATATGTTGATGATCTGGTTGTTTCTTATTAGAGCAGAAAGTTCCAAAACTGCAAATATTTACTTTCTAGCTGTGAATATTCTTCTCAAAGAGGTGATTGAAACCCAATGTGGTCAACATAGAATCTTGGTACTTCTGCCTCTCAAATCATCTCGTCAATGTTAGACTAAGACAAAATTTCTGATCCTTTGGAAGATTCAAATACAAAGAACATCCAAAATATCTGAGAGCTGCCTAACCTTTCATCATGATTTATCTAACACCCATTTGTCTAAGACCCATGTGAAACAAGTGCACAAGCTTTCTTTTGGAGTGGTCCTTGGCCTGGCATTTTCTGCAACAGAATGCTATTGCTCTACGTAGCAAAACATACCCAGCTCAACACCACTATGAGAACAGCGAGTGACGTCATTAGGTCTTCTCCTACTTTGCATAGCACATGGTGTGCACAATGCAACAGCATGTATGTGTGGACTCGTTAAAGATGGGCTATGTGACCACGTTTGTGAAGTGTTTTTTGTTGCTGCTGCTCTCATCTCTTCAACTTTGTTGAGTGGTACACATAGTTTATCTTTCCTTTCCTTATAAATATCAGCTTACAGTAGTTCTTTCTATTCTGTTGTTGCTGAAATTGATGAAAAATATTATATTTTTCTTTTATACCTGGCTTCATTATTTTTATTGTACTTTTAAGTCAATACTAGCTCGTACCCATGACTTTGTACGCATAGATTAAGAATTTTTTGCCAGAATCGAATATAGAAAGTTGTTGGTAACAAAGGATTGGACCCAAACAACACCGAGTTGGCATAATATGACAGGAAAGCTATCACTATATCATTCTACTGTCGAACCAGTCTCTTGAAGAGAATAAGTTCCCAACATATTTCTGTCACCATTCGATAAGGTCTCAAAATTTCGTGACCACAACTATTAAACATACCGGAGAAAATGTCCTGTACCCTTCATACAGATTTTCTTGTCAAATTCCATCAACATCGATATAGCCATTTGGTGGTCAAAACATAACAAAAAGACAGAGACTTACTTCAGTATTTATAGTATTATTACTGCGGTTCACACACACACACACACACACTCTCTCTCTCTCTCTCTGACTGCGAACAACCCCTGAGGAATCGTTATAACGTAAAAAAAGTGTACACCTACAGCATTGCAAGACTACCTACGATTTGCCTTGCATTGCACCCCTAACTTTGTGAAATCTACAGTTATCATTCAATCCGAATAACCTATGGCCCAGGCGTGACTCTTACGATCAAAAACAATTTTTAAAAATCTTAGCCTCCGTGGAGATTTGAACCAGAGACCATGACCCAAACATTTGTGAGCAAGCGGTTTAACCACTGAGCTGTCTGACCAATACACGGAAAAGCAGTATACAGACGTCCATATCCAACACGTCTGTCTATCGACATTCAGTAGTATTTCGAAATTATGAGACAACATGTATTATTTATACAGATAATTTTTCAACCAAATCTAGACATTATTTTTCTCCTTGTTTCAAAGGATTTAGTGTGCAAAGTTTCATCAAGATAGGATGAAAACTGTGAATCTGTATGATGAACAAACAAACTAACAAATAAACAAACATACATACATTCATCTTTATATATATAGATTATTATAATCAGCTGCCAGTGATAGGATAAAGTGAGCAATTGTGGATCATGAGAGTGTGGAAGACATGAGGCAGGTGAAGATAGTGCTGGGTAAAATATACAATAGCAATGAGCCCTAGATGATTATTGGGAGAAGTATTAGAAATACATTGAAGGGAAGAGGCTACTACGACCAAAAACTGGAACTAGATTTCATTGATAAAGGAGATAGAAACTTTTATTTGTAGGTAGGAGATTCAGGGACTGGAATAAATTATGGCAGGATGTGATTTTGAATTTAACTTAAACAGTGAAAGAATTAAAAAGTGAAAATTTTGTAAGTATGTTTAGGGAAATATTTGTGAGGACATATGGTCCAAGAATATTTCTGTTCAAAAAAAGTACGTAAGTGAATAGGTTGCTTGAGTAAGATGAGTGAAGATTTTCAGAAAGAATGCTATATGCATTCATTATTATGAAATACTCATTATTTACATTTAACTGTGCACTATAGGTTTTAAAATGCTGATATAAACAAGAAATACCAATTTATTTAAAACTTCAACCATTCATTGTGTATGTGATATGCCCCCATAGTTTATGTAAATTTTGCATCACTGAGCTACATTTAACAATATGTTATTCATCTACTACCCTGTTTGTCAGTGACACTGCCTAATTCTTATTTGATTTAGTGATATTTCTGTGAGCAACATTTTTGAACATCTCTGATGCAGCATTGCTTTCCTGCCACATCTGGAAATCTGCTTTAAGGAAGTTTTAAAACTACTGGAATTTCCTCATAATGATGTCCGGTTAGCAGCAGTTGGTACACTTTCTCAGTTCTGCATTGCTTTGTCAAAGCTTGATTCCACTAAACAAAAATCAGGTATGTCTTTTTGAAAATGTTAAACAGTTCTAAATTTTTGCTTTAATAACTAGTTATTAATTTCCCTACTTTCCTTTCTCTTAAAAAATCAAAATATCTGTGGTATTCCAAAAAGTTAATTTTATTGTACATTTCAAAAGCAATTAAAAACAATTACCTTACCAATAAGCCACAATGAAGGAAGTTGCCCACAATTTGGCCCGATAAAATAGTGAAAAAAACTGCCATTTATTGTCACACACTGTCACTTTTTCCAGCACTGAAACAACAATTACACAATAATCTCTAAACTACTTCCCAAGTTTAAATTGAAAATAATATAATTTGTGAACTTACAATCTCTCAGCTTACAATTGTACGCACGATTATCCTCTTTATCATGCCGGAGAGAGTAATATTCAGATATGTAAAGCATTAAAGTTGGTCATCTTTCATGCCTAGTGGGCCTATTTCAATGGATTTGCAGAGGTAGAACTCTGTATTTTCATGTAAGTGCTGACTTCTTTTGGGATGAAACTTCAGTCATAGACCTATATATCGAGTCCAGTCTCCAGAGAGTCAAACCACCATTCACTCTTGACCTACCACCCCTTCACCCCTACCACTACCTTCTTCATATGTTTAAAGATCTTGTTTCCACCAGCCTGGCTTTCCCCAGTTTCTTGAAATCTCTACCCAGTGTCACTAGTCTGACCCATCAGAAACCTAGACCGTCAGGGAGATTTACTCAAATCCATACCTCATCATCCTCTGGCAAATAAGAGCTCAACAACAGTGGTCATGAATCTTTGTTACTTCCCAGTCTCACTCTCTCCCAGAAACATTTGCTCCCCTTTTCTATACCTACTTCCCAAGGTCCATAAGTCTGGAATTCCAGGATGCCCCATAGTTGGCACTTATAGTTCGCTGACTGAATGAATCTCTGCCCTGGTGGGCCAGCACTTACAGTCCATTGTCAGCCAGCTACAAAGACACACAACACTTCCTCTTCTGTTTGTCTACTATGCCCACATATCTTGCTCCCAGCTCCATCTTAGTAGCAATTGAGGTGAACTGTTTATATACCAACATTCCCCACTGCCATGGACTTAGTGTCATGGAACATTTTCTAGACCAGTGTAAAAGCTACCCCAGAACTTCATAAATTTGCATAACGAAATTTGTTTACAGTATAGCGGGCATAGATGAACCACACGATACTGCAGCCATAGAGCCGTTTACGTAGTTAATTCAACAAAAAAGTAAGCTAAACAGTTAATTTTGGTAATAAATCAAGTTTAGATAGTAAACTCAAGTTCTAATTCTACCTAAACAGCTGTAGAAAGACACAACATAACATCTGCATATGAAATATTTGTTTTCAATATAATTTCATTAAGGTTAATAGTTTATTAACTTTTTAAGATAGTCAGGGTAAATAAATAGTCAAAAGATAATAAATTTGTTAACAAGAGAATCATACTAAAAAGTTTAAAGACATTAAAAGCTAAAAAGCCAGTTTGAAAAATTTAACAGGTAATTTCACACCTTAAAATTCAAGAAGTCATATTTCTGAAAGGTATAGGAAGTCAGCTGATAGTAAGAGAGAGAGCTAATTTTTTCTTTCACCACGTACTAAACTTTTGGAAAGCTCAGTATAGTATAAAGGTTGTTTTTTAAACACTGTATAGTTAAGGCAAACACATGGCACAAAGAAAAATTTATCATTTGAGTAATACACATAAACTCAAGGGGGTAAATCATCTCCAGAATATACTATAATTTATTTGAAACAAGGTTTAACAAGTTTCTTGAAGAACCATGCAGTATTTTGATCAGGATGAAACAAAGCAGTGTTATCATAACCCCGGTAAACATTTTATCCCTTACAAGTGCTTCCTTACCCTACGCCAACAGACACCCCACCAGATATTTTTCACAAAATTGGGTCATCTGATACTTGATAACTTTTCCTCCTTTCAAGACAGAATTTATCACTAGATTTGTGACACTACCAATGGCACTCATATGCAAACATCCACCTAGGCTGCCTGGAAAAAGTTGTTCCTTGATAAGATGACATTTTCATGATCTGAAATTAAGACCATTTCAGTTTCCTTAACGGTATCAATACCTTGAACACACTTACCACTTTCCTAGATGTGGATTTATCCCTCTGTAATGGCCACCTCAGCTCATCTGCCCATACCAAACATACAGATCTGCAACAGTACATTCATTATGACAGCTGCAATCCTTATCACGTCAAATGCTCCCTTCTATATTTCCTTTCCATTCATGGGAACCACATATGTTCTAACCAGCTGGTCCTCACACTGCAACATTACAATCTATTCAGTCTATCAACCATTCCAAACCCTCAGAAACCTACCACACGTCAGCTTTGTTTGCCTGGTATTTTCCAATGATGGAATCTGTTAATTGAGTCCTTAAACAAGATATTGATTTTCTCCCAAGCCTGTTCTGGAAACGAGAACCCTGATCCCAAAAATCCTCCCTCACCTGCCTAAAACCTCCTTCAGTAAACCTCTAAACCTCAGCTGACTTCTAGTTCATAAACATGGCCTTCCCATCTCACAAGACAGCTCCAAGGCTCTTTGCCTTGTAGCAGATCCCACTGTAAATTGTACAACATACACCCTGCCTCCACCACCTATACTAACCTAGTAACCAGGTAAAGCTTCCCTATCGTAGGACTTGCTACATGTGTATTTTCTCATCTAATATATTAACTAACTTGCAACCATTCGAAGTCTCAAACATAGGGTAGCCCAGAAATTCACTGGCCATCAGAATGAACGGACAAAGGCAAACAATATTCATCTGGAACCCTGACCACCCAGTATCTTGTCATGCCACTACATATGAACTAACAATTTTAATTCTTGCTTCAGCTTCCATGCTATCAGAGTCCTTTCAGACATAAGAAATATCTATGAGCGTCAGAATTGGCATACAAGTATAAATTGGGCACCAGACAGCTGCTGGGTCTTATTATAAGATAAAACCCAGTAATCTTCCCCCACTATCTCTTATTACACGAACCACTCCTCACTAGAGCTGATCTTTGAACAGTGTGTAATATCCTTTTTTTGTGTATATATGTTTTATATTATATAAAAAAATTACTGGTTAATATTATCTGCCAACTTCTTTCATGTCTAGATGATTTATTTCCACAATTTTTGAGTTTACACATTTCAGCCCCCACCAGTAATTGCTGCAGTGTTGTTTTTTTCTGCCTAACAGCCTATACTTCAAGTTAGCTGGCAGCCTTCATCAGGCAGCTACCTCACCCTGTTGTTGAAGAAGTGGTATGAGCCCAAAAATTTCAATGCAATATGAGTGTAAGTGTACAGGGTTAGCTTAAATGATTAATCAGGTTTCAAAATACTGTGTATTGAAAAGTATATGACCTACAAAGACAATTGATACATAAACTCACTAAGTTTATGGTACATACTATAAATGTTCAATGTATCCATAGTCACCCAGCACACATCCAAATAGCAATCCAGTTCTATCCATATGTTCAACAGCATGTTTCTATCAATGTCCATCACATTCTTGCAGTTGTGTTGGCATTGGAGGTATTTAAACTTTGTCTATACATAACCCTACTAGGAGAAATCACATGGGGTCAGATTTGGCGACCTGGGCAGCCACGACAACACTTCACTCGGACCACCACACCCTATCCATCAATGTGGCAGTTATCTGTTGAGAAAATCAAGGACATTTGTTCTCCAGTGAGGTGGAGCCCCGTCCTGTTGTAGGATGAAAGTAAAGGAGTCAGTAGTCAGTTGTGGAAACAACCACATTTGCAACATACCCAGGTAGATGGATTCTGTCACCATCTGCTCAATGAAGACAGAGGGCCCATGAAGGTTTGTATCTGATATAGCACAGAAGACATTCACTTTTGGTGAATCTCTTTCCAGCTCCATAAAGATATTCAACAATTCAGTAACCCACACTCTCACCTTCTGATAATTCACCTTTCCAGACAGATGAAAAGTTGCCCCATCTGGGCATCCAGATTTGGGTTTTCCCCAAATCACTACAAGCAAATGTTGGGATGCTTCCTTCAAAAGGTCACGGCCGAATTCCATCCAGTTCATTGTCCCCAGTCCCAACCCACCTCTAATGGCCTCAAAGTTGACGAGTCGTAAAGCCATTCATTAAAAAAAGTCACCTCATCGTTGAATACAAAGTTCCCCATCAATTCCACCTCATTTTTTGTTGTTTCCAACATTTGTATTCAAAAATTAAAATGGCTACAATAATCATCCTGTGTTAGGTATTGCACCAACTGCACATGGTATGTTTTGAAATGCAAATGCTGATGCAAAACATTCCACACTGTTTTTTTTGCGGAATGCCCAATTCACGGCTGGCACGAATGGTTGATTTTTGTGGAACGCACAAATAGCTTTTTCTCACACACACCATGGGTTCCTCTGAGATAAGTGGTTGCCCCATCCTGGTCCATTTATGTTGATAGCCAGTGTCGCAAAACTGGCAAAACCAATGTGTCTAGTTGTTTTCGTACGAATGTGCGCTGCACACTTGTAACCAAAGAACACTTCGCATATTCTACACACAAAAACTCTTCTTCTGCTTTTCTTTCATCTTGTCCACTGCTGACATCTAGCATGCATGCCAGACACCAAGCAGGTCATTAAACTTGTTGAGTCCATGTATCTTTTCATATATCGTTCGTCTTTGTAGTTCTTATGCACGCAGTATTTTGAAACCCAACGAATCATTAAGGCTAACCCTTTATTTCCATGTTTCAGTGCCGCAGTGACCTTCTACTTTTGTAACCAGTGGTTATTCTCCTATCCAAATGTTTAATACATATATTTTTACTCTTTTTACTTAGTATGTACTGCATTCAGACACTCTAATCACTGGATAAGAGGGGTATAAGCATTAAAAGATGACTGAAAATGTAGGTTTTATTTTGATAAAAGTTATCATCTATGGGATATTGATAAGAATATATTTTATTCAAACAAAGTCATTTGTGACCACATCCAAGTATTGTCAGTAGAAAGGATTCTGTAGGCAGGATAGCCGATACAGTAGATGCCCACATAGGAAGAGCTGATAACAGAAGCTCCCATAGTAAAAGGTGAGTATAAACACCTCAGAAGCTATAACAAGAAGGGAGGGTACCTTTATGCTAAAAAAACATGCCAGCAGATTATTTCTGTTTGATAATTCCCCTTGAAATACCATTAACTAACTTTTTATTTACTATAATTTTTCAGCTCTGTTTGAAAAACTTGCCATGTTCATACCAAAGTGTGTTGAAATTATCTGTATGGATGAAGATGGAACAATGGTTGTAGCATCACTTAGAGCATTATGTGAACTGCTGAATGAAGTCAAAGCACCAGTAGTTGAAGGAAAGGGTCATCAAGATGCCATTATTAATTGTTTAAAGGACATAATGACTTTCAAGGTATGCATTTTCAGCTTATACCTCTGTACACTAATTAAGAATCTATCAAAATATTGTGTAAAATTTTAAGTGTTATTACCAACAGATGGATATAGTTAAATCACTTGTTTTAGTGCTAACAATTTTTTTTTTTTTTTTTTTTTTTTTTACCTAGACTGAATTCCAGGAAAAAGATGAAGAAGATACAGACAGTACAGAGGAAGATTCAGTATCAGAGCAAGATGAATTTCTTCTGAAATGTGCTGGAGACATTTTGCCTGCACTTTCCAAAGCAATGCATCCTGCTTCCTTTGAAAAAGCTTTCAACTTACTGCTCCCTCCTCTATCTAACATGTTGGTATGTAAATTGTAGAAAATTGAAGGGAAGAGGATATATGGGTAATTGTACATAAGGAAAGGGAATAAGTTACTGAGAACATGAAAAAGACAAACAAATGATTAACTGTTTTAATAGGACTATTAGGAACTGTCATGGAGGGATAGGAGGGAAATAATTCACACAAAACTAGAAATGAATGGAGTAAGAACTTTAAAGTTGATACTAAGTATAGAGCTGTCCATGACTGGTATGGTCTCAAGGACCTGAGCTCTCGCCAAATGGTTGAGCAAAATAAAACCTTTGTAAATGTCTCTGTGGCTTATCTTAGTACTACCATATTTCCATACTCTGCAATGTAGTTTAAAAGAAAGGATGGTAGGCAACCTTCTGGCATCATAAAACTGGGACCGCATAATTAAGTGAAGGAAAATCATAATATAAAACCTGTTACTCCACATTGGAGATTGTGCGATGAGTTCGCAACCCATCCTTGTAAAAAACCTACTATTCATAACCTCCAAGGGATCAGCCAAATGTACCCTTATGGAAACCTGACAATTTCATCAAACCAGAGCAATAAAGCTGGGTGTAACAGAAAGATTTCATCTCACCTGGAATGTCAGGGTTTTATGCCATAAGGAAGTGCAACTACAAAAATAATTATTATAGGAGATAAGAATGGAAATAGCAATCATTTTTTGAACCAAGAGTGAATTATAGTGGAGTCAAACAAGAAAGTAAAGCAGCAACTAGGATAACTTTGTATACATAAAACAGGAAGAACTTTCTCTTTGGATGAAGCGAATTAATGGAAAAACTATTTGTCAGATTTAGATGGAGTTTCAAACAATTTACATCCCATGGCCTAGGAATTAAATTAATGTTTGATTTTGCAGATAGCCAAAAAATTTTTAAACAATGCGAGTCCACAAAGTAGTGCCGATTTCCTATTGACTGAAATATATGCATAAACTACTGCTCATATTTACAACTATTGATATCAGGAATAAAATATGGTATGTTTCATTTTGATGCAGTTTTAAAAATCTGGGAAATTAAGATAAAAGTATCCACAAATTAGTGTCCTTTTTTTTTTAATGTGATTCTTACAAAAACTTCTTATTGGATTTTTATAGGGTTTCAATTAATGTAAAAAATATACATCCAGAAGTTCAATAAGGTATTTTTCATTTGGGTGTGATGAAAAATGTATGTTAAAGTCTCCAAAATCAGTACCCATTTAAGAATAAGGTACTTCTCAAATTTGAAATGCACTAGACGACCCGTGCGAAAATTTCGCTAATAAAACACGAGTGAGGTTGAATGCTTGTAATACAATGAAAAGTAGAACTGCACTTTTGTAGCAAATATTTATTTGTTTATTGTAATAGGTACGCATCAAAACATATTACAAAACAGTTAGGAAAATTTAAAACACACTGTATGTACGACAAACTGTTACTGACCTTAACAGAATACAAACCACCTGAACAAAATTCACAAAGCATATCAACATCTCTGTGATAGGTGTTGCTGTGCAAATAAAATGTTTACATTGGAATTGTATAGCAGGATAAAAATGTTTCCGTAACAGAAGAAAATGTCCAAAAAGCTACTGATTGTATAAAAAACAGTTTTTGACATCTCTGTGATATCTGCTGCTGCAGTCTAGGGACTTGGGTCTGAAATGTCTAATACGCACGACCACTCAAGTAACAAATTCTGAAAAAATTCTTTCTTATTTTCTGATTTTACCTAATTGGAGACCTTAATCTTTAAAACGATATGTCATTTATCAATTTCGGTTAGGTTTTGAAGGAGATAAATGGCTCTTAATAATAATTATAATAATAAAACACGTTGTAGAAATAATATTAATACTTCTGACATTTAAGAGTCGAATTCCAAAAAATTCCTTTTATAAAATATGGTGTGACCAAAGTGGACATCTTTGTTTTTTAAAATGATGCCTCATTTATCAATTTCGGTTAGGCATCAAGCGAGGTAAAAAAAAAAGTTTTAGAAATGATTATATTTTTGCCGCTTAAGGGTTGAATTTGGAGAAAGTTCTTTCTTAAAATATGATGTGACCAAAGCAGATACCTTAATATTTTAAACATTACCTTATATATCGATTTTGGTTAGGTATCAAGGGGGATAAGTGCCTTATGACAGAAAAATGTATTTTAGAAATATTCATACTTTTGTCCTTTAAGGGTCGAATTTTGAAAAATTCTTTCCTTAAAATATGGTGTAACCATCAAAGACATTATGAAGACCCCAGTCTTTAAAATGATACCTCGTTTATCAATTTTGTTTAATTATCAAGGAAGATAAATGACTCAGGATACAAACAACACATTTTAGAAATACTGATATATTTGCCCATTAAGGGTTAAATTCAGAAAAAAATCAATTCTTAAAACATGATGTGATACCTCATTTATCTATATCGGCTCAATATGAAGGGAGATAAATGGCTCGTGACAGAAAAATGCGTTGCAGAACCAGTGATAATGTTTCCCTTTGAGAACTGAATTCCAAAATAATAATAATTATTATATCTTAATATATAATGTCACCAAAGCAGAGACATCACTCTTCATAATCCGACTTCATTTATTTATTTCAGTTAGATATCCAGGGAGATAAATGGCTCGAGACACAAAACACACATTTTTGCCCTTTAAGAGTCAAATTACGAAAAATTCCCATTTTAATAAATGATGTCACCAAAGCAGAGATCTTAATATTTAAAACCATACTACATTAAACGATTTCAAATAGGTATCCAGGGAAATAAATGACTTGTAACACAAAAAACAGCATTTTAGAAATATTGAATTTTTGTCCTTTAAGGGTTGAATTCAGAAAAATTCCTTTCTTAAAACATGATGTGAACAAAGTGGAGACCATAAGCTTTAAAATAACGCCTCATTCATTGATTTCAGTTAGGTATGAAGGGACATAATGGATTGTGACAAAAAACACCTTATATAAATAATATATATGCTACTGGGATATGCACCAGCAGAATAATATTATTTAAAATTCAAGATCTATGTTGATATATGACTGTTAATTTAAGTCATTATTAAATGAAAGTATTCTGAACTGACACTGACATTGATCTCTGCCATGTTACTTGGTTAGGATTTCACATTTAACTGTAAGTCTCCATTACTTGGTAGGATTACCGTGATGGGTTACTTGGCTATGATAGAGAAGGATTCAGCAGCCAGTGGTCATTATGTGGATTAGTAATCCTCGTATATCGATATATGGACTATTGAAGGCGTTGCATGAAGAGATATATATTTGGAAAAGGGCAAGTTGACAGTGGGGAGAGGTGGACTAGAAACGTGGTAACGTGGTGCAACAGGGTCATGTGGGGCAATGGTCTCGTGTGTGCAGCATGGTTCGAATGTGTGTGGAAAACTTGTAAACAGTTCCCACATGGGAGAGTTTTTACCTGCAATCACATGAATGGAGACGTTGTCTGATCTTTTAAGACCGTTAAACTTATAGCATGGTATTAAGGTGATCTTCACAGTCAATCTGAACACAATAAAACATAAGAACTGTGAAACCACTAACTTTTTTTCAGTGCTGTAACGTAACCTGCAGTGGGCTCATCCATAATATTCTCTATTTCGATAGAGTGGCGACTGGACTAATTATCAATTGCTAACGCAAAATTCTCTACCACATGGCGACCATGACAGGACCCTCTGTATTTCTAATTAAGATTTGTAACTAAGGGAAATGTATTAAATCCCCTTGTTTCATATGTAACATTGTCGCTTAGTAAACCACAGAGTCCTTGGATGTAGCAGGGGCGTTGATGAACACATACACTTTAACGCAACGAAGCTTTATTAAACAGTTCGTACAGTACAGGAGCACGGAGCGAATTGTCTCTGGCTAGAAAGGAGTATCGCTTATATAGTAATGAAGAAGAGTCTAAAACATTAACACTAGTTACAACAAGAACATTCCAGAACAGTTTATGCAATGTTAAGAAATTAAAATTTTACAGGACCTTTAGTCCCACAGTCTCTCAACTTAACCACTACACTACCACAGTCTTTCCTTCTTCATGGCCTGATCCTCTTCATGTGCAACAATATGAATATTACGTAACTAGCATTTACCCGCTGCTTCGTACACATGGGTCTTGGCATGTATTGAAATATTATGAGCTTTTTATTTTAGCATAAAATATTAATTTTGAGAAGCAATAAATATGGATTTTATTTAAAGACTAGCTGGTACCCACGACTTCGTTCGTGATTGTAAAGAATTCATATTGACAGCTATAGACATCTAACCACCCTAGTGCATGATGGTAGACTCGGTACTATTACCACACACAAGTACCAGTCTTCTGCGCTATGTAGTTTCGGCAGCAAGGTAAAATTTACGGATACACACAAGTCTTTGGATGAAACACGAAAATATTCATGATCGACCAATTTCAAACACCATATTTCACACACTCCCACAGTTACCGAATTTCGGCAAAAGTTGTGATCGATGGGAGACTCTGTGTTACTACCACACACAAACGCCAGTGATCTGCGATTGATAGTTTTCACTTAAAAGTGATACACCGTGACACATGCGTCTTTGGCAGAAATATGAAATTGCCCCAGGTCGACCATTTTCATCCCCCATATCTTCCACACCCCCATAGCTACAGAAATCTAACAACCATAGTGCACGACAACAGACACGATTCTACTACCACATATAAACACCAATGCTCTATGCTATGTAGTCGTGGTAGAAAAGTGAAATCTGCGGAGACACATGCCTTTCGTCGAAATACGAAAATATTCTTGGTCGGCCACTTACAACCACCATATCTACCACAGTACCACAGTTTCTGAAATTCGGCCGCTGTTGTGATCGAAAGGTGACTCTGTGCTACTACTACACACAAACGCCAGTTATCTGTGATCTATAGTTTTCGCTGAAAAGTGATACACCATGACACTTTTGTCTTTGGCAGAAGTATGAAACTGCCACAGGTCGACCACTTTATACCCTCATTCCTCCCACACCCCCATAGCTACCGACATCTAACAACCATAGTGCACTACATGAGATACGATTCTATTACCAAACACAAACACCAATGCTCTATGCTATGTAGTTGTGGCAGAAAAGTGACATATACGGAGACAGTCGAAATACGAAAATATCCTTGGTCGGCCACTTACAACCACCATATCTACCACAGTACCACAGTTTCTGAAATTCGGCCGCTGTTGTGATCGAAAGGTGACTCTGTGCTACTACTACACACAAACGCCAGTTATCTGTGATCTATAGTTTTCGCTGAAAAGTGATACACCATGACACTTTTGTCTTTGGCAGAAGTATGAAACTGCCACAGGTCGACCACTTTATACCCTCATTTCTCCGACACCCCCATAGCTACCGACATCTAACAACCATAGTGCACTACATGAGATACGATTCTACTACCAAACACAAACACCAATGCTCTATGCTATGTAGTTGTGGCAGAAAAGTGACATATGCGGAGACAGTCGAAATACGAAAATATCCTTGGTCGGCCACTTACAACCACCATATCTACCACCGTACCACAGTTTCAAAAATTCGGCCGCTGTTGTGATCGAAAGGTGACTCTGCGCTACTACTACACACAAACGCCAGTTATCTGTGATCTATAGTTTTCGCTGAAAAGTGATACACCATGACACTTTTGTCTTTGGCAGAAGTATTAAACTGCCACAGGTCGACCACTTTCAACCCCCATTTCTCCCACACCCCCATAGCTACCGACATCTAACAACCATAGTGCACTACATGAGATACGATTCTATTACCAAACACAAACACCAATGCTCTATGCTATGTAGTTGTGGCAGAAAAGTGACATATACGGAGACAGTCGAAATACGAAAATATCCTTGGTCGGCCACTTACAACCACCATATCTACCACAGTACCACAGTTTCTGAAATTCGGCCGCTGTTGTGATCGAAAGGTGACTCTGTGCTACTACTACACACAAACGCCAGTTATCTGTGATCTATAGTTTTCGCTGAAAAGTGATACACCATGACACTTTTGTCTTTGGCAGAAGTATGAAACTGCCACAGGTCGACCACTTTATACCCTCATTTCTCCGACACCCCCATAGCTACCGACATCTAACAACCATAGTGCACTACATGAGATATGATTCTACTACCAAACACAAACACCAATGCTCTATGCTATGTAGTTGTGGCAGAAAAGTGACATATGCGGAGACAGTCGAAATACGAAAATATCCTTGGTCGGCCACTTACAACCACCATATCTACCACAGTACCACAGTTTCAAAAATTCGGCCGCTGTTGTGATCGAAAGGTGACTCTGCGCTACTACTACACACAAACGCCAGTTATCTGTGATCTATAGTTTTCGCTGAAAAGTGATACACCATGACACTTTTGTCTCTGGCAGAAGGATGAAATTGCCACAGGTCGACCACTTTCAACCCCCATATCTCCCACACCCCCATAGCTACCCACATGTAACAACCATAGTGCACGACAGGAAAGACGATTCTACTACCACACACGAACACCAAAAGTCTATGTTATGTAGTTGTGGCAGGAAAGAGAAGTATACGGAGATACGAATTTTTGGTCGAAATATGAAAACGCCCTGCACTGACCAACTTTAATCATTATATCTCCCACATCCCCACAGCTATCGGCATTCGGCCAACGTTGTGCACGACAGGAAACTCCATGCTACTTCCACCCACAAACATGAGTGATCTGTGCTAGGTAGTGGTGGCTGAAAAGTGAAATATAGGAAAAAACACGTCTATTTTTATATATATACTAGCTGACCCGGCAATGCTTCACTATTGCTGGACTTGAGTAGGCACATAGATTAAATGAAAAAATATTTATATATAAATTTTAAACTGCTGTTTCATTAATTTTCAGTTGGAAAGGGTGAGAGGGTTTGCGCTTTGGAAACATACGCAAGCAGTATTTTGCAGTTTGTTCTAAAGTATAAGTGTGCAAATTCTCATTGAAATCTGTTGAAATATGTGGTTTTGTCGAAATTATGGGGAGGAGGGGTGGGTTTTTTAATTTTTTTTGACAGGAACCTTCTCTGTCATCCCGTCGACAACTCACCAAAGCTTCACCGTAAACGGACGAGCGGTTTGCGGGTTTGTTAAATTATGGGGTGTTATGGGGAAGAGGGGGTAATTAAGGTAATGGAAAGAGAGGAGAGGGATTGGGTTTTTGTGAAATTAATGTGTACAGTATTTCTCTCTCTTTTTTAAAGTATAAGTGTACAAATTCTTATCTAAATCGGATAAAAAATGTGGTTTGCCTAAATTATGGGGTAAAAATGTAATGGGGGTGGAAAGGGGGAGAGGGGATGAATATTCGGAAACCATATGTTGGCAGTATTTTTCTGTTTGTTTTAAAGTATAAGTGTACAAATACCTATCTAAATCGGATAAAAAATGTGGTATTGCCTAAATTATGGGGTGAAAAAATTATGGGTGTGGAAAGGGGGAGAGGGGATGAATATTCGGAAACCATATGTAGGTAGTATTTTTCTGTTTGTTTTAAAGTATAAGTGTACAAATTCCTATCTAAATCGGATAAAAAATGTGGTATTGCCTAAATTATGGGGTGAAAAAATTATGGGGGTGGAAAGGGGGCGAGGGGATTAATATTGGGAAACCGTATGTAGGCAGTATTTTTATGTTTGTTTTAAAGTATAAGTGTACAAATTCCTATCTAAATCGGATAAAAAATGTGGTATTGCCTAAATTATGGGGTGAAAAAATTATGGGGGTAGAAAGGGGGAGAGGGGATGAATATTCAGAAACCATATGTAGGTAGTATTTTTCTGTTTGTTTTAAAGTATAAGTGTACAAATTCCTATCTAAATTGGATAAAAAATGTGGTATTGCCTAAATTATGGGGGTGGAAAGGGGGCGAGGGGATTAATATTCGGAAACCATACGTAGGCAGTATTTTTCTGTTTGTTTTAAAGTAAAAGTGTACAAATTCTTATCTAAATCGGATAAAAAATGTGGTTTGCCTAAATTATGGGGTGAAAACGTAATGGGGTTGGAAAGGTGGAGAGGGGATGAATATTCGGGAACCATACGTAGGCAGTATTTTTCTGTTTGTTTTAAAGTAAAAGTGTACAAATTCTTAACTAAATCGGATAAAAAATGTGGTTTGCCTAAATTATGGGGTGAAAACGTAATGGGGTTGGAAAGGGGGAGAGGGGATGAATATTCGGGAACCATATGTTGGCAGTATTTTTCTGTTTGTTTTAAAGTATAAGTGTACAAATTCCTATCTAAATCGGATAAAAAATGTGGTATTGCCTAAAGTATGGGGGTGGATATGGGGCGAGGGGATTAATATTCGGAAACCGTATGTAGGCAGTATTTTTATGTTTGTTTTAAAGTATAAGTGTACAAATTCCTATCTAAATCGGACAAAAAATGTGGTTTTGCCTAAACTATGGGGAGTTATGGGGAATAGGGGGTGACTTTTTGGAATTTTTTTTTCACAGGAACCTTCGCAGGCGCACACTCGAAAACTCTCCAAAGTTTCATTGCAATCTGATAAATGGTACAGGAACGCATAGAAGACGAACATACAAACAAACAAACATTGATTTTTTATATATAAGATTTTCCTTTCTTTTACTTACTACCTTAGATTCCATTTTCATACTGTAGTTTTTTGTTATACTTATACTTTAATATTTTATAACATATGAAAATAAGAAATTAAAGCTGTGTGATCCCTAAACACCCATCTTCCCCCTTTTCTGCATCCACCTACATTTACCCTTTACAGATTTTAACTTTAAATTCTTTCAATGTTTTTTGGCAAATTATTCATCATTCCTCTTGGTAATTGATTCCAATCCCTGACACCCTTACCCAGAAAAGAGTATCTTCCTACACTCTTGTGCCTGAAATTGAGTGCCAGCTTGTGGTCATGCTCATCTTTTCCCTTCCATGCATTGCTTTCAATTCTTACACCTATATCTTTCCATGCCTCATCACCAACATACGCCTTGTACACTCCCATGACCCTCTTCACCCTCCTTCTGTCTTCCAATGAGTCCCATTCCAGCTCAATCTGTTACTGATTGTGTTCTGCAATAATTTTCAGAAATAAATATATTTTGCTACAGTGTTTTTTTTATTGTGACTACAAATAATCATCAGTCATTTAACACATTTCTGGAGTTGTGATCCCATGTGATTTCTCACAGTATTTATCATATTCCTGTGAATGTTTTGATTGCAAGTAAGTAGGTCAAGACATTCATGCTAGTAATTTAGGTACAAGATATAACTTCTCTCACAACTGTTTACAATTTACAAACTGAGTGAATGAAGTCACCTAGCAGAATTTTTAGTTGTTGCTGTTTAAAACTTGACAGAGATTACATGTCTGGTGTCTATTCCAGGCAGGATCCATCCAAAAATATGTTATTTTTTCTAACATTGGTTTTAGTTTTGGGGATTAAATGGTTATATATATTGGTTACAAAATTTGGAAGATGTAGTAGCAACACTGTATCAGATTTTTTCCTGAGGAGCTGGTAATAACCTGATCATCAACAAAGAATAATGTGTTAAATGATTAGTTATTTCAGATTTGAAACTGTTTGGTGTTAGTTTCCTCCATTTCTTTACCAGTCATCAAAATGAACATCCTACATAAAAAATACTGGAGACAGACAACATTTTGAGTGTGTAACATTGGATATCTCCAAGGTATTTTACAGAGTGGGCTGCAGAACAGCGAGGAATAAAATTACTGGTGTATATTAGAATTTGTCTTGTTGGGGTAAGAATTCTTAAGCAAAATGTCAGTATTGGATATGTAATTTCAGAAGACTTGGAGGAGAGGAAATGAGAGCTAAAACATAGTGTTGTGGGATCATTGCTGTTTTTAATTCTAATGAATGAATGTGTTGTTGGATTGCAATTAACAGGTGGGTTGTTCATAGATTGCAATATTGTGTAATAGAAGAGGTTCGTAAACATCTGCACAAGTATCTAAACAGGATACAAAGTTTGCCAGTCGAACATTCTAAGAATCAGTTTTGGGTGCACAGAGTTAACTAACTGCTTGCTATGTATAAAAGCTTGCGCTAAACTCTGACTGTAACTGTGGCCTAAGGATATACTGTCTTCCGGTTGCCAAGCACCTGAAAAACATCAGGGGATGAAAGTATGTTTTGAATAATGTTTACTGTAGACTTTCATGGAATATTCAAACTATATATTCTTCAGATCTTAGTACAACACATGGTAACCAATTTTAAAGCATCAAAATTCTTCTCTGAAATAAATAATTGCAGGTTTAAACCCTGAGACAAGCAGCAAGAAACTCCTGATGACCCCCTAATTAAATAAAATTTAACTACATGGAGAGTAAAGTCCCTTCTCCCCTAACTGTTAAAGCCAATATAAGATGGCTGCTCAGACTGAATAACTTCCTCCTACGGTTTCCTTCCTCTACACCGCATGGTGCCAAACCTGCCTTGCGCCAACAAAAGCAACCTCTGCCAAAGCTTTCAAACAATTGCCCCCACCATGGCATCCAGCTCTCCTTAAATAGCCGACCAGATACTTTGCGCAATTATCCAGGAAATTATGCAATGACCGACCTCTGAGCTTCTTGAAACTTTTGTGGATGGTAACCCTTTATCTAAATGTTAAAACAATTCCTTATAAAATTTTCTATAGCTGCAGCCGTTTGTCTATATATATATAAAAATTAAAGTAGAATAACCAAAGATTGTCTCTCACTTGCTAAGTATTCGATTTATAGTGTTAATTCCTGTTTTAAAATAATCTACTCATCCTTCTGATCTATTGTTATACAACATGGCTTGCTTATAATTTTCTATTTTAATGCAAAATGTTAATGTGTCTTAACTTAAACCCCTCTGTATTCTTTATCTTCAAAACTATTGGTGCTACAGAGCTGAAATGTGTAACAAACATTCCAGAAGCACCTTTTCTACTTTTCTATATGATAGGGATGTTGTTTAATGTTATCTAGTCTCCTTCATATAGCTTTCTTTCTTCTCTTCCATATCTATGATCGATTTCAGGCACAAGGGTGTGGGAAGATTTTTTTTTTTTTAGGTAAGGGTGTCAGGGATTGGAATGAGTTACCAAGAGGAATGATGAATAACTTACCGAAAATGTTAAAAGAATTTAAAGTTAAAATTTGTAGAGGGCAAATGTAGGTGGGTGCACGATAGGGGGAAGTTGGGTGTGTAGGGAAATTGCCACCGGAGCGTGTGCTCCATTGCAATTAAATTAAATTTAAAAAAAAATAAATTAAACTTAACGAATTTCTGCCGCCATATTTACATTTATAGTTTGAATTTAATTTTTCTTTTTCTGTTCAAAATACTGCATGGATCTTTTTTTAAAAAAACTCTCTCATTATGCATGAAAAAAAATCTATTTTATTTTAAACATACTTTTCAGTCTGTATCTCTCTGTACTCCGCTCTGGGCAAATTTCGTGTTTTACTGAAAATCATCATTTTTCTATTAAAAAGGTTATTTACTCTTTACTACTGATTCTAAATTTTCAAGTAATGTAGTCTAAAATTTTACACATCTTTTGAGTTATGAATCTTTACTGTAACCTGAAAGCTTAGAGCTGTGAAATTAATTAACTATTTTTTTATTTTTGTAAACACACGTGAATTTTCAACTTAAATCTCAAATATCTCATTAGTACTATTTTTAACCCTAAAGTGTCCTATGTCATTTTCATTGTGATCACTTACTGTATCTCTGAACATGATGGGGATATTTTCTATTCTGAAATAGGCAATTCTCTTTATAAAGCCAATATGACAAATTGCTATGATCAAAACTTTATTATTTACTCCTACTTATCCCCTGAAAACTGCAATCAAATGATTTTAAACATACTTTACTGTTGGTCTGTTATTAGGTTATAGCTCTTTAAACTAATTTTGATCATTTATTACTAAAATTTAGGTTATATGACAACAGATAGGAAATATTTTAATATCAAAGTTGAAGGTAGGAGGACTACAGTGGTAATAAGCAGCACACAAACACAAAACGATGTTTTTGGAATATCCCTTATTCATGACTGTAGAGGATGAAGCATGGGGATTGATTACAGGTCCCCATGTGAACCTGGTCCTATACTTCATCCTCTACAATCATGAGTAAAGAATATACCCAATACATTGTTGTATCATTTTCTGTTTTGTTTTGTGTTGTGTTTTTCCTTTTCTTTTTTGCCACTGCAGCCCTCCTTCCTTCAACTTTGACTTTTTTTTGCCACTGCAGCCCTACTTTCTTCAACTTTGGCAGGTGATAATCTACTTTACTTTTTCTTTTCATATTAATATCACCTAATGGGATTTTTTTCTCCACTTCATTGTGTCTGATAACATAAAGGTTTTGTATAATTGAAGAATAGGAATTACTTGCTTAGAGTATGAAATTTAAATTTCTTGGCATTTCATTTCATGATAAACTCATTTTAGCAGAATTGACTATGGAGATGCAGGGGCGTAGCTACTATGGGGCTAGGCAGTGCAGTGCACCGGGGCCCCTACACTCAGGGGGCCCCCAAGTATACCTCTTAGGGCCCCAAAGCGCATCTCTGGGAGCCCCCAAGTGCAGTTCAGAGCCCTACGAGGCTTCATGGCAAACTGGCGACCTTTATTTTTAGCTCTACAGTCGTCTAAGGGGACTCTGAGACACAGGAAGCCCCTCACTAAGGGCCCTCTCACTGCTCAGGGGGCCCCTAAGCACAACTCAAGGGCCCCATCCTCAATTCAGGGGGCCTTTATGTAACGTAGTTGGCCTTATTGGCAACTGAGAAAACCAGTAGGAAGGATGCTTGGTATCGGTTTTAGTAGGTTACCCAAAGTGATATTTCCCCCAAAAGATAACACTATCAGGTGTAGAAGAGAATGTAAGAATCACATTGGTAGTAGTCTCAATGTCGTATGAATTTTCTGAAGGAAGTTATGCGCAATCTTAAAATCCAAACAGGGACGCTTTCTGGCAGTGATGATGCAACATCCGGCAAGTTCATAGAAGTATGAAAGAATGATAGTAAATGAATTTAGATACAGGAATGAAAGTATCGAATCTTGGTTTAGAAGTACAAAATATGGTTTCAAACGGAATTTAGAGTAAATATGACGAGTTTTAAGGTACTTTTTCAATAAAGGAAAAAATAGTAAGTCAAGAATAAAATAAGTAGTCAAAAGAAAATTACATCAGATCAAAGACCTCCTTGTGGAAAGTCGATGACAGCAGTTTGAGATCGTTGAGTTGAGTAGAAATATTTTAAAAGTGACTTCAAAGCGAAATCTGTTAAAGCATCATAGCTAACCAGATTGTATGTAAAGGGGTAGAAATGAAGATTGACAAAGGTCAAAGTAAACCAGACAAAACATCTGGGAGGAACCCTATTTTTATGAAAGCGTAATGTTTTTAAGTAAGTTTGGCAGAAAGTTTTATCAAAGTAATTAATCTGCATTCCATTATGGCCGCATAGAAGGGATGAAAACTTTGAGAAACGATATCTTTTTAATGAAAGGTTTTTAGAAGGTAGTGAGATACACCAAATTAATCATCAAAATATGTAGAATTTCTGAAGATTAGAACTAACACGCTAGAACAAATAGTTGGGACTGTTAGGGGATATGCCGTATACCGGGGTACGTATCGGCTTGTGCACCTAAACTTGAGTTCTTCCAAAATGTTACCAAAAGTTCGAGAAAAGTTCTATAACCGTGAAAAACCTTGGAGAATGCTAACTGTAATGATGAAGTCGGTCGCCACTCACAGAATTAACCTCCTGTAAGAAAGGTACTAAAATAGAAATGAATGTTGAAGTCAGAATCACTAAAGGATATATTCTTGAAAATTTCACTGAGTTTACATAAAATTCACAGTTAGCTATGGCAATCGGAGTAAATTATTAAGCCGAAGATCACAAGTCATGAAACAGAACAGACCGCTCCACCCCGAAATGAAAGTAACAGTTCACATTGATGAGTCACATGGTGGAAAATTTCAAAGTTCTACAGTTGGCTATCCTGACGGTCAGCCATGTTTGTTTCCGGTCTCCCAGAAGCCCACGCGCCCAACTAGCGCTGGATTTGTTCTACCACGAGTAGCATCCTCACCAGACCAAGTACTTCAACGAACTGCCTCGAGACGAACCACCGGCCGGCCTACCTTTATCAGAAATGACCTACTAACCTAAACAACAGGCTATCTAGATTAAAGTTTGCTAACAGAGAACTTCCAGAAAATCACAAGAGATAGAGCGTAATGAAACAAGTGTGGTGATGTGGTTGGTTTTGTTCTCAGAGCTTCCGATAGGTGTAAATGATTTATAAAAGTTGGTGAATCGGAATGCTCAATGACTTTAGTACTGCCAAACATCACGTCCGGAATATGAATTTGCTAAAATTTAAAATATCAAGTTTGTACTATGTTTAAAGTGTTCCCCAGCCTTTGCTGAGTTCAGTGGTGTAAAAATCTTTTAAATCGGTTAAGAATGTCAAAAGTTATGGAATTTCTAAAATGTGCTGATTATTTGGTGTTGCAAGATTTTATTCACTTTTTATTTATAGCTCGTTGTGCCCTGAAACTATTTTTAAAATGTTCCTTTATTTTATTTAAGTAATTTAGAAAAGTTTTTAGTTCATGAAATATGTTTGCCAGATTGAAATTCAAATTACAAGTTGGTTTCTATGACGTCGCAGGATAACGAATTTTAACTTATCTATATCTTTTGTTTATTAGTTGATAGCTATTAGAAACTTAAAGAATATTGAATGGTCTGTTATTAAGTTTGTTTAAATCTACTTTTGAAGCTCTGAAATTACTTGTCTGGACTGAAACATTTAATTGAAATTAGCACATGGTGTAATGTTTTAAAGATCATATTTACTGCTTTAAATCTGTCAGAAACTGCGAGTTATTAGTGAATTTAATATAAAACGGTGAAATTATTATTATACCAGTGCTTTAGTGCATCTAAATGTGTGGAATATTAGTGCTATGGTTGTTTAACCAAATCTGTTTACTTGCAATTATGGAAACCTATGGATTACGCTCATTTAGGTAAGTTTTACAATTTATATTTTATTAGCAACTGTTTATTTATTATTATATCCTTTTTATTTACTTTTCTGAACTGTGAAGTGTTGTTGTCTCGATTTCAAACTATGGTATCATGTATTGAATGTTAACCTCAAACTTCGTCGGATTTTAACTGAATATTGGAAATAGAGAGTAAGGTAGCTTACAGGACACTAGATCTAGAAAATAGGTTTATTGAACTTCGAAAATTAATAACAACAATAGGAGAGCGGATATGAATAATTTTATAAGGATAGAAAATGCTTAGAATGACGAACTCTATGTTATTACAAAGTTTCATGAAAATTGGAAAAACTTCGGCAGAAACCTTTGTGAGCTGGGCTTGAAAGAGAGAGAGAGGTATAGAGAGAGAGCGTAGAGTGACTCCATATGGAGTGGAAAATTCCATCAGGGATAGCGTGGCTTGGGGGAGTCTATATAAGAAACCAGAAGCTGACCTCGGGCGGCGCATTAGTCTCAAACTGGTTAGAGGGTGAGCGTGTGAAGTGTGGGCGGGCGTTATGGTCAAGGACAGCGGTGTCTGTATCGTGTGGTGTCGAGTAGCATAGATCAGTCATGAAGAACCGGACTTAGAATATCCGTAGACAGCAACTATAATATTGAAATGGATCATAGACTTAACAAACTCCTTTTCTTTAATTTAAATTTGTCAATTAGCATGATTTCATCTGAGGTTTCGAGCGGAGTGAACTTTTATTGGGTCTGAATGGAGTGTAGGTAATTATCATGGCATTAATCTGCAATTTTCGGAATGAAGTCTTTCTGGTAATAATTCCTGTTGTCAGAGTAAAGAAGTCTTTGAACTTTGAACAATAAAATCAGTGTTGAGAACAATCTTTTGATATTACCCTTCATTGGAAAATCCCATTATTAAAACCATTTGGGTTGGCGACCGGTCTAATTAAATTAAATATTGCAGAGAAGAAAGTATAGGAAAGAATTGAGATTATGAACATCAGGACTATCAACATTAAAACATCGTCAGGAACCAACATCCCCAGAAACAATTTTTTTTCCCCTACACTTACCAGCAACACAAAGCAAAAAAAGGTCGCCCATCTGGCCTGAGGGCCAGAAATAAATATTTTGCACCGGGGCCCTTGTTGACCTAGCTACGCCACTGGGGAGATGGTGCAGAAAGGTTTCAAAATTCTGGGTCTATTTGAGAGGTTGATCAAGGGATGTAGCAGTGAAGTGACAGAACTGTGATACAAAAAGCTTAGTCAAACTGTTGCTGAGTATAGCAGAGGCCCACAGTCCACATTATGAATATCAAGTAAAGTATTTGGAGGCAGTGCAGAGAAATTGGCAGAGATAAAACAGACAGCAGCTTGATCTGTTTCCAGAAATTACAGTGGAACATAGTCAGTAACAACAAAGAATCTGGGTTGGGAGTGAATTTAAAATAGAAGGTGAGTTAAAAAGGCACTGAGTGTGTAGGAGGCATACATTGGCAATAGGAGCTGAATAGACATTGATATAAAATTTAGGAGTATTATGTGGAATGAAAGATATGACCATGACCATTAACTAGCATTTGATTTCATGCATAAGAGAGGGTAAGGTTTTTCATCCACATATGAGGAAGTCAGGTCATGTAATAAATTATTAATGGAGATGCTAAACAATTTAGATCAAAATTTTGAACTAGAAGTTAGTTTAATGGAAAAAAAGGTGTGTTCAAAAAAGGTAAAATAGCTAATACCCATAGTTGGGCACAGTTAACCAAAAAGTTAACTTCGTTAATCATTAATCCGCTTTTCAAAAAAATTAACTTTGATGATTTTAAAAAGCATTACATTTTTGCAAATTTAACGAAAGTTAAAGTGAACAATTAAATGTTAACAATCCAAGAGTGGAACTGTTGTTTAGATTTTGTAATTAGAATTACTGCAAGCAGTAACAAGGTGCTATGTACCGTGATGTGAATGAATAATACGTCTACCAAATGTCCTTTTGGAAATTGAATTTTTCTTCAACGTTTTACCAGTTTCTCAAATGTATTGGATTATTCAACATATAGTGGAATTAAGTTGACAATGAAAAGGTTTACAATACATCAGTCCACACCAGCCTGGACTAAGACCCTTCCGGTAGCCACGATTCCAAAAGTTCTATTGGCATAAACTTTTATTAGCAGATGGAGGTGAAATCAAATCAATTCTGCTGCTATCTATATCAGAAGTAGCCACCACATGTGAAGAAGGCTTTCAATTATTTTTATTTTTTCCCACGAGTTGGCCCTGCTTTTACATTTTCTTCAAATTGTTCATCTTTGTATATATGCGTCCTCTTCATATGTTGTTTAAGCTTATTAAGGCTAGACACATGAGCCTTGATTGTAGAAAGTTTAGGTAAACACAGTTTGCATTCATATATCAATTGTTCTCCCAGTCATGATTTAAATGCAACATAGTCGCATAAATGTGGCCAAGGATTTTTTATCTTCTCATTGTTACTGTTAGAATTTCTGCTTTTGCTAATGGATTCAAGAGTTCAGTTTCCATGATGTAATCATGTAACGAATGTCTTTAATTTATTTCACTAACATACACCAAACCAGTAGCAACTAAAAAGTGACATTTTCCTGGCAGCAAAAAAAGTTAGATTATAAAAATATTAAAATCAATTACCAATCGAATTAGAAATGAGTAGTGAGCTCTGGTTTGCAGAGGTAAATTGGAAATGGTCAAAAACTCTAGCTTTCCACACCCACACCATGCCTAGCATAACAGTTGTATATACATCACACTCGCACTTCATATTACCTAATTCATTCACCATCCGTCTCACCAAACTATGAGCGTGGCATGCAATTCAAATAAACCATATGATGTCAACTACCAATGTAACGGACTAAATTTAATGGTAGTTCAATTTAACAGAAGTTAAAAAGACCGTTAACTATTTTTTAAGATAACTTGAAAGTTAAATTTTTTCAATTTTATTAATTTCGTTAATTAACGATTAACAGATTAATGGTTTTCTGCCCAACTGTGCTAATAGACATTCTGAATTAATTGTGTGGGGAGTATTAATGTTCCAATAATTACAAGAGTACTATAAAGTTCTGCAGCCATGAAGAATGATGATCCATAAGCAATGTCTGTAAATAAAAATGTTATTCTCCTATTTTCATGTGCTTGAAGTTTTGTAAAATTCCTCAGTTTGTTATTAATAATGAGGTTTTCAATCTTTGTTAATAGGTAGATTCTATCTAAAATTTTATTAAAAAAGAGAGAGAGAGAGAGAGAAGAAGTCATGAAAATAATTTTAGGGAAACAGTTAGGGGTTTAATGTTACAGTTTACATATATTCAAGTAAAGAAATCTGTCAAATCTGTAAGGCAGCTCCAATAAAAATATTGGTTTCAGAAAAGCTTGATGAACAAAACTGAAGTGTGTCTATAGGTCATCAACAAGTATAAAAAATAGTTTCAAGAAGTAATAAATGATATACACAAACATGTTTAAAACATTTTTATTCAACCAAAATCCTGAAGGAAAGGAGGAGATCTAAGAATAGAAAAACTGAGTTGGTCCTCTGCTTTTTCCTACATAGCTGAACTTTCTTTAAAAGATTATCATCAGTGAATTAACAGCATGAATCTCAAATGAAGTCATGGACACCGCTAAACAACTATTTTAGTGTGTATATAAAACTTTTGTTTGAGTTTTGTCGAGTGATGTAACTTTATCATTGAATTGTATATTTTTTCCCTTTTTTGTGAAATAGCTTTACTTCTGGGAGGAATGTGACCTGGTGTATTTAAATGAGTATGTAAACTATCAGAGAAAAAGTAATCTGGGAAAGCAGAATATTTAAAACCATTTTTAACAGTAAATCTACAATATTACCTGCAAAAGCATGTTTTGCTTATTAATTATCAAGTAAAGCATACCGTAATTTGTTCTTTAACTGTTAAATTTATCACTTGTCTAATTTTTTCATTGTATTCATGATAGGTAAAGAAATCGTCTTCGTATCGAAGAACATTTGTAGTAGGTGCTTTAGCTGACTGTGTACCAGGACTTGGATCAAATGTTAAACACTTTGTTCAAGAGTTGCTTTCCATCTTCCTGACTTTCACCCAGGATGAGAATGGAGAGGTGCGCAAAAATTCTGTATTTGGCATCGGTCAACTTGCGCAATATGGCAGAGAAGATGTATTTTCGTATCCTTTCCTTAACTCTTTGTTATTATTAATTTAAGTATATTCTGCTATCTAATCTAATTGTGAAACCTCACATTTCTTATTAAAAACTTTCATTGTTTCCTAGTAACATACAAAAACTAAATCTTAAAAGAGTATGCAGCAGCAGTTATTTTTACTTCAACTGTTAAGTATACCCACTTAATTCATTTTCAACCAACATTTGATTATTTTTAACAGTATATATTTACTTCTTCAGTAGGAATTAAAGTTTTGTTATGAACAGAGTTGCAACACTTGCAATGTTTGTTCTTTGGTGTGACGAATTAGATCCCAGTTGCTAGTTGAGGCATCCTGATTTAGTTGATCAGAATCAGTGTAAACAAGTGGTAAATGATAATTAATTTTCTGACTCATTTTTTATGTTGCAGTGTTAAATTTCATTAATGTTGTATAATAACATGCACAAATACCATAATTTTGAGAGATTCGATTCAACTCACCTTGATAAACTAATTTTAAAGATGGTGGTATTTGATGTATGAAAACTAACAAGACATAAACAATTTATTTCTGCAGCATTGGGAGTCTTTTTCTGTATGATAATTAGCTGCATAAAGTTGTATGTTGAATATCTTGCTACTGATGTTTCAATAACTTCCCAGTATCTGGTTGACTTGAAATTTTGCAAACATTCTTGTTTCCACTGACAATACAATATTCAGTAATTTCACTAATTAACCATTTGAATAGTGACAATTATATAAATTTAATTACTTCTCATAGTTGGAATTTTTACTAGGCTAACATTAAAAAAATTAAAGCCAGTTGGTCTTTGATAGTGATTCATGCCTAGATTTGAGATAATTCTCATATTGAGAGCACCGTAGGATGATACACTGGCTGGAAATTTCTGACCAGACAAATCCTGCTGATGGTCTATGATTGTTAACTTGCTGACATGCTTTGATATAAGAACCAATGCATATTTTACAAACCTGATCAAATAACATTTTTACAGTACTGAACAGTAGAATGAAGGATAATATTGTGTGCAGTTGTGTTACATGCATCTGTTATATCTTCAGGAATTATCGAGGCTCTAGTTATTCATTTTATACATTATTCATTTTATATTTCCTCAATATTCAGCCATTATCCTGAAATCCTTACTGCTTTATCAAATACTTTTAGCCAAGAAGAGTATACACCTACATTGGACAATGTTTGTGGGGCTATAGCACGGCTCATATTAACAAATATCAGTGGAGTTCCTATGGATCAGGTGATGTGTTCTGTCCTATCACTTGTTGTAAATAGATGTATTTTTTCTTCGTACATCACAGCGTTTCAGATAAAAATTTCATGTAGTATTTTTAGCAGTAATCATATCAGAGTAAATTTTCCCCAGTGGCAAAGCTAGTTAATCATTATATCCTTATAATAAATATGCATTTAGAGATAACTGGTAGTTCAGTAATTATTTTAAAACATTATATTGTAACTAAATCATATGTTACAGAGTTAATTAACATTGTAAATTCGTACAGACTTGTCTAAAGAATTTATTTTATAAAAAATAGTGACAGTCAAAATGCTGTTAGGAAGTAAAAATAACTTGTTTTACTGTCCAAATATTTTTCTGGTTTTCAACAAATATTGTAGGCTCTGTTATGTAAGAAATAGATTTGTCCCAATATTTACTTATTATGGAAATATTCTTGATATCATACAATTAGACCAAAATGTTGTTTGTAAATTTGAATAAGGCAGTTTCAAGAGAAATAACAAATCTGAAGCAAAATAGTCCTTTATAACAAAATTCTAGAACAGGCTACCAGATTTAACTATTTGGAATACCATCCAACAAGTTTGAAGACAAAAGGGCCAGACAAACACAAAAAACATGAATGTATGATTCATGTCATAGATTTGGATGTGTACACATTTTCCCGAATGCCTCGCCTCCTACATGAGTAATGTTACTAACCAATCATAAAGTGCGTTCATGTATTTTTTGTGTGTGTGTGTTTTTTGTTTCCCTCCTGCTTTCATCTGTGGCAAGTGATGGTTTATTTTCGCTACCCTATCTAATTTACATTGCCTGTCAACAGTTTCTTTGTCACCATTTCCCATCTAACAAATTTGGAAGAAAAATACACACATTTCTAGATATTAAATTATAACATTTCTTTCCCCACCTTATATTCATAATTAATCTTTTGTTTTTAATTGTGTATCTAATAAGTGGACTCTTCTTTGCATTTATCTTCATCCCATCTTTACCAACCCAACTAGATATCCTGTCCAGATAATCCTGTAGCTGCTTTGATCCTTTTATATAGCATTATGTCATCTGCAAACAATCTAATTTCAGATAGTAAACAATCAATACAATTATTCATTTGAATAATTAATAGCAATGGTCCCAACATGCTATCCTGTGGCACTCCCATTTTTACTTCCACTTATTTTGATACTGCATTTCCTAACAAACTTTCTGTTTACTACCTTTTAAAAATTCTTCTACCCAGCAAATCACATCCATTCCAATAGTTTTTACCTTATTTACTACCATTTTATGGCTCACTCTGGTAAACGTCTTTAACAGATCTATCAATTTGGCCTCTCTTGTCATTTTCATCTGAAATATCTTGCATATATCCCACCAACAGAGATTCACATGAATATCCTTGCCTAAAGCCATGTTGCCTACTTGAAAACCACTTACAATCGCCACAAACATTTCTGAGGTAGTTGTATATCAATCTTTCCATTAATTTACCTACCACTGATGTCAAACTGATTGGCCTGTAATTTTCGACTATTTCTCACCCCTCCTTTATGTACCGGTATTACTATCGCACTTTTCCAGTCCTGTGGTAAGCAGCGCGTATCCAGACTCAATTTAAATAATGTTTCAAGATAAGGTACAATGTCACATCCAGCTATCTTTAAGATATCTGTAGTAATATTATCTACACCAGCCCCTTTATGTTTTTTCAGCTTTCTTGTTTCCTTTATGATTTCCTCAGGATGAATTTTTAAATTTTAGTATCTTCATTTCTAATTGTGTTGTTAAGCTCATTCTCCAAATTAGACCCTCCCATTTCTGATTCATTGTCCCTAATGCTGTCTCTAAACCATTCACTTAAAATCTCTGCCTTTTTCAAATCCTCAGTAACTTCTTCTCCATCCTTCTCTATAAGTGTCTCTACACCCTCCCTTCCCAAGCAGTTCCGATGGATATTAGAGGATTCAGTGAACCACCAGCCAAAATTGGAGGGGGAAATAAGTACAATTATAAAAGATTTCACATTTGAAGAGATATTTCAGAGAACGATTGAACAAATGGAAGGAAGGCACAAGTACAGTAGTCACGGTGGCAAGAGTTCAAGGAGATAATAAGAAAGGGGGAAGAAAAATGTATTCCAAAGCAGAAAATAAAGAGAAGTAGAGAACCTATGTACTATAGTAGGTAAGGGAAGAGGTTAAAGAGGTTGGTAAGGAGAGAAAATAACAGAGTTAAGAGAGAGCAGGGTAGTAGGGAATGTTTAAAACAACTAAACAAGGACCTAATAACACCAAAGAAAGTGGCTAAAGATGGGTTTATGAAGAGTATTGTCAGTGCAGGAGGACCATTGACTGATGCATCTAGAAATTTCTGTGGCTATAACAAGATGGAAGTAGAACATAATTGGCTATTAAACCTATTCTTGGAAAGGAAGATAGTGATGACTGATAATCAATTGTTAATAATTACACTGTATGTTTAATTTTGAAATTGTTTAGTAAAAGTAATTTAAAGCGATTGTAACTTCTTTTTATCCACCTGTAACTTATAGTAAGGTTATTAAAGAATTAAATTGTATGACTAATATTGTATAAGCAACAAACATATATACATATATATATAGGAATTAAATTAGGATAAGGAAAAAGGCACATCACTCACCTCCGATAATGTTCTGTTGACAAAGGTCTCATTCCGAAAATTTCTTTATCAGTTGTATTTTTGTCTTTTCTGTGTGTTCATGCCCCACATCCACCATCTAAAGGTAAGTGGTGGCTCATTTCCCTATCCAAATTAGGATAGGGAAATGAGCCACCACTTACCTTAAGATGATGGGTGTGGGTCGCGAACACACAGAAAAGACACAAACACAAATAATAAAGTAATTTTTGGGATAAACCCTTCGTCAACGGGAGAACATTATGAAAGATGGGCACAGCTGGAGACTGCCATATATATATATATATATATTGAAAGAGTTGGTATCTTAAAATTCTTGGTAGACTACATTATCTGTTAAATTTAAGATTTGTAAGATATTGTTTTTATACTTAAGGTTCATTTAGAAGATATGATAAGTTATCTATTATGTCATAGATTTGGATGTGTACACATTTTTCTTATTAATTATTGTTTCTATCTTTTGTATCTATAGAATTAACAAGGAAAAATCATGTCTGGTCAGTTTAGCACATACCATAGAGCCATGGCAAGAGGTGTGAACTGCAGTGGCTATGAGTAGAGGTTTCTCTGAGAGAAATGTAGTGAAATTAAATTAAGCTCTCACATGGTATTGATCACTTTGTTTAAACGATCAAATAAAATTCATTTCAGAAGTAAATGATAAGGAAGTAGGATGAAACAATCAGGGCTCCTCAGGCTTAGACTATAAAGGCAGGTAGAAAAGATGATTAGTTAAGTGTGACAAGAAAAAAGAATGGTTGGAAATGGCCTCAGCTTATAGGACAAATATGATATATTTATTTTATTATTTATTTATTTACCAATCTTGTTCAATGGATCCCAGCTGAGGAAGGGCCTCCAAGATGTGAAACATGTCATGGTTAATACACATACATGCAAGACATAATCATAGTGAAAAAATTATATTTTACAAAGACAAAAAAAGAGAAAAAAATAAACATTAATTTTTACAACCGAGTTTTGCCAAAGGCCATTTGAATACAATTAACTATTCCGTTCATATTCTTGAATGGAGTAGAAGTAGTTGTCAATAAGATAACCTCTCAGTTTTTCTTAAAATATATCGTTATTATCTGCAAAATGTTTTATACTCTCGGAAGTTTATTAAAAATTATATAGGCTGATGGTTTCTGAGACTTGCAGAAACAGCTCTGTCCTGTTACCAGGGTCAGTGGAGGAAGATCTTCATTTAGATGTAGGATTAGATAAGGCGCTTGAGATTTTTTAGAAACAGATATTAGAATGTAAAAAACCAGAAGAAAAGATTTTGCTGTTAGTAGACATAACAGATTAGTGGGTCCCTTTCTGCAGGATCTGTTAGGGAATGATTACAATGTTAGAGTATAGATTGTGAGCTCAGGAAATGATGAAAGAGGCACAGCATACCAGGGTGGAAACCATTCATGTTGGCTACAGCTGAATGTGGAGACGGAGGCACTGTTTCGGAAAGACAGGATGCCTGTTTGTTGTTTGGGGCTCTCCCTGAGCTCCCTGTAAACAATAGCCCTTTTTCGGTTGGTGTCTTCTCACTCATCGACTTGCTGTGACTTCACTCTCCAAGTGTTGGGTGGATTTCTCGACCACCTTCACAGAATCCATCACAATATAATATATACTTGCTAATTCTTTCATAAAGCATATTATGCTTTATGAAAGAATTAGAGAAGGACAGGTGCCTCCCATTTCTGGACATCTTGGTAAAGTGTAAACCTGATGGAACTCTATCGCATAGTGTATACTGAAAATATACCAACACTTAGCACTACTTGGGAGCAGACAGTTACCATCCCCGGCTCAACACAACTCTGTATTGGCCACACTGGTACACAGAGCAAGAGCCATCTCCAATCTCAAAAGCCTGCCGAAAGAAATGAAACATCTTAAGACCATCTTTGAACAGAACGGCTACTCTCAGTGGCAGATAGAGTGTGACTTTGTTCAGAAGCCGCCTACACCATCCACTGAGCAAGATGAACCTCTGAAAACTATTGCTTTCCTTCCATATCCCAGGAACACATCCGGAAAAATTGGAATTTCCTGGCGTGGTATGGGAAAAAAGTATCCTCTGGTTGCTTGCCAAGATATGTGACATCCAACGATCGGTAAAAGAGACCATCAGACCATGTACACATCTGACTCTACCTGGTGTCTCACTTCTGCACGAGTAATGCTGTATGCTGAAATATTGCGCTTCTCTTGTGTTTGTTTTTTGTGTTCGTCATCCCAGCCGCCTTCATATGTGGTAAGAGTTGGGTCATATTTCCCTATCTTTCCTTAGTTTTATTGCCTTAAAGGATTTTCCTGCTCATTATTATTATTATATATATATATATATTTATAAAGCAATATGGATTACTTATAATTAAATTAATAAACCTTTTAATGCGAAATATTGAATAATGCAATAATAGTAAAAATGTACGAGGGGTTCACACCTGGGACCATTGCTGTTCAATATTTTCATAAATGATTTAGTTAGCATTTTTGCCAGTTGCCTTTTCTTTAAGATTTTCAAGAAAATCATGACTCGAGACAACTGCTTAGATCTTCAGAATTGCTTAAAAGCTATTGTGAAATGGTGTCAACAAAACAGTATGAAACTTAATGTTAATTAATATTCCTGCAATACATTTCGCCACACAAAATCTGCATTACATTTTGAATATGAAATGGAAAATCAGCTACTGAGTCGCTGCACAACTGTAAGACACCTAGGAGTTCTTCTGACGTACAATCTCAGTCCAGAAGAACATGTCCACAACATATTTGCCAAGGCCTCCAAGTGCCTGGGCTTACTGGCACGCACTTCCAGATTTATTAATAATATCCAGACACTCAGGCTCTTGTACTGTGCTCATGTCAGACCTATACTTGAGTATTGCAGCGTTGCATGGTCGCCTCATCAGATCACACTAATTCAACAGATTCAGAATCTTCCAAATAAGTTCATAAGGCTTATAGGTTGTCGCATGGGCTTTCATTACAAAGATGTTCTGTTGGTTGCTGTTGGAACCTACCTTGGCCTCCATCCTTTGGAGTTGAGACGTAATGTTCATGGTGTCCTATTTCTGCATAAAGTAATCTCAAGTGTTATAGACTGCCCTGAAATTCTCAGACATGTGTATTTTCGTTGTCCGTCTGGTACGCGGTTGAGAGAGCTATTTGGTCATAGACATCAGCGTACAAACTATGAGGCTAGCAGTGCCTTAGAATGGATACAGAGACTAGGTAACAGAATATCTCCTAAACTTGATTTTTTCATTGACAGTGTTGCTGTTTTCAAGCGAGTGTTCATACGTGAGTGGAGTCAGCAATGATGGACTTAGTACGGTCACTGCCTCTTATTCCCTGTAATAATTTTTATTTTTATGTAGTTGTTTGTTGAGTCTTATAATTAGTTTTTGACTATTTAATAATTTTCTCTTGTGTAATTATTTCTCTAGTTTTAGTAATATTATACTATACTTGTTATTTTTTGTCATCTCCTTGTTTTCATTGTGACTAATTGTTCACAAATAGTGATAATTGTGTTTACTAAGTAGCTACCGTAAGATATATTAATGTAAAATGGTTTTTCCGTTGAAATAAATAAATAAATAAATAAATAAAAACGTTCTTTCTTCATCATTACCAAGACTGAAGTGAACGATGTTAGAAAGAGATACACGCACGTTCAATTTGTTGACTGATGATCGATAAATAAGGTGCTGCCTATTTTAGTGTTGTTGTTGCAACCAAAAACCCTCAGCAAAAACCTGTAAAATTAAAAACTGAGAAGTTAATTAAAATATGAAACAATAGGCGTACATATTAAAATAAAACAAATGATAAAAGATGATTAACATCACCAAAGCATGTAATAGAGAAAGATGAAAAACGCAATATTGATTATTTACAACACATGTCGACTGGATGACAGCGACTATTTTTTTATTTTTGCATGTGGTGTGGGCCCCCGAGGATACAGCCTAGGTAGCCGATGCCTAAATGCAGCCCCACTGCCACCCTATTGTTACATTACTGTTATTTAGGGAAGGGCAGAACAATTAACCTCAAGCAGCAAAGAAAGAATTTCTGTAGTGCAAAAGTAGTTTGTGTAAAAATTTTGCCTTTATGCCTTTGGATTCTCGCACAAGCAGCAGTATAAATGTTAATGTTAAGAGTTATCTTCAGAAAATGTTTAACTGTCTGTATATCTGTGTGTGTATACATAATAATATATTTTGTCACAACCATCACCAAACTTTATAATACCTTCTCTGTTTAGGTTTTCCCAATGTTTGTTAAGTATTTACCTCTGAGAATAGAGTTCCAAGAGAATAAAGCTGTTTTTGAGTGCCTCTTACATTTGCATCAACTGGGACATCAACAGTTGATAACTCACATTCAACCTATTCTTGAGGCAACTTTCAAAGTCATTCACAAGAAACAAGGTTCTGAAGGTATGTGTCATTAATGACTGCAATACATAGGGTCATTATTTGCCCGAAGAGTGTCTGAATTCTTGTTTATGTTTACTGGTCACAGAAATCTTGTACCTGGCGCTTAAATTCGTAAAGCTTGCACGCTGTGACTTCCCTGAAGAATTCAACAAATCACTAGCAGCTGCATCACAGGAAGTTATAACAACACTCCAAAACATATAGGGAGGATTTTTTTTGAGGGAATTTGTTTTTAAAGTTACATTTTATGAAGTTGTGTGTTATATCAGATGTATTGGTGCATTGTGTTTAAGAAGTTCTATTGAAGTGCTGATAATCTTTCATTCTAATTCTGCTTCTTGTATTAAACCATAGTAAACAGATGTTACAACATTTTATTCAAAAAATGTTTTATTTACAATAATAGCTCATTAAAAACTTTCTTTAGAAAGAAATGCTTATTCTCTGAAATGTTGATTTCATCTGGAATGTGTATTGAAAAAAATGTATTGATCATTACCTTCCTTTGTAATTGTGAATTCATTGTATTTACCAATAACGGATGCAAATTTGCTTTAACTAACATTCTTTAGACAATTGGTAGCACTGCTGATATTTTGATTTTTCACAATATTATTCGAATTTTTTAAGTGTTTACTTGTGAGGTGTTGATGTCAGGGAGCCCGTTGCAAGTTAGTCTTCCAGAATAATGCAAAGTTGTATTTAGATATTGTCTGACATACATTTTACATTGTAAAAACTGGCTGATAGCCATATTTTAGCACTGTGTGATTTAAAATGATATAATATTCATCCCCTTTTCAAGGAAATTTATCAGTACCATAATCCCCTATATACTGGAAAGTTTGAGGGCGGCTTTAGTTAGATCAAGACGACAGGAAAACTTCAGCAGAAGGGTGGCGACTAACCTAAAATCACGATAATTTTTGAACTAGGGGCAAAGAATTCCGTCATGCACTTTTGAAGAAACAATCCCGGCACGAGCCTGGAGTGATCTGGGGAAACCAAGGAAAACTCAAATCTGGATAGCCGGACGGGGATTCGAATCCGTGTCCTCCATAATGCGAGGCCAGAGCGTTACCATCACCGGTCACGATAGGTCAGATATTTCTTCTCGATGCAAGTATAAATCCCGGAACTACTACCCTGTTGACTTACTTTGAAATTTAAACAAAGAAAAGAAGTTAGGTTTTACCCGTGCTTTCCCAGATCACTGATGACCAATGTGCGCAGAAATAAAGGCGAGTATCACTATCTAGGATCTAGCGCCAGGGGAACCCCGCTGCCCGCCGGGTCGTCGTGAGTGTTGCGTCGAGCGCCCGCTACTGGCGCTGCGGTCGCCGTGGCGGCTCCAGTTCCCGTCGAGCTGGCAGGCTGGCCAGTGTCTGCACGGTCGACCGCGGTGTCATGAGCAGGTGCGAGTGCTGAGGTGAGTGCGCTAATCTGTGAGACGCTGCGCTGATTGACGCCTTAATCCCGCCGCGCGCTGACGGCCGTCTGCCACTAATACCGGCGTGACGGATGAGGAGCATTACGCTGTTCTTCTGATATTCTTCGCACGTCTGTAATCGCCGAGAGCCGAGGTAACTTTCCATTGCGAGAAATTTTCTATAACAACACTGGAAATAAGGTTTGCAGTAAAGTGGTCACTGAGTTTCACAAAAAATGGTCTTGGACCCTAGAGACGTTTGGTGACTTATTTATCCCACTTTCAGTGTCCTAGTTTCCACTACCATTATTAAAAGTAAATAGCGGAAGAATCCTAAGTGATTACCGGTACTATGTGACAAGTTATTGCAATTGCTTTTGAACATATCATTCTATTATTAAAAGTACTGTTTCGAACCACAGCTTTCCATCATGTTCAGGCTTTTTTTTTAAGAGCTATTTGTTTAATTTGTATAATCTTATGAGGTAATCTTAGAAGGCTCATTATTCTACTGTTCCACCTTGTCTTCCGTTGTTACTTTTGCAGATCTCTTTAAAGAACATCTAGTATAAATTATATGCAATTCTAAAATTGCAGTTCAGAAACTCCTGCTTTAAATTATACTCATTTTTAGTGTGATCTATATGTCAATTGTTCACAACATTTGTATTCATTTAGATACGTTTGTCTGTTCTGATTACTTGTACATTAGCACTAGAGAAACTCTTCTTAATAATGAGGTGTGATATCGCACAAGCTGCCAATGAAGCGTGTCAACAGGTCTTAGGTGTTTTGTGGAAATGAAATTAAAAGAAATAAGTAGCGTAAAATACAAGCATTAATATCTTGTTAATGATTTTGAGGAGGCGAGGGGGGGGGGGGTTGCCACATCAGTTGTTTCTAATTAGCAGTCTTAATGCTGGCTGACATTATTACAAGCAACAAGATGAAATCAGTTCAAACATCTCACCCAACGTTTCTCAACGTTTTTCAATGTCGAAAACAGATCTACGGACCACAAACTTTACCTACCAGTATGTGTATGTTATTAACAGTTGGGTCTATTGTCTTGTACCCCTAAACATAATTAATCTAAAAGCTTGTTTTGAATTGTAAGTTTTCTTCTAAAAGTGAATTATAAATTGAACAGGATCTTAATATTTATCATCCAAGTCTGCGGACCAAAGGTGTTCCGCGGACTTCAGATTGAGACTTGCTGCTCTAACCAATATAAATGAAGCGAATGTATATACTTTTAATTTTAAACTAGCAGTGCAGCTTCAGAATTGGAAGGGAATACCCGTCATTTGTTTGCTTTAGTGTGCATTCTTGTGCGAATTACATTTTTTACTACGTGTGTGCAACAGTTATCAAATAGTTAGGAAAGCTACCTGAAAAGCTCATAGATCGCGGTTTCTCTTTAAATACAACAACTTACGAAATTTCTTTGACTTTTTCCTCGAATCTCGGATCTTCGCGCTCATAAAACTGGAATGTATTCTTTTCCTGATAATGTTGTCCTTATGTAACTCGTGTGTAATTTTCTTCAGAATATAGGTGAGAGTACTCTGTGCGTTGCTCATTAACTCTTGAGCAGCCGCTTTCTCTGTGCGGGCACCATACCGTGTGTCCCTTGAACCGAGCAGCTGTTAGCAGCGTTGCTCCAGGTTCTCGTTTTGAATGGTCGCCAGCCACGCCCCTAGGGACGCCTGAAGATACCGTTGCGTGACGTCACGAGGCTGTAATTGACGCGGCGGTGTTTTTGGTCTTCAAACTCACCTCATCTCACCTGTTATCTCTGGATGGTCTCTAATGTCTTCTGATATAGTACATAATGCCGTCTTTCCAAATTGTTTCAGTATAGCCCTTCCAATGACACTTGTGGCAGTAACAAAACATTGTACGAGATGGCTTGGAAAATGTTTTGAGGAATCGTTTGGTTTTACAATAAGAAGTGTTTACCTTTAATAGTGTTGAAATGCGGCTATTGTCGTCATTATTAAGATTCCAGTAGAAATCTGTGTAAAATTAAAACAAATGTAAGGGAAGAAGTAAAAGTTTGCCACATAAAATTACTTGGCATTGACAAAGCAAGCAGAATATTGAGATATAATTAGCACTAGCAAAAGAACCTGTTGCTGAGACAGAAACCTTTCGTTGCCAATGTCGACAGTAGACTTATTAAAAAATACGGATGGAAATAAGCTAGAAATTCAAAATGTAAAAAAAAAAAAAAAATTAAATAAATTGAACTATATTCTACTGTTTTCACTGATCTGGTGAACGGCTTTGTTGTGTTTGACATTCAGGAAGACACCAGTTCGATACTCTGTTTGGCCACTCTAATATGCTCTAAATCATTCGAGGTGAATGGCGGGATGGTTTATTCAAAAGGCATGGCTGACTCCCGTTCCGTTCCTTATGCATCATTATCTTCGAGCCTTGATAACTGATGTATTTATATGTATAGTTTTTTAGTGCCGCAATGATCTTAAAAATAAATAAGAAATGAATGCTTTGAGAAAACTACGGAGGAAGGATTGTAGAAAAGAAGAGAGAGAATGGGGGACCATTTTTTAAGACTTACCAAATTGATATGTTTACTAATAAAAACACAGGTGGTCGGAATTTATTGTGAAGGAATATTACAGATGAGAAAAGATTAGTACAGGATGAATTGTTAGAAAACGCCACGATACCAGTGCAGAGACGATAAAAACAGGGAAAATATATTCATTTTACAAAAAGACAACTCAAAAGCGTTGTTACGGGTCCTTTTGCCACAATGATTTCGCTATGTTGCTTGTAACTCTGGGATCTGTATAGTCATCATTTAGCCAACTTCGTTGTACCGTTCATAGCCATAGAATTTTAGTTTTAGAGGTCTGGTGGTTTTTACTTGGAAGCGGGTAGAATAGTTTGCTGCAAATTTAGGTAATTTTCCACCAATTATTCTCATTAGCTTTTATTGTACAGCTCGATGTCGTCTGAGACATTACGTTCGTCACATACATTTGCCTTCTGACACTAGGCCCACGGCAAAACTCTGATAGTACTACCTCCAGAGAGTAGGAGCCTGCTTCAGTTTGCTTGCGATAAAACATTGGGGAATCCCGGTAGCTCCGCCACCTCAGAAACAGCTGAATGACTCGTCCAGGATGCATCACCACGTCGGCTACAAGCAATGAATTTTGAATTGAATTTAGTTGCGATGTAATGCATACACCGGTGGAAGTTTCCCTAGTCATCTGTTTACCCCTTTGATTTCGTTCTTCTTCTTTGTTATTATTAACTTAAATACTTTGAATGTAACTTCCTCCACCCATCTGCTTTTGCCATTTTCAAATTTTAATTTTAAATTCCTTTAGCGTTTTTAATAAATTATTCATCATTTCCCTCGGTAATGCATTCCAATCCCTGACATCCTTACTAACAAAAAGAAAATTTTCCCAGTGTTACTGTACATTCAGGAAAACCAAATTTAAATTATAAAATACTCGTTTCTAAACCTGTCGAAAATGATGAGTTGAAAGCAGTGTTTTGGCAATTCATTCCTTCGCAGTTGTTTAACTTAATAGAATTGTTATCAAATAATGCTCATACCCTTGATTTTCCTATGACTTAATGTTATATATACTTTGAATTCAACTCTTCCATTGCACAATCATCTTCGTAATTAATACTTATGATTATTATTATTACTCCGCGATTCACTAAAAGTGTGTGGCGAAATGGTTACCTGTCTTAATGGATGGACTGAAATTTTAATTTAAAGGGAAAAAATATTGAACCACAGATATCACGCGGCCGGCACGATGACCAATGTGGCCTAATATTAGTACTGATTATTTATTCAGAGATTATTATTACCGTTAATCTCATTGCAATCCTTATTGCAATGAATTGACGTCATCTTCCGTTAGCCTACTTATGTTTTTTTTATTATTAATATTTTTAAAGAAGTGCTTCTCTTGTCAGTGTTTTCGGACGTCGAAACATACTCGGTTATCATTGCAACATTTTCTAAACTCATAGGCGCTTATGTCTGAGAATATTACCTCTACGAACCGTCTTGTAACTTTTCCGCCAGTTTGTGGTGGTTCCATATTTTCTTTTTTTATGAGGCTAATGACAATGCGGTTTTCGACGATTGGACTGACTTTCACTTCCGTCACAAGCGTTCAACAAATAAACTCAGCGCACGGGTAGCTGCCTCTCAGCCAGCACTACCAACTTTTTCTTTTATTTTATCAGACACTAAATTCAAATTTTAAAATAAATTTGAGCATCAGTGATATGTAATTGTGGAGGCAAAAAAATTACATCTTTTGGACTATATGCTACTCTTGGGAACTGTGATCAGTGCGACAGATCACAAAATCGAGGATCGAATCCGCGACACAGTGACTGATTTTATCGTTCGTTCCCCACTGTTGAATGAACTAACAGGGCTGGTTGAGGTTTCAAGTAGGGATGTAACAGATATGCGCAACTATAGTCTAAAATCCTACTACATACTGCATACTACACTGCAATATATATTATTCTTTTCTTTTTATACGAGATTCTGCCCATCGTCGCTTATCTAAAACAAAGTAGTTGTTTTTTTTCTGACGATCTTGCAATAAAATTAACAATGACCTGAACGGTTTTATTACCTAGGCTACGAATTTACAAGTTTGAACTTGCATGTAAAGCGGCCTATTCACAGTACAACTTATAGGACATCCGTGTAGAACTATCGTACAATGCGCTTACCATTCACGCTAATAGAAAGGGTTCAAACAAATGTTTCAAGCAATCCTTTCCACTTATACTTTCTACCGGCACACCATGTGTCCTTATCGCTCACTATAGTAGGATGTTTTCCTCCAATATCCATAGCTTGTTGTAGGGTTGTAACGGAAGTCATCTTTGCAGATGCGGATGTTCAATGCTTGACATCCGCGGATGCGGAAGTGGAAAAATAAATTTATAATTATTTATATTTTATTAAAAATAAACTTAAAATCAAAATCAGTATATTTTTTTATGTCAAATTATACATTTTCGGAAGTTACGTCTATTTTCATATAATACTGCACATTGATTTATTTTTTGCCTCATCTTTTTACAACAAAAAACATGGGATGATTTCACAAGTGAATTAAACTATTTACATAACGACACAAGCGTTTAAAAAAAAACAATTATTTCAAGCGTCAAGCCACGCCACCACACATCTCCGTGCCCGCCACCTGCCTTTCCACCGCTCTAACGGTCCATTTACAGTACAACTTGTAGGACCTACGATCATCCGATTTTCGATAAAGAACCTTGATGGGCCTTGAAAAGGGTTAGAGAACTACATGCAGGACGTGTTGGATGTAAGGACTCCTAAACAACCAACACGAGTCCTTGCTGTCCGACAAGCTGCGGTTTTAGATAAAGATTGGAGGAAAAATCTTTCGAATTGGCGATAAGGGCACATGGTGTGCCGCGAGAAAGTAAGAGTGGAAAGGATTGCTTGGAACATTTTGTTTTTACTAGCGTGAATGGGTGAGCGCATCCTATTGTAGTTCTATACGGATGTCCTGTAAGTTGAACTGTGAAGAAGGCGCTTTACTTTACATGTAGGTTCAAACTTGTAAATTCGTCGCTTAGGTAATAACACCATTTAGTTCATTGTTATTTTCATTGCAAGATCGTCAGAAGAAAACAACCACACTGTTGTCAGCTAAGAGACGACGGGCAGAACCTCGTATAAAGAAAAAAGAATAATATATATTGCAATCTAAACAAAACATCCGCCATACATCCGCAATAAATATTGCGGATGCGAAAGCGGATGTGCGATTTCTCACTAAAGTTTCGCACATGCGGATGCGAAGATCCGTTACATCCCTAGCTTGTTGGACAGCAAGGATCCGTTTTGTTTGCCTGGGAGTCCAACAACATCCAACACGTCCTACATGTATTCCTGTAACTCCTTTCACGGCCCATCAAGAGTTCTTTATCAAAGATCGGATCATCGTAGGTCCTACAAGTTGTACTGTGAATGCGCCACTAAAGCGGTAGGAAGCCGGGTGGGGAGCACGGAACCGAGCGCGTTGGGTGAGCGGCCTCGCATTCGGGAGGACGTTGGTTCGAATCCCGCCCGGCAAACAGTTTGGATTTTCCATAATTTCCCCTAATCACTCCAGACGAATGCTTCCTTTAAAATACCATGGCCAAATTCCTAGCCGTTCCTAGCCTCCATGCTTTCCCTCCTCTAATGACTTAGACGCCATAAGCAAAGGAGGGAAAAAAAAGCGAATACGGAGATTTGCGGTGGCGTGGCCTTGTGCTTGACGCTTGAATTAGTCACGCCAAGAACCCCTCGAAATTCTTATGATAAAGATTGGTTTTTAGATGCGTGCGTAGTTATGTAAATAATTTCTTTAACTTGTGAAATCACCCCACCTTTTTTTGTTAAAACAGGCAAAAATAAATCAATATGGCAGTATTATATTGAAAAGATAAAGTTTGGCATGAAATATATACTCATTTTTATTTTAAATTTATTTTTGATAAAATATTAAAATCTAAATAATAATTTATTTTTTGATATCCGCTTCCGCAAAACATCCGCTTCCGCGGATGTAAAGCACTGAACATCCGCAAAATCAGGATCCAAGGCATCCTATCTCCCTTAAACTTAATCTCCACGGTGTCATAGCCTAAGTACGGTGACAGAAGGAAGGGCAAGGAGTATATTAAGTGCAAAACCAAGAAGAATTGCACACTCTCTTCTTAAATTGTCCCAAGCTAATGACTATTAAGTCAGCGACGCTCTCCGAAGACGTATGGGAAAATATTAAGCACAAGAATCTGTTATGTGTATTTTTCCAATGTCAGCAATCGGACTGTTGCAAATGGATTCCAAACGCCACTACGACAACGATTAAACACTTAGATTTTTAGACGTGATTAAAATGGACTTCTAGTCTGCCAACTGTGTAGTACCATGCGGACTGGCAGTGTGACGTATATGCAATAGACACATGCTAACAATAACCATCAGACAACTCATTTCATGTTTCACCAATCAGCTCTGATAACAACAGTGCCGACAAGCTAACGACCGCACATTGTCCAGGCGATAACCACACGCCATAGACAGTGAGCCCTGTCTGGTCCCACGGTGCTAAGAGAGTAATTGTTCTTCCACAATAAAAAATACGCATATAGTATCCGAAAGTAGCTAATAGTTATATGGTGCGTATTTTGTGTCTGGAAGATGAGGAAACATCTTGACTCGTAATGTAAGCTCAGAATTCAGTTATTAAAGATATTTTGTTCAGTCTTTGTCTGCATCGTGATCGTCGTAGTCTAGAATAAACTATGGACAGAAATGGGAAGGAAGTGCGTCTCGTTCCATAATAATCGTCCCGGGTGGTGAATGTAATTTTGTAGCTGAAAACTGAGGAGCGGTTTAGGATAAGTAAGTATGGAAATTCGCAGTGGGGATTACAGGTAAGCAGCGTGGGCCTTTCAGCTCGCACAGGAGTTGTTTTCAAATCCAGTATGGTAGAAGACCTTGAAGATAGATCAGAATGTCCATACTGTAAATGACGTCTCTGATAATTCACGCAAAGATTGGTAGCTCTAGTTGACGATATGATTGTATTTTCGGTTCTTTTGTAAATTTTCAGGCCCTAACTATCCTTCTGGGCCTCAACTTATCCTTAAATGTTGCACATAAATTCTATAAAAAGTGCATGAGAGTATAACTTTTATAACTTGCTAAACGCTGAAAGCTTACACCAACCATCCGTCTGTTTATTTAAAGACAGCGGTACTATCTTATGAGCTCGGTAACTCTGATAATAATATTTAAACTTGAGGTCGTATAGGTATCGTTCGAGAAATGCTTGACCCTAACCATGGGCGGTGAGCCTATTATTCCATATTAAAATGAAAGGTTAGTAACCTGAGTGTCGTACATTTGCACGCAGAGAAAGCTGAACCGCAAATTTTGGTGAACTGTGATGTTTCTAATGCGCCAATACATTCACCATTGCTGGTCTATCTGGAGAACTGTATACACCAAACGTGTATGCTGGCAATTCAAATATTAATGTAAATGAAATGAACTCTGTTAGTAACGTCTACCTCTCCACAGTTCGCAGTTTTATGAGTGGCAGAGGGTTCTTTGCACCAAAATTAATATTTCCTCTTTGTGTTCGATTCTCAAAGGGCGCGAGCAAAGGAGGAGTACTGATTCCACTGATTGTTTTCCCTCCTGTCACGGCGATCCAAATTTTTTGGTGTTGTATTCCTCATCCTTCTGAAATAAAAGTGGGTGTTAATAAATTCAATCGGAAATTACGTCGCTGGTGTGCCAGACAATACCAGCCTAACCTCAGCATCAAGCAGGCGATACTTTCGCAAGGGCTACTACAAGCGATCACAAAACGAGTGGCTGTTCTGTATACTGCATTCAATCCTTTGTGATACGCAACCCATGCAACAAAACCGAAATCCTTATAGCAGGAGAATTGCATCAGGATAACTGTACAACAAAAAAAAAGTACTGCGCAAGACATACGATGATCTGCTCGATGAATTACGAACGTTAATATAAAGCAAAGTCGTTGAAAAAGATAGAAGGAGAAACTGGAAACCATATGGGACTATACATAATATCTGCAAACAACAATAGCAGATGAAAACGCGTTTCGAATCGGGAAAAAATCCAAATGGTATTTTTTTTTGATTAGAATATTTAATTTTATACTTTAATTTCAGTTCCTCTCTGATAAGGGAGAAATGTGCATAAATTTCGTTCGAACTGTAATTTCGCTATCTATGAGAAAGTCGTTGTTGTTCACAGACGAGTCACTAACTGCGAGTTGACTATTCGCCGGCAACCCTTGGCCACAATCTGTCCGTCAACAAGGATATCAGCGACAGGTCGTATTTATAACGCCCCACCCGGCTAAAGCTGGCGCTTGGCCTCTAAACTAATCACAGAGCAAGATTAGGAGAAGTGCTACATCTGCAATTATAAGCAGATACTTTGTTAGAAATTCTTCCAAACATTTTCTTCCCTTGATTTCTAAATAGTAGATTCAAATTTCTCAATTTCTGAGTATTTGTGTTACGATTCTGGTATACGTTATCCATATCGAATTGAATCATTCATTGATGAGTCATCCAAGGCTCTTCAACTCATGGAGGCTCAGTGACCTTCTGAAAAGTTGGTTAAGCCATGAGGCTGAGGATCGACAGGTCACCGATTTGAATCCCCCAATTTTTACAGGCCTTAATTCTGAGCTTCCCTGTTAATATTATGATGTTCTGTTGTTTTCATTCCACAATAAACTGTAAGATTACCAGGAGGTGAAGTGAATGGCACAGCCGGTACAACTTTGTTACTATGCCTTTGAGACTTCACGAAATGAAGTGATGGACTGATCATATGCTAAGAGAAAGGTCAAGTCTAATCGTCACTTTCTATCTACGAACCTTGTAAGTTTTGTTATGTATGTTACGTTTTATTGTATATGAACATTGCGTAGTTTTTGAGGCGAAAATTGTGGACCATACAAACATTCGCCTAGACCAGGGATTTTAGGAAATTTGGGCCATGAGCCACCCCGTGGATTATTGTATGGGGTTAAGGCCCCCTCCCTTATTGTACTGAAATAAAAAATAAAACTTTGTCACTTTGATTTTTTTTAACTGAAAGTGTGTTTTATAAGGTTTTATTAAACATATTGGTGAAAAAATACAGCAGTTTCATTAGTTGCCCATTTCTCAAACATTTATTCATGTATTCTTACTGAGATTATATTCTTCTTAACGCCTACCTTTAAATATCTCTTGCGTGGGGGGTGGGGTGGGGGGGGGGCTACGTAGGTTGAGGATCCCTGGCGCAGATGATTACGGAAAACCATATAAAATGCGTAATAGGTATACCCGGCACGCTATGTCATAGGTTTCAAGCTGGGCTCGTTCAACTGGTATGACGATTCTGGAAAATGGCCATCTATACTGGCGGATGCGTTGTACATCTCTTCGCATAAACCAAAATAAGCAAGTCGTGAATTTCAGAAATAGAATGGCAACAGCAACTTCACATCTGATATTAACCATAGCTTTATGTGAGAGCTGAACGCTATGACTCTATGAGTGACCGAGAATGGTGGGTGAGCGATAACGATCTGGCGCGCCGGTACGAATCCCCGTCAGGGCACCCACCCAGATTTGGGTTTTCCGTGGTTTCCCCAAATGCCGGGATTCTTCCTTCAAAAGGCCATGGTCAAATTCCTTCCAGTTGCTTGCCTCCAGTCCTTTCCCACCTCTAATGATCTCGACGTCGACGAGGCGTAAAGACACAAGCAAGCTGTGAGTGAGTATTAAACATTTTGGATGAAAACAGGAGGCTTACCCTCGCTGAAAGACTTTCCAACAGGTGAATCTCCATTACCAGTATTATTGCATACATAGTCAACATCCTCCGCAGACTGATCTCGGAAGCCAAGCAGTTGATCCTATCTCTACAGTGCAGTCTATTAACGCTGTCAGGTAAATGGAAATGTGGCCCGTTGTGCGAAGGAAAAGTATGGTTCAAACTGTATCTACTGTACTACTTGATTTTTTCTAAACACAAATTTGCGAAAGAGTGTAATAAATTTATTTTTAACGACGTTAAGCGGAAAATAGTCTAGTTAACTACATTATTGTAAATATGGCTTTTTGATGGCAAGATCGTTGGATATCTATGATTTCTAAAGTTTTATTTACCTCCAGCATTATCGCGCTTAGTATACATTGAAGAACAATTGAATTAGAAATATCTGTGTAATATTTAGTAACACCACCTTTCACTTGTTATTAGTGGTGATATCGGTACGGCATGGGTTCGATCACTAACTAGGAGCTTTCGGAAGCCAATCGTATCCACGGCCACTAACAATCCTCAGCTTTGAGGGAGGTGTGCTCGATGGGATTGAGATCAGTAGATCTTGCGTGTCAGGAAGCAAGTTCACGTGTGTTGAATGTTTATCCAAACATTCGGATACAATCCTGGAACAATGGCCGGTGCGGGGAGAAAATAAACGGGAGCAGATGGTCTCAAAGATATCCCGATTAATGTTGACCTCTCAGGGAGGAACTCAATGGTTCAGGGGTCCCATTTCAATCCAAGTAAACAGGCTAGACGAGATGCCACTACCACTAGTAGGAAGAGTACCGTGGTGGCAAAAAGCATTCATTCTTCGTAATCTTTTCGGCTTACCATCGGCAGGTATTATCGTAAATTTTCTCTCATCAGTCTAAGCAGTATTTTCCCATATTTCTAGGTTCTAGCAAAGACGTTCCCGCGGCTGTACTAACCTTTTCACCCTGAGATGTGTGGTCAGCAGAGATACACGCTGTTGTGCCCGAAATAAATGCACCCACAGTGCATCATTGACACAGTGGCTCGTAAAATCCGAGCTCACAGCTTCCAAAAGGAGTGACCAATGCGACGGGCCCCAACGGTTTGCTATATACAGTCAAATCTCTGCTTACGTCAGTTCCTACCTATTTACAGTGTCTCCTACAGCGTCACAATTTTCATAATGCCATCTGTCCTCTATTTCAGTTCCGCATTCGGGAGGACGCCGGTTCGGATCCTCCTCAAAAAATCTTAAGTGTGACTCGCGTTGTCCGATTGGCATGACTCGTATTCTTTTAAATACTCCCCTGCGAGTCAATCAGAACAGAAACCCTCATGCCCAGAAGAGCACAAAGCTGTCCTCTGGCAGCAAGATGGGACATCTCGAATCTGAGCCGATGGTGTCTCAGTGCGGCTCGATGACCCATACATCACTAAAAATTACTTTTTTTGTTCGAAAAGTATCGTCCAGGCCTAACAGGTAGGGGCCTCCTGCTCGAGAAGTTTTTATCCGGCCGATACTCACTGCACTTGCTTGGAGTTCTGGAGTGTCAGTTTCAAAATAGAATCCTCGATTAGACTTACTTCAGTCAGTCGTTGACCTGTTGTGTTTTGTGACCCACCACTTCATAAATTAAACCAGTCTAATAGGGAAACATCCGTACAACATCCTCAGTTGAGCGTCTACATCAATTCTTTTGCTCCGGTTTTTTTTTTTTTTTTTTTTTTTTTTTTAAATAATGATTTGGAAAATTAAGAATGATGAGTTTGAGAGTTTCTGATAATTGTGTTGAGAGAGCTTCCATTTCAGTGTCTCTGCGAGTCGCGGTTGGTTTCTCATTTCAGACGTCACGATTTCATTTTTAGTGAATTACATAGTGCACAAGGCGTGAGCAATATTACTTCCCTGCGAAACTGCAGTGAAGATTTTGATGCAAGACTCCAGTTAATACCAGCCAGTGTGGCGTACACATTAAAGCGTCGGTTCAGAAACAGGTGACGATACTGACAAGATAAATCCACATCTCCTAGAAATACGCTTCGGAGGAGAGAAATTTAAAAGAGACCTTTCCTAAGTGGAAGAACCCTGTCTATTAGAGCTATCAAAATAAAAATAAACACAATTGTGATATTATTATCATATATACTATGAACAGTGTGGCGTTATCCTATCAAGGCTGCTGCTTAGACCATTTCCGGTTTTTGCAAATTGACGTAAAATCTGACGTGTTTCTTTCATCACCAGTATTACACCATATTATGTCAAAATAAGGGTGTTAGAGAAATTGCCACCGGGGCGTGTGCTCCATTGCAATTAAATTAAATTTTTAAAAAATAGTGCAAGAAACTCTCTGGCTTGATCGCAAAACGATATTCTCTGCTACACATTAACCACAGATAATGCCACTCCCCTACTCAAAGAAATTTATCAAACACAAATATTTAGTTCAAACTCGTTCGAATAATTGACTTACAACAGAAATAAAGCCCTATCCTTGATGAAACAATGACTGTTACACCATTAGTATAAACATAATGCTCCATGGAAAGAAAAAAATTCTGTGCTGATCTTTTTTTCTGGCTTTACATCTTGTCGACGTTTTTTAGAGACGAGAGAGGACTAGGGACAAGGAACTGGAAGAAATTCAGTCACAGCCTTTTGAAGGGACCATCTTGGCATTTTCCTGGAGTGATTTTGGGAAAACGTTCAAAACCAAAATCGAGATGACTGTTCGGGGATTTGAACCTGCGTGCTCCCGAATACCAGACCCGAGCCACGAAGCTCCTTGTTCACATCTCAACTTGTTTCTTCGTCGTATAAAAATACAATAATTTAAATCCTTTAACAAATTATGATCTTGGAACTGCACTCATTTATTGCTGTATGCGATGTGATCCTTTTATCGATGTTGTAGCTCCAATTAATCGTTAGATTTTTTATCACACATTAAATAAATTAGGGCAAAATTCCATCTGCGTTTGATTTTCAATAGCACGATAACTCCATTTTTCAAAGTAATATCTTGTGGCGTTTACTTTGTTGTGAATGCTCGCCATAACGAAATATTCATATTGACGAATTCATTTTCATTTGTATACTGAGTCAAATTTTGGCGTTTATGACTTTATTATTATTATTATTATTTGCAAATTTTTATTTTTAAATTCATGGAACATGTTGAACAACTTAACTAAAATTTGGTAGCTAAAAATTCAGCCATAAGCACGTTACACCATACACACACAATTACTAATCTTAATTACAAAGTACTGTACCAGTTACTGGAGAACCACAAAATATGTTTACTTGTTGAGACTTTTTATTAATTTTATTTGATTAAATAAAACATGTTGTTTCCCAGTAAAATAACGGCACACAAGCGATTTTGGAGTGTAAAAACAGACTCAGATCACATAGTTGATTAGTCTTAACCAGTAGCTCTCACAATTTTAAACACTTCTATTTTCTGGAGCACTACAAATGAAGCCGTATTGTTAAATATGTGGAAGTCTTGAAATTTTCTTCTGATCGCTACCGTGGATTCACTTGTTAATAGTGAAACACATTACCAGTTATATAGAATTTTGGTGAATGGAGAACCGTAGCAGAACTTAGAATGAAAACATTTGAAACACACCAGCCTTGTTGTTTCTAAATCAGATAATTTAGGTATTAGGCTTGAGGACAATGTCGGGAATTACAGTTTGAGAAATTGTGGAAAGTCTTAGTCCAATTTTATCTTCTTGTCAAGGCATACCCGCAAGATCTAAGCACGAATGCTCTCACTGATTGTGCTCTGCTCAAACAGAATATTGTGACAATGTTTTGCGCCATATTGTATTAGCCCTGCTTACTTTTTGTACATAAAAAAACTAATCAACAGATACGGAAGCATCCGATGTTTTCTTGGAAGTATCGTTTAGCTACGTGTTTAAGACTTCAGTTTCCATCGGTTGCGTCAAAACGTTTTTGTCGTTATTCAAGTGTTGAAGTGTTCAGTTGACGTCAGAAAAGTGTTTTGTTGCTACCGTAATCATGGTGGAGAACTGAAATTTGTACTTAGTAAATCGTATGGAGTTATACACTGCATATCCGCACTATTCTTCAAGCGTATAAAAACTTTTACATTTGATTAACTATCAGCTTTAAGAGCGAAGTCATTATCATTTGTTGCCAACTTATAGGTCTATATAGAAGTAATATCCAGTAAGTTCTACATGCAGTGTAGGAATAAACTTTTCTGTCACTTCTAAAATGCTTCGGAATGTAGTAAGACATAGAATTCGCAACCAATGATTAAATGACCATGTGTTAACTTGTTTAGTAGGGATACATATAATCTGTTAAAGGGGTATTGGCTTCTTCTTTGTAGAAAAATGAAATAACTTAAATCGTTTATAAAATTATGACCTTGGTACTGCACACACTTGTTGGAAGTATTTCATAGGAGAGAGACTCTTTGCTAGTGAATGGGCCTTTTAGTAAAATTTTAAGCATGCATTTAAAAACTGCAAGAAGTAATGGGCAGTATCTGACCAACAAGAAAGACATTCTCAGGTTTGACTCCGATGTCTAGCGAAATAATCTTCAATCGTTTCATGCAAACGAATATCCTAAGCGAGTTAATTACACTCAATCTCCTACTGGTTGACTGACAGGTTCTGTTTGTGGGAACGAAATTATTTTTAAAAAATGCAAAAGACAATGTAGAAACTTAACTTTGCTGGCTGATACCACCGGTTGGTCGCTTGTTTCCGCGTTAAAAATAAAAGCTAGTACTCTCTGAATAGAATGCGAACCTCTGTGAGAAAGATAAGGGATGAGCCCAATATAGTTGCATTTGAATGCAACAATAGGCAGCCTGGCCGTTTCGTGTTATTCATATTTACACAGAAGTGTTCTTCCGATAAGATCACGACTGCACAACTCCTCATTTGCGGTGAATTTCTGCTAAGGAGAGTAAAGTTACGAAACTTGAGATCATTTTTTCTTCTCCTTTTCCTGATTCCTGTTACCCGCCTATTGAAAGGAGCTCTTAAAGAAAATGCCTTTTGCACAGTTGCTTCGGATCCTTTTGTCTTTATTAACAAATAATAATAATCCAAAAGTTTATTACTGTAATACGAAATGAACATTTCGAGATGTTTAGATTTAATTTGTTGAATTTGCGACATGGCTCTGTAGTTTTCTTTTTACACACTTGTTCTTTACTTTTAGTTATAATCTCTATTAGTTTGTACGCTCTCTCCATCGCTTCGTATCCGCATGATGTCTCGTTTCATTTATCAATTATAACCTCCATTAAATACTGTAGCCGTTGTCTTGTAAAAATGAATTTGCCATTTCAGTCCTTGTTTCCAGCTATTATTTGTTTATCCTTTATGAATTTAATTGGCGGTAGCCTTTTCTTCAGCAAAATTATAGTTCTTTGCAGAGAACAAAAAGACAGTGAGCTCTGTCATATAACACGGAACAGTCCCGTAATTTTGATTTAAATCGGAATGTGTTTTGCTAGAGCGTAGTTCAAACCTTGTTCCTCCTTTGAATATCATATCATACTTATCGCCGCTTGTGACCATCCACGGTTCCGTTTGATCACGTTATCACAAACACTGTGCGTAGCTTGGCTTGACTCAAATTTAATCTACCTGAAAATTTGTATTGAGACGGAGTTGGCGAATCGATGTAATGGTAACCTCGACAGAAAATATCTAACAATCCTGAAATTTTCAAGTTCGGTCTGCTTCGCACTTTTGCTACAATAACACCGTTGACGTCCCGTGTACAGGGTACCAGGTGTGCAGAACACAGCTACCCACGTCATAACGCAGCTTAGCACGCGTTTATTCCATTACCTCCCTTCTTTTTTTTCCTCGCCTCAGCCAATACCGCGTTCTCAGCGATTCACTGCAGCATCTCGTGTGCGGACAGATTCAGCGGATTCGTGGCTCGGTGCATTAACAGGACTCAAGAACTCTCGCGTATCCATTGTGTTCACTGCTACATTCTAAATAATACTTTATTTCTCGTCTCAGCTTATAAACCTGGCGTACATGAATCACATGTTAAAAAAGGATATATAAACTGCGAAGAATAGATCAGCGAACAAATATTCGATTTAAGAAAGCTTTCAGGTGTGTGTGTAAGCATTTTATTTTACTTTTATTGGTCTCAGTGTGTTAGTCGAATAGAGATATGGGTGGCAGTTTCATAGTTGATTTCGACTAAGAAATATATGTATATAAATATTTACGTGGCTTGAAACAGTGATGAAGCAATATCGTTTGGGTTACGAACTGCTGAATTGATTATCACCTGAATATCATTTATTTACGATATATCATAGTTGAAAAACTGGTCGATGGTATATTATTTTACTAGTGAGAGCTAACATAGTATATTTTATTTTGAATTCTTTAATTCAGAAAATGATTATCAATATCTGTCAAGAACTTATCTATGAGAAACAATGGAGCATAAAACTAATCTTATGACAAACCATTATAGTTCTGTGGATAATTTTAGTGATTAGTTTGTGTTCCCATTGCGCCTCACACACAATTTAGAAGTGCAGATGATGTTTAGATCAGTACATACTACGCAAAGGTTTGTCCTATCACCGCTTACGGAATGGCTATGCCAGCAAATGAAGAAACATCCGACACTTAGAAAACAGGGGAATTGTGGAACGCGAAATAGGAATAATTATTAGCTTGCCGTCATCTCTTCCATAAAACTCAAGTATTGAAATCACTACTACATAACAATTAATGCTCCCTAACTTATCCTTTTCTTCTGCTAAAAAGTAGATTTCAGTGCGTTGCTGATAAATGCAGAAAACACTCTTTCCATGTGATAACAGCTTTTCTTGGTTTGACGACATCTTGTCAAAAGACGTGATTCACGTCAATGTTCCGTACCGAAAGAGACAATGAGCCCATTGCTGTAATCCCGTTGTCTTTCCTCTGTCAGAGGCTTTTAGATCGCAAATTAGGTAAGTTGCAAGTTTCAAATGTGAAATTATCAAATTCAAAATGTAAAATTATATTCTTGGGGAAATACATAGCTATAAAGGTGGTCGAAAAAACATTTTTGTTTTTCTCTGTCCGAGTATCCATGTTCAGAGCTCGTCAAGTTTTTTTCACTAGTAAATAAAGGCAAGAGTGGTTGGTTTTGTTAGCGGGTCTGTCCTCAATACCTACTGTATCTGGTGTTTAAACGACAAACACTAAAAACTTTGTAAGAAGTAAACAAAACAATAAATGAAACGTATTTATTTGAGGTTACTTGGCCATACATCAATACAATTTTATTTCAAATGCTTAGTTAAGAGTTAATTTCATTCTAAAAGTACCTATAGTAAATTTGATTGTAACTGAACGATAACATCAACGGCACTCGTGCCTGGACAGCCATGAAGCTGAGTCCGCTACCCAACATCAAAATATGTGCAGGCGTTGATTTTGTTCCAAGTGACAGCCATCTGACCTGTTACGTGTAAGGTCGTGTTTTTATCATTAGAATACAGAATCGATTGTATTTGTCATTTTTTGTCTTGTTTTGAAATTAATTGCAGTTTTGGAAGTTTTCCACAGTTCACGAGAAAATATTTAAGGGAAGGTCTGGTTTAGGTAGTGTTTAGAGTGAAAAATTAATACCAAATTCCAAGAACGGTATCGATAAACTACCAAGCAAGACTTAATTGCTGTGAGTAATATTCCTATAAATACCTTTTAATTAACAAAACTTACATAAAACATTGATCTGTGATCTTGATTTTCTGGTGTACTGTCACTCTGATATGAGTATTATTAATCATTATGCGTGAAGCGCTTTCAGGGTTTTATTCCGAAACGCCGACAATCCGATTTAAACCTAACGACAAACAAAATAATCTGACATTTGATGAGTTTATGGCTCGGACTGGAAACTTTAAATGCGAACATTTTTTGGAGGTCACGGAGAAAGATATGTAATCAGGAGTCCCAACACGATGAAGGAACGTTTTAGAATTTAAAATTTTCAAAGTATATACGAACATCCTTTTAACCATAACTATAATTGAAATAGTCTTCTTTTAATTTTTATGCTAAAAATACAGCTTTAGAATTTTGTTTTTACTGATTCTCTTTCGTCCAAGGTTATTGCTTATTAAGTTATTATCTTTGACCCTTTGAATCAGATCTAGCAGTCTCTACCTGCTGATTTTCGATTTTAAACTGTTTCGGAGCATTAGTCACACATTATGTAGATGGCTGGATGGAAAAAACGAACCAACAGGAAGATGACGGATACAAAGCAGCGAAGGATAAAACGAAACAGTACGACTAAAGTTTATTTTTAATAACTATACAGTTCCACACAAACTGCAAGTTTGACTGCATTTTCCTTGCATTTTGTGACGTCTCATTAATTGTAAGTGTGCACTGCAATTTGGAGTCATATTATGTTGAAAGTAGTCTAACTAAAAAAAATTAAAGATTTTAAAAAAAAATTTCTTCTAGTTTTACTGAAGAATCTAACGAAAACTAGACAAAACTTTTCATGCTTATTTATTGCTATAGAATATTATTACTTTTTTAGCTTATTTAATTTCTCTTTAATAGTTGAAAAATAATGTAAAAACACCTCAACATAAAATTGCAGTTAATATCTTGTAGACAACGTGGCTATCTGAGTAGACTGTGATTTATTGGGCGGAAGTGAAAATCTAACTGCGACGAGACAGATAAACATAAATCAAGTGTCCAGTGTGCTGGAATCTAGATTTGAAGCTCATGGTATTTCGACTTCCCGTGTACAATGTGGTTGCTACCCGAAACATCGGACATATTTTCCCTTCGTGTCGCCCTTGTCAACGTCTAGCACAAACATTCAGAGGTCCGTCGGGGACACAAGACTTTGAAAGTAAATACCTACTTCGGTAATCTTATCAAAGGACACAGCACCCTCTTGTTTATTTCACGCCACCCCATGCAGCTGAAATCTGGCCAACAACTCGACAATTGTAGTTGTCACATTTAGTTGAGAAATCAACTCTGGTTTGTAATTACTACTGAAATCATAATCTACTACTCATTTAACGTTCTGTGAAAACAGCAGGTGCTTACTGACTTTAAGATGAAAGAATCAAGGAACAAAGTTTTCTTCGCACCAGTCCAGGATATTCGTTTAACAACTGCAGGATTATAATTTTTTATGTGGGTGTTTGCTCCAGTGAGAAGATGAGTACAAATTGCGTCTGTCTCCTACCTTTTTAGTGAGTGAAGAGCTTGTCAGATGGTCATTCACACAAAATGACAAAACTCACCCCGTCTGTCCTGCAAGCAACTCAGAAACAGTATTATTTTTCTGTGAATGACCTCGTAAAAGTATCAGTGGTTTTATCGAACTTTGTTAACCAAAGTTACAAACTTAACGTATTCGTCTCGGGAAACTAACTGAGTAAACACATTATTTCGACGAGCAAAAACTCCGTCGCCATTTTCAGGTGAAGTACTTACTAGGGCAATACTTTACATGAAGATGGCGATAAGTGTTTGATCGCCGAAACATTGTGTGAAAACACCATGTTTACTTAGTTTCGCGAGAAGACTACATTAACATGCAACGCCGAGAAAAACGTCGCTTTTATGTAAGTTACAAACGTATTTACAGGTTGGCATCAGGATTGTTTTTTTTAGGCAGCCAGGAAACCAATGATGTTCTACTCCCACACAACATAAACTAACTGAAAACTAATTGAAAACTATAATGTGTCAATGTCAGGAAACACCGTAATATAAAAAAACTCAATGCAGCGTTCATCCGGCATTTTCATTTCACATTTTAACCGTCATCAGATAATATACAAAGCCAGCTGTCTCCCAACACTTCGCTAATAAACACCTAGAATACATCAGATTAATACATTCCTGATTACAAAATCGTGATGCGGTAGTGATAAGTTTGTAACTTTTAGTTCATTACTGCAAACTAGCCTATTATACGAGGGCTGTCCAGAAAGTAACAGACGTTTTGACCTGGCGCAACAACCAGCCGTGGTAGTTTGCACATCGTACCTATCGTACTTTGAATACAGTAGAGTGTTAAAATGAGCGCTGCAATTAAAAATCCCGCCAGTTGTGAAGTGCGAGCTGTAATACGGTTTTTGTTGGCGAAAAATCACAAACCAATTGAAATTTATCGCGAGATTTGTGATGTGTACGACCAAGGAATAATCAGTGAAAGCCGAGTGAGGCAATGGTGCATTGATTTTAAAAATGGTCGAACCAATGTTCACGATGAGGAACGCATGGGTAGGCTTAGTGTTGTGAGTGATGAACTGGTGGTGAAAATCAACGAAAAAATCCATGAAAATCGTCGTTTCACGATTACGGAGCTTTCAGAACATTTCCCCCAAATTCCATGGAGTTTAGTTCATGAGATTGTGGTTGGTAAACTTGGTTACCACAAATTTTGTGCCAGGTGGATTCCGAAAATCTTAACAGAAGACCACAAAAAACAGAGACTTGCTGCAGCACTGACGTTTCTGGAAGACTACGCCAAAACTGGAAACCAAGTTATCGATCGTATCGTAACTGGCGACGAGACTTGGGTAAAGCACGTCACCTGTGAAACAAAACGGCAGTCTATGGACTGGGGACACGCATTCGCCCAAGAAACCGAGGAAGTGTCTGCAAACGCTGTCAGCAGGAAAAATTATGGCTACTGTGTTTTGGGATGCTAAGGGTATGATTCTCGTTGAATTTCTTGAACGTGGCCAAACAATGACTTCAGAAAGGTATTGCGAAACACTCAGAACATTAAGACGCGCGATACAAAACAAGCGTCGGGGAAAACTCAGTGAGAAAGTTTTGTTTCTCCACGACAACGCTCGTCCACACACGGCCAATCGTACCCAAGAGCTCTTGGATGGTTTTGGATGGGAAGTTTTCAATCACCCGCCGTACAGCCCGGATTTGGCACAGAGCGACTACCACCTGTTCCCGGCGATGAAGACGTGGCTCGCAACACAACCGTTTGAAACTGACGCTCAACTGCATGCCGGTGTAAACCAGTGGTTGAAGTCTCAGGCGGCAAATTTCTACAGAGAGGGTATCGAAAAGCTTTTACCACGTTATGATAAGTGCCTTAATTTAAATGGCGATTATGTTGAAAAATAGCCTAAGAGTTTACCTCTAAAATGTATATAATAAAAATCGTTTTTTTCACTTTGTTTATTTTTTATTACAAAACGTCTGTTACTTTCTGGACAGCCCTCGTAATACCTAGTATAACTCCAGAAAAGTTATTAATTTTTAAATTTTTTCAGTTAGTTGAACTTCCCGCATTTTGGGTATCAAAAACGGGACCAGGAGGGGTTGCCAATGAGGTCATCTAGATTTGCATGTGGAAATTACTGTAGAACACAATCAGTGACTGATGTGATAAAGAAGCTCGATTGAATGTTATTGGAAGACAGGAGGAATGTGAAGAGAATGCTGGGAGTGTACAAGGTGTATGTATATTGGTGATGAGTCTTGCAAGGATACTAATAGAAGAATCAGGAGAAGTCTTGAATTGAAAAGATGACCATTCTCGTAAGTTGGCACTCGATTTCAGGTGTACAGGAGTAGGCAATTTTCGTCATTGGTACGGGAGTCACGGATCGAAATAAATCGCTAAGAAAGCGACGAACGGTTGTTTTTTTTTTTTTTTTTTTAAAATTAAAAGTGGCCAAAAGGATTTAAAATTCTCAAAGAGCAGATGTAGATGGGAGAGGAGGTTTCACTCAAGACTTTGCTATAAAGAACAAAATAGGAAAATGGGCATGTAGGTTTTTTTTCTTATGGCTTTACACCTCGTCGACGTCGAGGTCATTAGAGGAGGGATAAGACTGGGACAAGGAATGGGAAGGAATTCGGCCATGTCCTTTTGAAGGAAGCATCCCGACATTCGCCTGGAAACCATGGAAACCCCAAATCTGGATGCCCGGACGGGGTTTCGAATCCATGTCCTCCTGAATGCGAGGCCTAAGCGTTGCCGTCTGCACTGTGGTAGGAAGAATAAAACAATTACGTTCTAGCAAAGAATAAAATATTTTGTTGATGATGCATTTAACGGAGAGCTTTTTAGGATTAACTAATTAAATAAAAAATAAAAACGCCTGATAGGGTGCAGACCCAAAACCTACGACCTCCTAATGGAGATCCTTACAGATTGTTGAGCTGTTCCGATGCCTCCTGTATCAAAGTTGGTCAGATCGACGTCATTTTATTCTAACGAAATAGCAGTGAGCCTCACAATCAGAGAACTGGCCGTGATTAACTAGAAGGAAAAAATGTTTTGCACTAGATTAAAATCATCCGTTTATTACACTGATTTATAGGCTGACCGCATCGACTGACTCCTTCTATGGACAACTAAAAATACTCGCATGAGTATAGTGCGTCAGATGAAAAGTAAATTGCGGTTTATGCTTTTTATACTGAACTCGTCACGAAAACATCTTCATGAAATGCAAAAATATTCATTTTGAATTTCCGTGATGTCTAGAGTTTCAGAGTAGTTAAAAAAATCGAATTATGGTGGGATTATACAGTTCCTATCTCACTTATTATTTCTGCCATTTACAACAGTGTGTAGGGAAATTGCCATCGGAGCGTGCGCTTCATCGCAATTAAATTAAATTATGTCCCTGACCGTCCATCGTGCGTCAAAAACTAGAGACGTGTTATCAATTGTTAAGGAAAAGCAATCAAGATCTAAACTGGTTGCGTCAGATTAATCGATATCCTACCTCTAAGTCTCATAAGCTAACTTAATCCAACTTAGTCTTTGTCACATTCTTTCGTATTTACATAGTGATTAACTGACTGTATAAAAAACAGTGGTGTAACTATACCGTCGAGGCCCGTGGCAAATTCATCGGATTGGCCCCCCATGAGTGCCAGATCTAAGGGGGGGGGGGGCAAACCGGGGGCATCCAATTTATGAGCAACCTTTTTTTAGCTCTACTGTTGTCCCGGGTGGCGAAAATGGGCGAGGGCGGTTGAAGAGAGCGCACCGGCCTCTTCCGCCTGGGGGCTCGTGGCATTTTGCCCGTCCTACCACCTATTTATTACGTCACTGATAAGAAAAACTATTGTTAGTCATTGAAAACGATATGATTCAAAAGACGGGCCATACAGAGTGGCGTGTTGAGACGATTGCTGTACATTATTACAATTAAAAATATTTTGTTGTGTTGAAATAAAAGTTAGGTTGTTTACAGATGACACTGTGTAGAATTGCATTATATTAAAGGAGATGTTTGTACAACAATAAAAAGATATAGAAAGGCTGATGTCTGTTTAGGCATATCTGTGAGGAATGATGATAAATTGCAAAACGTTTCACCTTGTAAGTTAAACATATAGGAAAACAAACTTTCTTATGATTAGAGGGGGAGGGGACTTTTGGTCGAACAAAAGTATAAGTTTTTGTGTGTATTTATAATAAGCTTAAGAAGACCACATTGTAAAGTATTTAGGAAAAGATATAAGTATTGAATATGATAAATAATAGAATGGTTACACCATCTTGCTATGAGGTCTAGATGATTGTTGGGAAGTCAAAATTGTAAATGATTTGTTTAATCGATTACCGCTTCCACAACCGTTTTTTTCCTTGCATATTCAACCTTGGGCACTAAAAATGTCTGCTGCCTAGTACTTTGAATTTGTAGACCCCGGCCGCTTGGGCATGGTATTCAATTCCCAGTCCTATAACTCTGATTTTGGTTTTCCATGGCTTCCCGAAATCACTCCAGATTAATCCATGAATGGTTCCATAAAAAGACCATGGCCGTATTTCTTCGTTTCCTTTCCGTCAATCCTCTCTCGCCTACAATGACCTTGAGGTTGACATGGCATATAGACACCGCCTAAAATTCTCGGTCCAATTGGCCGGTAAGTTAGCAACAACGGGAGTATTTTCCAAAAGAGGAACTTTTTGAATCTCTGTACTACGAACATCTAATGTTCAAATAGAAGGTATAACTAAGTCAAATGACGTGGCTTAGTTTGCATTGCGAAATGTTGGTTTAATGGTCCTTCAGATTTCGGGAATTTTGGAAGCCTCAACTTAAAAAATTAAATCGCGGTATCTGTATCATGATTATGAGTAAAGGTTTATCTATTTTCATAAACATCAAATATCACACAGCTCTCAGAAAAAATTAGCAATTTTTACACGTTACACTTTAAGACAACGGAGCTGTTCCGAATTGCTATCCCGCAGTTAGGATAAATTGGTCTCTCCTTATTGTAGGTTATTATTATTATCTACTAGCCAAAAAGCCCGTCAAAAATGACGGGTTTAACGGACTGTTCTGGCAATTGATTTATAAAATAAAGCTCACTATGCTGTAATTTCTCGTCCCTTGTGATGTAGCAAAAAGTTTCAGTTGTCAATTTGGTCCAGGTTGCGTTTCAGCCTAACTACAATCTTCGCCAATATAGCCGGTAGAAAATCAAAGCTTCATTCACACGCGAATTTATACATTCCCTGAATCGCATGTCAATGTCATCATGCATCTATACCAATCATGCATCATGCGATACAAACTTGATCCAAAATCTTCACAGTTTCTTACAACTTCCTTATTGTCTATGATGAAGATCGACGTTATAACGCCTGGCACAGCTTACATTCGGCTGAAATAATGACCCCAGGGAAAACGAAGGATGCTAAAAATAAATCTTAACTTCTTACGTCATGTAATATTAGTTTTAATTGTGGTTTAGGTTGCATAGATCGCGAACAATTTGGAACTTATTTCATTCAAACCAAGTAATCATATCACTAAAAAAACAAGCAACTAACAATCAATATGACAATTTAAACAAAATTCATACTTTTCTTTCAGTATTGTAGCAATTCCTTTCTTAGCAATTGTTGAAATAAATTGAATTGTTATAAAATAAATGCAATTCCTATTGCCTGGCGCTATGACAAAAGGTTTCGGTTGCTATCCTGGTCCAGGTTGCATTTTAAAACTAACCACATACGGGAGTAGGTTACATCGTGATTCATGATATCAAAACGTGACATAGTGCTTATGAAACCTGCTTAAATAACTGATAATAGCTAAATTCAACATGCTGTTGCTGTGATAAGGTTCATTATTTGTTTTTGTCCAGGCTGGATTTCAACCTAACCACAATCTCGGGTAATACTGCCGCTACAAAATGAAAGCTTTAATCGCATGCGCATTGATGGTGATGTCATGTACCGCGACATAAGTATAAAATAAGTTGTTGTAAGAAGTGAATTATACAACGCAGGAATATATTTATATCCTATCAAGAAACGTTGCCAGCGTTTTTACAGTTGTTGCTTTACAGATGCTATCTTTGACGTGAATATTTGAATTGGCGGTTTCGTGTTGTGTTAATTCGTAATTTTCATGTTGCTTCACGTCTAACGTAAGCTGCCTTTTGCTTTCATGTACACTTTTTCTTAAAAGGTATGACCATAGGAACGTATGTGGTTAATTTCAAACGAATAGCACAATTCTTTGGGCCTTGTTTTTCTGTTTTGCCGTAGCCAATAATATCACAAAACGAACGTGTGCAACAGTTTTTCCGACCAAAACGACAATTCATTGATTACGCAACAACATAAATTTCATCAAAAACATTCAATAAAAAAGAAAGGTAAAAAACCAAAAATCTGCAACGTGATTCAGACCGATATTACAACGTTCGAATAGCTGTCATAGTTACACATTGCGGAAATACGTAATAGCCTCAGTAATATTACTCAGTGAAATCAAAGAAGATTAAAATAAATCTGATAAACTTAAATTATTAATTGTAGTGTAGACTGCACAATTCGAGATGAGTGGGCAACTATTTCGGTTCAAACGAATTAATAATTTCAATAATAGGTACAGTTTAAATTATTTTGAAAAAAAGCTAAATTATTCATGCCCTCTGCCGTAGCGTCAAATGCCAGTTGTAATTCTGATCCATTTTAAGTAACACTTTAACCAAACTTTTCTCAACATTGATGCTCGAAATACAAAGCTTTTATCTTATAATATCTATGTACAAAGAATTTAAGGAATACTTCAATATATCATAAGAATATTACGTAAATATAAGCATCTAATGATTGATATATCGATTTTAACGCAATACATACTTTTCTTTCAGTGTTCTGTGAGTTAATTTATTCACTGTTGCTTGGAAATGATATTAAATAACGCGCACTCCCACAAATAATATCGTAAAGCGTGACGTCATAGCGCAACGTCATAGCGCAACGTCATAGCTTGACGTCACCGCGTGACATGACGTAGGTGTGACACTCTACATTAAGCCTATTATACTAATAGATTATTATTACTCCGCGATTTACTAAAAGTGTGTGGCGGAGGGTGCATTACACCTATCCGAAAGGGTAATAGTTCGGAAGGGATATGGCAAGAGGCGCCCTTGGGCTATTGTGAGGAACCATCCCAGCATTCGCCTGGAGCGATTCGGGAAAACCATGGAAAACCCAGGATAGCTGCAGTAAATGCAAATGGGGCGTTGAATGCAGCACAACGGTCAGATCACATGCTGGAACGCTAATAGTAACCTTACTCAAACATGAGCTTCTCTAATTTTATTCTTGCATAGTTTCGTAATCATAGGTTTATAGAAAGAGCTTTTTAAAATGATATTGTTAAAAATTTAGGTGTCCCGATCAGTACAAAAGATATCTGTGCGTAAGAAATAATCGACGAGTAAAATAATTTACCGTAGAATGTTGCACAAAGATGAGATAGGATACTGAGTGAATAGTTGGTGATACTCGGCATTCGTTGATTTGTTAGCATAAGGTAGAGCTGAAAGGATCGATTTCAGAGGAAGACAATCACTAGAATAGTTGAAAACAGATAATTGGGGATGGACGTTCCATTGCGCATGTGAATACGATAAGAAGTATAATGTAGGAAGTGTGACACATTTCCAACGAAGAAATGAGAAAGACTGATGAAAAGACGAAAAAAGCTGTTAAAATCCGTGACATTCGAGCTGTGGGTGAAGCCTACTCATCTGAAAAACCAGCAAACTACAGCGCATCTTGTAGTGGATCATCGAGCGTGGTCTGTGAGCGGTGACGCTCTGGCCTCGCATTCGGGTTCACGCGGGTTCGAATCCCCGTCAGGGAATCCAGATTTGCGTTTCCATGGTTTTTTCAGATCACTCCAGGTGAATGTCTGGATGCTTCCTCCGAAAAGGCAATGGCCAAATTCCTCCTCGTTCCTTTTTCCCAGTCATTTCCCGCCTCTAATGAACTCGACGGCGTCGATGCGGAAAAAAATAATTTAAAAAATTTCGTGGATTATCACTTACAGAGCAATTCTGCTCAAGGAACCGTATACATTCCTTGTGTTACCTGAGGCAGGTTGTATGCATTTTAGTCAGTAGTATTGTAAGCAGTGAAATGATTTGAACTGATTTTTATTTTTGGCTTGGCAGTTTATAGAACGAGGAGGCTCTAACCATCGGGAACATTTGCATAATTAAAACTGTGTTCACACCTGATCCCAGTTCCTTTCTACGGAGAAGATTTCAGAGTCATTACAGCATTTTTAGTTAGCTTGCTGTTCAACAATAAACTAACCCAGCGACAGAAAAAAAATTAAATCGGTATTAATATCATTATAAAAAAATATCTGTTCCTCAGTATCTCATTGATACTAAAGCTAAATGTTATAAAATGTCTGACACCTGGCACTGAACTTGGTCTCTGTACCAGGGCTGCAGCGATAAAATGATCTGATGCCAGATACGGTATCCCGCGTCGTCACTCTATTGATATACACAGAGGCCTTGGATATATATTTATTTGCTATGTTGGCTTCGCGTAACAGTTTTATCTTAGTAAGAGACATTTTATAGAAGTCATACCATTACAGTGTTTGCAAGTCCATTTAATGAAATGCGTTGAATCCTCAAACGTATCCGTCAACGTTCGGTACATACTGAACAGGATATAGATGCACAGATCTGCAATTTATATCTGTAACGATAGTTGTAGTTCTTGTGGACAAGATAAAGTACTCATAAAATTATTAACGTGAAATTAATATTTTTGTTTAGTTTGACTTTAATATTTTTTTTTATTTTTTTTTAAAGTTTTTGCTGCCAATATTGGCCTTAAAATTTGAATAAAGTTTCATAGATGAACACTACGGTCAACCCTGAGATATTAATTCGTAGAAACTATAAACGTAGCAGTAAAGTAAATACACTTCGAAATTCAGGTGAATAAGAATGGAAAACTTTGAGCAGGAAAATAATTAAAGCAAGTAAAGAAGTATTGTGTCTGCTGGAAACCTCTGAAGAAATATTGAAACTAACGGTTGACAGAAGAGAAAGCAACAAAATCTGCTAAGGAAGAGCAGTTTTGTCTACGTTTTAGAAACTAAACAAACAGAATCTGCAGGAAATAATTACACAAAAATTTGGTTGCATAGGAAACGCTTGAATGCAAAAATTGAAGAAATGCTAAGATTAGTTCATACTGCAAAGGGAACACCCGAATGTAAAAATTGAAGAAAGACTAAGATTAGGTCATACTATGCAGATAACTGAGGAAGTAGGTTGCGTTACTTATATGGAGGTCAAGAGATTAGCTAAAATAGGAAGAGATTATTAAACCAGTCAAGAGTATTTATTTAGCTTTTATTTTTGCTGCATGGTTCTGCACTGTGGAATGATCTCTGACATGTTAATACATACACATATATGACGAATAATAATTTTATTAAAAATTACGATTGTTATTCATCTTCATAGTTTTTTTGAGTGGGGATTCATCAGATGCGTAATACGTCATGGTTCTATATTGGGTCTACTATTGTTTTTGATTTATATAATCCGTATGTTTCAGTTGAAAACTCAAAATTTGTTCTTTTTTTAAGATGACAGGAACATATGAATAAAAAATACTCGGTATTTCTCTACTTAAAATATTACAAATTATGTCTTTGATCGTATTAATAATTGGTTCAAAGCTCATGGCTTATCCTCTTAAACTCAGTCTATACAATTCACTAGATCATACAGATTAATACCAGACATACATACAAAATTTCCAAGTCATTCTATTAAAAAAGCAGATACTGAACAAATTGAATATTTATATTGGAGGATACGTGTGTCTGACTTACTACAACGATTGGGTGCCGCCACATTTGCATTTCGTACAATTTCAGAAATAGGTGATCTTAGTTTGAGTAAACTAGTTTATTTTTTATTTTCATTTTAATACTCAACAATCTTCTGGGACAATTGAACTCATAAGAGTAAAGTATTAAAAGCTCACAAGCAAGTGATAAGAATATATATATATACACATACATTAATGCATTCACCAGTTGTAGGCCTACTCTGTTTGAAACTAATAGAAAATTCACAATTACGGAACTAAAAGAAAAAAATGTCTTCACGAGGATTGCTAGTCGATGTCATTTGTTCAAAAAGAAGTCCGATAATGTCTTCAACAAACTACCAACACAAATTAAATGTTTGGCTGGAGATAAAATTAATTTCAGTAAAAAATCAAGATATTTTAATTGACTATTCCTTCTACTCAATAAAAGATTTTCCTTCAAAGATCTCCACGCAAAATAGTTGCCTTATCAAGGGCCGGCGATAGGAATTTCGGGCCCGGGGTAAAATAGTCAGTAATCGGGCCCCCCATAAGCCCGGCGGGGCCCGGGTACTTTTGACCTGCTTACCCCCCCTCCCCCCTAACGCCGGCCCTGGCCTTATCTCGTATGAATGTACGTGTTATAACTAATGTACATTTTATTCTGTGACGGTGCATATTTTGGTATAAATATCTGTTTTGTCGTATAATGATTTTGTTGTAAGTTAACTCCTTTCAATATCCCACAGAAGCAGACTCTTATCCCGGGATCTACGAAAAAGCTCCTCATACAAGGCGTCGGTGCGTGTTCTATACTGTGAGCAGCGAGCCCTTGGGACGGGTGGAGGGGGATGGCGCACGCGGGGGGTTAGACGTGAAGGCCGCCGTGGCCTCGGCGACTGGCGAAAGTTTGGCCCGGGGCGCACCAGCTGGTCGAATCGCCGAGTTTCAGCGCAAACTGGCGATCTCGCATTCCCCAAATTATGTTCTATTTACCTAGTGTTGAGTTCGGTCTAAGTTAGCAGTTTACAGTCTATTGCACTCACTGAAAACTTTTTTATTTCAGTTCAACTATCTATATCTAGGTTTTGCATAGTTTCCTAATCGCTTTATGCAAATGCTCTGTACATTGATTCTTTGCATCACTATCAATTGATTTTTCTTTCATTAACATTTCTGCTTGTGTCGGTCCTTCACATATGTTTCCCCAGAATTTTCTTGTTCTCCAACATTTATTAGGGACTATTGTAACTCTCATCGATCTAGGCACGCTTTTGTTTGCTGTTTCAATATTGTTATTAGTCTTTAAATAGGATTTCTTCCAAATCAGTTCTACTTCAAAGCATCGTTCTTCTTCTTTACAACCTTTCCCAACATTAGGGGTCTTGAGTTTACGGTTGCTGTCCTTGCTGACGCCAAGCATTTCAGGACGTACTACATACTAATGGGATGAAATGTTTCCATACGTCTGTGAAATGTGTTACTATGTCCTATGTGTAATAAGTGTATATTTTGTTTTAGAAATGTGCAGTTTATGAGTAGGAGATTTCTGAATTCGCCTTGATAGCTGCGATAAACAGCTTAAGAACCGAAGTCAGTACGGTCAGTAAATGGAGGTTTGGGCTCATGCCTCCCCGATCCAGTATGCACAGAGCCACACTAGCGAGCACTTCCAAGCATCGTTCCTTCCTATGTTTCAGTCAGAAGACCTCTTCTGCTTGATTTAGACTTTTTAATTCTTGCACGCTTCTTCGTTACTGTTTGGCATCTGCTTCATTACCTCATAAATCCTCGCAGAAGGCGTAGCTGTTTGATTGAATTCTGCTGATATTTTTCTTCTTCCTTAGCCAAAAATCTGTGTCTACTGAAATGACATATCACATTTTCATTACTTTCTCTTTGTAAGGAATGTTAAGACAATGCCTGAAGTGCATGCATAAATCGCGATAATTTTGTATTGTGATAAGTTTCTGAAAATTGGAAACCATGGAAAATAGAGCCATCATCGTTCTCTGAGAGTCCCTTCCACCCGAGATGAGCGACAGGTGTTTCCTAGCAGATACTCATTCCATGTAGGTCAGCCGATGTGATAGATATTTTAGAAAAATTTAGAGCTCCAAGGTAATAATGTTTATGATATGGGACTGGTAACAGAAATGGTCTCAAATTGACAATTTGACGACTGCTGACGCCTTTATTTTCTAGTGGCAAAAATATATTAGCTCTATTTGACACATTGTAAATATCCAAGGTTCTGTTATTTGAGAAATAAAATTATAACGTACGCCGAAGCAATTAAGACATTAATAACTTAAAGGTAATAACAAAAAAAGCTAAAAAACTAAAGTATCATAGGCTGAGTATGACTAGGAAATAATTTTGAGGGGAGGGATTTCAGTTATATAATAGTTACTTAATTTTAGTTACTTCGCAGATGTTAAAAATTAAGGGAAGAATTTTAAAGGAAGGAAGATTAGACCATGTGAAGCAGTTAATGGAGAACCCTTATTTTGAAAGTTTGATACAGAAGATATGAAGATGTGGATGGCTACATTAATCCTGTCGAATTCACCCAGAATTTACACTGATACTATACATATAATTTTCCCTCACGCTGTGTGGGTATCATCAAAAGTGTCTGAATCAGCTAATATTCCTAGCAGTACCGGTAAGAGATTCAAAAGGAAAATTCTGCCATCTGCTTTTCAAAGTGTGCAAGTGACGTATTAAGGCGATATGTGGAGATTAGACTCTCTTTGTATGGTAGCATATATTATTGATCACACATTGGTAGAGATTATCTTAGTGAAACTGCAGTAAATACCTACGATGTAAAAAATTCCACTAACTTTGGTTATTTCTGTTAGATGACTTTTTTTTCGAAATGCAAGAGCCTCTAACGTTTTACTCAGTCTATAATCTTCAGCGTGCAAAGCCGCATTTTTGCGGTATGAGTTGCTGGTCTCACTTGATCAGCGACCAGAGGCCTTGAATGTAGGGTCAGGGTCGAAGCGGCAATTGCGATGAGTTGAAGCGGTGAGCCCGCGGCGATGTGCTGTTACATAAAACAGAGACCTCTGCTCTATTGATGCACGTATATTATTTGCACGAGTCAGTCCCTTCGCAGTTACTCTAGGAAGTAACGGACATGTGATAAAAAAGAGATGTAGTCAGCCCAATGGTGCCTTCGCCACTATTTCATATCCCATGAAACCGACCATGTTTAACATCCTCCATTACGGATGGAGAGTATCTACAAATTTGTTTACCTGCTGTCTAGTTACGAAGGCCGTTGATAAATATGAGAGTAAATATATCATGACAAAATTGGAGAAAACGTTTAAGAAACGTGGAATAAACAGTGAATTTCGGAAAGACAGAGATATCGTAGTAGTGGGAGCAAATGACGATCTGACAGTTGGGGAAAATAATACAGAAAATTATGCAGTATTTGGATAAGATAAGACAGAAGCAAACAGTAAGTAGAAATATTTTCAAGAATTGCGAAAGACGACTGGTAACACAGAAAATAATTTTTTTTTATCTGCTTAACGTCTCTCTAACAGCGAGGTCTTTAGAGACGGGAAAGGATGGGGGGCAAGGAATGGGAAGGAATTTGGCCATGGCCTTTTGAAGGAAGCAGCCCGGCATTTGCCTGAAGTTATTTGGGAAACCATGGAAAATCCAAATCTGGATGCCCGGACGGGGATTCAAACCGCCGTCCTCCCGAATGCGAGGCCAGAACGCTAGCCGTTACACCACCACTCTCGGTAATAAATAGTTTATTATGGTCTTCAGACATAACTAGAAGGACAAACAAAAAAATATGTTAGATAATAAGAAAGAGTTTTCTGCTTTACGGATGTGAAAACTGGGAAAGAAATCGATCTAGTAACGATACAGAAATATTTTAGACATATAAAAATTACATAAAAATCATTTTAACAGTAACTATGGTTTAATGATAGCACAATACATTATTTCACCTTATTTTGAATAATTTCAGTTGTTTATTTAACTAAAAGTACATTTTACAAACCTCAAATCATTCTGTCAATATTTTGGTATAGTTTTAATTAGTACTTGTTATTATTTTATTATTATTTAGTAAGTTCACAATGTTGTATTGTTTAATTTTTGGTTTACGCATTTTCAAGTTTCTTGAAAGTGCGTCTGGATTCTTCCATCAGGTTTCACAAGCCGCATTTGGTGCGCAAGTAGTTATGTATTAGTTGTCCTGTCGTAGTCAAGTTTGTCAATTTGTAATATCTGTGAGTCTATAGTCCCTTCTTGATTAATACAATTACCATGCACCGACGTCACTATGCTTCTACATGTTTTTAAAGTCATTATAAATCTGTGCTTTGGATAAATGTTTTGGTAACGTGCTGCTCCGGTGTATAGGAGTCAACGCGGTATGAATGAATAATGTTTTAGCTGTCTATTCGTCACTGTAGTTGCTGCAATTAATTACTATAATCTTGATCAAGGTTAAAAGATACGGGAAACTGAAACCATCAAGAAGAACAAAAGGTAACAAGTAGGTGGGCAGAAATACACTTCCGAGGCATGACGACTTTTACAAAAAAAAGATTAGCTATTCGGAACCAAATAATTCATTTGTTCCAATCTACAAAAATTGAAGGCTTTGGAAATGGATTTCATATGTAATGTGTGGCCAGGTTTGAACACCTACTAAACGAAGAACTAAAAAAGACGAAACAATGTAAATGGAAGAAGTTGATATCCGCGGGCTTATATGGTAAGGAATGTCAGAGTTTTGTTACAGGACAGATGGGTCAGGAAATCATGTTCATGGCAGTGGAGAGATTGAAGAAGGGAAGACTTGGAGAGGAATAAACACAGCAAGCAAACAGGGATATTAATGAGTGAATTTTAGTAGAAAAACGCTGGAAATTTAATTTAATTTAATTGCAATGAAGCACAGGCTCCGGTGGCAATTTCCCTACACCCCCATCTTCCCCCTATCCTGCACCAACCTACATTTGCCCTCTACAAAATTTACCTTTAAATTCTTTCAACGTTTTCGGTAAATTGTTCATCATTTCTCTTGGTAACTCATTCCAATCTCTGACACCCTTACCTAAAAAAGTGAATCTTCCCACACCCTTGTGCCTGAAATCGAGTGCCAGCTTTTGGTCATGGTCATCTTTTCCCTTCCATGCACTAATTTTCATACCTATTGCAATATCTTTCCGCCTCATCGCCAGTATATGCCCTGTACACTCCCATGACCCTCCTCATCCTCCTCCTGTCTTGCAATGAATCCCATATAAAGAGATGTGGTATATGAGATGCGAGAGAAGTCGATTTAATAAAAATAGACATTTACATTTCTGTAGAGGCGAATTACTGGCACATCCACCATTTCATTTTCAGATTTATATAGTACGTAAAAAAAATATCACACACATTAACACGAAGCAGTTTTCGCTCAAGTGCCAACATTTGTTTTCCTTCCTTGCCATTAGAGAGATTCTAACTAACCGCCATTTTTCGGTTGTCAAATTTTCACACAGCAGTGAAGCAAAGCAGATGTTGATGTTGCTGTAGGCGAAACCAAGCGATCTCATAAAGACAGAACAGCGATTAGTAACACATGCGATGTTGTTGGGCTTTTTAAAAGCAGTAGATCTTTGTAGGAACAAGAACTTTCGGGAAAAGAGTTGAAACTGTGGCATATTCTCCCATTTTCAGAGCTGGGTCTTTGAAAATCCCCGCCGATACAAGGATTCGAATCGGGGACTTTCCGCTCTCTAGTCAGATGACTTGACCACTGACACAAAAAAAAATAAAAAAAATGTTAGTGTATAACGACAACTGGTGGTGCGGAGACAAGAGCATTCCGGGAGACCTTGTATGGTATAACAACCTACCCAGCGGAAACTACAAGGCAGATCTATATATTAATACGCTAAGCGAAAACTTTGGAAACATTTTTCAGAATATTGCGCGCACGGAGAAATGTGAGATTTGGCATAGTTAAAGTTTATATGGGGAAGAAGTGCATAAAGCCAAAATGTATATTTAATGTGTTAAAAATACATTAAATTAAATAAAATAAATCATTCGTTGTATACATTCAATTGTTTTTAAGAGGCAACGACACTTAGCGATGTCTGTGATCTTTGGTCAACAGTAAAAAAAAAAAAAAAAAAATAAAAAAAAATTATAAGCATAGTTAAAACATGTTACAGATACATTATTAAATGAAAAATAAATTCGGGAACGTGTGTGTGAGTGAAATCGGTTCGGAGCCAACTATGTGACGTGCATTTCCAGCATTGAGATACTCTGTGGTCTTTGGTGAAACCAAAGAGTCGAGCTTAATCTCTGAATTTACATAGAAGCAACATTTCGAAACGGAGTATATTCGGAATTCATTAAATCGTGATTTAGATATACGATGTTACAATGATGCAGTTCAAATTGATGTAGCTGTAATATGATGGTGAGCCACCATTTGAACGAAATCTGGTAGTTAAAAAAAAAGTGATTACATGAATGGCAGCAAAGTCTTTATATACTGAGTTTAGCATTACGTCGGAACCTACAAATATTGTCCTGTCGGTCTGAAATTTGGTACACACATTCCTTAGGCGATAATATTTGATTTAAAGTGTATATCGTAAGCTTCGAATATGTTGAAATAAGGAAAAATGTAGGTAGATGCATACATGTTATTACGCAAGAAATACACGTTCATAGCTGTTGACATTTATTCCACATGTTTTTAAGTCTACAGTATTGAATAAAAACTGCTTTCCACATGCAAATAGAAAATCATGTAACAGTTACGATTTCTCTGTGCGGGCTGACATATTGTTTTTCAGTGCTAAGATATATGGCGTCTACCGTAACTAATAGCAGTTGTGGTTAGGTTGAAATGCAGCCTGGACCAAAAATTAAGAGTAAGAAACACACAGAAATAATATCGACATGTAATAACGTGTATTTCTTGCTTAATAACATGTGTGCATCTACTCACATTTGAAGTGATTTTTCCTCATTTTCACGCATTCGAAGCTTACGTTGGAATGTATGTACTAAACTTGATACCGATAGGACAATTTTTCAAACTCAATAGAACAAATTCAAGAAACTATTTGCAATAATTATTACTCTGTTAAAAAAAAAATACTAATTAACTTAATGAATTATGGTCGAATTTCGACCACTGGGCGATCTCTAGTACATTGTAGTTACGCGTATATTGCTTGACTAGAAACAATGGCACTTGCTGGATGCCGCCTGCAACTTGGCGTTCTTAACACTTCAGTACAGTCTCCACAGGCAACACACTGAAAGTGTTCTCGAACTATTAACGAAAGGTCTAGTAAGTTACACAAATTGATCTGTGATGCAACAGAGGCAACATGAAGCTCTTATGGTTAACGCCATGAAAGCCAGAGTAAGAAATTGCAGATGGTCCGAAGGAGGAAACCTCTACCTCCAGGACATCTCCCTTCGGGGAGTGTAATTATTTCGAAATGACGCTTAATCGACTAGAGTGATACTAAGTAAGACCTATCTGTGTTGTTGCTTGGCTTTACCTGCGTATCCCGAATACGATAATTCATGTTACCTTGTCTTGTGTATATACACAGTAATAAAATGAAGTAACAAATCATTTTTGGATCAGCGATTAATGTAGTTTGTGTGAAATATATATATATATATATACACCCAGGGCGTTTCATTCATAATAATCGTGTCGCGGCTATTCGTGGATAAGATGTGGATTTTCTGTACTCCAGTACGGACTGTTTTGACTATTTACGTGTCCACTTCCGATGCGAGGGCAGAGCGTTACCGCTCACTCACCACGTTCGGTTTAAACTCTATCACTAATACAATGAACATTTTTTTAAACCAATTTTGAATACATATAAATTTTGCTGTCAATTCGAAATAAGGACCCTTTGAAGACATTAGGTGCTGGACTGTGCTGTATGGGGGCGTCCATAAATTACTTGTATGAAATAAAAAAGGGGAGGGGTCTGGTGAAATCTCACCAGGGGGGGGGGGGGGGGTGGAGGGCAGTCGTTTGAAATCTCACGTCATCTTTTTAATTCCTTGAAGAACAGCGGAAATAAAGAAAGGTCACCAACTACAAGGTTGTCAGCATGTTGGGGAGGTCCCTCGAGATCTCACCTCACCGTAGGGGGAGGGGAGGTCCCACCAGATCTCATCTCAGTGGTAGGTCTAGATTTCCGAAAAAACACCAGCTTGCCTTGGGGTGGAGTCCGTTTCTAAGTCATACATTCCAACCTGCAAAACGAAACTTCAGACTTGTAGAAGCCGTCAAGATTCATACGCTTGTCAATTAATAAATTCCTTTCGTTACAATAATACTTTTTTAAAAATGTTGTAACCGTCTACAGCCTGTTAAGACTCCAACATAAAGTGTTCATACCCGTGATTAATTATGCTGCTACACTGATCGTGCAAAAGGCATGACGTGTGTCAGCTAGCTACATAACCAAAAAATTGCGAAAGTGTAGCGAAAAGATAGTGATAGTGTCTTCCCAGAGATGTAATTATTGGCGTTATTGATGCGTTATCAAGTCTTAATCAGTTCGTGCGTATCCCTTACATAAAGAAAACACCACGCCCTACAAACATTTCTTGAACAGTAGCTCAATTTTTCAGTATGGTGAATTGGGTATATGAAGCTGAAGTCAGTAGGATGTATTTTGACGTATCTTAAATCGGTCATTAAGGGGACTGTCTGAGCCAAATGAATCCTAAATTAAATTGTAAAGATGCTAAATCGTTTATTTGACTAAAATCGAGCAGAATATTCAGTTATATTGTTCAGAAAGTGTCACCTGTCAGTTCTTTCTGTTTTATAAACTTTATCACATTGTACTGTTGTCTGAAAGAGTTCAACATGGAGTGCTTGCACCTATACTATATCTCTAGATCAATGTAGATTATTTTTCGTTAATTTATGTTTCATTTTTTCTGTAATACTTCTAATTTTTACCGATCCTACAGAAAATGAAAAAGATTACCAGTACTACGAATTTAAACTATATCTACAATTTTTATTTGCTCGAAGTGCAACCTTATACCACCAAGTGAAATGGTAATAACTTGGGTAGTGATTATAACTATGTTTAGTTCTGCCACTTAATTTTCATTTGATGCAGAGAAACTAAGATAGTTTCGTGATCCTGTCTTGTTAACAAAACAAAACAGCCCATGCCACTGGTTCTGATTTGACACTGGACTATAATATCTAGACTACTGTAACATTATCGACGTAGGAACGATCTGGTGGCTCAGTGGTTAAGGCGTCTGACTGGAGATCGAAATGTCTCTAGTTTGAATCCATGTCTCGGCGAGGATTTTCATTGGCCCTTAACCCAGCCTCACCTCTGGCACAGTTTGCTGTGTAATGTGAAGTACGCCAGAACGCTTCTATGATTCGGAATCCACGCTAAACTGTAGGTCCCCTGTACCCGGCAGGATTATCGGGATAGATTAAGGCGGCTACGACGGTGGGGGGGGGGGGGGAATGCGCAGCCAATAGAAACCCTGTCACGAGGTCATTACGACTACACGAAATTATTATTATTGTCAACGTTTCGTTGAAGTTAATTATCATGATGGATGTGTATAAGTGGATAAATTTCTGACGTAATGCAGGTTAAATTTTCTAGTTCCATTGGGTTAGGCTTTTTCTAGTTTTAAGCTCCCGTTCCTCCTGATTGAAAAACGGATCCCTGATGGTTTCGTTCATTTGTCCGTTTTTCTGGAGACCCGGGTGTCTTTCGAAAGAGTAGGCCCATGTGGATCGCCACCGGGCTTCACTCTATCCCTTCTCCATCTCTCATTTCACACAACACAAACAGCATTCTACATTGAACACACACCCACTATCACAGTCATCCACACCTACAATAACACATACGAACACACTCTGTGGAAGGTGACTGGAAATCCAGCTCATCTTCCCAAGAGAGATCCTATGTAGGGGCTTATACCCCATGGTAACTGCCTACGCCCGAAATTAGACATTGCATCATAAGGAAGAAATGAAATATGAGGTACTGCTCCCAAAAAATGTAGGTAGTTATTACCTGGATATGAGCAAGAAAGATCCAGCAAACTGCAAAAACACCTTGAAAAATGACAGACGAGGGTTAGTTGCTGAAGTCAGTAAACGCATCATCACTAAAGTGACAGCCGTAGAATACTTTTAGAACAACTTTTAAAATGAGTGTATTGGAGATAAACACAATCTGATGATTTTTCGAGTTACTTGTGGATATTTTTCACAATGGATTTTCAAGCGGCCACTATCGCGAATTCCTTACAGCTTTCGTTTTCACTTGTGTGACAGGTAGATTTTTGTTCCATAATCGCCAGACGATTAGTTTATCTGCCGACAGAGACGAAGGGTGGGGCCGTTTTAAAGACGTGGGAGATAATGTTGACAGAAATCTCTGTGACTGAGCCAAGCGACCACTCTGTTGGCATCCGTCAGTGCTGAGTCCGCGCGGGTGAGGCTCCACAGATACCACCAGTGACGGTAAGCAGCGCAAACTGCTCCTCACATGTGCATTAAAACATTACTCTGGTTTCTGTTGTGAGGGATTCTTATTTTGGTCAAATTTAACAACTTCTTAACGCCTTAGGACAATCACAATAACTGTATCGCCATCTATCTACGAAACAAGTTTGTTTGTTTCCAATTAAGTTGAACTTTTGAATTTTGGAGGAGATACAGTATGAATATTCTTCTTGTGTAGGTGTAAAATATCTCTAGAAGTAGTGGAATACGAGAATTCGTTGAGAAAAAAATGAAATTTTGGTGTATATGCTGTAATAATATTGAAATGAACAGAAATATTCCTATTGCTCCAACATTCACGATGAAATTTTAACGACTGTAATTAAAACGAACATCGTAAACTGGGCTCTTCCGATTTTTTCTGCAGATTTCTGTGTCACTGCATTATATAATCATACTATTTACATATGCTCAATACGCAACTATGATTGAGGAAATGGAAGTAAAAAAAAAAAAAAAAAAGAGTTTTGTAGAGATTAGATTTCTTACTGAGCAAACTCTTTCTATAAGAGTATTTACTAATTGTGGATATATATGTAGAGCGGCGCGGTCAAAACTCTAAACCTCCCGTAATTGCTATATTTCCTATGGCCGAACTTGTGAAAAGTTTGCTGTGTCCTATTAAATAATTCACGAAGTCTTTTCTCAGCTTCAGTCACAACTTCCCTCAATAATGTAGCTTAATAGATATCTGCGCGCACGTTAACCTAGACTGGTGCCATTTCGAGGCTGCATCTTGTGGCTATATCATGCATTTCAACCTGTTAAGCAGCTGTGTCTGTATATTTAAATTTTTGTAAAAGTGGTTTGAATCGACTATTTGAGGGTTCCTGAAACCAAAGCTGTTATAATATGATATCGAAATAAAATTGTCTTAGTCTAAGTATCTATGCTGTCCATGGATATTGTATATTCTCTGTGGTGAATAAAACAGAAGATGTGCTGTTGCATTCTTGCTTAACCGTTAAACGGACGTGTTTTAATAGGTTATGGGCCCAGACTGTGACCCAGAGTTATTTTCTTCGTTATTCCAGTAAGCAGAATACGGAAAAGTCGTTATCTTATAAATAATTAGTTACGCGCTTGAAGATGGCTTCGAATTTTGTAGTTAACGTGCCTAAGCTTAAAGGCAGAGACAACTACGATGTATGGGCTTTTGCAGCGGAGAATATGTTGGTGTTTAGAAGGCATGTCCGGCTTAATACAGGAAGAAGGAAGTACTAGCACTGCAGCCGCAGATGATGCAAAGGCGAAAGCGAAGCTGATCCTTACAATTGATCCAGCGTTGTATGTGCACGTAAAGCAAGCTAAAACAACGAAGGAGCTATGGGCGCAGCTTAAAACTATGTTTGACGATTCCGGGTTTACACGAAGAATAACCTTACTTCGTCATCTTATATCAATCAGGCTTGATAATTGTGATTCAATGACGTCGTATGTGACAGATATTATTGAGACATCGCAAAGATTAAGTGGAACTGGATTTGATATAAACGACGAATGGATTGGCTCGTTGTTACTGGCAGGTTACCAGAACGATTTTCACCAATGATCATGGCGATTGAACATTCCGGGATTCCTATTACGGCGGATGTTATCAGGACAAAATTGATCGATATGGAGATGTCAGATTCGAATGAATCAGAGACAAAAACCGCTTTCGCTTCCAAAGGTTGGCAGAACCATAGAAGCAAGACTGCTAACAGACAAAACAAAAGCCGAAACTACGTCGCGGAAAATTCAAATGTCAAAATGACAGGAGTTAAATCCATCACTTGTTACAGGTGTAAACAAGGTGGGCATTACAGGAATCAGTGTCCTTTGCTGGTGAAATCAGATGAACCTAAACAATCCAATGTGTTTAGTGTTGTTTTTCTATCCGGCAAGTTTGGTAAACAAGATTGGTATATTGACTCCGGCGCAAGTTCTCATATGACGCCGAATGAACATTGGATAAAAAATGCATTGTATTCATCAAGTGAACCAGAAGTTATTATCGCTGACAAAACAAAAGTACCTGTGCTGTGTACCGGCGATGTAGAAATAACTTCAGATTGTGGTTATGATATTACTGTGAAAAATGCATTGTGTGTGCCTAGTCTGACGACTAACCTCTTATCAGTGAGTGAACTCATAAAGAACGGTAATAAAGTTCATTTCGATTCACAGAATTGTTTCATACATAATATGAACGGTGAATTGGTGGCTATAGGTGAACTTATTTGTGGTGTTTACAAGTTGAAGGTAAAACATAAAATGAAAAGTGAGCACAGTTTATTGGCTGCTCCTGTGTTAAATGATGGTTATACGTGGCACCGAAGACTCGGTCATATAAATAGTGCAGATATGAATAAAATGAAGTCTGGTGTGGTTGATGGACTTAGTTATCCTGATAATTTTCAAACGAGAAAAAACAGTTGTATCGTGTGCTGTGAGGGAAAACAGTCAAGACTTCCGTTCAAAAATATTGGAGAAAGAAGTACAGAGACATTGCAGATTATACATGCTGATGTGTGTGGCCCAATGGAACATAAATCCTTAGGTGGTGCACGATATTTTTTATTGCTGGTGGATGACTTCAGTCGCATGGCATTTATTTACTTCTTGAAAGCTAAAAGTGAAGTATTTAGCAGATTTAAAGAATTTAAAGCCTTGGTAGAAAACCAAAAGAATAAGAAAATTAAAATATTTCGCACTGATAATGGCTTTGAATTTTGTAATAATGAGTTTACAGATTTTCTGAAGAAAGAAGGTATTATTCATCAGAAAAGTAACCCTTACACGCCAGAACAAAATGGTCTGTGTGAAAGACTGAATCGCTCAATAGTTGAGAAAGCAAGATGTATGTTGTTTGATGCAAAGCTGGATAAAAGATTTTGGGGAGAAGCAGCAAACACAGCCGTGTACTTAAAAAACAGATCAATTGCATCAGGAACTCAAGACAAGACACCATATGAATTGTGGTATGGCAAGAAACCTGATGTAAGCCATATTCGTATATTTGGCAGTGATGTAATGGTCCAAGTTTCCAAAGAAAAACGTTTAAAGTGGGACAAAAATTCACATAAACACATTCTTGTTGGATATTCAGAAAATATGAAAGGTTATAGAATTTATGACTACAAGAAGAAGAATATATTAATATGCAAGGATGTGGTTATTATGGAGAGTAGAAAAGATAATAAATATGAAGAAATTAGTGTTTCAGTGGGGGAGTCTGGTCAAGAAGGACAATTGACAATAACAGACAAACCAGAATTACTGAAATCAGTTTCAGTGGGGGAGTCTGCTCAAGAAGAACAGTTGACAGGAAGAGGCAAACCAGAATTACTGAAATCATTTCAATCAGACTATGCTGAAGTGGAAGAGCAAGATAACTTGGAAGAAAGTACTGCAGCTGAGAGTGTGGAAATTAAGACATTGCCTAAAAGAATAAGGAAACCGCTTCAAAGATATGGTACAACTTTATTAAGTGTATCCTGTAAAGAAGAAGGCAGCTGTGTTCCAGATGATATCATCAGAGAATTCCAGCAAGTGATGCAGAAGATGAAGGCAGTTATGGTCAGACAGGAGAATCGCATCCGAGCCCTGGAGACAAGGCTGATGGCTTCAACATCATGTGCAGTGCGAGTGGGTGATTAAAATAAGAAAGGTTTGAAAGTGATGATAAAGTGTGATATCGTGCTAGGTCAGTGGCTAAATGTTTTTTGCCAAATAGCAGGTGTAGATTATCATGAAACCTTTTCATTGGTTGCTAGACACTTTATTTGCAATTGGTGTACAATTATGGTTAGGTATTTAAATGTAACTTCAGGGGTATCTGAAGGAAGATATTTACATGCATTTACCTGTCAAGCACTGAAGCAGAATATATGGCTTTGTCAGAGAGGTAGTATATTTAAGAATTCTGTTATTTGAAATCACGGGCAATGTGTGTATGATTACTATCTTTAGTGACAGTGAGAGTGTATTGAAGGTTACAAGTAATCAATGAATACACAAGAGGTCTAAACATATTGATGTTCGTTACGTTTTTTTGTCCGCGATGCTGTATTAAAAAAATGTAGGCCTATTAAGCTTGAATACATGCAAACTGCTGAAATGCCTGCTGACTTGCTCACAAAAGCTCTGTGTGCCCCAAACATTACAAACTTATGGAGAAAATAGGATTATTAAGTAATAAATTGTAATGTTTTGTGAGGCTGTCGCTTATTTCGATATAGTGGGGGTGTTATAATATGATATCGAAATAAAATTGTCTTAGTCTAAGTATCTATGCTGTCCATGGATATTGTATATTCTCTGTGGTGAATAAAACAGAAGATGTGCTGTTGCATTCTTGCTTAACCGTTAAACGGACGTGTTTTAATAAAAGCAGTTCATTGTCTGTTTGTTCTCTCGTCTTTCAGGAAGTACTGAACCGATTTTCAGGGGTTTTTTCAAAGTTTGAAAGACAATATTTTGCCTTTCATCGTCAACTACAAGAACGGGACGAAATGTTTCTACACAACATTTTTCTATATTTATGTGTACATAAGAACTATGTATTGGGCGATTTTAGGTTTACGCAGATTATTTATACTAGTTTGTGTAAAATAAATATTATTGCTGATCAGCTTATCATGAATTAATAGGTGCTGTGTACATATCAGCAGAAGAACGAACTTGTCTCTCAATCTTATCATCAAGAATGCGGACACAAAGAAAGTAAAGCATGCAAATGAACATTGAATGCTTGATTACCTACAAATAGAACAGTACTTTTCTATAGTAAGGTTAACACAATTTGCCGACCTATGTTCTTTATAACCGAGATAACTTACACAAACAGAAAGAGATACCAGAAACGTGTTAATCACGAAGAAGATAGCAGGGCTAGTTCTAACTAACTAACCTTAGGGTTGAAAACCAAGACAAAGATCGTAACTGAGTTATGTAAGTGACAGGAACTTGTTGATAAAGCAGGGCACCTTGGTTGTGAAACCTCTTCACGGGGTTTTACAAGGCTCTCGCGGTTCTTGAAATTGTTCTAGGGAATTGTTGATGTTGGGCCATCGCGTTCTGCCAGTGCTTTATTAAGCGACAGTTTCACCTCAGGGAGAACGCAGAAATCTCGACCGAAGCGCCTTCTGGATAGTAGGAGTCTGATGAACTAGAATTTTTACTATCACTTTTAACCGACTAATACATCACGCAACGGTCGATTATCACATAGTACTAACATTTCCAGCACCCTTGAAAAATATTCGCATTCACTTGATTGCAAGGATATATATCACTGCTCATAATCAGTAGTACACTTTCCTCCTTTCAGTAGTAACATTTATATTTTGTTATAGACCGTATGAAGTCGTTACTCGAAGTGTGTTGAATCAGTTTATAGCACATCCGCATCCAGTGAAAACATCCTTCGGCCGTACACAGTTTTCTAGTTTCACCGCTAGATTCTCTGATATTAAACTTCGGTTATAGGTATGGTTCAACTTAATATGAAGTTATTAATCTTGATCTCTGTCATTACAGCAAAAGTAAGTAGTGTTTTGCTCTATTGCAAACGAAATAGGCAGCTGATTACATTAAGCAGTCAACCCGCAATACACACAGACTATTTCTGGAGCAGAAGTAGTTCTCAGAAAGCAAATCACAACACTCCAGTTGCGGCTTCAGTGTTTACTGCAAACACCTTCCGAGACGAGAAGGGAGAAGGTGAGGCTGATGTTACTTTTGCCCGAAGTGTCAAGGACTCTCTGCGAAGCCTTCGAGGAGGATCGTTTGGCGGGCAGAAGACGAACCATTCTCACTGCGATCTGACAAAATAAAATTGCACTATTAAAATATTATCTAGAACAAACTGGGTTATGCCATCGTGTGTGTAGCAACGAAGACCAACAGATGAAGTAGGTAATTTCAGTTCATGTGGTATAATTCATATTTGACGGCTCAATAACCGTGTGACAAGTATAGAGCTGTTTTTCCGTCAATGTTGGACTTAAATTTACATCGCTATTCAACCAGGTAACGGGATCCGAAGCACGGCGCATTCACAGAATCAGCAATCGCAAAGAAATCTATGTTAAAGATTATGGTCACGCATAACAATCGTAAAAATGTTTGCAGCGCTTGGATTCGAAGATCGAGTGATGATGTGTAATTGAAATTGGTAGTTTGAATGAATACATTGTGTTAACAATGATATACAATACCCAACAGTGTTTTATTGCATTTCATACAACCAATTTGAAATTGTTTACTTATTATTAGGTCTAAGACTTTCTACAGACGTTTTACAAGCCTGACCACAGTTTTCCCGTCCTTTGAACATGATTATTTCTTACATTATTCGCAAATATTGTTTCAGAGGAGGCCTCGTATTCGTAGAATCAACTTTTCCTCAAGATATGTTATCTTCCGCCGTATCTGTTTCATGTTTGCACGGGTTCTAGGTAGCTGATTCCTGCGTGACAGTAAGAATTGTCCACTAACATTGATTTGCAGTGATTTCAGTTTAGTTTGTTAGTTTCTGTTAAATTTTAGTCATACATTTTGCTCTCCCCGAACCCGTAAGAGATACATTCATTGTAATCGGATGTATCCCTTTGCTTAATCATTTCGGAGAGATTGCTTAGTAGATAACTCTTATGGCATTAATCATTAAATCTTTTTAATAACCCTCACTTTTACTTTTTCATGTACAAAATTGTTTTGAAAACAAAACCTTTGTTGAGAGGTGAAATGAGTGTTCCAGTCGTTAGAAACACTGACTGCGATCTGAGGTTCAAATTCCGACATTTTTCGCCTGTGTTTTAAAGTCCCAGTCCCGTTACCACCTCCCTCATAGGACCCACGTTGGGAGTAGACATGCAGAGCTCTATCTCCGCACCTCCGATCGTCATGGCGTAGGACCTTTCTCTTTTTATCACACTGTTGGGATTAAGATATTTCTCTATTCTCTTTTCCAAGCGAAATAAAGTTACAAAAATTTCCTCAATTAGTTCCCTGTTACGTCGTTCTATGCGTTAACTTGTTGCAGAACAATTATTGTGTTGTATATCTCTGTCAAAATGAGCAGTCTCCCTGAGAAAAGTAAATTTCTATACCGGTTTTTGCTGTTTACAAGAATTACATCGTTAGCTTGAAATGAAACTAATGTCTCATTCTGAACGAAGTCACTAATCATTAAAAGTGAACAGAGTAGAAGATTTGAAATACTGTATCGATCGATGGTGAATGCTTGAATCTACAAAGACATTACTCTCTACGACTAGGAGCCTGGAAGTAGGCAACCAAAAAAACGTGAACCAAGCGAAGTGTTTAATGCTCTTTGGATCTTGTTTTTCTATTGACATGCTCGAATACACATATGTAAAGTCTACTCAATGTGCTGGAGTTCCATTAGTTCAGCTGCAACAGGAACTAAGTTCATTTTGTTAGAATTTTAATTAGTTTATTTGTTCCTCTTGGTTCATTCTAAGAACTGTCTAGTGTGGTTATCTCTTCGAATGCCTGCAGAGACGCGTTAGTATCACTTCAGCTCCCGCAAATCCTCCTTTATGTATACAAAGTAAATTACGAACTCGCTACTTTTTGGATTTCACAAAAGTCAACTAATCTGCTTTATGAGTTGGGTTTTGCCACGGTAGAAACAACTCTTAAATCTTTTTAACACATTGTTTTTCCTTTCAATCACCTTAGTTGTTCTTTTCTGTTCCCTTCCTGAGTATCTGCGACGATTAGAGCGATTTAGCTTTCAAAGAAAATAATCATAAAATAGTTCCTCTGGCAAACGAAGTTTCGCAGCCTACTTGCCGAATTAAAAACTAGCTGCTAGCGCTTTGTTATAACAGGTACAATCAGATTCTCGGGAAAAAATTTATTAGGTGCACATCGCTATAGTTGAGCGTCAGCAGCTATTGTTTCTTTTTCATAGTTGCTGATATTATAGGAAGTTGCCACTATTGTGCGGCCGAAGCTGCACTCACGTCAAACGATCGGGGGGAGAGAAATATAAAGCTCACCAATTGTTTGGACACGTCAACTAATTATTCAGTGACGAGGAAAATACTCCAATTCAGTGGATACAGCATAGTCAACATCAGTGCCTGGATATGTATTATGGAACGCCGAATAGCGTGGTAATGAGAGTGCTGCAGTTTCGACACAGTCCTGTCCTCGCTGCCCATGCGGCGTGGAGTTCTCCGAAGACGTTCCGCCGATGATGAGGCCGTTGCGTCATGCAGCTGGTGGGCATCGTTCCATTAGAAACTGCGCTCTGGGGCCCCGCCAGACACGCGATGAAAGTGGACGCTCTACGTGCGAGGCATCTGGGATCGGCCAGCGATTGGGCAAAGTTTTTCGCCGCCGGCCTCGGTAGCGTAGGGGCTGGAGTGCTAGCTCCACGTACCGAAGGTCGCCGTTTCGAGTCCGGCCAAGGGCATGGGTGTTTAGTGTTGTGTCTGTGAATGTCTTGTCCGTGTTGTAGTGTCCTTGTGTCAATACTTGATAGCAACAATTCACATTGAGCTGGCTGTATGGCCCAGTAGCCGAATGCCATTTTTTTAAAAAAAAGTTTTCCTCAAGTGTCTATGTTCTCACGAATCAGATTACATTCAAAGCAAACGCAATAGGTTATTGGGCATGTTTTTGCTTAATACAGCTTTTATTTACGAGAGATATTCAGCTAGTCGAGCTCATAGAATCGAAAGAGGACCGGGAACAATGGAACGGGGAAAAATTCGACCATGGTCTTCTGGAAAAAAGTGTCCCGGTATTCACCTGTTGTGATTTCCTGAATCCACGGAAAACCGAGATCTGGATGGCGTACCGCGGATCGTACCCGTGCCCTCTTGAACAAGCCTTTGGTAGATTATAAAAACTGGAAATCTGACACGATTTTATATATATATATATATATGAGTCTGTCAAAAATGCGGATTGAGCGCAGTGTTTTGGTAGTTCAATTCCTGGTAGCTGCTTAACTAAATAAATTGTTATTAAATAACGCTCATAATCTTTAATATTATATGGTGCATATTTCTTAGTTTAATGAAACAGCTGTATCTCTGGGCACAGAGTATAAGAAAACATCAACATCGACTGAATATAAATAAAGAAAGAGCAATTAATTATTAATATGTTAATTTAAACACAATACATACTTTTTAATGTTTTATGGCAATTAGCTTCTTCGTGGTTGCTTAACTAAATAGAATTTGTATTAAATAAGACGAATAATTTCAATTGTTCAGTAATATCTCTGGCCGGATGCGTTACTTCAGCGTTAAAGATGCGGTGACGCGGTGACGCAGTGACCAAAGTAGCCTTCTGTATAGATAGATAGATTGCAATCCCGATAATGTAACACTCCGAAAAATCTGTGACTGTCTCCAATGTTTCTGTCTTTAAGAACACACATCAGATCCGTACGCTATGGACGCAAACTTGACAACAAAACTGAAGTTTTCGCTAACGACACATGGGTTTATACATAGAACACTGAGAGGCTGATAAGCAACATTATTGACTTGCTACAAATCTACCCAATATTATCTAAGATTTCACTTGAGTCAAGTTTATAAAACTATGGTCCTCTATCTCTCTGGTTCATCGAGATTAATCTCTGATATATCTTGGCTGTGAGTTGCAGTTGGAATGGAAAACTCTAGAAGGTAAGCGACAGATGAACAGTGCAGTTGCAATTACTGACAATAAACTATCAGTGCAAGCGTTTGAGTAAATGCGTCTTCTATTTGTAAGAAGCCGAGGAAACATTTTACAGCAGTTGTCTATAAGCCATAAACTTACGATGAACGATGCAGTTAATCGGAAAGTACCTGCGGTGAGTACTTTGATCAATTCTCTTTATATCGCTTTCCGTATCGTTCAGATAGTAGTGTTAAATTCAGGTGTAGCGCAGATCTTAAATTTTGTCTAGTTTCAGTTGAATTCAAGAAAATGAAAGTTACTGTAGATTTTTAGTTCCTCTACAAGTTTGATGTTATTTTTATCCTGTTCTACTCCTAAAAAATTATATTCAACGCAAGTCTCTCACATATTTAAAAGCCGTGTTGATGTGTACAAATCTAAACAGTCTTATATGTTTTGCTAATAAAACCTGTTAGTCATTGACATATTATTTGGTTTTGGAATGGTTATGATAATGTAGTAACTGATCCAAGCAGACTTCTGTATCAGTTAAATTTGTACCTTGTTGAATTGTGTTGAATTTTGGGAAATTATGACTACGCAGAAGGAAAAGTATGCTTGTTACCGTAATGTTAAAGGCAGAAAAGAAGGCAAACATCATAGCGGACGAGACGGCCTAGACGGCCTAGAATTAAATACAGTAAATAAACACAAGAAAAATTATAAAATGTTAGGAAAAGGAGTTCTTCAGCAAAGAGATAAGATAGTTATGTATCTTTCTTACTGTAGAAGGCCTTACCCTAAAATGTTTAAATTTATTCTTTGCTAAAAGGCAGTGTGGTATGTGATAGCCTTCATCTGTATCCTTAAGATCATTATTATTAGCATTATTATGTTTTAAAACAAGTCATCTGTTATGCTCCTCGCACGTTGGATTGAAAATACACGTAACGCAATACCGACGAGCCAGTATTGCGTTACTGTTTCTTAGGATGACATTGATATAGGATTGTGCAAGATAAGAGTGTTAAAAATTTTCAGCGACGGCCAAGAATAATGATAAAGTGTGTACAGTCTGTATAGTCTATGTATTTAGGTGAACTTGTGTTATTTCTAATAGATCTACCTTCTATGGTCACCAAATAGGGATCCTACTTCATAGATGTGACAAAGATGAAGAAAAAGTGACCAGACAGTAGAAGCTGCGTCTTTAGAAAGACCAAAACTAGTTATCTTTGATATAGTTGTTTGATTAACGTTTTACGTGTTTTCTAATTAACTATAGTTGAGGAAACTGAATAAATAATTAAGCAAAGTTACATAGTCAAAAGACAACACTAACACTATCCATAGAGTGAAGTGTTTATTTGTGTTGTAATGTGATCTCTGGTGGATATCTCGTTAAATGACAGTTAACTACAGATACAGTGTGATGTGCAGTGCCTGTCTGTTCACTTCTTGTCTCGTTCCTTGACCACCTAAAGACATAAGATACACAGATCATAAAATTTGAAACTGTGAAAATCCGATCCAAACTGGTTCGATTTTTGGTAGTTCTTGAGCAATGCCTGGACAAAGGGACACACCGTCGCAGACCGCTTAAAGAGTTTTAATGAAAGTACATACTTGTAGCGGCAATGTGATTAATTGATTGCTACAAGACCAACCGCAATACAATAACATCTTCGTAACAGGGAGCGGTCTTCTGGTATTGTCGACGTCATGTCACAATCGCGGTTAACGTGAGCGAGGTTTGTTTTGTGGTATCCGGCCCCAACTGACACATTTCCTGCCAACTTACAAATAAAACAACAAAGATTATTTCACTGTCACTGATCCCAAAACGAGAACGAGAGTGTAAACAGAAGACAAAGTTATAACAAAATTTTGCTTCTTCTCCTGGAAATTACCGCCGAACACAATTAATTACTGATATAATACAGGGGCTATACTGGAGTTCTTTTGAAGATACAAAACGGTTGAAGAGAGTGCTGGGTACGTATAAAGCGAATATTGGCTTTTATGGATATTGGCAGAAAAATAATCAGTAGTTCTTGGAAGGAAAGGGGTAGCCATGACCACAAGCTGGCACTTGTTTTCAGACATAAGGGTATTGAAAAAAGTTTCTTTTGTAAGTAAAGGAGTCAGGGATTGGAACAAATTATGATAGGAAGTAAACAATTTAGCAGGAACACTGAATAATTTAAGATTAAAATTCGTTTAGGGCGAAAATAATTACAGTAAATGAATTTAAAGATTAAAATATAATGAAATAGTAAAGCAGGTTTGTAGGAAAATTGCAACCGTGGTCTGTGCTTCTTTGGTAATTAAAGTAAATTGAAAGAATCACAGGTCCAGAATTATTTTGAGTCACCTTTATGTTTGTGAGTAGGAATTGATCATATGCAGTGGTGATATAAAAGATGTCATGTAGATTTGATAGAATTACAGTTTCGTCAGGCAAAACTACTTCTTGTTTAGACCTTACTCCATCAGTTCAACCCTAAATTGCGTTATTTCTTTCACTGTACATCATCCGCATAAACAAAATTACATACGGTAGTGATGAAGACCGTACGGTACGAGTTCACTGAACAGTGGAGGTGAATAGCGTGTGAACGATATGCCACTTCCTGTTCTGCAGACTGCAGCTGACGTTCTGATTGACTGACCCGGCTCAAGTAGAGTCGCATTAGGCTCAGTCACATCGGCCAGTGACGCGTAGTCCACAGGGATAATATTAAACATTTAGATACCGTTTTCGTACTGGATAAGGCGACAAGAGAGTATAAAGTATAAATCCAACTTTTTTGAAAGCCACGAATATTTCAATAATCAGACAAAAATCTGCCATTTCCAGTACGAGGATAGAACGGCACTGTTCTTTAAATAGTCTATTCATTACTGGAATTGCTGGCATCGAAAATGGCGCTGTTCGTTTAAGAATTAAGTAAATTACCATTTTCTGAAGTTCTTGTACTAGGTGTCAAAGGTCGCGTTTATGTGCATGTAGATCGGAGTGTAGTGTATCATACACCTTATAGCAAGGCTGCCCAAGGGAGCGTGCATAAACCACGTAGCTCCATTTTGGCCTACTGTGAATCTCCCCTACCCCCCACGTAGCCGTACGTACAGTTGGACACAGTTTTGATGAATTACAACCTGCCCCAGTCATCTTGATCCAGAGTTTCTTCACACCTATTCCGAGGATGAAGTTAGCATTTACATACCTGAAACTATTTGCTAAGTGGAAAATATTTTAGATCCGTCACCATACCGAAAACGTGGTCAAGAGTTTACACATACTGACACTACAGCCAAACGCAGCCGACGTAAAAATAAGCCACACTATACTCTCTTTCACATCCTATCCAAAGAATCCAATGTGAATGTTAATTCCTCTGTAATCCACTGTTACTGAAGACTGGATTGAGGAGAAAGTTAACAGCAGTCGAACTCCACGTCTTCAGTTCCAGGACAGCTGAATCCTATGAGGAGGCCGCGTGCAATTTCGATCCATTCACTTTGCAGCGTTTCGGCCACATTTCCCCTATAAGTATATGAAAGTAGATTCATATTATTATAACTTGCACCAGAATTAATAAAGCTAAACTTTACAAATGATATTATATTAAAGAAGTGTATATTCAAATATCTCTATAAACACTACAATCAAATTTTTTTACAAATAACCAAAGCTAATACGAAATTTCAGCAGGTGCCGGCAAGTATAGAAAAAATCGTTGTAAGTATTGCCGATAATCGCAAGAAGATTGCAGAAAAATCGGAAAACCGATACCAGTCAACTTCTGGAAGTTAATGCTTTATTGCCTTACGTTGTCAAACTAAACGCCTTATAGTGTTTAACTACATGCTTACATTTTTTTGAAAATGCCTATAGTGTTGTTGTTCTAGCTAAGAACGCGAAAGCGACCGCCGTACTCGAGGCGGAAAGTTCTAGTCCAGTCGCAGTTTGCATGCCGGCCGACCTGATCGGTTTTTGGCAATCGCCTTGGCGAATGCTTGGTCGATCCAGACGTTTTGCCTGAGAACCACTCGTTTTACAAACAGAAGACCACCTTACCATGGAGCCTGCATATTTGATAGGTGACGAGACTCGATTGGGTCTCAGATCATTCTTAATGACGGCATTCATCAACAAGATGGCAGGGTTAGCGCAGCTGTGCTTTGAGGTGCTTTCACTTCGGCCGCCTGTTAATGTGCCTGGTCCCAGCTCTGCGGCGGCCTCAATTGGCTCACACATCACACCACTAGGCCGCCCCAGCTGTAGCCCCTGAATGGACCCTTCACTCTACTGTAGTAGCTTAAAATATGCTAGAAGTACACCGAATACGAGCGATGGATCTCTTGGTCGCCTCCAAGGGGTTTTCCGTAAACTGATTTGAAGGTAACCATTACAATTCCTCTATCTCCTCCTAGGCACTTTTTGTGACAGAAGAATCATTTGATTGATGCTGTGTCATTATATGCAACATATATAGGGTTATTCAAAAAGAAGGGGTAGATTTTGCATTTTTATTTCTCAGAAACTATAATAGATACAAATACGTGCCACACATAACTGGAAAGAGGAAGGTTCAAAGTTTGTAACACCGCCCACTAGTTCCACTCGCTGCCACCAACGACGCTGTTGTTTGTTTAGATGGAAATGGTGCCGCCACCAATGATTTTCCCTTTGCAGAGGCAGCACTCTTCTACGAATTTCTTATGCCAGTCGTAAATCTGTTTATGACGAGGTGGCACTTTATTAAACTTACAACGGAATCCACGCTACACATCAACAATGAATTCACTTTTTGCATACTGTAGTCAGTGGCGGTTAGCAAGGGCCCCGATACATTTTTTTTAGTTCTTCTGAGATTTAGGGGGTGCTCTGAGCTGAGTTTGGGCCCCGTGAGCTGCGCTTGGGGGGACTCCTGAGCTGCGTTTGAGGGCCTCCTGTTCTGCGCTTGGGGGCCCCCTGAGCCTGGGGGCCCCCTGAGCCTGGAGGCCCCGGTGCACGACACCGCCTAGACATCCGATAGCTACGCCCCTGACTGTAGCACACAAACTGGTTTCTCCTGTGGCGTCGCCACTTCTACGTTGTCACCAGTGAATGGAACAAATAGGTGGTGGTTACAAACTTTGAACCTCCTCCAGTCTAGTGAAGTGTGGCTCGTATTTGAATCTTTTAAAGTTTATGAGAATAAAATTCAAAATCTGGTCCTTCTTTTTTTAATAATCCTGTACATGAATAGCTCACAACGTCGGTGTAGAAAGTAGAAACTCTGTTAAGTCTGAAATCGCAGGATCACCAGTTGTTGCCAGAGGAAAATGAAAGGATATGAAAGGAAAATATAATTTTTTAAATTTTTGTATTTATTGCCTTAAATACTTATTTTTCATGGATGTATGTAGGTACTAAATTCAGAGTGATAACTAGCACCGCATTCTAAATCTAGATTTATAAGTAGATTAATAATTTATTTTCAGTTAAATTTAATGACACTCAGTTTCTCTCGTCCCACCATTTTGGATTCATTATTCTTTCGGTAAAAACGTTAATGACGGGAATAGGAGCGCAGATGGAACAATTATTTTTAAAAGTGTTGTTTCGTAGATCATTGATTTATTTAATCCCCCTCAGAAGTGATGGATTGAAGAATGTGCGTTCTGTTTTGTTTGGTCATAAGCACTGATAAGTTGCAATGTAGTCTTCACGGGTGTACCGCCGGATAGTGTTGTGGAAACACAATATTTCGACGACTGGCTCTGCCGTCTTCTTCAGGTGATGAGACATGTGAAATGGTCGGCTGACCCACAGGTACCTGTGGGTCAGCCGACCATTTCACATGTCTCATCACCTGAAGAAGACGGCAGAGCCAGTCGTCGAAATATTGTGTTTCCACAACACTATCCGGCGGTACACCCGTGAAGACTACATTGCAGTCATACGCCGGGAAAGTCTTCGTTCTTACACTGATAAGTTGTTTGGAAATTAAATACGCACAAGAGAGTTCCGTTCCATGAACTGTATTTTTTCCTCGAATTTAAGTATTTCCGTATACGTCTTGGTTAGGTTAAAATATACCAACCTAAAATAAAGTATGACACTTGATTATATAATATGGTTGGTAACCCTCAGTGGCGTAGCTAGGTCAACAAGGGCCTCGGTGCAAAAAATTTATTTTGGGCCCTCAGGCCAGATGGACGACCTTTTTTTTGTTTTGTGTTGCTGGTAGGGGCCACCTGAGCTGAGGATGGGGGCCCTTAAGTTGTGCTTAGGGGCCCCTGAGCAATGGTTGGGGGCCTCCTGAGCAGTGAGGGCCCTTAGTGAGGGGGCTTCCTGTGTCTCAGGGGCCCCCTTAGACGACTGTAGAGCTAAAAAAAAAAAGGTCGCCAGTTTGCCCATGAAGCCTCGTGGGCCCTCTCAACCGCGCTTGAGGGCCCCCTGAGCGTAGGGGCCCCGGTGCACTGCACCGCCTAGCTACGCCCCTGGCAACCCTATCTGTTGTCTCTCTGATGGGTTAGCGAGAGGGAACGGAATCCGCTGTGTGTTTGAAAGAGGAGCGTGTCCTGCCGGTTGTCCATTGTCCAGCGGAAGGCGCTTTCAGGAGAGAATCAGTACAATTGGTGAGGAATAGTTTTCCTCTTAGTGGGCAGAGAATAAAATATAGTTCATTTCTTGCTGTGAATTCATCGAGAGCAGACCAGTTTTTTCTTACATTTGAAGACTGTTACCACAAGTCTGCATACTACGGCCAGCACACATGATTCATGACCCCATGACGAACCGACACCTGTTTAGAACAGATAATGTTCGCGACTTCACGGGAACTACTTCTAGTTCGAGACCAGTGATGTCGACCTCAACTGCTGCTCGAGAAACCCTAAAATACTGGTAATGAAGTGGATATTATTTTAAAGAATCATTTATTTTCTACCATGAGACTCCACCCTTTATCGATGAGTGAGATAGTTTTATTCTCTCCAGAAAGAAAGTGGAACAATTATCTAGGAATTAATTTCCATCATGTTTCTATATACATTAAATTTAACCACTTTGCTGATATTTTAGAGTGTTAATCAAATCAGTTATTTGTTCATGAGAACTTAAAGTATTGAATTTTTACAATAAACGAAATCTTTCAGTTACTAAGCCAAACAATAATAATAATAAAATATATTATCATTGGGCGTAATCTGCCCTTTCCAGGAGATACCACGCTGAATGTGGCACTTCAGTTTACTATTATGACAGAGAAACAAACGTTCAGTTACCGTAGATGGCAGTTTAAGCGCAATCAAATAGTCTCACTACGTTAAAACGAAAGTAATATCTGTTTTTATTGAAGCTCGACTTAATTTGGTATTAAAGAGATGATATGTATTCTTTTCTGTTCCATTCTTTCGCAGCAAATTCTTACAATACTTTACTTCGTTTTAAAGGTAAAAGGTTTAAAAGAGTAGTAATCGTGAAAACAACGACAGAAATGGATCTTGGCTGCAGTAAGACGTAAATATTGAAGGGATAAGGTCTTTGCACAGACAGATGTGCGTTCCAAGTCGGAAGCTTCAGCGAAGAACGCTTCGCATAGAAACTTCTGCCAAGTTGCATCAGTCGGAGACGAAAGGCAAGTAATTAATTCTAAAATTATCTTAAAGAGCAGCTACGCGCTTACAGGGATAACACTCGTAATGAAGAATGTTGATTCACAGAAGTAAAATGAAAGTGCAAATGAAAAACAATCCAAAATTACAACGAGTGTGGCAACGAATCGGTTGAAGAGACGGAAGCAGGATGACTCAGCCTTTCTAATCATTTCCTCATTGCGTGCCCTCACAAGTGGTTTGTTCTTGGAATCGTCAGCAGACATTGAGTTGCCTCCGCGTGACGACTCTGAACAGAAGCTTCGTGCGGCTTATAAAAGATTGATGAGGTGCGAGGTGTCGAGATAAGTCGTGAGTTGTGTTTCAAGGCGAGCACTGCCAAACCTGTGCAGACCGCAAGTCGAGCCGGGACTAGACAGGTATCACGTATGCGCCTGCACTAATGTTCTCTTACCCAGTAGTTCACCCGATTCCATTACAGCGAGCCGGGTTCAGGTCTCGTTGTCAGTATCGACCATTGAGGTTTCAAGGTGGTCTGCGGTAGACCTCTGCCACGGAAAGCTACAATGGTCAGACAATTTCTCCAAAAACATAGTTTCACAAATAGGATCATGATTTACTCATGGGCGTAAATGTTACATGGGATAAATTTACTCGGTTCTCTCTATTAGCTCAGGCACCTGTTCTTTTTTGGGGTTTCCCTAATGGGAGGGAAACGAAGTCCCACTGTTGTCTGTACATATAAGACAGCTCTCCAGCTCATAAATGGTATAAGCTGCAGACTTCAGATTTACGTGTTTCGTTAACCGAAAACCGAATGTGGTATTTAAAATAAGTGAAAATATAGTCGAAGCAAGAAACAAAGTTTAAATTTTTTCTTTTAACCCCAGCTTGTGGCGTATCGTTATTTGGAGTTCGTTAAGTAGAAAACTAAGATACTCGATTCATTTTTTTTTTTCCTGGGAAAATAAATGTAAGAACATCCATCAAATTTGTAAATTTTGGCCACTTTTGCTATGAGGGCTATCTCAAAAACACTATTTGTCCATAATATCTATCATCTACCCTATTTAAATAACAAATACTAAAAATACATACAAGTAAAACAGTTTGAAGGTTGTGAGTAAAGCAACTAATCGTTAGGGTCTGCGAACGGAAGGAAACTGCAACGGTCTTCCTTCGCATTCAGGAGGTCGAGGGTTCGAATTCCCCGTCTGCCCTTTCAGATTTCGGTTTTCCATGGTTTACTCGAAATCACTCTAGGCGAATGTCGGCATGGTCCCTTCTAAACGGCGATGGCCGAATTCACTCCCGTTCCTTTCCTTTCCTCTAGTCCTTTCCCGCCTCTGACAATATCGACGAGGCGTAAAGCCACAAGCAAAACAAAAAACAGTGTTTAGCTTTTAAAAGGAATAATTTACAGACTTGAAAGTAAAGTTATGTTTTCCGTTGACCCAAACCGAATGTCGTATTTAAAATTTTATTCCAGTTGCCTCCAATCCAAAAAAAGGAAGTAGATTTTTTTCCCCTCCCCAGGATGTGTGTTGTACGGATGTTTAAAGCTGGTCATCCGAGGACTAAGAGTTTTTTTTTAGAAACTCCAATATTAACTATATTCTTTTTACACGCTTTATATTAGCTTGACCTGAATGTATGTATTGTGGTGGATACCTTGGTGGGCAAACCACGTTACAATTATTTCTCATACCTTTATGATGAATAATTGTGGATTTTTAATTTTAATTTATATGAAGGAGTGAAAATTTATTAATTTTGCAAGAATTTCGACGTTAGTTGGAATTCAGGTAAATTGTCACAATATGACATTTATTTTCTCATCACTGGCGATTACAAGTCTGAGCGAATTTACCGTTAACATTAACACAAATTGGCAAAATCATAAAAGCAACGCTCAGAGTTACAATTAGCCGTCATGGGTAAGCAAACAATTATATATTTACTTTTAAATATCTCAGAATCAAAATGCAAGAAATAATGACAACTGAAAACAATGAAAAATACAAGTTATGACTACCTCAGACAAAGGCATCATAATACTGTGACTTTACAGTTAAAAAGAAATTCATGGGCGCCAGAATGAACAATATATCATTCGAAAATAACTAGTTCTGGTAAATTATGCCGCTAGCTCAGGGGTTTTTACAATTACAAAGTGAGAACATGGACTATCCTCTCAAAGTCGCTTACGGGTTCTGTTTCACGGAATGCACAATCACATGGCTTGGTCGTAATAAATTACCATTGTAGTCCTGCGTCTGATGTCTGCGGTGACTGTAGCGGACCCACGATATGTGAGATTATCTCACAAGTCGGCTATAGGCATCTCTGGTCTGGCAATGCGCATCATCGCATTACCGGCTGTGTTGCGGTGATAACCTTGCTCCAGCAAGGCAAGCTGCGGTTAGCGAAAGAAGTCAACTTTCCAAGTCAACCTCAGACTGGTGCGATCGAAGTTAGACTCTAGAATGTCAGCTCCTCGCTCTTCGGTCCACGAGGAAACTTCTTGCTCCGCCCATTTGTAGTCTCGAAGCTCACATACAACAAAAATTCCCAGGATTTTGAGTTATACGCTCATTTTGATTGGACCTTCAGGTCGGCACCTAATGTCACGTGATATCCTCGATATGTGATTTGGCCAAGGAATTCAACAGAGGTCGGACATATTCGGCTAAGTTCGCCGGGCGAGGGAACATTCGGGTTTCGGACGGCAGGCTTTTCCCGCCAGGAGAGTGACGTCGTTGACCGCCCATCCCCAGGGAGCAGGGTGTGTGGTCTGGCAAATCCCAAATCCGCGACTTTTTGTCGCCAAGGCTCGGGAACACCAAGATTAGCTTCAAGCCTATATAGCTCAATAATTCTTGAATATTCGCTTTGCTACGATACACTGTATAAGTTCACCATTTCATTACAGTCCTCACTTGGAATCTTGCGTACTTTATAAAATTACAACAAAAATCTATTCACGTGGTCGCCCAAGATTTATGTAAATTACTCTTATATTATTACATATATAATAAAAATGCACCTTGTAACGTGGCGACAGCGCGGCTCGTTACAATTCGGCGCTGGCATTATGTGGTGGGTGCCTTGGTGGGCAAACCACATTACAATTATCTTTCATACCTTTATGATTAATAATTGTGGATTTTTAATTTTAATTTTTATGAAGGAGTGAAAATTTATTAATTTTGCAAGAATCTCGACGTTAGTTGGAATTTAGGAAAAATTGTCACAATATGACATTTATTTTCTTATCACTGGCGATTACAAGTCTGAGCGAATTTACCGTTAACATTAACACAAATTGGCAAAATCATAAAAGCAACGCTCAGAGTTACAATTAGCCGTCATGAGCAAGCAAACAACTGTATATTTACTTTTAAATATCTCAGAATCAAAATGCAAGAAATAATGACAGTTGGAACAATAAAAATACAAGTTATGACGACCTCAGACAAAGGTATCATAATACTGTGACTTTACAGTTAAACAAGAAAATCATGGGCGCCAGAATGAACAATATATCATTCGAAAATAACTAGTTCTGGCAAATTATGCCGCTAGCTCAGGGGTTTTTACAATTACAAAGTGAGAACATGGACCTATCCTCTCAAAGTCGCTTACGGGTTCTGTTTCACGGAATGCACAATCACATGGCTTGGTCGTAATAAATTACCATTGTAGTTCTGCGTCTGATGTCTGTGATGAGTGTAGCGGACCCACGATATGTGAGATTATCTCACAAGTCGGCTATAGGCATCTCTGGTCTGGCAATGCGCATCATCGCATTACCGGCTGTGTTGCGGTGATAAGCTTGCTCCAGCAAGGCAAGCTGCAGTAGCGAAAGAAGTCAACTTTCCAAGTCAACCTCAGACTGGTGCGATCGAAGTTAGAATCTAGAATCTCAGCTCCTCGCTCTTCGGTCCACGAGGAAACTTCTTGCTCCGCCCATTTGTAGTCTCGAAGCTCACATACAACAAAAATTCCCAGGATTTTGAGTTATACGCTCATTTTGATTGGACCTTCAGGTCGGCACCTAATGTCACGTGATATCCTCGATATGTGATTTGGCCAAAGAATCCAACAGAGGTCGGACATATTCGGCTAAGTTCGCCGGGGAGAGAGAACATTCGGGTTTCGGACGGCAGGCTTTTCCCGCTCGGTGAGTGACCCATCCCCAGGGAGCAGTGTGTGTGGTCTGGCAAATCCCAAATCCGCGACGTTCTGTCGCCATGGCTCGGAAAGACCAAGATTAGCTTCAAGCCTACATAGCTCAATAACTCTTTAATATTCGCTTTGCTACGATACACTGTATAAGTTCACCATTTCATTACAGTCCTCACTTGGAATCTTGCGTACTTTATAAAATTACAACAAAAATCTATTCACGTGGTCGCCCAAGATTTATGTAAATTACTCTTATATTATTACATATATAATAAAAATGCACCTTGTAACGTGGCGACAGCGCGGCTCGTTACAATATGGCCGGCCGTTGGTGAAAAATGAAATTATGGTACAATAATTTTATTTTTAACTACCTAATTCTATCTCCATTGTGACTCAACAAAAACTTAAGCATTTTTATAATTACATTAATTTTAAATGTGATTCCAATAACCATCGGTATTCCTGCCTTGTAAGGTGAATATATAACGGGAGCATATGTCCTTTTGGCCGTCTTACAATTCTTTACAAACAGAAGCACGTGAATTCAGGTAGCCTTCCCAAATACAAAGTTATATTAAACACAATACTAAAATATACATGAAAAGAAATTATTTACATACATGTTTAAATAATAATAATCTTGAAAATATCTTGTATCAAATCTTATCATTAAATCACTAAAATGAAACACATTAATAAAACCAAAACATTGTCAGAACACTTATGCAGAAAGTGGTTGAACTATACATTGTATTTACAATTTAGCGTGATGTTTTACTCATGTGCATAAAAATAATTCTGGCTTCAACAAACATCCATAAAGATGCTAGAGGTGAGCGTAAAATATCTCATTACATTGCGCGGTTTTAATCTCAAAACAACGGAATAGTTTAGTCGGATTCGGTGACGTGATTTTCGTCATGACCGACGGTTAATTCAATAAGCATTTCAGAGAAGATGTGCCCGTATACACTTATGCTTCTTTAGCTTGTATGAAAAGGTCGTAAGCTTTGTGCACAGAACGGTTCGCTCTCAGGTTTTCCGTTTGCCAATACAAAGCAATTTCGAGATTTCACGCTAGCAGAATACTACAAATCTATATAAAGCACAAATATAAACTTTGAAATTATTTTCGTTGAGTGCACACAATCCTGAACTAAATGTATGCTGTCCAACAATAGTTTTAATCTAATTTACGGAATACTATACACTTTACAGTTAGGGTACGCGAAATACCGCTAGAACGAGGCGTAAACTTTTGTTTTCTGTCCCATTCATTCTTGGGTATTCGCTACCTGCTAGAATTCTAGGAACCTGCCGGTTGAGTTCAGCCGTCTACCCGCGCTAATGATCTAAGCCGTTCGAGGGTAGCTGTCCCCAGCTCTCTCGATACCGTTACTTTGTCACTCTGGCAACCGAATAAGGCCAGAAATATAGCAGGAAAAACGTCGATATCACCAATAATCTTATTGTTCACGTCTTCACCATCTGTGCATTTATCATATACAAAATTCCTTTTCAATTGAAGTTAGCATCAAATATAATTACCTTAACTTGCAAAGTTAGCTGAATTATTGAATATATCCCGTAAATAAAGTTTTTCCCTTTAGCCTTTACAAACGCAGTCGCCTTTAACTTTTTGCTCTTCGACCTCCCTCTATCGTTAGCAAAATAACAGCAAGGTATTGTGAAAACTCTCCTGTATATCTGTAATCCTTCAACTTAAGATTCCTAATTTCTGTGATGACCAACCCAATTTAAACAAATCTTTCTGGCAAGGTTTCGTGTTCTATAGGGCATTATCTATGGCACGTTAGCCACCCTTTACAGATACACAAAACAAAGAAGTAAAGTTCGTTGACGAGATAACTTGCGATCTTCGATCAACACAGACAAAGCGATATTACGCTCGCTGTACACTTCTGCTCAGAAAAGATATAATGCAACTACCTAAGGTAAAACGTTACATCGAACTCATGCATCACAAAATGTTGAAACCCTTTTCGTTTATGTCACAGAATACATCTTAGAAAGCATATCACAATATTTGTATCGCTGTCAGATTCATTGTGATTGCGAAGACAAGAAATTGTGTTTGCTAATGGCGCTTCATTTTCCGCGGGTGCGTATCAATTTATCTGGCTCAGGAAAACATTTAATATTTCAGGATTTTTATCAAATCAAGTCCATTTAACAGCGTGAAAGTCAAAAGTGACTATTAATATTTCACGTGGACAAAATATAAAGTTCGGAATAGTGAAATAAGCATTAAAATTCCGAATATGGAAATATCCTAAGTAGCTTTAACTATAAGTGCAACTTGAATTTTGTTTGATTTTACGTTTTATCTAATCTTTCCAGCAAAACAGACGGTTTAGACTAGCGGAACTGGCATCGGCGTTTTTCAAGCATCATTAATTTCGGTAAGGCATCTAACCTTAAAGAATGTATACTGTACTGTACATTTTTTTTTTTTTTTTAATGATCCATATCTGACAATTTAATAGTCATTCTTTTCATCATCGTATTTGGCACGCTACACAACTTGTTGAACAATGCCTACAAGGCGAATTTGAGACGTCCATGGATTCTTTTTATCACATAATTCCTTTCGGAATACACGCTCATCGCATATTTATTGAATGCGATAAAACGCTGATGCGAGGCGAGAAACGTTTGGCACTCAGTGATGACCCTAAGTCCAACATCTGCGTTCCCTAACAAAATTCTCGGAACACGCATTGTGCTAGCGGATCCCTTAGCCTTGCTAATGGGCTCAGCTGACGACCAGGTACCTGGGTTACACAACATTCTCGTCTGTCTTCCCTTCCAGCTGATTTCATTGATCTCCAGAATTTAGTTTCTGCAGCAAAATACTTGTCTTTTGACCTGAACGGGCACAGAAAAATTTCCCGTTGCTTTTCGATCATGGCGGTGTATATGCTATCATGCCTTTCTGTTCCATGGATACTCAAACCGAAACGCTTTACACAAGTTTTCCGGAACTGCGCGTCTGACCAGACGCATTCCGTACTCACAACTGCGATCTGCAGAGACTTTTGCACTGTATCAACGCTTTTGCTGACACTATGCTCAGTAATCTGCCGCGTCACTGTCACGTCTTCGAGCAGTGTCCGATTGAAAATTTGTATTTCCGGAACTGCTTTGACCATACAATCGACAGACGTAATGGTGGAATGCTCGCATTCCTCAGAGTTTACCAGCTGTTGGTATTTATTTTGGGTTTGTTCTACTTGTGCAATTTCGATCCATTCATCGGTAATCGCAGCAGTTGGTACCTCTGTGTGTTTTTGTGACTCCGAATGGAAGGTGGATAATTTCCCGTCCAAATTTGTTGAAATCGCAGCTTGCGAATCAAACCGTACATCAAAACTCTGCTTAAGCGAATCCCAATATCTCTTATTGTCCTCTTTTATTGAATTAAATTGCAGGCTTAATTGTTGGCTTAAATCCTGCTTTAGTTGTTGCCTCGATTGCAATATTGCAGTCAACAACATGTTGAACATTTGCTGTGATGAGAGGGGTGGTGCTTCTACAGGAATTTGTGTCATTTGTTGCGTCTGTTCTGAATGTGCGGGCGTATTCTGTGTCATCTCACCTACAGGAAACGAAAAATTTTCCATATTTTCTTCCTGTGGTGACAAAGTAGACTGCGAACTATATGAGTGGGTCGGAACTTCAGAAATTACGTTCCCCTCCCGTGCATCCGATATTTCGCGTTGTTCCGCTAACTGAATCGAATCGTTCATGATTTCGAGAGATTTTTGCTTATCAGACTGATCATCCATATCGAAACCTTTTATTGTACGGGATCGCAGCTTCATATGAACACACAACGAATGAATTTACACCGCAATTGTGCAATGACGAAATCTAGATTCACTAACAACAAAGAATACCGCGAATTTCAATACACACAAATACATATACCCCTCCAAAATACAGCAAGAGAAAAGCAACGATGAATCATGCAACACAACACCATGAAAGCAGACTTACTTTCAAACACATGGGCAAAACATGCGTGTCTTTAATTTTCTTAGAAGCTACCATGCATTAAGAAATCAACACTGACGTTACTCATTTAAAATTTTTAAACTGATCACAAAATTGTTACAATACAAAGTGTATTGCATCTCAATTGAAATACACAAATGAACTTCCTTTTAATGCGTTGAAACAAAATAAATTTTATGCATTGAAACAAAATGAACTTTATGCATTAAAATATAAGTGAAACATCAAAATAAAATCTTGTATGAATATCTATTGACTACAAGAATGATAAAACAGCCAAAAACCATGTGCAACATTCCATGAAACTTTCCGAATTTGGGCTCAAACTTATAATTTGAATTAGTGCCACCAATTCGCAGACATTAAGAAGTAATGTCTCATCTGGCACCACGTTGGGCGACATTATGTGGTGGGTGCCTTGGTGGGCAAACCACGTTACAATTATTCTTCATACCTTTATGATGAATAATTGTGGATTTTTAATTTTAATTTATATGAAGGAGTGGAAATTTATTAATTTTGCAAGAATCTCGACGTTAGTTGGAATTCAGGAAAATTGTCACAATATGACATTTATTTTCTTATCACTGGCGATTACAAGTCTGAGCGAATTTACCGTTAACATTAACACAAATTGGCAAAATCATAAAAGCAACGCTCAGAGTTACAATTAGCCGTCATGAGCAAGCAAACAATTATATATTTACTTTTAAATATCTCAGAATCAAAATGCAAGAAATAATGACAACTGGAAACAATGAAAAATACAAGTTATGACTACCTCAGACAAAGGCATCATAATACTGTGACTTTACAGTTAAAAAGAAAATCATGGGCGCCAGAATGAACAATATATCATTCGAAAATAACTAGTTCTGGCAAATTATGCCGCTAGCTCAGGGGTTTTTACAATTACAAAGTGAGAACATGGACCTATCCTCTCAAAGTCGCTTACGGGTTCTGTTTCACGGAATGCACAATCACATGGCTTGGTCGTAATCAATTACCATTGTAGTTCTGCGTCTGATGTCTGTGATGAGTGTAGCGGACCCACGATATGTGAGATTATCTCACAAGTCGGCTATAGGCATCTCTGGTCTGGCAATGCGCATCATCGCATTACCGGCTGTGTTGCGGTGATAACCTTGCTCCAGCAAGGCAAGCTGCGGTTAGCGAAAGAAGTCAACTTTCCAAGTCAACCTCAGACTGGTGCGATCGAAGTTAGAATCTAGAATGTCAGCTCCTCGCTCTTCGGTCCACGAGGAAACTTCTTGCTCCGCCCATTTGTAGTCTCGAAGCTCACATACAACAAAAATTCCCAGGATTTTGAGTTATACGCTCATTTTGATTGGACCTTCAGGTCGGCACCTAATGTCACGTGATATCCTCGATATGTGATTTGGCCAAAGAATCCAACAGAGGTCGGACATATTCGGCTAAGTTCGCCGGGGCGAGAGAACATTCGGGTTTCGGACGGCAGGCTTTTCCCGCTCAGGAGTGACGTCGTTGACCCCATCCCCAGGGAGCAGGGTGTGTGGTCTGGCAAATCCCAAATCCGCGACTTCTTGTCGCCAAGGCTCGGAACACCAAGATTAGCTTCAAGCCTACATAGCTCAATAATTCTTGAATATTCGCTTTGCTACGATACACTGTATAAGTTCACCATTTCATTACAGTCCTCACTTGGAATCTTGCGTACTTTATAAAATTACAACAAAAATCTATTCACGTGGTCGCCCAAGATTTATGTAAATTACTCTTATATTATTACATATATAATAAAAATGCACCTTGTAACGTGGCGACAGCGCGGCTCGTTACAGTATGAATGTAATTGAATCTTTCAGTTCAATCTTCACCCACCGTATTGTTTGAAATTTTGCACATGTAATGAGAACCGATGACAATACATTAATTTCATAGCAACGTCCTGATATTCTTATTACTTTGACAATAACAATATAAAAATGGTTGAATGTGATGGGATTTCGTAATTGAATTTTAACCCAATTCCAGTTATCCAAATTTTTGAAATTTTCCACATGTATTGTGAACCGTTGATAACACAATGATTTCATACGTATGTTCTGAAATTCTCATTACTTTGGCAGTAACAATATAAAGGTGATAGAATGTAATAGCATCTTGCAAATAAATTTTTACCCCCTTCCAGACGTCCGAATTTTTTAAAATTTTGCACATGTATTGAGAACCGATAATAATACAGTAATCTCTTAGTTATGTCCTGATATTCTCATTGCTTTGATAGTAACAATACAAAATCGATTTAATACAATGAAATATTTCATTTCAATGTTCATCCGCTTCCTGACGTCCAAGTTGTTTGAAATTTTGCACACGTCTTAAGAATCGATGACAATACAATAATTTCATAGCTATGTCTTGATATTCTGATTATTTTGGCAGTAGCAATAGAAAAGTGGTTGACTTTAATCTTGAATTTTAACCCACTTCCAGATGTCCGAATTGTTTGAAATTTTGCCCAAAAATAAAATGATAGTTTTAGAAAACTAAAAAAAAGTTTTAGCAGCCATGTGAACTAAAAATTTAAAAATAAAATTATAGTTTAAAAAAATAAAATACCTTCTTTTGTAGCAACGTGAACTAAATAGTTAAAAATAACCTTTAAATATAAAAATTTTGTTCAGCCCCAAAATTCGGTATAAGCTTTTTTTTAAAGTTTTAAATAAATTCACTGATTACAAAATTAACTGTAATGTAAAAAGCGTGGAGTGCTCTCTTCTTATGCATAATTACTGTGCCTTTACGAACAGCTAGCGATAAAAAATTTAAGATTGCGCTTTTTTATATTAAAGTAAATTTTTTAATCAATGACTTTTTTTATTTTAAGCTTATTTTTGTATTTATAGATTATTTTTAACTTTTCAGTTCACATTGCTACAAAGGCGTGTATTTTAGTTGTTTTTTTTTAACTATACCGGTAATTTTGTTTCAAATAACCACTGTAAACACTTACATAGTTTGTAAATTGCGAGAAAAACAAGAAATAGTATTTTCCGTTATTTTTCCATATATTAACGCTGTTTTATTGAAAGATTTATTGATTCAAAGTGCTCCGCAGACTGGTAAATTTTAAACATGCTGTCTATTTATGTAAATTTATTGGAATTAAATTCTTGCACTAATGCAGTGCAACGCGGCTTTGGATATCCATGGGGTGGAGTCGACCACCTATAAAATGGAAAATCTAGAGCGACTAAACTTGACGGCACTCAAATATCAGTAGCGTCGCCTCGGAACTGCGTAGTGTGAGGAGGACCTAACTGTCAGGTAGATGGTAGTAGCCTTCATTGTGGAACCATTCTGAAATTTGCGTGGAGAGATTTCGGAAAATCGCTGAAAATAGGAGTTTGGATTGCCGGGTCGAGAATTCTTCCCAGATCCCAAGTTCGATAGGGTCGTTGTCAGTGACGAATCCACCATTTTTCAAAACTGTGGAAAAGACCCGAGATTCTCCTACATCCGATACTGTCATCTGCCGACAGCATAACAAAGAATAAAAATATTTTCTTTATAGTTCTTCTGATTCTGTATTCCTACGCTTTCTGGCAGCATCTTAAAGTCTTTTTTTTTTTTTTTTTTTTTTTTTTTTTTTTTTTTTTTTTTTGCATGATAATGCTTCATGCTTAAACAATTGTGCCAGTTTTTGGTTTTGTAACTCTGTCCGATATCCCTTTTTTTTAGCATGTATTTTTTAATCTCTTGTTCTGTCATTTTGAGCGGGATACTTGGAAACGTCACCTGCTAAGACTGAAGTGAATTTCATTTAGCTGATCATCTGCAGTAATTTAGTATTAGTTTTTCTCTCTTCATTTTATTTTTGACAGCTCCACATCTGATGGCCTTTTCTTATAGCCTGCTGGTGTTGTGTGTGTGTGATGGACGGGGAAAACGTCTGAACAGTTTTGATGCTGGTTATTTTCATTTATCAGTTAGTTACCTCTGAATAATTTACTAATTTTCTGCTGTGAAGGAGTCAGTGTGTCACAGATCCCGTATTTAAATCCGTTTTTAGAGTCAGTTGGTAAAGAATTTTCTGCTATCCTTAACGCTAATAACTTCATCTATTAAGGACGGCGGTTCGAATCCCCGTCCGGGCATCCAGATTTAGGTTTTCCATGGTTTCCCAAATCACTTCAGGCAAATGCCGCAATGCTTCCTTAAAAAGGCCATGGCCGAATTCCTTCCCATTCCTTGCCCCCATCCTATCCCGTCTCTAAAGACCTCGCTGTTGAGAGACGTAAAGTAGTTAAAAAAAATCATCTAATAAAAGAATTGTCTTTGCGTATCAGTAATGATAGTGTGGCTCGACCATACCGTACTGTAGATAATTAAATCATGATTTGTTGAATTAGATATATCACATTCTGACCTCTTTCTGCAGCCATAAATTCCTAATCAGCTGTCAGTCGTCTCGAGTGCAGTATATTGCAGTTTGAGGTTCTGATAGGCGATATGGGAATTGGGTTACTAAGACCCACACAGCAACAACCTTGGATCTACAGTATTTTTTGTTTGTAATAACATAATACACCACAGGTTGATATATTTCATTGCGACCTAGACACGGGATGTGGATATTGCAGTGAGCTCTTTACATAACACTTGCTACCTCAGTTTCAACGAGTAATTAGTAAGCGTATTGTTGTCACTACCTAAGCAAATCACTTCGGCCGCCACTAGGTTGCGGGATACAACGGAGAACTGGCGACAGAATCGCGCGAATCTGCTTTCAGAATATAGGCGTATTCGCGCGAACATTTTTCGCGAGAATACGCATCCACTGGACGGCAAGGCTAAAACTGACAACAAGCGGCGAAATTCATAACTACGTGATGGCTCGTGATACGAAACAAACCCCACCCGTGACAGTCGTAGTCCGTTTAATAATTCATGATTGTGAAATAAATCCTCCGCCGCTACAGTAATTTATAACAGTTTATTACTTGCGTAACGTTTACAATTGCACCATTTCTTAAGTAAAGTCTTACCGTTATTAGTTACATTATTGATTAAAAGAATTCGAATAAAATTAGACTATTTAATAAAATAATAAGAACATACCAATCTGATGTGACAGAGATCCCAAGACGTTGAAATTAAGTATCTTGTGGTAACACATTTACGAATGGGCATGTGATTTTCTGAGCACTGTGTCGCAAAATGTTCTCCGAAGCCCTAAAAACTCTGGCTGATTCATCAATACTTCTTCCGAGAAGCCGTAATACGTCGGCTTGTTTTGCCGATTTTTGTGATTGACTTCGGAGATGGTATGAACGATGAACTGAGAGATTACTCGCAGATTACGCTGTCGTAGCAGCATATACGAGAGTCGAGAGTTCAGTAGACAACAGCGAAATCCCATAGGATATTCTGATTACTTAAAGCTGCAGAACTGGTGAAAATTTAGAAGTAAGGCATATAGCGAATAAAATAAATCGTTACTTGGGCGGTTCAGTTTTCTAAACGCTAGATTTGGAGAAATAGTAGAGGATAAGGTTTCAGAATAACGTGCAAGAGAGTCAAAGTACAAGCAGGGTAATAGAAAACGAAATATTATGAAAGCATTAATGCAACTAAGATACAAACAATCGTATAAAGCTCTAGTACCAAGGAATTTGAAAGAAAATGTCAGAAAAATTCAAAGAAGAGCAGGAGTGTCTTTATAAGTGTGTCTCAAAGTCATTATGGGAAGAGTCGAAATTAATGTAGTGAATTCTGGAAACCTAGCTGTCGGATGAATGCGTTACCGCTGGAAGTTAGCAACATCTTTGCATCCTCCGACGATCATCACTAACATGAAATAAATACCTTTTTCCGACGTATGTGGCCCCTGAAGATATGATAGGGGAAATTTTAAGTTTCTCACATTAATTCAGTACATTTTGCCTTTAATTTTCCATTTCCAGCCAACATATTATTGTTTACCATTTGGTGATTTTTTTTATGCACAAAATTAATTTATACAAAACAAATACAGGGGCATAATTTGTTGCGTCAGATTAATGATTGGAAAATATCTGACTTAGATTTACGTAAGAGACAAAGAGCTGACACGTGAGACAAATTATCGGTTGATGGATTTGTTAAAACCAAGCGCATAACGCCATTTTCCTCACAGCTGGATTAGCATCGATTTCGAAATCCACTGAAACTTTTTTTAGCAGACGGAACTAATCGGCACTATCTGGAAAGAATTTTCATTTGACACTTAGCACATAGAAACCTTAAGTGGCCTTCAACTGGACGATAAACCAAGGAGGCAACAACTAACTATCTGTCCACGTTGCGTTGGCTTATCAGCGCAAATATTAGTAGAAACAACTAAGGAAGAATTTAGTGACGGTACATTCTTAACATTCCATCGGAGCATATAATTTATCTTGAAAGCATAAGTCGCAATCCATTGGCAAGGAATGGGACTGCATATCCTTGCTTGAATATGGTAATGTGGGACCCAAATATAGGAGATCAAATCCAGGAGTTGGTAGGGGTGGAAAGAAGGAGAGCTAGATTTGTTTGTGGAAATTACCACGAAATATAGTTGGTAATGGATACGGTAAAGGAGATAATTCTTTGAGTCGGAAGAAGGGAGGAGAGTAAAGAACGTTTTTTAAAGAAAAAAAAAGGCATCTATAGCGCGATGAGGCGTAGATGATATTGGTAAAACAGTTAGGAATAGTACATCAGATTGAAGAAGTGACATAACCGCCAGCTGGAACTTGATTTTAGTCGTTAGTGACTGAAAAATTTTCTTTTGTAGGTGATGCAGTCAGGGATTGACATAAATTACCAAGGAAAATGATAAACTATTCACCAGAAACACTGAAAGAATATAAAATTAAAATTACTAAAGGAAGGTGAGAGGATAATACGCTCAAAGAATTTATTATTAAAAAAAGAAATCAGAACTCAGAAATCGAGAAATGAGAAAGTAGTTCTGTATGAAAATTGATACATAGACATGTACTCCATTACAACTGAGGTAATTAAATTTTGCTTAGTCCATACAATACGCAAATTTGATTTTAGTCTCTATATATTCCTAACATTGCCTTTTCATACTGGATTAATTCATATGCCGCTATACACCATTTGGTAAAGATTGCTTAGATTTCGTTTCGGTGAACGATTTAGGTTCTAACAATCCCCTATCAGTACCTATCGGAATTTTCGTCAAATAAGACAACGCAAACGGTGTTGAGAACAGTAGTGGATTTCAGAAGGTGTTTGGCTTAGCGGTGAGTGTGGCCATCTTTCTACGGACCGTTCAAGATTTTTGTTAATTCGTGTTCTTTATAAAGGTTCCGTTCCTAAAGGAAAATGAAGCCCTATTTGACGGCACTTCGCTGTCTGTCACAGGTTTCTTGCTAGTAACCTAAATATATTACAGGCTTTAAGCACATAATATTTTCATTGCTAGCCCAAAACAGAATAACGCAGTATTTTTAAAATATTCTAGACTCTAAACGGTTACATAGATGTAATGGATACCTAAAAAATATTTTCTTCTTTAGCGTGTCAAATTATTGAAGTTTCTCGTAGTTCGTCCTGTGAGGAGTTTTTCGATTTTTTTTTCCACAGAAAAATAAAGACATGAATAGCCGCTGAAGTTTTCAATTTTAGACCAATATTTTTACGGGACCTATCTCAAAAATTTTATTACATAGGAACTTGAAATTTGTATCCAATATCGACAATAAATCCTTTTTAAACGACTGTTATTAAAAAATACTTACGTCTTATATACTTTGTAAGTTTCGAGAAAATAAGCAAAAAATTTTATTTTGAGGTTACTATACCGTGAAGTAATATAATTTTACGTTAAATTCTCTAAATTTAGAGTGCACTACATTGTAAGTACCTACAATGAATTGGGTAATCAGCACAGTTATCGCCCTTTTGATCAAGGGAAACTGTCCTGTACACTGTTCTCCGTGAACGATCACGCCTCTATTCTGGGAAAGGGCCTCCTTATCTGGCAGAAGATGATCCAAAACCCATTCCAGAACGCTACTTCTGCTAAAAGGATGCTCGTACACCATTTCACTGTCACAACGATACTGTATCCGCATTATGGTGCAAACAGAAATACTGACTTCGGTAATCAAATGACATTCCTAATGTAGAGTACGATAGGCAAGTAATTTATCAAATGTTGTGTGAGATTGTGACTCAAATAGATTAATGACTCAAAAAGTTACATTAACTCAGAGATCATTAATAGTAACTTATTTTTTGATGCAGTATTTCTATTGAAGTGATATATCTGGATTGGCTAAGTTCGACTAACACTTAAAGTAACTGTGTTGTTTGGTATCTCGACATCAGAGCTTAATTGAATCTGTTGTGTAACCAGTTAACATTTTCCTTTCTATATACTTCTTATTACCTGAACAACTTCTCTGGATAAATATTCAATGCGACCAAAATAAGTCGCTTAAACAAATGTGACACTTTTATTAATGAAATGATTATTGTAAAATGGTTAAAAGTGAATATTTGTCTACAACTCATTACTAAATGAATCAACCAAACATATGGTTCTTTGTTAAGGCTAAAGTGAACTGTTCTTTCCGTAAATGATAAAATACTGGAGAGGATTAGATTTCGGAACTGCGTTTAGATCAGTAGCTTCGCACTTCAGGAGAGCAAAAACTGTCTATGAACTCGGTTTTTCTACAACTTGAGCTCATTAGAGACGAGAAGATTGTTGACAAACAAGGGAAAGGACACACGCAACCATGTTTGTGAAGGAAAGATTGTGGTGTTCTGATGAAGCGATTTCACGAAACCATTGAAACTCTGAAACCAGCTAGACGACCGGAAAGAAAATTGAGGTTAGCATCCTCCCGAATGAATGCCTTTCACCCACCACGCTCGGTTGCTACCTCACCGTGCAGTCGCGTCATGTCTTGGTACGTGAAGTTCTTTGTGTGGATGATATGAAAATGTAATCAGGCACGACAATTAGGGAGCGTCTATAAACCACGTAGCTCCATTTTGGCCTCCTGTTAACCCCTCTTCCTCCCCCCCCCCACGTAGCTCGACGTGGCTTTAGCCCCCCCCCCTTTCCCGGCGTGGCACGTAGCTTTTTCCCCTATTGACTCCAGAAGACATTTCATGCTGTTTTCTTTTAGTTAGACTCTCGTAAATTAGATCCGGACATAATTAAATGACGGAAATAAATATTCACACGCTGTTGTGTGTTCTGTACCTAATTTTAACTGTGACAAATAATATGAATGAAAAACTACGTGGTTTGCTCGGAACTCCCCCTCCCTCCCACGTAGCACACCGTAGCTTTCCTGCCAAACCTCCCCCCCCCCCCCAAGACGAAGCCACGTATTTTATGCACGCTCCCTTAGATGCGACGCTGTTGGCAAATACGAAAAAAGAAACTTGATTAAAGTATGTGCTGTCTGCTAGCAAGTTTGTTTCGATGTTCTGTAAATTGCCGTTGCAACTTAGCACACTATATCAACAGTATGGAATGGTGAATCAGTTGTGATATACTAAGATAACATTTATATCACAGAACGAAAGAGGGTCAACAAAAGCCTTCTTAAAACTGATAAAGGGAGAAAAAATTGCGTGCCTTCACATTCTGAAAAGTTAAATAATAACGCTTATACTGGCAAACGACATGCTAAGGAACCTGCAGGCATAGATCGTGGACAATGCTGAATATTATAACCTGAAACTGGTCTACTTTCACCTACTTTGGCTCAGCAGTTAATTTTATCCATAATGAGAATATTGTATAACCATAAAGCGAGTATTTCCACGAAAGTAAATCTTCAATTTTAGAATGTTTAGTTCACATGCAGTAACGAAAAATTTGAGAGGTAATCTCTTTTGTAATCTACTATCATGGTCGCTGTCAAGATCAGTTCTGTGATAAAATTTGGATCAATAGAAGGAAACTTAATCTGGATACATATGAATTATGTGTATAACGAGCGACATATCATTAGTTTTATAAAGGAAATAAATGAAGGAATTAATTCCACAGGCTATACTCACGGTAGAAATAGAACTTTAATTAGTCTTCGAAACCAGTATAGAAGTTGCGAGAAAAACGAACGTGTGATAGCACATAATGACTACGTCCTAAAGATCTCTCAATAGAGAACTGAAAAGAGAGATATTGATAAATGTCGTACTAACACACGTTGCATCATGTTACCACAGTGCCCCTGATAAGATTGGCGTTTCCTTTAGTTACCGTATTGTTTGTGTGACTTACCTTTGATGTCGCAACTATGATTCGTACCATGGACCAACTTGATACAAGATTGGTCACCGGATTATACATGAATCAGCAGTGTAGTGCACCAAGCATTATTGCGGGAGACATTGGCAAGTGAATTTTCCACTGGCCACCTGGTTCATTAATCATTGGCTAGCGCCAGAGGAAATGAACAAACAGTAGGCAGAACTGACGTGTAGATCGCTATCGGCACTGTTTAACGCGGTATCTATACCGAGCTGAGAGCTTTGACGTCGGAGCCTGGTGATAAATGACAAAATGCCACATTGCTGTCAAATGGTAGGAGGAGATCAAATAGAACTGCCAAGGCGAGGGCCAGATAACATCCGGATACGCCAAATACAGCGAACGGTGCGAATCATTAGATACGCACAGGTCTTATTTTAATGGCTTTTAATTTTAAATTAATAAAATTCCTACTTTACATTTTCTAGACTTCTATTCGTCGGGTCGAGGACGACATTTTTAAAATGCGGTAGTACTCAAATTTAAATAATAATTTGAATTTAGAGCCTGACAATGAGGCCAATGGCCACTGTCTTAGCAGTGATTAGGGAGCGTCTATAAACTACGTGACTCGGTTTAGGGGAGGGGGATGGGTTGGCTGGAAAGGTACGCCAGGCTAGTGGGGGAGGGGGGGGGAAGGTTCCGAGCTAGGACACGTAGCTTTTCATTCATATTATTTGTCATGGTTAAAAAAGTACAGAACAAATAGTATGTGAGTATTTATTTGCGTCATTTAATTATCTCCGAATGTAATTTACGATAGTCTGAGAAGAGAAAACTGTACAAAAAGCTACTTGCCACACGGGGTGGGGTTTGGAGGCAAAAGTCACGTGGGTTACGTGACGAGAGGGGGGTTCACAGGAGGCCAAAATGGAGCTACGTAGTTTATGGACACTCATTTGAAAAGAGTGAATAGCTACCTTCCTATTTCAGTTATTTAGCAGCCAATCTGCGATGTTATTTCTTTGACATTGAAAGAGAAATGTATCCAAGGGCGGAATACCACAACATTCTCCTTTAATTATTTTAATTGTTATAGAGTTTTCTCCTTCACCACCTTTCCCCAACATTTTGTGGTCGGCTGGCTGTCTTTAGTGAGTTTTACTCATCATTGGCATGAGTTTAGATTTTACGGCTTAATGCCCTTGCTGACTCCAAGCATTCTATACCTACTGCGATGCTGTATTAGATATTAATGGAAAAAGGGTAGTGTTTCGCCATCTGTCTGCGAAATGTCTAGCTATGTTCTGTGTGTGGTAAGTATATTTTTTGTTTGCGAATGTGTAGTGTATGACGCGGAGATTGGAGACAGTCCGGGCATTTGCCTTGATGTTCGCGGAAAACTGCCTAAATATCGCAGTCACTAACACCTGGGCTCGTACCCGGTCCCGTCCTACCTCCCTGACCCAGTGCCTCAGCCACACTGGCGGGTATAATTTTAGAGGAGTATATGCTCTTATTTTACATAAACACCTGGTTTCCCATTTCATGAAATTCTTCGTTTTTAATCATAAAATTCTTTGAGTGAAATATAATCACATACCTATTTTTGCACTTTATAACACCTACTTCTTAAATCTCGGTGCAAAGGAAACCACCAGAATTTTTTTCTTTATGGATTAGTAACCTAAAGATAAATGGTGCCAGTAACCTGTTTTATTTTACTTCTTACATTGGTAATAAATTGTAAATTTAATCTCATGCTTTACATCTGTGACTGACTTGCTGTTGAAATTCAGTAGAAACATGGCAGCTCTCGGCATGGAGTTATCGTCGCTTCTCTTATCCTGGAGAGGAATCAAATGCTGTATGCGGACAAGTATATCGTCTTCATCATTTACTGACGCATCTTGGTGGATGAGTTGGATCAATGATCTTAGCAGTCAATTTAATATTTATTTCCCCTTAGTGTTAAGCATCTCATTAGAGCTTCACTCCACTACTATGAGGAAGTAATGATTTTCCTGCCTTTCCTATAGACTATACACAATTCTTCGGAACTCATCGGAATTCTTTTCAAATAAATAATCGAAAAGCACGCGATGAGACAGTAGACTATAGAATTTTCCGTCGCTTTGTCGACATATAAATCTAGGAGAGCTGGAAATCGTCATCAGCAATGCAAAGTAGTGTTCGTTGGTCAATTACATTAACTAGCGGAATTTGAAGATGTCTAAAAATCGTTGCGGAAGCTGCCTGACGAGTAATCCAGGTTGTAAGATTACTTGGGCTTTATGGCCTTACTTTTTAGCAGTATTAGCTACGTAGGTTTGAGTATATCGTTAAGGAAAAATATTGCGTCAGAGAACTGCAGTGCTAAGACCTCACCCAGGGGAGCGTGCATAAACCACGTAGCTCTATTTTGGCCTCCTGTGAACCTACGGAGATAATTAACTGAGGGAAATAAATATTCACATTTTGTTGTGAGCTCTGTTCCTCATTTTAACGGTGAAAAATGTTATGAAAGGAAAGCTACGTGGTCTGGCTCGGAACCCCCCCTTCCCCCACATAGCCCACCGTAGCCTTTCAGCCAACCCCCCCCCTCCCCCCCCTGGACCGAGCCACGTAGTTGAGCTGACCGAAATCTTTACTGGAAGTGACTATTGACTTGTATGGTAGCTGAATTCGTTTGTCGTTTAGAGGATAAGTGTTGATCACAGGAAGGTAGTGAGCCTGAAATTCGTGAAGTGTAGACAAGTATTAATTTGTTTCGTCTGCCAGTCTTTCAGAATATTGTCTGGTTGTGAGACCCAGTGTTAACTTCTGTGTCTGTAATGATCGACTAGTTGTAGTATGGTGCAGGGGATCGGTTAACATCGTCAGTGATTAGATGATTCAGCAGAGCTTTAATACAAATTTAACTTGTTTTTTATCTCTCCAGAAAGATATGTTCCCATAGGGAAGAAAAGAGAGTATAGTCAGACTGAATAACATTAATTATAAGTGATTTAAATTGTCCGTTATCGCTCTAGAAAGCGAGTTTAGTTTATTTAGAAGAGTAAAGACATTTAGATGCATAACTGTGAATGAGATAACGATACAGGAAGTGAGATTAAATTTTTATAACTATTGCGTAACATATATGCAACTATTAAGGGGCACATGGTTAGTTCTTAATTAATGGGAACATTTATAGGGAACTTTCTTGGTTGTGATTACGTAGCAGTCATATAATATTTTAAACGAACAGTTGAGTCAACAGATGAAAGGAAACTTTCAAGTGATGTAATTATCCACCACCAGGGTCGGCGTTGGGGGAGGGGGGGGTCAAATGTACCTGGACCCCGACCGGCTGATGGGGGCCCCCATCACCGGCTGAAGGGGGCCCCGCTCGACAAGTTGTAAAGCTAAAAAAAAGGTCGCCCATTTGGTGTGAGGGAGGGCCCTAACCGATGAACTGGCCAAGGGCCCCCAAATGCTTACCCCTGGACCCAAAATCCTAGCGCCGGCCCTGTCCACCGCATACAAATGCGGTGGACCTTCTGATTAGATTTTGTAAATATTGGTCGGGGAGCTTGGTGAAAGAAAGGATTTCTGTTAAATATAACAGTTTAGAATACAATTTACTTGACTGATTAAGTAATTCTGTTCCTTTGGTTTTTTGAGCAATCTTAAATCGCGTGAAGTCACTTCTGAGTGCAACTACTGGCTGATTAACGATTATAACTCTTTAATTACACCACAAATTGTAATAATTCACGGTTCATAAGAAAATAGTCTCGTTACAGGTTGTTTAATTGCGAATCATTATTTCTATGGCTAGAATCGCGGTAGGAATTTTTACTGGGCGTTAATTTGATATGAATTTGCTGCTGGCATGAACGTTGGTTGGTTCCCTTTATTCTGCTGCTCCAGTCACAATTGCGGAATTCACTGGAATTTGTGGAATTTACATGAACCTCGTGTCCTCGCCACACCCTATTCGTATAGTCAGTCTGAAACAACCGTGACTGTCGAAACTCTGCACATGTTTACCGTCCTCTAATGTTCAAACAGTGACGTCAGGAGAAGCGCTACACGAGCTAGACGTCTCTGTCTATAGAGGATGTTAACGCCTTACTCATTAAAGTTGACTGATACATTTCAGACAGCTACGGGATTCGAGTGTCCAATCATCATCCTGATAGAGCTGATCATACCTCCTATAATTCACGTTTGCATTACTAAACCGACTACGGTGGTTTCAATCACGAAGATATCTCCAAGCCTGGCATGCCATTCGGATATCGGTTTTTCACCGTTTCCCGGAAACATTTCATGCAAATGCCTAAATGGTTCCTTCAAAATGCCATAGCAGAATTCCTCCCAGTTTATGGCCCCCCCTCCCCCGTCACCCCCCCCAACCGCTCCCGGCTCTAATGACCCTACGTCGACGAGCTGTAAACCCTGAGGCAAAAAAAGAGGTCGTGGAATTTTGCTCTAAAACTGTTCTAAAGTGTCCCGTATACTATGAGGGCGACGATCAACTACGTGGCTTCGTGTAAATGGGAGGTGGGGAGGGGTTGAGTAGAAAGCTACGCTGGGGTACGTGGGGGTAGAGGTTTTCACGCCAAGCCACGTAGATTTTCATTCGTGTTATTTGTCACAGTTAAAATAAAGTACGTAACACACAACAGATGGTAAATATTTATTCCCGTCATTTAATGTGGTTTACGATTGTCTGACAAGAGAAAGCAGTACAAACTGTCTTCTCGAATCAACAGGGAAAAAAGCTACGTGCCACGCAGGTGGGGGAGGCGGGTAGAGGCAAAAGCCACTTCAGGCTAAGTGGGAAAGGGGGGGGGGTGGTTTTCACAGGAGATCAAACTGGAGCTACGTAGTTTATGGACGCTCCCTTTATAATAAGTATAGAAGGATACACTCAGGAATGTAAGGCTCAACCTCCATCGTGTGGAATGCACAAATCTACGTTGTAGCTCCAATTGCATGATTCTGAACGGTCGAAAGTGTCTAACTTTACTAACATGTGAAGAGTCTAGACAGCGTTCATAATTGATGAGGAGATCTCTTGGCACAATCCATGTGTAGGTTTCTCAACTCACGGGTTGCTTTGACTCCTCGAATGAAGTGTATTAACGCCCGTTCAGTTAACAGAGACGGTTCAAAGTCAGTCTACGCTATCCCAACTCCGCCGCTCTTAACCCTACATGAGAAAGGGAAATTTACCAGTCGCTTACAAGGACTCATAGCGTTCCATTGGGGCGATTAGGTCGCAGAGGCATGAAGGGAGGGATTGGTGAAGTTAGGAGCATGACCTTGAGCAGCCAGTACTGACTGAACGGGGTATAATTTTGTTACACGGTTAGGACGGAAGTTACTTTCTCCATGTCCGTGTTGTATTTGAGTAAATGACTGTTGTGGGTCTGATGTGTTTTTGTGTTGTGTTGATGAAGATGAAGGAAGGGAGAAGCTATAATCTTGTGTATCCAGCGTTACTCTTCCGAGAGACACCGCAGTGTCTCCAACTTCAACATCCTTTTCCGACTGACGAATCACCTTCAACACAGTGTCGTAGACCCTCACTGCGGAAAAGTTTGGGATATAATGCTTGACTGGAGCACGATATGATGATTATGAATAATGCACCAGCATCTTTTCTACTCTGCCTGCCTTGTCTCAAATGGTTCCAATTTCTTCCAACTCGGGAGCTCAAAACAGCTCACCGAGCGTCATGGGTGAGCCTCGCATTCGCAAGGAAGTGAGTTCGAATTCCCGCCTGACCATCTATTTTTCCATGGTTTCCAAAAATCACTCCAGGCGAATGCAGGGATGGTTCCTTCAAAGGGTCATGGCCTAATTCCTTTCCATACCTTGCACCCAGTCCTTTCCGACTTTAATGACCTCGACGTCGACGAGTCGTAAAGTCAGAAGCAAAAAGAAAAAAAAATGTTACTCCACTGTGGAAAAGTATGAGATATAATGCTTGACTTTGGAGCGCAGTCTGATGATTGTGAATCATGGATCATTATTTCTTCTACACTGCTGGCCATGTCGAGAATATGGACAATTTCTTCCAATGCAGGACTCGAAACATCTGAGACCGTGGCAGCGCCGGCCATCATCACAGTGCCCTAAGGACTTTAGCCAATCAGTGTGAATGTCATAGCATGATCATGTATACTTATATATGAGAGAGAGTTGTTGAGTATGGAGTTGGCTGAAAACTCCCAGAAATAACATTGAAGCATTTAAAGCGCCACCTGAATACAAATAATCAAGCGAAGATATGTAACTTTAAGTTCTAAGAGGAGAAGGGAGCATGCCAAGGATGTTATATCTTTGAAATATCAGAATCTTGTCACATAGGCGTCCACCTTGTAAGTAATATCCACTGAGGCAATCTGGCGGATGGATACAGGATTTGTTTCCCATTTCTGTTCTGCATTTACTCGTCAACTATTGGAAAGATTACTTACCGCCAACTGGCAGCAAACACTGTAGGACATTTTTCCTGTCAATTTGTCTGTATTTTGTTATTCGAATATTCATCATGTTAAGTTCGCAAAACCTCCTGGAAATCATAATCAGAACGGCCTGTACTTGCAGGTCCAAAGTTTGTGTGTGGATTCGCTGTTAATTCTCAAGTTCTGTGTGGAAACGTTAAACACTCGTGTGGTCGTAATGACCTGGTAATCCTGCCGGGTATAGCAGACCTACAGTTTAATGTGGAATCCGAGCCACGAAAGAGTTCTGGCGTACTTCATTTTACACATTGACAGAGGTGAAGGTTGTGTTAAGAGCCTTTTAAAACCCCAACAGATACCGGGATTAAAACCGAAGACCTTCTGAGCCCGAGGCAGACTTCTTAAACTATTGAGCCACCAAACCGCTCTTATGGAAGTGTTTAAGCGTGCACGTTCTTTCGTGCGAGTACTGACTGGTATACTGTTTGCGGTTACAGCTTCTTTGATGTCGTTACAGGGTGTGTAATATCTGATTTTCTTAGTCCCTCTTTGAATGTACTGCTATCAAAGCCGCAGCCGTGGATTACGAAATATTAAACGTGGTAAGTACGTGAGTTCCAATAAGTGGTTTGAATGGAAGCAATAACCTATTACTTTTTTTCGAGTTACGAGTCGTGTACGGTTATATATTATGAATAAATGTGTGTATCATATCCATAGTACAGAGGCTGTCAAGTAAAGGCAAGAAATTAGTTTTTGCTCGTTTGGCAGGAATGAAATACGCTGTACCTTGTCGCGGTGGGTATTTAGCGCGGAGCGGTCTGCCGTAAAGATGCAAATCTCAAGCGAGTCGGCGGCCACAGTAGAATTTACGAGCGAGTCGACACGGCTGACAGTCGACAAGGCACCGCTGCGTGTTTACATCGCAAACTACTTCGGGAGAGTGTCGGTAACACTCATCGTACGCCGGTCTATTAATCAGCTGAACAGTAGCGTTTGCTTGTACTTTCGTTTTTAAAGTGAAACTTGTTTGAGCTCCTTGGGAGAAATTTGTTAGCGTTACACGTTAATTGCGCATACACCGCAACGTTCTGCGCATGCGCAGTTAACTTTCTCTGCGTATGCGCATTTAAAGTTCCGCGCATGCGCGCTTAACTATACTTCGATGCAAGCATCTACTCAGGTTAAACAGTGTTTCATATTAAATGTGAAACTTACATTTCCTATTTCCGTTACCATAAACCTTTAATTACAAAAGTATATGATACTAATTTACCAAATACAATGGAATAATAATACTGATAATGATAATAGTAATATAAATGAATGTCATCAATAATAATAGTAATAAATAAACTCTTCGCGCGCTTCCAGGCGCCTAATCACAATAATAATACTAGTAATAATAATAGACCTAATAATCAACATTCTACCTGTAAATATCTATATAATAAAATAGTTTTATTTGTTCAGAATTATATAAACTACCGAAGTGTGCTTCAAAGTTTTGATAATTTTCATTTGTTTACGAGAATAACTTAGACAAAGTTCCTGTTAATTGTACAAATCCAATAAAGTAGTATCGTTCATTCACTCGAATGCGAAAGAAACATCAAAAATACACACACAAAATACACAGGATAATACACAGAAAAAGTGTGTTTGACGCATAGAAGTAACCTGTACACATTGATATACGAAATTTAATTTTTTGTAGAGCTATTACGGATCAGTTAAATATCGGAAAAATCAGGGATAGTTGGAGTAAGGGATTTCCACAAGCGTACTGTAGTTACATGCAGAACTTAAGTCTTCTACTTACCGTCATGCAGGTAAAATAAGACGAAATTATAGTGTTTTAAATTTACTACCAAGCTTAGAACCACAAACTTCATGCAGTGGAAGGCTTCCTCGAGCAAAGTAAATACTTTCTACGGCGCCGCCTCCAAATATGATATGCCTATGTTTCGACCAACATGCTTCATCCTTCTTCTAGGACTGAATTGCGCTGCAATGTGTTCCACGCTAATTGCCAAACTCAACTGTTAATAGCCCGTTCACTCCCAACTGGCGCTTCAAGGTCACAGTCCCCTTGCTCTGTGGCTCACCTCATCGACCCTACCGTCCCCTACCCCTCCGGGCTGACTGCTTCTAGTTCTAGAGTCTTTAGATTTGGAAATGGCGTGCAAAACTCCAATTTAAAGGAATATTATTTATCTAGCAATAATTTTCTTAACTGCATTAATTACCTACCGATTGGTGACTGTATAATCCAATCGCCGATCCTTAGAATGTGAAGCTGTGACGTTAACAACTACTCACGCTACTGGGATCTCTTAACTTATTTTTAAGAGAAGCTTGTTTGTCCTTCGATGAACGTCTTCTTTCTGCTACATAGATAGTTGCAAACGGATATCAAGGTTGGAGGAGATAGTATAGATGGACACGAAGAGAAACCGAAATCCCTCAAATAACAGGAATTAGTTATACTGCCCGTGGTGGAGATGAATTTCACCCAACCAAAACTAATACTAAAACTGAAGTTCGTACAACAGATGTATTGTGTCACGCTTTGGATGAAATTAATGACAAGATAAAAGCGAAGTTACCGTAAAATGACAGGAAAATTAATGCGATGAAAATGGAAGATAAAACAAAATACATAACCTACATCTGTACCTCGCATTTCGTGAAACTGATCTTATTTTTCCTGTCATCTCGGTTAAAATACATTGGGATAAAAGTATGCATTTCCCTTCGTAAATGAATGTTCCAATGCTAGTAACTAAATTCAACAGTGAATTGCATTCTCTGTCGAACAATTCCAGCCCACTAATCAAATAAAATAAATTCACAGCGTAACACGGAAATTCAGTATAACTGATGTGTGTAAAAATTATTTTTGACCATATGTATTTAACGAAAAGTTGTGAATGAAAATTCAGAGGAAACTCATTTATTTGAACACTTAAAGGACTATTGTTTATTGGAAAATATTTCAAAAATTTGCGAAATGAAATATGTTTTCCTGGCTGATGGTACACTTGTATGTTTACAGTATGAATCAACAACACAATAAGTTTTTTATTAGTACTTTGCCGCCAACTTTCTAATCTTTTTTTGGCGCGACGGTATGAAAGAGGAGTCTATGACATCTAGCGGCGTCTGTGACAAGTATCTCGCTGCCGAGACAAGCAAGGTAAAGTGTTATTTTATTTTTTATCAGTTTCTAGACTGATTTGATGCAGTCCTCAATCTCTGGCGAGTCTGATGGCTGACCGTTTTACGCTCGGGCTTTGCATTCGCGAGGACTTGGTTTCAATCCTTTTTCCAGCCATCCGGATTTAATTTTTTCGAGGTTTCCAGAAATCACGCCAGACGAATAACGGGATAGTTCCGTCAAAAGGCCACTGCCGAATTCCTTCCCTCACCATTGTAATTACTTCCTCGTCGATGAATCATGAAGTATTACTTAAAAACGAAAAACAAACCTCTCTTCTCATCCTGATGTCTTATTTCCAAACACCTGTCTTCATACTCTACCTTTTTTTCGTTATCATATCTCGTGACTTCCTTTTCAGTTTCTTTACGTCATTTGTATTATCTATTAACAAATTATCTAATAGGATGTATTTCAAAATTTGAATTTTTATACGGTGTGTTAATTATGTTATATTGATTCAAAACTATCTTCTCTTTCTTTTCTTTTGAACTTTCAAAAATCTATTTACTGAGACCCGAAATATTCAATACGTTTTCATTCTTCTATCAGTTTTTATAGATCAATTTTGGAAGAACGCCATGCATATTTCGTTTCTCTGTCTGGATTTTATGACGAGAACTTTTAAAGATGCAAATCCATTTTCTCTGGAAAATTGTATTAAACTAAAATTTACCAGTTCCTAATCCTCGTGCTGATTTTTTGTAAGTCAACCAAATTCTTTTACATATTGCCTGATGGTATGATATTGACGTCGAAGTGTGTTTTACATCTTTTCCGACGCCGGTTTCACTGGTTTGAATTATTGATATCAATGGTATCAGCCGAATAGTGTCGACAAACGGTTTGAATTCGCATTGCCTTTACCTTTTGCGTCTTGTTCAGTGTTTATTTCCTAATAATCAGCTCAACTCCAAATCCCTTTTCACTCTTCTCGCTAACCGCAGATATTCCTCTCTCTCTCTCTAAGAACACGTTCAAACAGCAGCTAAAACTATAAATTTCTCTTCTTCTTATCTTATAACAATAAAAAAAACTAGTATTATTATTGCATAGGAATGAAACACATATGCAGAAGTGCATAAACTTCATCCATTCTGTACAGTATACAGGGTGCAGCGCAAAAATTTTCAAACAAGGAAAATTAGATAAGCGCAACGGAACTATACGATTTCAGATGTGAAATAATTAAAATTTCGTTTCGTCTTATCTTCTGCTGGCACGGTTCTTCACTGCAGAATGCATCGGTATCCAATTTTATCGGATAAAGAGTATCTACAGTTAAACGGAAGACGAACCGCAAAATGTCCTAGCGTATTTCACGTTAATAAAGGTTTGACAGAGGTGAAGGAGGTGCTGAGGGCCTTTAAAAGATCCAAGCCGAGACCTGGATTCGAACCGAAGAACTTTCCCCAGTCAGAGGCTTTAATCATAGAGCAACTTGACTGCTCTAGATTTGAAATGAAATAACAATGAGGGAAGAAACGACGAGCGTTACAGTGTCATAACACCTCAAAACTTATTCTTTTTTGACAGATATCATGTTTTTCCTTGAGATTCTTAGAGTGGAATCAAAGTTACTGAGAGAAACGTAGAATAACACAAACAAATTTTCAAATTCGCTATTTAATGTGTGGCAGAGTGTGGAATTGTCATATTTAAATCCTAAGGTTCGATGACTTCGAGGTCATCAGAGAGCTGGAAGAGGATTGGAGGCAAGGATCAAGGCGGAATTCGGCCATGATTCTTCGAAAGAATCATCCTGGTATTCACTAGGAATGATTTAGGAAATATGTGAGAAATATAAATCTGGGTGGCTGAAAGAGGGGATCGAACCCAAGTTAACCTCTCACTCACTGGACTCGGTTCCAGCGTGTGTCAGTCAGCTTGTCCAGCGTTGCTCAGTCAGAGGTGTGATGATAGCTGGCGAGTCGCTAATGAGTGTGAACGAGGCACACACACAGTGTTGCTCACGTAAACATAACCTCGCTAACTCTCCGCCACCTCAATGGATTGTTGGTAATTTATATCGCCCTCTTTACATAGTGTTACTACCGCACCCATAGCTTCTAGTACGCTCCTGCCCCAACTGTATTCCCACGATTATCCTCCAGCTGTCACGTTTACTTTCTCTATAGTTAGTCTTATACCAGTTTGTCCTATTGCCGGACGAACATGCTGACTCATAAGTGACAAGAAATATTTATTCTGTTTAAAACTTTTATTCCTAAAGTTTTTTTTTAGGTACAAATTTACAAAACTCGCAAAGGAATCGCAAGTTGATCAAAACAAAACGTTTTCATTGCGACGCGTTTATTGCGCAATAGGAACCGGTTTTGCTCTAATTATGTAAGAAGCACCGCGAAATACGTTTATTACGCCGCGTAAAAGTACCTTTCTAGGGCAAAGTGTTGATCTATTCGGTTGACGTACTGTGCTGCCACGAGACATGTGATAAAAGTGTAAATAGTTATAATATGTCAAGAGCGTAGGTGGTTTTCAAGTATACAAGGATATTCATGCGAATAGTAGGATATATGCAAGATATTTCGGATGAAATGGACAATGGAGACCAAACTAGTTGTGTAGCTCCAGATCTTTCAAACGCTTTTGATAGAGTGAGCCATAAAATGGTAGTAAATAAGGTAAAAACTATTGGAGTGGATGAGAAAGTGACTTGCTGGATAGAAGAATTTTTAAAAGGTACAAAACAAAAAGTTAGGGTTGGAAATGCAGTATCAAAAGAAGTGGAGGTAAAAATGATAGTGCCACAGAGTAGCGTATTGGGACCATTGTGTTCATTGTTTACTATCAGAAATTAGATTGTTTGCAGATGATATAAAGGATCAGAATGGTAGAGGACTGTAAACAGTTTCAGGGTGATCTGCACAGGATATCTAGTTGAGTTGGTAAACTTGGGATGAAGATTCATGCAAAGAAGAGTCAGCTTATTAGATACACAAACGGAAAGCTAAAGGTTGATTATGATTATAAGGTGGGGAAAGAATTGCTTGTCGGAGTCTTGAAATGTAAATATCTTGGCATTGCATTTGATAACAAGCTTAACCAAGCAGGACACATTGGACATGTAGTAGGAAAAAGTTTCAAAATTCTGCACTTGGATAGAGTGACGAGTGGATGTACGAGGGAAGTAAATGATTGGTCAGACTATTGCTCGAATGTGGTAGTGTAGTATGGGTCCCACGTTTTGAGTATCAGCTACAGGAGTTGGAGAGGGTGCTGCCAGATTGGTTTCCGGAAATTACCGCTGAACGCAATCAGTAACAGATATGAATGATAAGGGACCTGGAATGGGATTCATTGGAAGACAGGAGGAGGATTAAGAACTTGTATATTGCTGATGAGGCATGGAAAGATATTGGTGTAATGCATGGAAGGGAAAAGATGACAATAACCACAAGCTGGCACTCGAATTCAGGCACAAGGGTGTAGGAAGATTCTCTTTTTTAGGTAAGGATCTCAGATATTGGAATAAGTTACCAAGAGAAATGATGAATAAATAACCAAAAACGTTGAAAAAGGGTGCAGGAAAGGGTGGGAAGAGGGATGTGTAGGGAATTGACACCGGATTGTGCGCTCCATTGCAATTAAATTAAATTAGACTCTAAGGTAGTATTAAATAAGTAATAAGAAATATAATTAAGGATGGTAAGTTTGCCGTAGCGAGAGTGAGGCATGGATAATATTTTATTACGGAATTTAAGCGCAGCCATTATGTCAGGAAGGCCAGTTACCCCGCCATCGCTTTTGGCGCGGAGTGGGGAGTGCCCCCTCGCCAACCTTCGGACGCAAAAAGAGGTATTATCTGTTGCTTCGTCCATAAGGTAGACGGGTTGGAAAACATTAAAAGAAATTCCTGAAGTCAGGGAAGGAAAGACACAGAACGATCCAAACTGTTACCCGAAGGTTATTTAAGGCCACTGAGCACAATAGGGCCCTTAGTTATGCTCAGTGTAATGTATTGATGTTACTGCCCGTACCGGAAACCTGCCCTTGAAAGATGTAAGTCCATTTTTCTCTTTTCTCGATGTTCTGTATTAATGCCCTCTCTTGCTACGGTGATTGGTTAAAGAACACTCATTATGTGAAGATAAAGGGTTGGTATTTCGAATTTCTGTTTGGAAGATTTCTATGAACTTGCTGAATTTCAAATGTGATTCAAAGTAATTGTGGCAAGGAAAAGGATTTAAGTGTAGAACTGTTGGTTGCTGGATAATTCTATGAACTAATCGCATATGTGTCCCAATTCTAGTGCTGATCTTTGAATCCAATTTGCTTAAGTAGAACAGAATATAATGTTCACTGACTTCCTTTTTCTATCGCAAGGTTTTGTACAAACGTAACTCTCAACATTTTTTTGCCGTGTTCTTTAAGATATTACAATCACAAGTTTGAGCTTTGCACAAAACGCGAGACACATCATGCAGCAGTCGGTCAAATGCACTGAGCTTATCACGTCAACGTTCGTTAGGGATCGTCCCATAAAACACGTGGCTGGGTCTAGGAGGGGGGAAGGTTGCTAGAAGGCTACGCTGCGCTGTGTGGGGGGGAGAGGGAGGGGGTGTACGAGCCAGGCAACGTAGCATTCCATTCATATTATTTAAAATAGTGGGAGGGAGTAGGCAAACGTTATACGTTGAGCCTAAAAGCTCTAAAAAATGGATCGCTAGGAAACAATGGCTCTAAGGACGAATGTGGCATATTGCACCGCGTTTCTCTGCTCGCTTCTATTATCGCAGGGCGAGGTGACTTGAGAACGGTTCCATCTGTGTTTGGCAATTCTCAGTTCATGCCATCTCCCATCATAATAAAATAACCTTGAAGGAATTTTTCAGTACTCAAGAGTTGCGAAAGAACATACACGTGTAAACGAAACTGCACACTCTGTTTTACCTGCTTGCAGATGGTGCTGTATCTTTGATACTGTAATTATTTTTAATGCCTTTTTTTGGTTTTACGCATCGTCGATATCGAGATTAGAGGCGCAAAAGGGCTGGGGACAAGGAACGGGAAGGAACCATCCCGACATATGCCTGCAGTGATTAGGAAAATTCAAATCTGGATGGCCGAACGGCGATTCGAGCTCGCGTTCTCCGAATGCTAGGGCAGAGCGTTTACGTTTACCCACAACGCTCGGTCCAATTTTATGAGAATAATGAAAACTTATGCAATTATGCGTGCCTGCCAATCTACAGTCTGTAATTACTACATAAGTTCTTCAAATCGACAGTGAGTGTTGAGTATCGACATGTGAGTTGCTATAGTTACTGCATTGTTCTTCAATATATGTAGACTGATAAATCGATTAGTTTGTTGCACATCTCTCTATAACACAAAGGACACGAACGTACACGTTTTCGGTAAAATAGAACAACTAACAGAAAATAATAACTTGTGCTTGCATGCTATTTACAATGATCGCTCCTTTGACGGAGGCTCGTCTTTGACGTCTACTAATCGATCAGCGTATCGACTTGCGAGTTAGTTTGTTCCAGTAATAGCTTGAATACAACAGATAGCATTTGCTGTTCTTTAAACTGTTGCAGCGAGCGTTATCTCCACCGCATTAACCACGTCCGATTTTGTTTTATTGCAGTAAAGACCACAAAGAGACAGATTGGTGATGTGTTATCTAAGGACGATTACAGAGATAAAACATTACTTGTAAACAATTCGAAATTCTTCCTTCAGTAAAAGTTAAGGCGCAAGAGAAGTTAGGTAATGATTCGAAATTTCGCGTCTTCAGATTCTGTCAAATGCTGGATAGTTTTTAGTCGATGTCGGTGTGTATGTTTGCCTGTTCCCTGGTTGCAAAAGATTTTTGTCCCTCAGAAATACTAAGGATAAAATTTAAATATGAATTAAATTGTTGATCCAACTTTATATACATACATGTTTATTTAGGTTCTTTCTGTTTAATTTTATTAATTTTCTAAGGTCTGCGAATGCAGAAAATGGGCAAGGAGAATTTTACGAAAACCGAACAGCAAAAGTCATAGTATGGTATATTTCTAACTATACTTTGCTTTAACACAAGAACCTGCAAACAGATTGTTCATGAAATATCAAAATTTCACGATCTTTCTCAGACTTCTACGTTCATTAAATTCTGGATTTTTTACTGTTCAAAAAATACTGATGGAAAAGTAGCATGAATAAGGTTGTGTAAATTAAAATTTACGGACAGGAAATCTTTGTAGAAGTTTTCACACAAGTACGAAACGAGGCTGTTGATAAAAATGAAATGGTTGTAGATCGACCCTATCCTGTATGTCAATGTGTGTATGATCGTTTGGGCCAAATAGGACGACGTTGAGCCTTCGTTTGGCTCGACTTTGCTATGGATGTGTACACATCCTTGTTGCAGGTAGGACTGACAACCTATGATTCGACTTACAGTTTAACGTGGCATCTGAACCGTGGGAGCTTTCTGGCGTTCTTCGCATTACACAGCAAGCTAGGCCAGAGGTGAAGGTTGACTTTAGAGCCTATGAAAATCCCAGCCGAGACCGATATTCGAACTGGGAACCTTTCGAACTCCAGTCAGACGCCTCAACCACTGAGACACCAGACCACGTATCCTATATATAACATTTCTGTTTACCGACATCTCTTTTTCTACACTAATGCAAAGCATACAGAGATGAACAAAGTATCAATGAATAGAATTATTTAACATTTCGGACACTGCCTACCCAATTTATATTGAAACATATTACTTGTTTAAAACTTGGATTAAAGGTGTGTCCACGGGCGGCAAGGACGCAGTTAACCTCACCGCAGCGCCTGTGTGGACGAGACGCAGACCGCCGCGCACAGCCGTCGCTTTGGAAGAGGTTAGAAGTAGCCGAGATAATTCTTTTGTAAACAATATATTTATGTAACAATAAAAAATAAAGATGATTGTTACATTCTGACATCAAATATCATATTGTAAATGGTAAATACATTTTCATTAGTAAACTCTGCTGTTTTGTGTATATGTTACACTCAAAGACCGAAAACGTTCATTGAGCAAAAAAAAAAGACCACAATTAGTTCTGGTTTCTTGAAAGCGCCCACAACACGTTGTGGTTTAATAGCATCTAACTCTTTACGTTCTAGACGAATCGGTCCAAGGTGTATTTCATTACGTATGATTCTTCTTACCGTCGCGTTACAAGTATCTAAAAGAAAAGTGTGAATCGTCATGTGTGGAGAATGCAACCTGGACCAGACGCAAATTTCGCGTTGTGTCATTTTTACTTTTTAGTTAGCCGCAACGCTTTCTGACTGTTATTGTAAGTGCGATAACGCGAATAAAGTGTTGTGGCTGTTTTCAAGAAACCATACCGCGTTGTGGTCGTTTTTTTTCGCTCAATGAGAATTGGTTTTTCTTTTATTGGGGCTTTATGAGCAGTATACGGGGTAATTGGAGGCGGAAGACGGTAGAGGACAAAGAAAAGAAAGCAAATCATCCGTGGGCTTTTGAAGGAACATCCGCAGCATCCACCTTCACTATAAATGATCGAATCGGTGCTCTAACAAACATCCTTTCAAATGCCAGGTTTACCAGCTGGATTCGGAGTAGTAGACTGGTAGTTGTTTCGTGACTTTCTGCGGCGGGACTCGATTGAGTCGAACACGACGCCTCTCCTGAGTCACGGTGCAGGCTCCAAATGCGACCGCCTGCTGGGCTGGCCTAGTTAACCAGTCGGCAGGCGGATAATTAGCCATTCCATAAATCACAACCGGCCTGCCACCCACCAGCTGTACAGCCAGCTATACAAATCAGCGCTCAGGTCTATCCTGGAGCAAAAACTCCTGCGCCGAAACTACTCTACCGAGCAGAATATATTACTGAATGCCTCAAGTCGAGGCACGTCTATATGCAAAACACTGGCTTCTTCCCTTTTAACGATCCCTATACACAATAGTATAAGGTGGTGTAATTATAAAAGCTTAACCTTTATTAATGCTGTTTATGAATCACAGATATTCTCGTTCAGTCTTCCGAAAATGATTTGGCAGGTAAGTTACGGCGTGGACAATTAATACACTGCGTCAATCAACTAGAAAGTCGAGGCACAAGACGGCGATGAAACTAACATGAAGCGCAAGTTCACAAAGATTGAAGGAAAAATCGCTAGGACAGGCCGAAACCTGGAACATAAAGCAGAAACTGCCAAGATGGAAGCTTCTCCCTTAAACCACTGGGGCAGGAGTGACTCGCAGTAAAGTGAATATTGTCGAAAGGGGTCTCGCCAACGATTCTCTTTGCGACTGTGGCAATATCCAGGACGAGCGACATATTTTCAGTTATAAAATAAATAATCCAAAAGTAATAACTACTGGTTGATTTTAGATTAGAGGCTCTCAACCTGGGGGGGGGGGCTAAAAATATATCAGAGGTCGCGTTGTGTGAGCTAGGTTCACCGCCCTAGTGGGCAATACATCGTCCTCGTTTTATCTTAGAGTTGAAAACCTTTATTCTAACATTGCTTAATTAGTGAGTTTGAGATGTCATTGTTAGCACTGTCAAGATTTTAATAATAAAATTGTGTCCGGGAATGGGAGTGTGAACGTTTCGTTTGACAGAAGGTGGGGCGCGGTAAGAAGAACCTTGGAAACCCGTTGTTTAGACCAAGAAAAAAGTTTTATCCTTTGCTTAGTTTGGGACACGGGAAGATTTGTGTGGCTGGAATCAAAAGGAAGAAGATCTGATAAATGTGCGGTATCTCTGAAGATACAAAATGCTAATTGTGTGTGTGTGTGTGTGTGTGTGTGTGTGTGTGTGTGTGTGGATGGGAGTGGCGAGGGAGGCACCACAGCAGAGATTTCCTCCTGCAGATAGCCTTTTCAGACACTGAGCACCGGAATTTTTGGAAGTTACGAGCGGATAAGGTCGGCGAGACGTTTTACGGCGCTCCTTTCGGATCTCTGGAGTACGCGCTACCGTCGGAGAAATATCCAGGACGCAAGCAATAAGGCAACGAATATGTTTCCTTCTACTGTTTGAAAAGTCTCTCATAGAAACTACAATATTGTTTGACGATTGCGAAGGATGAGTTGATTGAATTCATGACCATTCAAGAGGACACGGATAAAAATAACATTTGCAGATTTAGATACAGATTTTCGTTATGATGTTACTTAAAAAAACAATACAACAACGAGAGTTAAGAAACACTTCAATACAAACAGAGCGTTCACGTTGAAAAATGGCGCTACGCTGGCCCAGGTTTGGTCAAGCATTATGAAATCATTCTCCCATAAGTACGTTCAATTCTTTGACTGTGCAAGACAATAAGTGGTGTTTGTAAACCATGTACTGTTTTCTTTCCCACTCTGTCGCGTTTTATACAAAAGATTGTAACAACCGCATTTCGATATCAGTCATCCAAAATATGACTTAACCAGTTTTCTCATTTAAAGTGTGGTAAAGTTTTTTGCTGTATCTTTGCACTGGTCTTCATAAATAATTTCCAAATACGAATACAGTGATTTTTCCACTTCTGATGGCCTGTTTCGAAACCAATTTTTTGAATCTTCAACCGCAAACAGGATGTGAAGCGATTTCGCGCATATGCTTTCCAATGAGTTAAGCAATGCGCGATATTCATAGCTGCTAGCCACTGTCCTATCTTTTGCAATATTAGTCATTAATCTCATTTCCCGCATATTCTTTGCAATTTTCGAAATTATTCTTCTCGGCAGTTTAAAACTATCGTTGTAAATGCTACGTCCCTTAAATAATAATCTTCTTGTTTGTAAACTTTTGGATGGTCGTGTTCATCTCGTAGCTTGCATTACCTGGCATCTTAACCAGATATGATTCGAGATTCTTTCCGAAGTACCTTGCTGTCGACGTACTTGGGCGTCTTAAATTACGCCCTCTTAGCGTCCTTTGTAATTAGCTATCAAGCGACGAAAGTTTCTTGCCCTGTATTAATTTTCTCGTCAATATTCCCATTTTAGGTGGACTATTTTGAGAATTACCTTCTAGTATTTTTCGCTTGGCCATGTTATGTTTAAATATCGGAGTCCATTGCATTTTAGGTTAATAACGTGCCCGCAATTTAAGCAGATTAAGTGAAAGCTGCCACATCTGCATAAGCTAGCCACTTGATATTATCTGCAGCGTTGGCAAGCCTGAGGCTGTTTTTCTCTCATATATAATAAACGTTAAATTTGTGGAGCAGAAACAGCTGAACTATATATACTGAGATAATGTCATTATTTGGTAAGTGAGATTAAACCGTTAGAAAAGGGAGAATAAAATTTTATGGATATAGTAAGCAGCATAATGAGCATTTTATATGTGAGAAGTATGTTATCGTCAAATACTAGTATATCAAGATGCCTAAAGAATTGTTGTGATACTGTATGCGTGTAGTTCAGCATCTTTTCGAAGTGAATGTTGGACCCTGAAAAGGTCATTGAAAATTTTGAAATTGTTAATAATAAAGGGCATAAGTAAAATGCAAAATAAACACGTTCTCTAAATGACGGATCGGTTAAGTGAGTTGCCTAACTCTATGAGACGTATGGAATTTAATAATTTCTTAGTGGACGGAAGACTGGAACGCAAGAATTTTAGATAATTATAACGAGTATTTGAAGCAGATAATTGAAGATGTATCTGCAGTTTTAATGTGGAAATGAAGAGATCTAACGTCAAGACGCTTTTTTTTTACATGATTTAATGTCCTATTTTTCTTAATCTTCCGAGTGAAAAGGTGGCAAATTGATTTAATACCTCTGTTCGAAATACAAGATAAACGCCATATGAACGTTCTCTTTGTCAAATATGACTTAACTGTCAGCCTGGTTAGAAGCCTTAACATCAGTCGTTAAATGAAGAACGCTGGAAAATTTGTTTAATGTTTTCGGATACTGACATGTTGATATAATGCTTTCAGCTGCTATGAGGGTTAAGTGTAGTCACCACTGCAACTTGCCTCGTGTACTTTTTAATTTTGTCTCAGTTTGGAGCAGTTGAGTTCGCAAATTGTTTCCAAAGATGCTCTGCATTATCGCATGTATGAGTGACGCTCTAAAATTGCGGTCTACTAATAAAATTTATTGTATTCGGCATGTCATTATCTTTTCATCAAAAGCTGAAGTGTCGATAGTTCACTGTCAAGATAGTACAACATCTGGCTGCTTGTTTTATACGTCCATCGGTTGTTTTATCAAAATGAAATTTTAATTGAAGATTGGTTATTGCCTACGTAAAAGCTGCCGCAACTGGGAATCGCCAGCAATGAAGTGATCCGTGGTGCGAGCGGCGCTACTGCGCATGCGTCAATAGTTCGCATTGTAACAGTGCAGACGCGGCAAACATTAAGGTACTTGCGACATAATTTGGTAGAAAATCCAGTCGCAGTGTATGGCTCTATTACTATTCCTCTATTATAATCGCATTTCGATAAAATAACAGAATATTATGTAAGTCACGCAATTTGTTCTCGTACTGGCATACTCTCGATTCACATTCCGTAATTTAGAAAGGGTTATCAACAGTCCTTCATCGTAATGCAAATTTCTCGAACATTATTGTGCTTTACTTCATGTCACTGTGGTGATGACAGATGCTGCCCCATTGCTTAGGCGGCAGGCACCAAACTACAGACTGGAATCTAGTTGCTAATATCTAGGCGAACTCAAGGATTTTTCAGAAAACTGAACACATGGAATGACCAACAATAGAAAGTCAAAGCCAGTGTGTTCACAACTATGATACCGTAGAAGATATAACAGCCGCACGATACACTTTGCATTTGTTGCAATCCACTGTTTTTTGTCTGAATGGGACAGTGAATGTTAATGTCGTTGTTATCATATTGCTCCATTTGTTTTCACTGTTAATCTTGCTCCAGATGTTCTATTCAGGAAGCTCAACGCTAAACAAAAATAAGGTTCGCCATGAGATCAGCTTGGCGTTTTTTACAGTGGCCCGCTCAGTTCTTGGATTTCAATTCTGTTTAATGTCTGCGTGGTGAGAGAGATAACACCTCTGGCATTCACCTTTTTCGAATCTTCACGAATAGCGTAACATAGCCATAACAACAAGGTGACAGGTATGATAGCTCAGTTCTATGATGGGATCAAGGGTTTTATTACCTCTGTAAAAACATGCTCGTTTATGTAAATTACTCTTAGAAGTCGTGATTGCTTCCGATTAGACATAAAACTGTAGGTCTTCTTTATCATTAATTACTGTATTACGTGAAGGAGAGGTGATGAATACTGAGGCAGATTACGCGACGAATTCAAACTCTGTCAATGCCTCTGAACTGCCCTTGCGGTCAATCGGCCAATAATTCCCCTTTAAGCACAGCAGATTGTCAAAGTCATGCGTAGAACAAGTGAGGCTGTTTTGATGGGACCTCGTATTTCTTACTGCTGATGGTGATAAACAGGTGTCCCCTGCTGACCTGCAACCCGCTAGATTAGTTGTGTCCTGCGTGAAGTCGGGTCATTTCGTCGACCTTACTTACTAAATTAAAACTTTGGGTCAATACTGGCATGGTCTTCTCACAACCCAACTACGCCCAAAGGCCTGCAAGGATTCTAACGCACCGCACAGATATACTGATAGAAAAGACTTTCGAATTATGTTCTGCACGGGGTTTGAACTTTGCTTAGCAATTTGAATAATAATAAAAAAAGCCAGAGTCACTAGCACTTCAATATGTGGAAGGACTATTTCAGTCGTTCAACATTCTGCGCATGCAGAGTTATTTGTAAGTATAAGTTTGAAGCTAGTAACAACCGTTTACCGATTAGTATCTCGGAAAAAAGATATGTGGAGCCGTCAGAAATTAGTGAAAGCCATAAAAAAAACTGCCTTGTGAGGAAATGCTGCCAGAAATGAGAGTCAGTAAATGAAGTAATCATTCTCAGATGACCTAAACAAGCAGAAACTTAAACAAACAACCCAAAGATTGGTTGGATCCTCCCGAATGAGGCGTATTAAGCCATCTTGTCAGAGGTAGGAAAGCGAGCTCTGACCCCTATAGTCTAACGTGGAATCCGAACCACGGAACAACCTGGCGTAGTTCATATGATCAAAAACTCCTGCGTTCACCGAGATTTGATCCCCTAACCGGAGCAGCGAACTTTTGAAAGTAAGTACCTCCACTTTATTAAAAAAAAAAAAAAAACGTGAACCCTTTCAATCCCTCAAGCCTCGCTAGTCCAAGTACATAAATCTAACCGCAACGCTAACGCCGACCATTGAGCTACCATACCGCTCATGTCAAGAATAAAAAGCACTACATTCATCAGGTTTTAAAAAAAAAAAAAAAAAAAAAAAAAAAAAAAAAAAAAAAAAAAAAAAAAAAAAAAAAAAACTTTACAACCTCATCGACCACTATGGTCATTAGAGGCGTGAGATGGTAGGAGGCAAGGAACGTGAAGGAAATAGAGCATAGCGTTTCAATGGAATCATCCCGGCAATTGTCGGGAATGATTTAGGAAAACGATGGAAAACCGAAATCTGGATGGCTGGACTAGGATTTGAATCCGTGTCCATCCCTCAACTACTAAGCTCTGTCCGAGCCAAACGAATGTTTTCCCCATAGACTACGTAAGACCGAGCGTGATGGTGTAACGGATAGCGTTCTGGCCTCGCATTCGGGAGGACGGCGGTTCGAATCCTCGTCCGGGCATCCAGATTTGGGTTTTCCATGGTTTCCCAAATCACTCCAGGCAAATGCCGGGATGCTTCCTTAAAAAGGCCATGACCGAATTCCTTCCCATTCCTTGCCCCCATCCTTTCCTGTCTCTAAAGACCTCGCTATTGAGAGACGTTAAGCAGTTAAAAATAAAAGACTACGTAAGCAAAGTGGTGCCAGTGCATGGGGAAAACAGGAATTCATCGTAATTCTTTCTCGCTCCTGCCCTAATGATATCGATATTTATTAGTTGTATAGCCCTAGAAAATAAATATTCATTGTTTTTTGTCACTGAGATAAACTTTTGACCTAAGCTCAAAATATTTTGTTGACACTTATACATGTATCTTTCTCTTTACCAATTTTTTTCCTTACGCAGAACATGTAGATGAACAAGTTAAATATACCCCTGATTCAGAGCGCCCCTTTAAATTCTCCCAGTATTCTCTCGCTAGCTTCGTGGCTGGTGGGGGCCGCTGTAGATGAATCTCTGTTATGTGGTAGGAACGTCTCTGTTAAACTGGAGAGCAAGTTGTTTGCGAGAGAATCCCTCACAACCAAGTTAGCGTTC
>JARYHS010011408.1:36880574-37415055 GCA_031002005.1 Vandiemenella viatica
AGATGTATTGGTGCATTGTGTTTAAGAAGTTCTATTGAAGTGCTGATAATCTTTCATTCTAATTCTGCTTCTTGTATTAAACCATAGTAAACAGATGTTACAACATTTTTTCAATAAAATGTTTTATTTACAATAATAGCTCATTAAAAACTTTCTTTAGAAAGAAATGCTTATTCTCTGAAATGTTGATTTCATCTGGAATGTGTATTGAAAAAATGTACTGATCATTACCTTCCTTTGTAATTGTGAATTCATTGTATTTTCCAATAACGGATGCAAATTTGCTTTATCTAATTTGCAGAATTATTTAACTAACATTCTTTAGACAATTGGTACCACTGCTGATATTTTGATTTTTCACAATATTATTCGAATTTTTTAAGTGTTTACTTGTGAGGTGTCGATGTCATGGAGCCCGTTGCAAGTTAGTCTTCCAGAATAATGCAAAGTTGTATTTAGATATTGTCTGACATACATTTTACATTGTAAAAACTGGCTGATAGCCATATTTTAGCACTGTGTGATTTAAAATGATATAATATTCATCCCCTTTTCAAGGAAATTGATCAGTACCACAATCCCCTATATACTGGAAAGTTTGAGGGCGGCTTTAGTTAGATCAAGACGACAGGAAAACTTCAGCAGAAGGGTGGCGACTAACCTAAAATCACGATAATTTTTGAACTAGGGGCAAAGAATTCCGTCATGCACTTTTGAAGAAACAATCCCGGCACGAGCCTGGAGTGATCTGGGGAAACCAAGGAAAACTCAAATCTGGATAGCCGGACGGGGATTCGAATCCGTGTCCTCCATAATGCGAGGCCAGAGCGTTACCATCACCGGTCAGGCTAGGTCAGATATTCTTGTCGATGCAAGTATAAATCCCGGAACTACTACCCTGTTGACTTGCTTTGAAATTTGAACAAAGAAAAGAAGTTAGGTTTTACCCGTGCTTTCCCTGATCACTGATTACCAATGTGCGCAGAAATAAAGGCGAGTTTCACTATCTAGGATCTAGCGCCAGGGGAACCCCGCTGCCCGCCGGGTCGTCGTGATTGTTGCGTCGAGCGCCCGCTACTGGCGCTGCGGTCGCCGTGGCGGCTCCAGTTCCCGTCGAGCTGGAGGCTGGCCAGTGTCTGCACGGTCGACCGCGGTGTCATGAGCAGGTGCGAGTGCTGAGGCGCGTGCGCTAATCTGTGAGACGCTGCGCTGATTGACGCCTTAATCCCGCCGCGCGCTGACGCCGTCTGCCACTAATACCGGCGTGACGGATGAGGAGCATTACGCTGTTCTTCTGATATTCTTCGCACGTCTGTAATCGCCGAGAGCCGAGGTAACTTTCCATTGCGAGAAATTTTCTATAACAACACTGGAAATAAGGTTTGCAGTAAAGTGGTCACTGAGTTTCACAAAAAATGGTCTTGGACCCTAGAGACGTTTGGTGACTTACTTATCCCACTTTCAGTGTCCTAGTTTCCACTACCATTATTAAAAGTAAATAGCGGAAGAATCCTAAGTGATTACCGGTACTATGTGACAAGTTATTGCAATTGCTTTAGAACATATCATTCTATTATTAAAAGTACTGTTTCGAACCACAGCTTTCCATCATATTCAGGCTTTTTTTAAGAGCTATTTGTTTAATTTGTATAATCTTATGAGGTAATCTTAGAAGGCTCATTATTCTACTGTTCCACACGCATCTTGTCTTCCGTTGTTACTTTTGCAGATCTCTTTAAAGAACATCTAGTATAAATTATATGCAATTCTAAAATTGCAGTTCAGAAACTCCTGCTTTAAATTATACTCATTTTTAGTGTGATCTATGTGTCAATTGTTCACAACATTTGTATTCATTTAGATACGTTTAAGTCTGTTCTGATTACTTGTACATTAGCACTAGAGAAACTCTTCTTAATAATGAGGTGTGATATCGCACAAGCTGCCAATGAAGCGTGTCAACAGGTCTTAGGTGTTTTGTGGAAATGAAATTAAAAGAAATAAGTAGCGTAAAATACAAGCATTAATATCTTGTTAATGATTTTGAGGAGGCGAGGGGGGGGGGTTGCCACATCAGTTGTTTCTAATTAGCAGTCTTAATGCTGGCTGACATTATTACAAGCAACAAGATGAAATCAGTTCAAACATCTCACCCAACGTTTCTCAACGTTTTTCAATGTCGAAAACAGATCTACGGACCACAAACTTTACCTACCAGTATGTGTATGTTATTAACAGTTGGGTCTATTGTCTTGTACCCCTAAACATAATTAATCTAAAAGCTTGTTTTGAATTGGAAGTTTTCTTCTAAAAGTGAATTATAAATTGAACAGGATCTTAATATTTATCATCCAAGTCTGCGGACCAAAGGTGTTCCGCGGACTTCAGATTGAGACTTGCTGCTCTAACCAATATAAATGAAGCGAATGTATATACTTTTAATTTTAAACTAGCAGTGCAGCTTCAGAATTGGAAGGGAATACCCGTCATTTGTTTGCTTTAGTGTGCATTCTTGTGCGAATTACATTTTTACTACGTGTGTGCAACAGTTATCAAATAGTTAGGAAAGCTACCTGAAAAGCTCATAGATCGCGGTTTCTCTTTAAATACAACAACTTACGAAATTTCTTTGACTTTTTCCTCGAATCTCGGATCTTCGCGCTCATAAAACTGGAATGTATTCTTTTCCTGATAATGTTGTCCTTATGTAACTCGTGTGTAATTTTCTTCAGAATATAGGTGAGAGTACTCTGTGCGTTGCTCATTAACTCTTGAGCAGCCGCTTTCTCTGTGCGGGCACCATACCGTGTGTCCCTTGAACCGAGCAGCTGTTAGCAGCGTTGCTCCAGGTTCTCGTTTTGAATGGTCGCCAGCCACGCCCCTAGGGACGCCTGAAGATACCGTTGCGTGACGTCACGAGGCTGTAATTGACGCGGCGGTGTTTTTGGTCTTCAAACTCACCTCATCTCATCTGTTATCTCTGGATGGTCTCTAATGTCTTCTGATATAGTACATAATGCCGTCTTTCCAAATTGTTTCAGTAGAGCCCTTCCAATGTGATGCTTCTTACACAATTGTGGCAGTAACAAAACATTGTACGAGATGGCTTGGAAAATGTTTTGAGGAATCGTTTGGTTTTACAATAAGAAGTGTTTACCTTTAATAGTGTTGAAATGCGGCTATTGTCGTCATTATTAAGATTCCAGTAGAAATCTGTGTAAAATTAAAACAAATGTAAGGGAAGAAGTAAAAGTTTGCCACATAAAATTACTTGGCATTGACAAAGCAAGCAGAATATTGAGATATAATAGCACTAGCAAAAGAACCTGTTGCTGAGACAGAAACCTTTCGTTGCCAATGTCGACAGTAGACTTATTAAAAAATACGGATGGAAATAAGCCTAGAAATTCAAAGATGTAAAAAAAAAAAATTAAATAAATTGAACTATATTCTACTGTTTTCACTGATCTGGTGAACGGCTTTGTTGTGTTTGACATTCAGGAAGACACCAGTTCGATACTCTGTTTGGCCACTCTAATATGCTCTAAATCATTCGAGGTGAATGGCGGGATGGTTTATTCAAAAGGCATGGCTGACTCCCGTTCCGTTCCTTATGCATCATTATCTTCGAGCCTTGATAACTGATGTATTTATATGTATAGTTTTTTAGTGCCGCAATGATCTTAAAAATAAATAAGAAATGAATGCTTTGAGAAAACTACGGAGGAAGGATTGTAGAAAAGAAGAGAGAGAATGGGGGACATTTTTTTAAGACTTACCAAATTGATATGTTTACTAATAAAAACACAGGTGGTCGGAATTTATTGTGAAGGAATATTACAGATGAGAAAAGATTAGTACAGGATGAATTGTTAGAAAACGCCACGATACCAGTGCAGAGACGATAAAAACAGGGAAAATATATTCATTTTACAAAAAGACAACTCAAAAGCGTTGTTACGGGTCCTTTTGCCACAATGATTTCGCTATGTTGCTTGTAACTCTGGGATCTGTATAGTCATCATTTAGCCAACTTCGTTGTACCGTTCATAGCCATAGAATTTTAGTTTTAGAGGTCTGGTGGTTTTTACTTGGAAGCGGGTAGAATAGTTTGCTGCAAATTTAGGTAATTTTCCACCAATTATTCTCATTAGCTTTTATTGTACAGCTCGATGTCGTCTGAGACATTACGTTCGTCACATACATTTGCCTTCTGACACTAGGCCCACGGCAAAACTCTGATAGTACTACCTCCAGAGAGTAGGAGCCTGCTTCAGTTTGCTTGCGATAAAACATTGGGGAATCCCGGTAGCTCCGCCACCTCAGAAACAGCTGAATGACTCGTCCAGGATGCATCACCACGTCGGCTACAAGCAATGAATTTTGAATTGAATTTAGTTGCGATGTAATGCATACACCGGTGGAAGTTTCCCTAGTCATCTGTTTACCCCTTTGATTTCGTTCTTCTTCTTTGTTATTATTAACTTAAATACTTTGAATGTAACTTCCTCCACCCATCTGCTTTTGCCATTTTCAAATTTTAATTTTAAATTCCTTTAGCGTTTTTAATAAATTATTCATCATTTCCCTCGGTAATGCATTCCAATCCCTGACATCCTTACTAACAAAAAGAAAATTTTCCACAGTGTTACTGTACATTCAGGAAAACCGTTCAAATTTAAATTATAAATACTCGTTTCTAAACCTGTCGAAAATGATGAGTTGAAAGCAGTGTTTTGGCAATTCATTCCTTCGCAGTTGTTTAACTTAATAGAATTGTTATCAAATAATGCTCATACCCTTGATTTTCCTATGACTTAATGTTATATATACTTTGAATTCAACTCTTCCATTGCACAATCATCTTCGTAATTAATACTTATGATTATTATTATTACTCCGCGATTCACTAAAAGTGTGTGGCGAAATGGTTACCTGTCTTAATGGATGGACTGAAATTTTAATTTAAAGGGAAAAAATATTGAACCACAGATATCACGCGGCCGGCACGATGACCAATGTGGCCTAATATTAGTACTGATTATTTATTCAGAGATTATTATTACCGTTAATCTCATTGCAATCCTTATTGCAATGAATTGACGTCATCTTCCGTTAGCCTACTTATGTTTTTTTATTATTAATATTTTTAAAGAAGTGCTTCTCTTGTCAGTGTTTTCGGACGTCGAAACATACTCGGTTATCATTGCAACATTTTCTAAACTCATAGGCGCTTATGTCTGAGAATATTACCTCTACGAACCGTCTTGTAACTTTTCCGCCAGTTTGTGGTGGTTCCATATTTTCTTTTTTTATGAGGCTAATGACAATGCGGTTTTCGACGATTGGACTGACTTTCACTTCCGTCACAAGCGTTCAACAAATAAACTCAGCGCACGGGTAGCTGCCTCTCAGCCAGCACTACCAACTTTTTCTTTTATTTTATCAGACACTAAATTCAAATTTTAAAATAAATTTGAGCATCAGTGATATGTAATTGTGGAGGCAAAAAAATTACATCTTTTGGACTATATGCTACTCTTGGGAACTGTGATCAGTGCGACAGATCACAAAATCGAGGATCGAATCCGCGACACAGTGACTGATTTTATCGTTCGTTCCCCACTGTTGAATGAACTAACAGGGCTGGTTGAGGTTTCAAGTAGGGATGTAACAGATATGCGCAACTATAGTCTAAAATCCTACTACATACTGCATACTACACTGCAATATATATTATTCTTTTCTTTTTATACGAGATTCTGCCCATCGTCGCTTATCTAAAACAAAGTAGTTGTTTTTTTTCTGACGATCTTGCAATAAAATTAACAATGACCTGAACGGTTTTATTACCTAGGCTACGAATTTACAAGTTTGAACTTGCATGTAAAGCGGCCTATTCACAGTACAACTTATAGGACATCCGTGTAGAACTATCGTACAATGCGCTTACCATTCACGCTAATAGAAAGGGTTCAAACAAATGTTTCAAGCAATCCTTTCCACTTATACTTTCTACCGGCACACCATGTGTCCTTATCGCTCACTATAGTAGGATGTTTCCTCCAATATCCATAGCTTGTTGTAGGGTTGTAACGGAAGTCATCTTTGCAGATGCGGATGTTCAATGCTTGACATCCGCGGATGCGGAAGTGGAAAAATAAATTTATAATTATTTATATTTTATTAAAAATAAACTTAAAATCAAAATCAGTATATTTTTTTATGTCAAATTATACATTTTCGGAAGTTACGTCTATTTTCATATAATACTGCACATTGATTTATTTTTTGCCTCATCTTTTTACAACAAAAAACATGGGATGATTTCACAAGTGAATTAAACTATTTACATAACGACACAAGCGTTTAAAAAAACAATTATTTCAAGCGTCAAGCCACGCCACCACACATCTCCGTGCCCGCCACCTGCCTTTCCACCGCTCTAACGGTCCATTTACAGTACAACTTGTAGGACCTACGATCATCCGATTTTCGATAAAGAACCTTGATGGGCCTTGAAAAGGGTTAGAGAACTACATGCAGGACGTGTTGGATGTAAGGACTCCTAAACAACCAACACGAGTCCTTGCTGTCCGACAAGCTGCGGTTTTAGATAAAGATTGGAGGAAAAATCTTTCGAATTGGCGATAAGGGCACATGGTGTGCCGCGAGAAAGTAAGAGTGGAAAGGATTGCTTGGAACATTTTGTTTTTACTAGCGTGAATGGGTGAGCGCATCCTATTGTAGTTCTATACGGATGTCCTGTAAGTTGAACTGTGAAGAAGGCGCTTTACTTTACATGTAGGTTCAAACTTGTAAATTCGTCGCTTAGGTAATAACACCATTTAGTTCATTGTTATTTTCATTGCAAGATCGTCAGAAGAAAACAACCACACTGTTGTCAGCTAAGAGACGACGGGCAGAACCTCGTATAAAGAAAAAAGAATAATATATATTGCAATCTAAACAAAACATCCGCCATACATCCGCAATAAATATTGCGGATGCGAAAGCGGATGTGCGATTTCTCACTAAAGTTTCGCACATGCGGATGCGAAGATCCGTTACATCCCTAGCTTGTTGGACAGCAAGGATCCGTTTTGTTTGCCTGGGAGTCCAACAACATCCAACACGTCCTACATGTATTCCTGTAACTCCTTTCACGGCCCATCAAGAGTTCTTTATCAAAGATCGGATCATCGTAGGTCCTACAAGTTGTACTGTGAATGCGCCACTAAAGCGGTAGGAAGCCGGGTGGGGAGCACGGAACCGAGCGCGTTGGGTGAGCGGCCTCGCATTCGGGAGGACGTTGGTTCGAATCCCGCCCGGGCAAACAGTTTTGGATTTTCCATAATTTCCCCTAATCACTCCAGACGAATGCTTCCTTTAAAATACCATGGCCGAATTCCTAGCCGTTCCTAGCCTCCATGCTTTCCCTCCTCTAATGACTTAGACGCCATAAGCAAAGGAGGGGAAAAAAAGCGAATACGGAGATTTGCGGTGGCGTGGTCCTTGTGCTTGACGCTTGAATTAGTCACGCCAAGAACCCCGCGAAATTCTTATGATAAAGATTGGTTTTTAGATGCGTGCGTAGTTATGTAAATAATTTCTTTAACTTGTGAAATCACCCCACCTTTTCTTTTTTTGTTAAAACATAAGGCAAAAAATAAATCAATATGGCAGTATTATATTGAAAAGATAAAGTTTGGCATGAAATATATACTCATTTTTATTTTAAATTTATTTTTGATAAAATATTAAAATCTAAATAATAATTTATTTTTTGATATCCGCTTCCGCAAAACATCCGCTTCCGCGGATGTAAAGCACTGAACATCCGCAGAAATCAGGATCCAAGGCATCCTATCTCCCTTAAACTTAATCTCCACGGTGTCATAGCCCAAGTACGGTGACAGAAGGAAGGGCAAGGAGTATATTAAGTGCAAAACCAAGAAGAATTGCATACTCTCTTCTTAAATTGTCCCAAGCTAATGACTATTAAGTCAGCGACGCTATCCGAAGACGTATGGGAAAATATTAAGCACAAGAATCTGTTATGTGTATTTTTCCAATGTCAGCAATCGGACTGTTGCAAATGGATTCCAAACGCCACTACGACAACGATTAAACACTTAGATTTTTAGACGTGATTAAAATGGACTTCTAGTCTGCCAACTGTGTAGTACCATGCGGACTGGCAGTGTGACGTATATGCAATAGACACATGCTAACAATAACCATCAGACAACTCATTTCATGTTTCACCAATCAGCTCTGATAACAACAGTGCCGACAAGCTAACGACCGCACATTGTCCAGGCGATAACCACACGCCATCGACAGTGAGCCCTGTATGGTCCCACGGTGCTAAGAGAGTAATTTTTCCTCCACAAAAAAAAATACGCATATAGTACCCGAAAGTAGCTAATAGTTATATGGTGCGTATTTTGTGTCTGGAAGATGAGGAAACATCTTGACTCGTAATGTAAGCTCAGAATTCAGTTATTAAAGATATTTTCTTGAGTCTTTGTCTACATCGTGATCGTCATAGTCTAGAATAAACTATGGACAGAAATGGGAAGGAAGTGAGTCTCGTTCCATAATAATCGTCCCGGGTGGTGAATGTAATTTTGTAGCTGAAAACTGAGGAGCGGTTTAGGATAAGTAAGTATGGAAATTCGCAGTGGGGATTACAGGTAAGCAGCGTGGCCCTTTCAGCTCGCACAGGAGTTGTTTTCAAATCCAGTATGGTAGAAGACCTTGAAGATAGATCAGAATGTCCATACTGCCAAATGACGTCTCTGGTAATTCACGCAAAGATTGGTAGCTCTAGTTGACGATATGATTGTATTTTCGGTTCTTTTGTAAATTTTCAGGCCCTAACTATCCTTCTGGGCCTTAACTTATCCTTAAATGTTGCACATAAATTCTATAAAAAGTGCATGAGAGTATAACTTTTATAACTTGCTAAACGCTGAAAGCTTACACCAACCATCCGTCTGTTTATTTAAAGACAGCGGTACTATCTTATGAGCTCGGTAACTCTGATAATTATATTTAAACTTGAGGTCGTATAGGTATCGTTCGAGAAATGCTTGACCCTAACCATGGGCGGTGAGCCTATTATTCCATATTAAAATGAAAGGTTAGTAACCTGAGTGTCGTACATTTGCACGCAGAGAAAGCTGAACCGCAAATTTTGGTGAACTGTGATGTTCCTAATGCGCCAATACATTCACCATTGCTGGTCTATCTGGAGAACTGTATACACCAAACGTGTATGCTGGCAATTCAAATATTAATGTAAATGAAATGAACTCTGTTAGTAACGTCTACCTCTCCACAGTTCGCAGTTTTATGAGTGGCAGAGGGTTCTTTGCACCAAAATTAATATTTCCTCTTTGTGTTCGATTCTCAAATGGCGCGAGCAAAGGAGGAGTACTGATTTTACTGATTGTTTTCCCTCCTGTCACGGCGATCCTAATTTACTGGTGTTGTATTCCTCATCCTTCTGAAATAAAAGTGGGTGTTAATAAATTCAATCGGAAATTACGTCGCTGGTGTGCCAGACAATGCCAGCCTAACCTCAGCATCAAGCAGGTGATACTTTCGCAAGGGCTACTACAAGCGATCACAAAACGAGTGGCTGTTCTGTATACTGCATTCAATCCTTTGTGATACGCAACCGATGCAACAAAACCGAAATCCTTATAGCAGGAGAATTGCATCAGGATCACTGTACAACAAAAACAAAGTACTGCGTAAGACATACGATGATCTGCTCGATGAATTACGAACGTTAATATAAAGCAAAGTCGTTGAAAAAGATAGAAGGAGAAACTGGAAACCATATGGGACTATACATAATATCTGCAAACAACAATAGCAGATGAAAACGCGTTTCGAATCGGAAAAAAAATCCAAATGGTATTTGATTTTTTGATTAGAATATTTAATTTTATACTTTAATTTCAGTTCCTCTCTGATAAGGGAGAAATATGCATAAATTTCGTTAGAACTGTAATTTCGCTATCTATGAGAAAGTCGTTGTTGTTCACAGACGAGACACTAACTTCGAGTTGACTATTCGCCGGCAACCCTTGGCCACAATCTGTCCGTCAACAAGGATATCAGCGACAGGTCGTATTTATAACGCTCCGCCCTGCTAAAGCTGGTGTTTGGCCTCTAAACTAATCACAAAGCAAGATTAGCAGAAGTGCTACATCTGCAATTATAATAGAGACTTTGTTAGAAATACTTGACAAACATTTTCTTCCCTTGATTTCTAAATAGTAGATTCAAATTTCTCAATTTTTGAGTATTTGTGTTACGATTCTCGTATACGTTATCCATATCGAATTGAATCATTCATTGATCAGTCATCCAAGGCTCTTCAACTCATGGAGGCTCAGTGACCTTCTGAAAAGTTGGTTAAGCCATGAGGCTGAGGATCGACAGGTCACCGATTTGAATCCCGCAATTTTTTACAGGCCTTAATTCTGAGCTTCCCTGTTAATATTATGATGTTCTGTTGTTTTCATTCCACATTAAACTGTAAGATTACCAGGAGGTGAAGTGAATGGCACAGCCGGTACAACTTTGTTACTATGCCTTTGAGACTTCACGAAATGAAGTGATTGACTGATCATATGCTAAGAGAAAGGACGAGTCTAATCGTCACTTTCTATCTACGAACCTTGTAAGTTTTATTATGTATGTTACGTTTTAATGTATTTGAACATTGCGTAGTTTTTGAGGCGAAAATTGTAGACCGTACAAACATTCGTCTAGACCAGGGATTTTAGGAAATTTGGGCCATGAGCCACCCCGTGGATTATTGTATGGGGTTAAGGCCCCCTCTCTTAATATTGTACTGAAATAAAAAATAAAACTTTGTCACTTCGATTTATTTTTTAAAAACTATAAGTGTGTTTTATAAGGTTTTATTAAACATATTGGTGAAAAAATACAGCAGTTTCATTAGTTGTCCCATTTCTCAAACATTTATTCCTGTATTCTTACTGAGATTATATATGTTTTTCTCCTTAACGCCTACCTTTAAAAATCTCCTGCGCGGGGGGTGGGGGGCACCTACGTAGGTTGAGGATCCCTGGCGCAGATGATTACGGAAAACCATATAAAATGCGTAATAGGTATACCCGGCACGCTATGTCATAGGTTTCAAGCTGGGCTCGTTCAACTGGTATGACGATTCTGGAAAATGGCCGTCTATACTGGCAGGATGCGTTGTACATCTCTTCGCATAAACCAAAATAAGCAAAAAGCATTCATTCCTTCGTAATCTTTTCGGCTTACCATCGGCAGGTATTATCGTAAATTTTCTCTCATCAGTCTAAGCAGTAGTTTTCCATATTTCTAGGTTCTAGCAACGACTTTCCCGCGCCTATACTAACCTTTTCACCCTGAGATGTGTGGTCAGCAGAGATACACGCTGTTGTGCCCGAAATAAATGCACCCACAGTGCATCATTGACACAGTGGCTCGTGAAAATCTGAGCTCACAGCTTCCGAAAAGGAGTGACCAATGCGACGGGCCCCAACGGTTTGCCTATATACAGTCAAATCTCTGCTTACGTCAGTTCCTACCTATTTACAGTGTCTCCTACAGCGTCACAATTTTCATAATGCCATCTGTCTCTATTTCAGTTCCGCATTCGGGAGGACGCCGGTTCGGATCCCCCTAAAAAAATCTTCAGTGTGACTCGCGTTGTCCGATTGACATGACTCGTATTCTTTTAAATACTCCCCTGCGCTTCAATCAGAGCAGAACACCCTTAAGCCCAGATGAGCACAAAGCTGTCCTCTGGCAGCAAGATGAGACATCTCGAATCTGAGCCGATGGTGTCTCAGTGCGGCTCGATGAACCCACACATCACTAAAAATTACTTTTTTTATTCGAAAAGTATCGTCCAGGCCTAACAGGTAGGGGCCTCCTGCTCGAGAAGTTTTCTATCCGGCCGATACTCACTGCACTTGCTTGGAGTTCTGGAGTGTCAGTTTCAAAATAGAATCCTCGATTAGACTTACTTCAGTCAGTCGTTGACCTGTTGTTTTTTGTGACCCACCACTTCATAAATTAAACCAGTCTAATAGGGAAACATCCGTACTACATCCTCAATTGAACGTCTCGTCTACATCAATTCTTTTGCTTAGTTTTTTTTTTTTAAATAGTGATTTGTAAAATTAAGAATGATTAGTTTGAGAGTTTCTGATAATTGTGTTGAGAGAGCTTCCATTTCAGTGTCTCTGCGAGTCGTGGTTGGTTTCTCATTTCAGACGTCACGCTTTCATTTTTAGTGAATTACATAGTGCACAAGGCGTGAGCAATATTACTTCCCTGCGAAACTGCAGTGAAGATTTTGATGCATCAGACTCCAGTTAATACCAGCCAGTGTGGCGTACACATTAAAGCGTCGGTTCAGAAACAGGTGACGATACTGACAAGATAAATCCACATCTCCTAGAAGTACGCTTCGGAGGACAGAAATTTAAAAGAGACCTTTCCTAAGTGGAAGAACCCTATCTATTAAGACTATCAAAATAAAACAAAATAAAAAAACAACACAATTGTGATATTATTATCATATATACTATGAACAGTGTGGCGTTATCCTATCAAGGCTGCTGTTTAGACCATTTCCGGTTTTTGCAAATTGACGTAAAATCTGACGTGTTTCTTTCATCACCAGTATTACACCATATTATGTCAAAAATAAGGGTGTTAGAGAAATTGCCACCGGGGCGTGTGTTCCATTGCAATTAAATTAAATTTAAAAAAAATAAGTGCAAGAAACTCTCTGGCTTGATCGCAAGCGATATTCTCTGCTACACATTAACCAGAGATAACGCCACTCCCCTACTCAAAGAAATTTATCAAACACAAATATTTAGTTCAAACTCGTTCGAATAATTGACTTACAACAGGAATAAAGCCCTATCCTTGATGAAACAATGACTGTTACACCAGTAGTATAAACATAATGCTCCATGGAAAGAAAAAAATTCTGTGCTGATCTTTTCTCTGGCTTTACATCTTGTCGACGTTTTTAGAGACGAGAGAGGACTAGGGACAAGGAACTGGAAGAAATTCAGTCACAGCCTTTTGAAGGGACCATCTTGGCATTTTCCTGGAGTGATTTTGGGAAAACGTTCAAAACCAAAATCGGGATGACTGTTCGGGGATTTGAACCTGCGTGCTCCCGAATACCAGACCCGAGCCACGAAGTTCCTTGTTCACATCTCAAATGGTCGTTGTGCTTGAACTTGTCGCTTCGTCGTATAAAAATACAATAATTTAAATCCTTTAGCAAATTATGATCTTGGAACTGCACTCATTTATTGCTGTATGCGATGTGATCCTTTTATCGATGTTGTAACTCCGATTAATCGTTAGATTTTTTATCACACATTAAATAAATTAGGGCAAAATTCCATCTGCGTTTGATTTTCAATAGCACGATAACTCCATTTTTCAAAGTAATATCTTGTGGCGTTTACTTTGTTGTGAATGCTCGCCATAATGAAATATTCATATTGACGAATTCATTTTCTTTTGTATACTGAGTCAAATTTTGGCGTTTATGACTTTATTATTATTATTATTATTATTATTTTGCAAATTTTTATTTTTAAATTCATGGAACATGTTGAACAACTAACTAAAATTTGGTAGCTAAAAAATTCAGCCATAAACAAGTTACAGCGATACACACACAATTACTAATCTTAATTACAAAGTACTGTACCAGTTACTGGAGAACCACAAAATATGTTTACTTGTTGAGACTTTTTATTAATTTTATTTTATTAAATAAAACATGTTGTTTCCCAGTAACATAACGGCACACAAGCGATTTTGGAGTGTAAAAACAGACTCAGATCACATAGTTGATTAGTCTTAACCAGTAGCTCTCACAGTTTTAAACACTTCTATTTTCTGGAGCACTACAAATGAAGCCGTATTGTTAAATATGTGGAAGTCTTGAAATTTTCTTCTGATCGCTACCGTGGATTCACTTGTTAATAGTGAAACACATTATTAGTTATATAGAATTTTGGTGAATGGAGAACCGTAGCAGAACTTAGAATGAAAACATTTGAAACACACCAGCCTTGTTGTTTCTAAATCAGATAATTTAGATATTAGGCTTGAGGACAATGTCGGGAATTATTGTTTGAGAAGGTCTTAGTCCAATTTTATCTTCTTGTCAAGGCATGCCCGCAAGATCTAAGCACGAATGCTCTCACTGATTGTGTTCTGATCAAACAGAATAATGTGACAATGTTCTGCGCCATATTGTATTAGCCCTAGTAATTTTTGTACATAAAAAACTAATCAACAGATACGGAAGCATCCGATGTTTTCTTGGCAGTATCGTTTAGCTACGTGTTTAAGACTTCAGTTTCCATCGGTTGCGTCAAAACGTTTTTGTCGTTATTCAAATGTTCAGGCACAGTTGTTCATTGACGTCAGAAAGGTGTTTTGTTGTTACGGTAATCATGGTGGAGAATTGAAATTTGTACTTAGTAACAGTGTGGTTAAAGTCGTATGGAGTTATACATTGCATATTCGCACTATTCTTCAAGCGTATAAAAACTTTTACATTTGATTAACTATCAGCTTTAAGAGCGAGGTCATTATTATTTGTTGCCAACTTGTAGGTCCACATAGAAGAAATATCCTGTAAGTTCTACATGCGGTGTAGGAATAAACTTTTCTGTAACTTCTAAAATGCTTCGGAATGTAGTAAGACATAGAATTCACAACCAATGATTAAATGACCATGTGTTAACTTGTTTAGTAGGGATACATATAATCTGTTAAAGAGGTATTGACTTCTTCTTTGTAGAAAAATACAATAACTTAAATCGTTTAGAAAATTATGGCCTTGGTACTGCACACACTTGTTGGAAATATTTCATAGGAGAGAGACTCTTTGCTAGTGAATGGGCCTTTTAGTAAAATTTTAAGCATGCATTTAAAAACTGCAAGAATTAATGGGCGGTATCTGACCAACAAGAAAGACATTCTCAGGTTTGACTCCGATGTCTAGCAAAAGAACCTTCAATCGTTTCATGGCAAACGAATGTCCTAAGCGAGTTAATTACACTCAGTCTCCCACAGGTTGACAGGTTCTGTTTGTGGGCACGAAATTTTTTTTTAAAAAAAAAAAAAGATGCAAAAGACAATGTAGAAACTTAACTTTGCTGGCTGATACCACCGGTTGGTCGCTTGTTTCCGCGTTAAAAATAAAAGCTAGTACTCTCTGAATAGAATGCGAACCTCTGTGAGAAAGATAAGGGATGAGCCCAATATAGTTGCATTTGAACGCAACAATAGGCAGCCTGCCCGTTTCGTGTTATTGATATTTACACAGAAGTGTCCTTCCGATAAGATCACGACTGCACAGCTCCTCATTTGCGGTGAATTTCTGCTAAGGAGAGTAAAGTTACGAAACTTGAGATCATTTTTTCTTCTCCTTTTCCTGATTCCTTGATACCCGCCTAAAGAAAATGCCTTTTGCACAGTTGCTTCGGATCCTTTTGTCTTTATTATCAAATAATAATAATCCAAAAGTATATTATTGGAATACAAAATGAACATTTAGAGATGTTTAGATTTAATTTGTTGAATTTGCGACATGGCTCTGTAGTTTTCTTTTTACACACTTGTTCTTTACTTTTAGTTATTATCTCTATTAGTTTGTACGCTCTCTCCATCGCTTCGTATCCGCATGATGTCTCGTTTCATTTATCAATTATAACCTTCATTAAATACTGTAGCCGTTGTCTTGTAAAAATGAATTTGCCATTTCAGTCCTTGTTTCCAGCTATTATTTGTTTATCCTTTATGAATTTAATTGACGGAAGCCTTTTCTTCGGAAAAATTGTTCTTGGCAGAAAACAAAAATGCAGTGAGCTCTGTCATATAACACGGAACAGTCCCGTAATTTTTATTTAAATCAGAATGTGTTTTGCTAGAGCGTAGTTCAAACCTTGTTTCTCCTTTGAATATCATATCATAGTTATAGCCGCTTATGACCATCCACGATTCCGTTTGATCACGTTATCACAAACATTGTACTTAGCTTGGTTTGACACCTAACAACGACCCAAATTTAATCTACCTGAAACTTTGTATTGAGACGGAGTTGGCGCATCGATGTAACGGTAACCTCGGCAGAAAATATCTAACAATCCTGAAATTTTCAAGTTCGGTCTGCTTCGCACTTTTGCTACAATAATACCGTTGACGTCCCGTGTACAGGGTACCAGGTGTGCAGAACACAGCTACCCACGTCATAACGCAGCTTAGCACGCGTTTATTCCATTACCTCCCTTCTTTTTTTCCCTCGCCTCAGCCAATACCGCGTTCTCAGCGATTGTCTGCAGCATCTCGTGTGCGGACAGATTCAGCGGATTCGTGGCTCGGTGCATTAACAGGACTCAAGAGCTCTCGCGTATCCATTGTGTTCACTGCTACATTCTAAATAATACTTTATTTCTTGTCTCAGCTTATAAAACTGGCGTACATGAATCATATGTTAAAAAAGGATATATAAACTGCGAAGAATAGATCAGCGAACAAATATTCGATTTAAGAAAGCTTTCAGGAGTGTGTGTAAGCATTTTATTTTACTTTTATTTGTCTCAGTGTTGCAGTCGGATAGAGATATGGGTGGTAGTTTCATACTTAAGTTGATTTCGACTAAGAAATATATATATATATATATATATTTACGTGGCTTGAAACAGTGATGAAGCAATATCGTTTGGGTTACGAACTGCTGAGTTGATTATCACCTGAATATCATTTATTTACGATATTTCATAGTTGAAAAACTGGTCGATGGTATATTATTTTACTAGTGAGAGCTAACAGTATATTTTATTTTGAATTCTTTAATTCAGAAAATGATTATCAATATCTATTAAAAACTTATCTATAAGAAACAATGGAGCATAAAACTAACCTTATGACTAACCATTATAGTTCTGTGGATACTTTTAATTATTAGTTTGTGCTCCCATTGCGTCTCACACGCAAATCAGAAGTACAGATGATGTTTAGATCAGTGCAAACTACGCAAAGGTTTGTCCTATCACAGCTTACGGAATGGCTGTGCCAGCAAATGAAGAAACATCAGACACTGAGAAAACAGATGAATTGTGGAACGCGAAATAGTTATAATTTGTCGTTATCCCTTTCATAAAACTCAAGTTTTGAAATCATTACTACATAACAATTAATTCTGCCCAACTTCATTGCTTTCATTGAAACTTATCCTTTTCTTCTGTTAAAAAGTAGTTTTCAGTGCGTTGCTGATAAATGCAGAAAACACCCTTTCCATGTGATAACAGCTTTTCTTGGTTTAACGACATCTTGTCAAAAGACGTGATTCACGTCAGTGTTCCGTACCGAAAGGGACAATGAGCCCATCGCTGTAATCCCGTTGTCAGAGGCTTTTAGATCGCAAATTAAATAAGTTGCAAGTTTCAAATTTGAAATTTTCAAATTCAAAATTTTGTAAAATTATATTCTTGGGAATTACATAGCTATAAAGGTGGTGGAAAAAACATTTTTGTTTTTCTCTGTCCGAGTATCCATGTTCAGAGCTCGTCAAGTTTTTTTCACTAGTAAATAAAGGCAAGAGTGGTTGGTTTTGTTAGCGGGTCTGTCCTCAATACAGACTGTATCTGGTGTTTAAACGACAATCACTAAAAACTTTGTAAGAAGTAAACAAAATAATAAATCAAACGTATTTATTTGAGGTTACTTGGCCATACATCAATACAATTTTATTTCAAATGCTTAGTTAAGAGTTAATTTCATTCTAAAAGTACCTATAATAAATTTGATTGTAACTGAACGATAAGATCAACGGCACTCGTGCCTGGACAGCCATGAAGCTGAGTCCGCTACCCAACATCAAACTATGTGCAGGCGTTGATTTTGTTCCAAGTGACAGCCATCTGACCTGTAAGGTAAGTGTTTTTATCATTAGAATACAGAATCGATTGTATTTACCATTTTTTGTCTTGTTTTTAAATTAATTGCACTTTTGGAAGTTTTCCACAGTTCACTAGAAAATATTTAAGGGAAGGTTTGGTTTAGGTGGTGTTTAGAGTGAAAAATTAATACCAAATTCCAAGAACGGTATCGATAAACTACCAAACAAGACTTAATTGCTGTAAGTAATATTCCTATAAATACCTTTTAATTAACAAAACTTACATAATACATTGATCTGTGAATCTAACCTGTGATCTTGATTTTCTGGTATACTGTCACTCTGATAGGAGTATTATTAATCATTATGTGTGAAGTGCTTTCAGGGTTTTATTCCGAAACGCCAACAATCCGATTTAAACCTAGCGACAGACAAAATAATCTGACAATGATGAGTTTATGGCTCGGACTGGAAACTTTGAATGCGAACATTTTTTGGAGGCCAAGGAGAAAGATATGTAATCAGGAGTCCCAACACGATGAAGGAATGTTTTAGAATTTAAAATTTTCAAAATATATACGAACATCCTTTTAACCATAACTATAATTGAAATATTCTTCTTTTAATTTTTATGCTAAAAATACAGCTTTAGAATTTTGTTTTTACTGATTCTCTTTCGTCCAAGGTTATTGCTTATTAACTTATTATCTTTGACCCTTTAAATCGGATCTAGCAGTCTCTACCTGCTGATTTTCGATTTTAAACTGTTTCGGAGCATTAGTCACACATTATGTAGATGCCTGGATGGAAAAAAAGAACCAACAGGATGATGACGGGTACAAACCAGCGAAGGATAAAACGAAAAAGTACGACTAAGTTTTATTTTTCATATCAGTATAAGTTCCACACAAATTGAAAGTTTGACTGCATTTTCCTTGCATTTTGTGACGTCTCATTAATTGTAAGTGTGCACTTCAATTTGGAGTCATATTATATTGAAAGTAGTTTAACTAAAAAAATTTAAGATTTAAAAAAAATATCAATAATTTCTTCTAGTTTTGCTGAAGAATCTACCTGATAACAATACTAACGAAAACTAGACAAAACTTTTCATGCTTATTTATTGTATAGAATATTATTCCTTTTTTAGCTTATTTAATTTCTCTTTAATAGTTAAAAAATAATGTAAAAACACCTCAACATAAAATTGCAGTTAATATCTCGTAGACAACGTGGCTATCTGAGTAGACTGTGATTTATTGGATGAAGTGAAAATTGCTGTCTATCTGCGACGAGACAGATAAACATAAATCAAGTGTCCAGTGTGCTGGAATCTAGATTTGAAGCTCATGGTATTTCCACTTCCCGAGTACAATGTGGTTGCTACCCGAAACATCGGACATATTTTCCCTTCGTGTCGCCCTTGTCAACGTCTAGCACAAACATTTAGAGGTCCGTCGGGGACACAAGACTTTGAAAGTAAATACCTACTTCGGTAATCTTATCAAAGGACACAGCACCCTCTTGTTTATTTCACGCCACCCCATGCAGCTGAAATCTGGCCAACAACTCGACAATTGGAGTTGTCGCATTTAGTTGAGAAATCAACTCTGGTTTGTAATTACTACTGAAATCATAATCTACTACTCATTTAACGTTCTGTGAAAACAGCAGGTGCTTACTGACTTTAAGATGAAAGAATCAAGGAACAAAGTTTTCTTCGCACCAGTCCAGGATATTCGTTTAACAACTGCAGGATTATAATTTTGATGTGGGTGTTTGCTCCAGTGAGAAGATGAGTACAATTTGCGTCTGTCTCCTACCTTTTTAGTGAGTGAAGAGCTTGTCAGATGGTCATTCACACAAAATGACAAAACTCACTCCGTCTGTCCTGCAAGCAACTCAGAAACAGTATTATTTTTCTGTGAATGACCTCGTAAAAGTATCAGTGGTTTTATCGAACTTTGTTAACCAAAGTTACAAACTTAACGTATTCGTCTCGGGAAACTAACCGAGTAAACACAGTATTTCGACGAGCATAAACTCCGTTGCCATTTTCAGGTGAAGTACTTACTAGGGCAATACTTTACATAAGGATGGTGATTAAGCGTTTGATCGGCGAAACATTGTGTGAAAACACCATGTTTACTTAGTTAGTTTCGCGAGAAGACTACATTAACATGCAACGCCGAGAAAAACGTCGCTTTTATGTAAGTTACAAACGTATTTACAGGTTGGCATCAGGATTGTTTTTTAGGCAGCCAGGAAACCAATGATGTTCTACTCCCACACAACATAAACTAACTGAAAACTAATTGAAAACTATAATGTATGTGTCAATGTCAGGAAACACCGTAATATAAAAAAACTCAATGCAGCGTTCATCCGGCATTCTCATTTCGCATTTTAATCGTCATCAGATAATATACAAAGCCAGCTGTCTCCCAACACTTCGCTAATACACACCTAGAATACATCAGATTAATGCATTCCTGATTACAAAATCGTGATGCGGTAGTGATAAGCTTGTAACTTTTAGTTCATTACTGGCAAACTAGCCTATTATAATACCTAGACTCCTGAAAAGTTATTAATTTTTTCAGTTAGTTGAACTTCCCGCATTTTGGGTATCAAAAACGGGACCAGGAGGGGTTGCCAATGAGGTCATCTAGATTTGCATGTGGAAATTACTGTAGAACACAATCAGTGACTGATGTGATAAAGAAGCTCGATTGAATGTTATTGGAAGACAGGAGGAATGTGAAGAGAATGCTGGGAGTGTACAAGGTGTATATTGGTGATGAGTCTTGCAAGGATATTAATAGAAGAATCAGGAGAAGTCTTGAATTGAAAATATGACCATTCTCGTAAGTTGGCACTCGATTTCAGGTGTACAGGAGTAGGAAATTTTCGTCATTGGTACGGGAGTCACGGATCAAAATAAATCGCTAAGAACTTTTTTTTTTTTTTTTTTAGAAAGGGGCCAAAAGAATTTAAAATTCTCAAAGAGCAGATGTAGATGGGAGAGGAGGTTTCATTCAAGACTTTGCTATAAAGAACAAAATAGGAAAATGGAATTCGGCCATGTCCTTTTGAAGGAAGAGCCCCGGCATTCGCCTGGAAACCATGGAAACCCCAAATCTGGATGCCCGGTCGGGGATTCGAATCCATGTCCTCCTGAATACGAGACCATAGCGTTGCCGTCTGCACTTTGGTAGGAAGAATAAAACAATTACGTTCTAGCAAAGAAGAATAAAATATTTTGTTGATGATGCATTTAACGGAGAGCTTTTTAGGATTAACTAATTAAATAAAAAATAAAAACGCCTGATAGGGTGCAGACCCAAAACCTACGACCTCCTAACGGAGATCCTTACAGATTGTTGACCTGTACCGATGCCTCCTGTATCTAAGTTGGTCAGATCGACGTCATTTTCTTCTAACGAAATAGCAGTGAGCCTCACAATCAGAGAACTGGCCGTGACTAACTGGAAGGAAAAAATGTTTTGCAGTAGATAAAAATCATCCGTTTATTACATTGATTTATAGGCTGACCGCATCGACTGACTCCTTCTATGGGCAACTAAAAATACTCGCATGAGTACAGTGCGTCAAAGGAAAAGTAAATTGCGCTTTATGCTTTTTATACTGAACTTGTCACGAAAACATTTTCATGAAATGCGAAAATATTCATTTTGAATTTCCGTGAGAAATGGCCGTGTTGTCTAGAGTTTCAAATTAGTAAAAAAAAAATTTCGAATTATAGTTGGATTATAAAGTTCTTAACTCTCTTATTATTTCTGCCATTTTCAATGGTGTGTAGGGAAGTTGCCACCGTAGCGTGTGCTCCATCGCAATTAAATTGTGTCCCTGACCGTCCATTGTGCGTCAAAAACTAGAGCCGTGTTATCAGTTGTTAAGGAAAGGCAATCAAGATGTAAACTGGTTGCGTCAGATTAATCGATATCCTACCTCTAAGTCTCATAAGCTAACTTAATCCAACTTACTCTTTGTCACATTCTTTCGTATTTACGTATTGATTAACTGACTGTATAAGAAACAGTGGTGTAAATATACCGTCGAGGCCCGTGGCAAATTCATCAGATTGGCTCCTCCGGAGGGGGAGGGGGGGGGCAAACTGGGGGCATCCAATTTATGAGCAACCCTTTTTTTAGCTCTACTGTCGTCCCGGGTGGCGAAAATGGGCGAGGGCTGTTGAAGGGGGCGCACCGATCTCTTCCGCCTGGGGGCTCGTGGCATTTTGCCCGTCCTACCACCTATTATTACGCCACTGATAAGAAAAACTATTGTTAGTCATTGAAAAGGATATGATTCAAAAGACGGGTCATACAGAGTGGCGTGTTGAGATGATTGCTGTACATTATTACAATTAAAAATATTTTGTTGTGTTGAAATAAAAGTTAGGTTGTTTACAGATGACACTGTGTTGAATTGTATTACATTGAAGGAGATGTTTGTACAACAACAAAAAGATGTAGAAAGGCTGATGTCTGTTTAGGCGTATCTGTGAGGAATGATGATAAATTGCAAAACGTTTCACCTTGTTAGTTAAACATATAGGAAAACAAACTTTTGTATGATTAGAGGGGGAGGGGACTTTTGGTCGAACAAAAGTATAAGTTTTTGTGCGTATTAATAATAAGCTTAAGAAGACCACATTGTAAAGTATTTAGGAAAAGATATAAGTATTGAATATGATAAATAAGAGAATGGTGTACACCACGAGGTCTAGATGATTGTTGGGAAGTCAAAATTGTAAATGATTTGTTTAATCGATTACCGCTTCCACAACTGTTTTTTCCTTGCATATTCAACCTTGGGCACTAGTGCCTAGTACTTTGAATTTGTAGACACCGGCCGCTTGGGCCTGGTATTCAAATCCCAGTCCTATAACTCTGATTTTGGTTTTCCATGGCTTCCCGAAATCACTCCAGATTAATCCATGAATGGTTCCATCAAAAGATCATGGCCATATTTCTTCGTTTCCTTTCCCTCAATCCTCTCTCGCCTACAATGACCTTGAGGTTGACAAGACATATAGACACCGCCTAAAATTCTCGGTCCAATTGGCCGGTAAGTTAGCAACAACGGGAGTATTTTCCAAAAGAGGAACTTGTTGAATCTCTGTACTACGAACATCTAATGTTCAAATAGAAGGTATAATTAAGTCAAATGACGTGGCTTAGTTTGCATTGCGAATTTAATCGCGGTATCTATGTCATGATTATGAGTAAAGGTTTATCTATTTTCATAAACATCAAATATCACACAGCTCTCAGAAAAATTTGGCAATCTTTACACATTACACTTTAAGATAACGGATGCTGTTTCAAATTGCTATCCTGCAGTTGGGATAAATTGTGCTCTCCTTATTGTAGGTTATTATTATTATTACTCCGCGATTTACTAAAAGTGTGTGGCGGAGGGTGCACTGCACCTATCCGAAAGGGTAATAGTTTGGAAGGGATATGGCAGGAGGCGCCCATGGGCTATTGTGAGGAACCATCCCAGCATTCGCCTGGAGTGATCCGGGAAAACCATGGAAAACCCAGGATAGCTGCAGTAAATGCAATTGGGGCGTTGAATGCAGCACAACGGTAAGATAACTTGCTGGAACGCTAATAGTACCCTTACTCTAACCTGAGCTTTTCTAATTTTCTTCTTGCATAGTTTTGCAATCATGGGTTTATAGAAAAAGCTTTTTAAAATGATATTGTTAAAAATTTAGGTGTCCCGATCAGTACAAAAGATATCTGTGCGTAAGAAATAATCGACGAGTAAAATAATTTACCGTAGAATGTTACACAAAGATGAGATAGGATACTGAGTGAATAGTTGGTGATACTTGGCATTCGTTGATTTGTTAGAATAAGGTAGAGTTGAAAGGATCGATTTCAGAGGAAGACAATGACTAGAATAATTGAAAACAGATAATTGGGGATGGACGTTATATTGCGCATGTGAATACGATAAGAAGTATAATGTAGGAAGTGCGACACATTTCCAACGAAGAGATGAGAAAGACTGATGAAAAGGCGAAAAAAGCTGTTAAAATCCGTGACATTCGAGCTAGGGGTGAAACCTACTCATCTGAAAAACCAGCAAACTACAGCGCATTTTGTAGTGGAACACCGAACGAGGCCTGCGAGTGGTGACGCTCTGGCCTCGCATTCGGGTTCACGCGGGTTCGAATCCCCGTCCGGGAATCCAGATTTGCGTTTCCATGGTTTTTTCAAATCACTCCAGGCGAATGTCTGGATGCTTCCTTCGAAAAGGCAATGGCCAAATTCCTTCTAGTTCCTTTTTCCCAGTCATTTCCCGCCTCTAATGACCTCGACGTCGTTGATGCGGAAAAAAATAATTAAAAAAAATTCGTGTATTATCACTTACAGAGCAATTCTGCTCAAGGAACCGTATACATTCCTTGTGATACCTGAGGCAAGTTGTGAATTTTGGTCAGTAGTATTGTATGCAGTGAAATGATTTGAAATGATTTTTATTTTTGGCTTGACAGTTTATAGAACGAGGAGGCTCTAACAATTGGGAACATTTGCATAATTAAAACTGTGTTCACACCTGATCCCAGTTCCTTTCTACGGAGAAGATTTCAGAGTCATTAAAGCATTTTTAGTTAGCTTGCTGTTTAACAATAAACTAACCCTATACTGCGATAGAAAAAAATTTTTAAATCGGTATTAATATCATTATAAAAAATATCTGTTTTTCGGTATCTCATTGATACTAAGGCTAAATGTTATAAAATGTCTGAAACCTGCCACTGAACTTGGTCTCTGTACCAGGGCTGCAGCGATAAAATGATCTGATGTCAGATACGGCATCCCGCGTCGCCACTCTATTGATATACACAGAGGCCTTGGATATATATTTATTTGCTATGTTGGCTTCGCGTAACAGTTTTATCTTAATTTTATACAGGCCATACCATTACAGTGTTTGCCAGTCCATTTAATGGCATGCGTTGAATCCTCAAACGTATCCGTCAACGTTCGCTACATACTGAACAGGATATAGAAGCACAGATCTGCAATTTATATCTGTAACGATAGTTGTATCAGCGCGTTTGTAGTTCTTGTGGACAAGATAAAGTACTCATAAAATTTTTAACGTAAAATTAATATTTTTGTTTAGTTTGACTTTAATAATTATTTTTATTTTTTTTAAAAGTTTTTGCTGCAAATATTTGCCTTAAAATTTGAATAAAGTTTCATAGATGTACTCTACGGTCAACCCTGAGATATTAGTTCGCAGAAACTATAAACGTAGCAGTAAAGTAAATACACTTCGAAATTAGGGTGGATAAGAATGGAAAGCTTTGAGCAGGAAAATAATTAAAGTAAGTAAAGAAGTATTGTGTCTGCTGAAAACCTCGTAACTCTAAAGAAAATTCAAACTATCGGATGACAGAAGAGAAAGTAACAAAATCTGCTAAGGAAGAGCAGTGTTGTCTACGTTTTAGAAACTAAAAAACAGAATCTGTAGGAAATAAATACACAAAAATTTGGTTGCATAGGAAACACTTAATGCAAAAATTGAAGAAAGTCTAAGATTAGTTCATACTGCAAAGGGAACACTTGAATGTAAAAATTGAAGAAAGACTAAGATTAGGTCATACTATGCAGATAACTGAGGAAGTAGGTTGCGTTACTTATATGGAGGTCAAGAGATTAGCTTCAATAGGAAGAGATTATTAAACCAGTCAAGAGTATTTATTTAGCTTTTCTTTTTGTTGTATGGATCTGTACTGTGGAAAGATCTCTGAAATGTTAATACATACACATATATGATGAATAATAATCGTATTAAAAATTGTTATTCATCTTCATAGTTTTTTGAGTGGGGATTCATCAGATGCGTAATACGTCATGGTTCTATATTAATCTACTTTTGTTTTTGATTTATATAATCCGTATGTTGCAGTTGAAAACTCAAATTTTGTTCTTTTGTGAGGATGATAAAAGCATACGGAAAAAACTCCAGATTTCTCTACTGAAATCATTAGAAATAATGTCTTTGATCGTATTAATAATTGGTTCGCAGCTCATGGCTTGTCATTTTAAACTCAGTCTATACAATTCAATAGATCATACAGATTAATACCAGACATATATAAAAAATTTGCAAGTCATTCTATTAAAAAAGCAGAGACTGAACAATTTGCATATTGATATTGGAGGATACATGTGTCTGACTTACTAAAACGATTGGGTGCAGCCACATTTGCAACTAACACAATTTCAGCAATAGGTGATCTCAGTTTGAAAAAACTAATTTATTTGTTGATTTTGATTTTAATGCTAAATAATCTGGAACAATTGAACTCATAAGAGTAAAAAGTATTAAAAGTTCACAAGTTGTAGGCCTACTCTGTTTGAAACTAATAGAAAATTCATTATTACGGAACTAAAAGAAAAAAATGATCTTCACAAGGATTACTAGTCGATGTCATTTGGTCAAAAAGAAGTCGGATAATGTCTTCAACAAACTACCAACATATATTAAATGTTTGGCTGGAGATAAGATTAATTTCAGTAAAACATTAAAAGATTTTTTAAATTGACTATTCCTTCTATTCAATAAAAGAATTTCCTTCAAAGAGCTCCACACAAAAAAGTTGCCTTATATCGTATGAATACACGTGTTATAACTAATGTACATTTTATTCTGTGACGGTGCATATTTTGGCATATACGTATATCTGTTTTGTCGTGTAACGATTTTGTTGGAAGTTAACTCCTTTCCAAATCCCACAGAAGCAGACTCTTATCCCGGAATCTACGAGAAAGCTCCTCATACAAGGCGTCGGTGCGTGTTCTATACTGTGAGCAGCGAGCCCTTGAGACGGGTGGAGGGGGATGACGCACGCGGGGGGTTAGACTTGAAGGCCGCCGTGGCCTCGGCGACTGGCGAAAGTTTGGCCCGGGGCGCACCAGCTGGTCGAATCGCCGAGCCTCAGCGCAAAGTGGCGATCCCCCATTCCCCAGTTCGGTCTAAGTTATCAGTTTCCAGTCTACTGCACTCACTGAAAACTTTCTTACTTCAGGTTTTGCGTGGTTTCCTAATTGCTTTATACAAATGCTCTGTACATTGATTCTTTGCATCACTATCAATTGATTTTTCTTCCATTAAAATTTCTGCTGGTGTCGGTGTTTCACATACGTTTCCTCAAAATTTTCTTGTTCTCCAACATTTATTAGGGACTATTGTAACTCCCATCGATCTAAGCACGCCTTTTGTTTGTTGTTTCAAAATTGTTCTTAGTCTTTCAATAGAATTTCTTCCAAATCAGTTCCACTTCAAAGCATCGTTCTTCTTCATTACAACCTTTCCCAACGTTAGGGGTCTTTGAGTTTACGGCCGCTGCCCTTGCTACGCCAAGCATTTCATACCTACTGCCAGGATGAAATGTTTCCATACGTCTGTAAAATGTGTAACTATGTTCTATGTGTAATAAGTGTATATTTTGTTTTAGAAATGTGCAGTTTATGAGTAGGAGATTGGGGACTATCCCTGAATTCGCGTTGATAGCTGCGAAAAACTGCATAAGAACCGAAGTGAGTACGGTCGGTAAATGGAGGTTTGGGCTCGTGCCTCCCCGATCCAGTGTGCACTGAGCCACACTAGCGAGCACTTCCTATGTTTTCAGTCAGAAGACCTCTACTACTTGATTTAGACTTTTTAATTCTTGCACCCTTCTTAGTTACTGTGTGGCAGCTGCTTCATTTTCTCAGAAATCCTCACAAAAGCCGTAGCTGTTTGATTGAATTCTGCTGATATTTTTCTTCTTCCTTGGACAAAATTCTGTTCCATGTTCTTGTGTCTATTGAAGTGGCATATCCAGTGGCGTAGCTAGGTCAACAAGGTCCCCGGTGCAAGAAATTTATTTTGGCCCCTCAGGCCAGATGGCGACCTTTTTTTTGCTTTGTGTTGCTGGTAAGAGCCCCCTGAGCTGAAGATGGAGCCCTTGAGTTGTGCTTAGGGGCACCCTGAGCAGTGGTTGGGGACCCCCCTCAGCAGTGAGAGGGCCCTTAGTGAGGGGCTTCCTGTGTCTGAGGGGCTCCCTTAGACGACTGTATAGCTAATAAAAAAAAAGGTCGCCAGTTTGCCATGAAGGCTCGTGGGTCTTTGAACTGCGCTTGGGGGTGCGCTTTGGGGCCCCCAGAGGTATGCTTGGGCCCCCCTGAGCGTAGGGGCCCCGGTGCACTTTACCGCCTAGCTCGATAGTAGCTACGCCCCTGGACATATCACATTTTCATTACTTTCTCTTTTTAAGGCATGTTAAGACAATGCATGCATAAATCACGATAATTTTGTATTGTGATAAATTTCCTGAAAATTGGAAGCCATGGAAAATCGAGCCATCATCGTTCTCTGAGAGTCCCTTCCACCCGAGATGAGCGACAGGTGTTTCCTAGCAGATACTCATTCCATGTAGGTCAGCCGATGTGACAGATATTTTAGAAATATTTAGAACTCCAAGGTAATAATGTATATGATATGGGACTGGTAACAGAAATGGTCTCAAACTGACAATTTGACGACTGCTGAAGCCTTTATTTTCTAGTAACAAAAATATATTAGCTCTACTTGACAAACTGTAAATATCCAGGGTTCTGTTATTTGAGAAATAAAATTATAACGTACGTCGAAGCAATTAAAACATTAATAATTTTAAGGTAATAACAAAAAAAGCTAAAAAACTAAAGTATCAAAGGCTGAAGTAGGACTAGGAAATAATTTTGAGGGGAGGGATTTCAGTTATGTAATAGTTACTTAATTTTAGTTACTTCGCAGGTGTTAAAAATTAAGGGAAGAATTTTAAAGGAATCAAGATTACACCATGTGAAGCAGTTAATGGAGAACCCTTATTTTGAAAGTTTGTTACAGAAGATATGAAGATGTGGAAGGCTACATTAATCCTGTCGAATTCACCCAGAATTTACACTGATACTATACATATAATTTTCCCTCACGCTGTGTGGGTATCATCAAAAGTGTCTGAATCAGCTAATATTCCTAGCAGTACCGGTAAGAGATTCAAAAGGAAAATTCTGCCATCTGCTTTTCAAAGTGTGCAAGTGATGTATTAAGGTGATATGTCGAGATTAGACTCTCTTTGTATGGTAGCATATATTATTGATCACACATTGGTAGAGATTATCTTAGTGAAACTGCAGTAAATACCTACGATGTAAAACATTCCACTAACTTTGGTTATTTCTGTTAGATATCTTTTTTTTCGAAATGCAAGTGCCTCTAGCGTTTTACTCAGTCTATAATCTTCAGCGTGCAAAGCCGCATTTTTGCGGTATGAGTTGCTCGTCTCACTTGATCAGCGACCAGAGGCCTTGAATGTAGGGTCATGGTCGAAGCGGCAATTGCGATGAGCTAAACCGGTGAGCCCGCGGCGATGTGCTGTTACATAAAACAGAGACCTCTGCTCTATTGATGCACGTATATTATTTGCACGAGTCAGTCCCTTCGCAGTTACTCTAGGAAGTAACGGACATGTGATAAAAAAGAGATGTAGTCAGCCCAATGGTGTCTTCGCCACTATTTCATATCCCATGAAACCGACCATGTTTAACATCCTCCATTACGGATGGAGAGTATCTAGAAATTTGTTTACCTGCTGACTGTCTAGTTACGAAGGCCGTTGATAAATATGAGAGTAAATATATCATGAGAAAATTGGAGAAAACATTTAAGAAACGCGGAATAAATAGTGAATTTCGGAAAGATAAAGATATCGTAGTAGTGGGAGCAAATGACGATCAGACAGTTGGGGAAAATAATACAGAAAATTATGCAGTATTTGGATAAGATAATAGAGACAGAAGCAAACAGTAAGTAGAAACATTTTCAAGAATTGCACAAGACGACTGGTAACACAGAAAATAAATAGTTCATTATGGTCTTCAGACATAACTAGAAGAACAAACAAAAAAATATGTTAGATAATAAGAAAGAGTTTTCTGCTTTACTGATGTGAAACCTGGGGAAGAAAGAAATATTTTCGACATATACAAATTACATAAAAATAATTTTAACAGTAACTATGGTTTAATGATAGCACAATACATTATTTCACCTTATTTTGAATTATTTCAGTTATTTATTTAACTAAAAAAACATTTTACAAATCTCAAACCATTGTGTAAATGTTTTGGTATTGTTTTAATTACTACTTTTAATTATTGTATTATTATTTAGTAAGTTAACAATGTTGTATTGTTTAATTTTTGGTTTACGCATTTTCAAGTTTCACGTTTCACAAGCCGCATTTGGGGCATAAGTAGTTATGTATTAGTTGCCCTTCTGTCGTAGTCAAGTTTGTCAATTTGTAACATCTGGTCTGCGAGGCTGTAGTCCCTTCTTGATTAATACAATTACCATGCACCGACGTCACTATGTATGCTTCTACATGGTTTTAAAGTCATTATAAATCTGTGCTTTGGATAAATTGTTTGGTGACGTGCTGCTCCGGTGTATAGGAGTCAACGCGGTATGAATGAACTGTCTATTCGTCATTGTAGTTGCTGCAATTCATTAATCTTGATCAAGATTAAAAGATACAGAAAACTGAAACTATCATAAGGAACAAAAGGTAACATGTAAGTGGGCAGAAATATACTTCCGAGGCATGACGCCTTTTATAAAAAGATTAGCTATTCGGAACCAAATAATTCATTTATTTCAATCTACAAAGATTGAAGGCTATGGAAATGGATTTCATATGAAATATGTATCCAGGTTTTAGCACCTACTAAACGAAGAAATAAAAAAGACGAAACAATGTAAATGGAAGAAGTTGATATCGCGGGCTTATATGGTAAGGAATGTCAGATGTTTGTTACAGGAGAGATGGGTCAGGAAATCATGTTCATGGCAGTGGAGAGACAGAAGAGGGGAAGACCTAGAGAGGAATAAACATAACAAGCAAACAGAGATATTCACAAGTGCATGTTAGTAGAAAATCGCTGGAAAGATAAAGAGATGTGGTATATCAGATGCGAGAGAAGTCGATTTAAAAAAAATACACATTTACATTGCTGTAGAGGCGAATTACGGGCACATCCACTGTTACATTTTCAGATTTATATACTATGTAAAAAAAATAATCACACTGATTAGCACGAAGCAGTTTTCGTTTAAGTGCCAACATTTGTTTTCCTCCCTTGCCATTGGAGATATTATAACTAACCGCCATTCTTCGGTTGTCAACTTTTCACACAACAATGAAGAAAAGCAGATGTGGATGTTGCTGTAGGCGAAACCAAGCGAACTTATAAACGAAGAATTCTTAACGGTCTAGTAACACTTGCGATGTTCTTGGGCTTGTTAAAAGCAGTAGATCTTTGTAGGAACAAGAACGGGAAAAGATCTGAAACTGTGGCATATTCTCCCGTTTTTGGGGCTGGAGCACTGCGTAATAGGACAGTGACTAAGTAATAAGCCTTTGCAAAAAGGAATAAAAAGTAAATGCGGATGTTATTCAAGGACGGCATTTCCCCGAAGTTTTCTGCCTTCGAGAGGCAGAATTTTCAATTAGTCACGATTACGCTTCTTGTCATGGCTACCCGAATCTAATTCGGTACTCTTACCGGGTATAGTGGACCTCCAACTTGAAAAGGTCCTCTTTCGGGACGCTTCATATTTATTAGGAAAACATAATTAAACGTCACTTGGACAATTTTATTTCGCCCTGTAAACTGGACGCTGTTAAGGACCGTCTTTCCGTCAGGAATGCATCTGTGAGGAGGCACCAAGGCCACGCTTCCCTTCTAGATGCTTGCAGGTGTGCATGGGACAAAAAGGATTAGCGGTACCTGACGGAAAGGGTAACGGGGTGAGGTAGCAAACAGTGCGGGGGTGACCCTGGTACAGAGTGGTTGCATGCGTGCGTGCACGGAGTGATAACACTACTAATTGATGATAAGCTCAGACATGTTTCGTTGTATGTGTTCATGCGAAAACCTTCGATTTGCAGCTGGACAACTGAGACGCCATTCGAAAGGATAATCATCGAATGTGTGCCAAAGCAAGTGTTCGTCCAGTGTTAACACAGTGCGACGATTAAACTTTGTTTTGTGTGCGTTGATCACATAAATTCCAGAAGATCGGACAAAGCTGACTTCAACTGGATGGTAATTACATAACTTTTTTTCCGCAAGACCAAACTGAGCCAAACTGTGGTGCATTGTACCCGAAAGCGAAACCTGTAAAGACTTGTGCTCTCTGAATTTATTTTGAGTTAGTCGGACTTTGTACATGATCTGTCATTTCATTGTTTATTTAATCAATTTTTTTGTATTATGTAATTTGATTTTCTTGTTATGTGTGTTAGTTAATTCAAATCACCTTTCCTTATGTTTTGATATCAATAAATGCAAGTGTCAGTATATAAAAATTAATTAAAATTTCCTTATAATTCAAAAAAGCAAATAATTATATTTCTAAATGTTTATTGCAAAATCTGGAAGGACTCCTTCCATCGCGCCCAAACAACATTGAATAAGGTATTTTTATATACAAAATTTTAACGATAGAGAGTAATAGTGACTGGTGACAATCCCTACGCGGTACACCACAAACTTAACGTGGAATCCGAACCATGGAAGCATTCTGGAGTACTCCACATTACACAAAGCAGGCTATACCAGATCTGAAAATCCCCGCCGATACAAGGATTCGAATCGGGGACTTCCCGCTCTCTAGTCAGATCACTGGCCAGTGAGCCACCAGGTCTCTCGCACACAAAAAGTTGTATAACGACAACTGGTAGTGCGGAGACAAGAGCACTCCGTGAGACCTTGTATGGTATAAGAACCTACCCAGCGGAAACTACAAGGCAGATGCATTTTAGTTACGCGTATATTGCATGACTGGACTCGCTGGATACCGCCTGCAACTTGGCGTTCTTAGCACTTCAGGACAGAGTCTACAACTCTAGAACTGTTAAAAAAAGGTCTAGTAAGTTACACGAACTGATCTGTGATGCAACAGAGGCAACGTTAAGCACTTGTCGTGAACGCCATGAAAGCCAAAGTAAGAAACTGCAGATGGTCCTTAGGAGGAAACCTCTACCTTCAGGACATCTCCCTTCGGGGAGTGTAATTATTTCAAAATAACGCTAAATCGACTAGAGTAAGACTAGGTGAGACCTATCAGGGTTGTTAGTTGACTTTACGTGCATATCCCGAATACGATAATCCAAGGTACCTTGTCTTGTATACATACAGTAATAAAGTGAAGTAACAAATCCTTGTTGAATTACAAAATGTATTTAATTTTATTCATGATAAATTCATCCATTAATATATAGTACAGGGGATATAATTGATAATCAAGGCACCATTTAAAATTACTATTTATCAGATCACGTATATGGATTGCATTAATTAATTTGACGTGATTCAGAGATGTGATTTGGATAGCATGAATTGACAGTTATACATGATCTTTCCTCAGGGTCGTTTGCTGGGCTAGTGGACGCCAGTGGTGAACGCACTCAACACACACGTTCGTTAGTCTCACAATACCGTGAAGTTGGCTTCTGCGGCGATAGCTGTAGGCAGGTCCGTGGTGGCGCTTCTTGCTGCGGGACTGCGCGAAGTCAGTCAGCTCCGCTCGCGGTTGGCGTTGTGTTCGACGCCCGGTCGACGCTGTCCGGAGTAGCCGCACCGAGTAACTTGGACGTGAAATGGACGATGCGGTCTGGCGGGAACCTTCTCTTTGGAGATTTGGAATTGAGAGTTCTTCCAGCGGGTCACAGACGGGAGCGCGAACTCACACTCACATTCTCGAATAATATGCCCAACGTCTGTGCGTGCAGCCACGAGGTGCACACCTCTGTGACCTCCAACCTAGTGTCGCCACCCGTCCGCCTAGCGGTCCAAGTGAATAAAGGGGGCAAGGGGTAGTCGCATTCCTTGGATGTCGCCTACCTGCTTGGCAGCTGGCCACAGGCCTTCAAATCCGTTCACACAGTTCGCAACCTTACTTGGTGCGACCAGGCCCGGCGTTAGGGGGGGGGTTAATTGGGGCAAAAGTACCCGGGGCCCGGGCCACCAAAGGGGGTCCTCCGGTCTGGGTGCCTAAATAAATAGAAATTAAACACAAATTTTAAAATATGCACCAATAATTTTGAACATTTTTATGTTAAAATTTTCTGAGTTTATATAAAAAAAAACAAAGTGTAAAGTAAAAATATTTTCGGGGGGGGGGGGAGAAGGAGTTAAGATCGCTTACCCGGGGCCCGAGAATCCTAGCGCCGACCCTGGGTGCGACTTACTGTAGCTGCACAAGGCTGTAATGTGTGTCATTCAATATATATTAGATACGTACACGGTACTAACTGGTGAAGGTGTCATTAATATGGAATAGATAATTAATAATTATTAATTTAAGTATGATTAATTTTTTTAAAGTCTTTGCGTCTAGTCGACGTAATTTGATGAGAGAGGAGCCAAGGAGTAGGGAGGAATTTGGCCATGACTTTTTGAGGGAATCATCCCGGCATTCGCCTGCAGTGAGTTGAGGAAATCATTGAATACTCAATCTTGATACCCGGACGGTAATTCGGACCCGCGCTCTTCCGATGCGATGCCAGAGCGTTACCGCTCACTCTCTAGGCTCGGTCTATCACTAATATGTTCAATCAACATTTTGCTAAACCAATTTTGAATACATATAAATGTTGCTGTCAATTCGAAATAAGGACCCTTTGAAGACACTAGGTGCTGGACTGTGCTGTATGGGGGCGTCCATTAATTACGTGTGTGAAATAAGGGGGGGGGGGGGTCCGGCGAAAGCTCACCAAAGGGGAAGGGGGGCAGTTGCCAGAAATCTCACTAATTCCTTGAAGAACAGCAGAAATAAAGGAAGGTCACCAAACTACGAGGTCGTCAGAATGGGAAAGGGGGGGAGGAGACCCTCGACATCTCACCTCACACTAGGGGGAAGGGGGGGCGGGGGTTCCCACCAGATCTCGCCAAATCTTTCCAAATGTCATCTCTGGGGGAGGTAGGGGGTCTAGATTTCCGAAAAAAACACCTAACTTAATTCCCCTATCTGGATATGAAAAATATGTCCGAACATTTTGCCTGTAAAACGAAACTTCAGACTTGTAGAAGCCGTCAAGATTCCTAGGCTTGTCAATTAATAAATTCCTTTCGTTAAAATAATACCTTTTTTTAATGTTGTAACTGTCTACAGCCTGTTAAGACTCCAACATACCATGTTCTTGACCGTGATTAATTATGCAGCTAAACTGAACGTGCAAAAGACACGACATGTGTCAGCTAGCTACACAACCGTAGAATTGCGAAAGTATAGCAAAAAGATAGTGATAGGGTCTTTCCAGAGATGTTATTATTGGCATCATTGATGCGTTATCAAGTCTTAATCAGTTCGTGCGTCTCCCTTACACAAATAAAACACCACGCCCTACAAACATTACTTCAACAGTCGCTCAATTTTTCAGGACGCCGATTTGGGTATGTGAAGGAGACCATCTGAGCCAAATGACTCATAAATTAAATTGGAAAGAAGAGGAATCGTTTATATGACTATAATCTAGCGGAATATTCAATTCTATTGTACAGAAAGTGAAACTAGAAATTATTTGTGTCACCTGTCAGTTCTTTCTGTTTTATAAACTTGTTGTCTGAAAGAGTTCAGCATGGAGTGCTTGCACTGATACTATATCTCTAGATCAATGGAGATTATTTTTCGTTAATTTATGTTTCATTTTTTCTGTAATACTTCTAATTTTTACCGATCCTTCAGAAAATGAAGAAGATTACCAGTACTACGAATTTAAACTCCAATTTTTATTTGCTCGAAGTGCGACCTTAAACCACCAAGTGAAATGGTAATAACTTGGGTAGTGATTATAACTATGTTTAGATCTGCCACTTAATTTTCATTTGACGCAGAGAAACTAAGATAGTTTCGTGATCATGTCTGGTTAACAAAACAAAACAGCCCATGCCACTGGTTCTGATTTGACACTGGACTAAAATATCTAGACCACTGTAACATTATCGACGTAGGAGCTATCTGGTGGCTCAGTGGTTAAGGCGTCTGACTGGAGATCGAAATGTCTCGGGTTCGAATCCATCTCTCGGCGAGGATTTTCATTGGCCCTTAACCCAGCCTCACCTCTGGCACAGCTTGCTGTGTAATGTGAAGTACGTCAGAACGCTTCCATGCTTCGGAATCCACGCTAAATTGTAGATCCCCTGTACCCGGCAGGATTATCGGGATAGATTAAGGCGGCTACGACAGGGGGGGAGTGCGCAGCCAATAGAAACCCTGTCACCAGGTTATTACGACTACACAAAATTATTATTATTGTCAACGTTTCGTTGAACTTAATTATCATAATAAATGTTTATAAGTGGTTGGGATAGTGGATAAATTTCTGACGTAATGTAGGTTAAGTTTGGAGTTCCATTGGGTTAGGTTTTTTCTAGTTTTAGGCTCCCGTTCCTCCTGATTGAAAAACGGATCCCTGATGGTTTCTTTCATTTGTCCGTTTTACTGGAGACGTTGGTGTCTTTCGAAAGAGTAGGCCCAAGTGGATCGCCACCGGGCTTCACCCTATCCCTTCTTCATCTCCCATTTCACACAACACAAACAGCATTATACATTGAACACACACACTATCACAGTCATCCACACCTACAACAACACATACGAACACACTCTTGGGAAGGTGACTGGAAACCCAGCTCATCTTCCCAAGAGAGATCCTATGTAGGGGTTTATACCCCATGGTAACTGCTTACGCCCGAAATTAGACATTGCATCATAAGGAAGAAATAAAATATGAGGTACTGCTCCCAGGAAATGTAGGTAGTTCTTACATGGATATGAGCAAGGGGGCATCCACAAATTACGTGAGGTGTTTTTCCGGATTTCTGGACCCCCCCCCCCCTGGTGAGATTTCGTGAGATCTGGCCGGACCCCCCCCCCCTCTGGTGAGATCTGGTCCGTGAGAACCCACCCCTAGAAATCGCCCTGGAAACTTTTGTAGACTATTTTTTTTTTTAGGTCACACCCTAACTCTAACTTTTTTGACGAAATACCCTCCTAAAATCGACTTTGGCGCAAATTGTCCCCCAATTTTTCGCAAAATCTCACGTGAGATTTCCGTAGACCCCCCTCCCCCCTGGTGAGATCTGCTGAGATTTCGCCGGACCCCCCCCCCTTATTTCACCTCACGTAATTAATGGATGTCCCCCAAGAAAGATCCAGCAATCGGCAAAAACACCTTGAAAAATGACAGACGAGGGTTAGTTGCTGAAGTCAGTAAACGCATCATCACTAAAGTGACATCCGTAGAATACTTTTAGAACAACACTGAAAATGAGTGTATTGGAGATAAACACAATCTGATGATTTTTCGGGTTACTTGTGGATATTTTTCACAATGGATTTTCAAGCGGCCACTATCGCGAATTCCTTACAGCTTTCGTTTTCACTTGTGTGACAGGTAGATTTTTGTTCCATAATCGCCAGACGATTAGTTTATCTGCCGACAGAGACGAAGGGTGGGGCCGTTTTAAAGACGTGGGAGATAATGTTGACAGAAATCTCTGTGACTGAGCCAAGCGACCACTCTGTTGGCATCCGTCAGTGCTGAGTCCGCGCGGGTGAGGCTCCACAGATACCACCAGTGACGGTAAGCAGCGCAAACTGCGCTACTGGAAAGCTCCTCACATGTGCATTAAAACATTATTCTGGTTCCTGTTGTGAGGGATTCTTCTTTTGGTTAAATATAACAACTTCTTAACGCCTAAAGACAATCGCGATAACTGTATCGCCATCTATCTATGAAACAAGTTTGTTTGTTTCCAATTTAGTTGAACTTTTGAATTTTAGAAATGAATATTCTTCTTGTGTAGGTGTAAAATATCTCTAGAAGTAGTGGAATACGAGAATTCGTTGAGCAAAAATGGACATTTTGGAGTATATGCTGTAATAATATTGAAATGAACAGTAATATTCCTATTGCTCCAACATTCACGATGAAATTTTAACGACTGTAATTAAAACGAACATCGTAAACTGGGCTCTTCCGATTTTTTCTGCAGATTTCTGTGTCACTGCATTATATAATCATACTATTTACATATGCTCAATACGCAACTATGATTGAGGAAATGGAAGTAAAAAAAAAAAAAAAAGAATAGTTTTGTAGAGATTAGATTTCTTATTGAGCAAACTCTTTCTATAAGAGTATTTACTAATTGTGGATATATATGTAGAGCGGCGCGGTCAAAACTCTAAACCTTCCGTAATTGCTATATTTCCTATGGCCGAACTTGTGAAAAGTTTGCTGTGTCCTATTAAATAATTCACGAAGTCTTTTCTTCCTTTTCTCAGCTTCAGTCACAACTTCCCTCAATAATGTAGCTTAATAGATATCTGCGCGCACGTTAACCTAGACTGGTGCCATTTCGAGGCTGCATCTTGTGGCTATATCATGCATTTCAACCTGTTAAGCAGCTGTGTCTGTATATTTAAATTTTTGTAAAAGTGGTTTGAATCGACTATTTGAGGGTTCCTGAAACCAAAGCAGTTCATTGTCTGTTTGTTCCCTCGTCTTTCAGGAAGTACTGAACCGATTTTCAGGGGTTTTTCAAAGTTTGAAAGACAATATTTTGCCTTTCATCGTCAACTACAAGAACGGGACGAAATGTTTCTACACAACATTTTTCTATATTTATGTGTACATAAGAACTATGTATTGGGCGATTTTAGGTTTACGCAGATTATTTATACTAGTTTGTGTAAAATAAATATTATTGCTGATCAGCTTATCATGAATTAATAGGTGTGTATATATCAGCAGAAGAACGAACTTGTCTCTCAATCTTATCATCAAGAATGCGGACACAAAGAAAGTAAAGCATGCAAATGAACACAATGTCTAAAACTGAATGCTTGATTACCTACAAATACAAATAGAACAGTACTTTTCTATAGTAAGGTTACACACAATTTGCCGACCTATGTTCTTTATAACCGAGATAACTTACACAAAACAGAAAGAGATACCAGAAACGTGTTAATCACGAAGAAGATAGTTCTAACTAACTAACCTTAGGGTTGAAAACCAAGACAAAGATCGTAACTGAGTTATGTAAGTGACAGGAACTTGTTGATAAAGCAGGCAACCTTGGTTGTGAAACCTCTTCACGGGGTTTTACAAGGCTCTCGCGGTTCTTGAAATTGTTCTAGGGAATTGTTGATGTTGGGCCATCGCGTTCTGCCAGTGGTTTATTAAGCGACAGTTTCACCTCAGGGAGAACGCAGAAATCTCGACCGAAGCGCCTTCTGGATAGTAGGAGTCTGATGAACTAGAATTTTTACTATCTCTTTTACCGACTAATACATCACGCAACGGTCGATTATCACGTAGTACTAACATTTCCAGCACCCTTGAAAAATATTCGCATTCACTTGATTGCAAGGATATATATCACTGCTCATAATCAGTAGTACACTTTCCTCCTTTCAGTAGTAACATTTATATTTTGTTATAGACCGTATGAAGTCGTTACTCGAAGTGTGTTGAATCAGTTTATAGCACATCCGCATCCAGTGAAAACATCCTTCGGCCGTACACAGTTTTCTAGTTTCACCGCTAGATTCTCTGATATTAAACTTCGGTTATAGGTATGGTTCAACTTAATATGAAGTTATTAATCTTGATCTCTGTCATTACAGCAAAAGTAAGTAGTGTTTTGCTCTATTGCAAACGAAATAGGCAGCTGATTACATTAAGCAGTCAACCCACAATACACACAGACTATTTCTGGAGCAGAAAGCAAATCACAACACTCCCTTGCTGGTCCAGCTGCAGTTTCAGTGTTTACTGCAAACACCTTCCGGACGAGAAGGGAGAAGGTGATGTTACTTTTGCCCGAAGTGTCAAGGACTCTCTCCAAAGCCTTCGAGGAGGATCGTTTGGCGGGCAGAAGACGAACTATTCTCACTGCGATCTGACAAAATAAAATTGCACTATTAAAATATTATCTAGAACAAACTGGGTTATGCCATCGTGTGTGTACCAACGAAGACCAACAGATGAAGTAGGTAATTTCAGTTCATGTGGTATAATTCATATTTGACGGCTCAATAACCGTGTGACAAGTATAGAGCTGTGTTTCCGTCAATGTTGGACTTAAATTTACATCGCTATTCAACCAGGTAACGGGATCCGAAGCACGGCGCATTCACAGAATCCGCAATCGCAAAGAAATCTATAACGCATAACAATCGTAAAAATGTTTGCAGCGCTTGGATTCGAAGATCGAGTGATGATGTGTAATTGAAATTGGTAGTTTGAAGGAATACATTGTGTTAACAATGATATACAATACCCAACAGTGTTTTATTGCATTTCATACAACCAATTTGAAATTGTTTACTTATTATTAGGTCTAAGACTTTCTACAGATGTTTTACAAGCCTGACCACAGTTTTCCCGTCCTTTGAACATGATTATTTCTTACATTATCCGCAAATATTGTTTCAGAGGAGGCCTCGTATTCGTAGAATCAACTTTTCCTCAAGATATGTTATCTTCCGCCGTATCTGTTTCATGTTTGCACGGGTTCTAGGTAGCTGATTCCTGCGTGACAGTAAGAATTGTCCACTAACATTGATTTGCAGTGATTTCAGTTTAGTTTGTTAGTTTCTGTTAAATTTTAGTCATACATTTTGCTCTCCCCGAACCCGTAAGAGATTCATTGTAATCGGATGTATCCCTTTGCTTAATCATTTCGGAGAGATTGCTTAGTAGATAACTCTTATGGCATTAATCATTAAATCTTTTTAATAACCCTCACTTTGAGGTGAAATGAGTGTTCCAGTCGTTAGAAACACTGGCTGCGACCTGAGGTTCAAATTCCGACATTTTTCGCCTGTGTTTTAAAGTACCAGTCCCGTTACCACCTCCCTCATAGGACCCACGTTGCGAGTAGACATGCAGAGCTCTATCTCCGCACCTCCGATCGTCATGGCGTAGGACCTTTCTCTTTTTATCACACTGTTGGGATTAAGATATTTATCTATTCTCTTTCCAAGCGAAATAAAGTTACAAAAATTTCCTCAATTAGTTCCCTGTTACGTCGCTCTATGCGTTAACTTGTTGCAGAACAATTATTCTGTTGTATATCTCTGTCAAAATGAGCAGTCTCCCTGAGAAAAGTAAATTTCTATACCGGTTTTTGCTGTTTACAAGAATTACATCGTTAGCTTGAAATGAAACTCATGTCTCATTCTGAACGAAGTCACTAATCATTAAAAGTGAACAGAGTAGAAGATTCGAAATACTGTATCGATCGATGGTCAATGCTTGAAGACATTATTTTTGCTCCATTACTCTCTACGACTAGGAGCCTGGAAGTAGGCAACCAAAACAACGTGAACCAAGCGAAGTGTTTAATGCTCTTTGGATCTTGTTTTTCTATTGACATGCTCGAATACACATATGTAAAGTCTACTCAATGTGCTGGAGTTCCATTAGTTCAGCTGCAACAGGAACTAAGTTCATTTTGTTAGAATTTTAATTAGTTTATTTGTTCCTCTTGGTTCATTCTAAGAACTGTCTAGTGTGGTTATCTCTTCGAATGCCTGCAGAAACGCTATCACTTCAGCTCCCGCAAATCCTCCTTTATGTATACAAAGTAAATTACGAACTCGCTACTTTTTGGATTTCACAAAAGTCAACTAATCTGCTTTATGAGTTGGGTTTTGCCACGGTAGAAACAACTCTTAAATCTTTTTAACAGATTGTTTTTCCTTTCAATCACCTTAGTTGTTCTTTTCTGTTCCCTTCCTGAGTATCTGCGACGATTAGAGCGATTTAGCTTTCAAAGAAAATAATCATAAAATAGTTCCTCCGGCAAACGAAGTTTCGCAGCCTACTTGCCGAATTAAAAACTAGCTGCTAGCGCTTTGTTATAACAGGTACAATCAGATTCTCGGGAAAAAATTATTAGGTGCACATCGCTATAGTTGAGCGTCAGCAGCTATTGTTTCTTTTTCATAGTTGCTGATATTATAGGAAGTTGCCACTATTGTGCGGCCGAAGCTGCATTCACATCAAACGATCGGCGGGAGAGAAATATAAAGCTCACCAACTGTTTGGATACGTCAACTAATTATTCAGTGACGAGGAAAATACTCCATTTCAGTGGATACAGCATAGTCAACATCAGTGCCTGGATATGTATTATGGAACGCCGAATAGCGTGGTAATGAGAGTGCTGCAGTTTCGACACAGTCCTGTCCTCGCTGCCCATGCGGCGTGGAGTTCTCCGAAGACGTTCCGCCGATGATGAGGCCGTTGCGTCATGCAGCTGGTGGGCATCGTTCCATTAGAAACTGCGCTCTGGGGCTCCGCCAGACACGCGATGAAAGTGGACGCTCTACGTGCGAGGCATCTGGGATCGGCCAGCGATTGGGTAAAGTTTTTCGCCGCCGGCCTCGGTAGCGTAGGGGCTGGAGTGCTAGCTCCACGTACCGAAGGTCGCCGGTTCGAGTCCGGCCAACGGCATGGGTGTTTAGTGTTGTGTCTGTGAATGTCTTGTCCGTGTTGTAGTGTCCTTGTGTCAATACTTGATAGCAACAATTCACATTGAGCTGGCTGTATGGCCCAGTAGCCGAATGCCATTAAAAAGAAAAAAAATTTTCGCCTCAAGTGTCTATGTTCTCACGAATCATATTACATTCAAAGCAAACGCAATAGGTTATTGGGCATGTTCTTGTTTAATACAGCTTTTTTTTTTTTTTTTTTTTTTTTTTTTTTTTTTTTTTTTTTTAATGGCATTCGGCAACGGAGGCCATACAGCCAGCTCAATGTGTATTTTTTTCCAACGTATGGACGCCACAGGACGGACAGGACATTCACACAGACACACAACACTTAACATCCATGCCCGCGGCCGGATTCGAACCGGCGGCCTTCGGCACGTGGAGCTAGCACTCTAGCCCCTACGCTACCGAGGGCCGGCTAATACAGCTTTTATTTACGAGAGATATTCAGCTAGTCGAGCTCATAGAATCGAAAGAGGACCGGGAACAATGGAACGGGAAAAAATTCGACCATGGTCTTCTGGAAAAAGTGTCCCAGTGATTTCCTGAATCGACGGAAAACCGAGATCTGGATGGCGTACCGCGGATCGTACCCGTGCCCTCTTGAACAAGCCTTTGGTAGATTATAAAAACTGGAAATCTGACACGATTTTATATATTTATATATGAGTCTGTCAAAAATGCGGATTGAGCGCAGTGTTTTGGTAGTTCAATTCCTGGTAGATGCTTAACTAAATAAATAGTTATTAAATAACGCTCATAATCTTTAATATTATGTGGTGCATATTTCTTAGTTTAATGAAACAGCTGTATCTCTGGGCACAGAGTATAAGAAAACATCAACATCGACTGAATATAAATAAAGAAAGAGCAACTAATTATTAATATGTTAATTTAAACACAATGCATACTTTTTAATGTTTTATGGCAATTAGCTTCTTCGTGGTTGCTTAACTAAATAGAATTTGTATTAAATAATACCAATAATTTCAATTGTTCAGTAATATCTCTGGCCGGATGCGTTACTTCAGCGTTACAGATGCGGTGACGCGGTGACGCAGTGACCAAAGTAGCCTTCTGTATAGAGAGATAGATTGCAATCCCGATAATGTAACACTCCGAAAAATCTGTGACTGTCTCCAATGTTTCTGTCTTTAAGAACACACATCAGATCCGTACGCTATGGACGCAAACTTGACAACAAAACTGAAGTTTTCGCTAACGACACATGGGTTTATACATAGAACACTGAGAGGCTGATAAGCAACATTATTGACTTGCTACAAATCTACCCAATATTATCTAAGATTTCACTTGAGTCAAGTTTATAAAACTATGGTCCTCTATCTCTCTGGTTCATCGAGATTAATCTCTGATATATCTTGGCTGTGATTTGCAGTTGGAATGGAAAACTCTAGAAGGTAAGCGACAGATGAACAGTGCAGTTGCAATTACTGACAATAAACTATCAGTGCAAGCGTTTGAGTAAATGCGTCTTCTATTTGTTATGTATCTGTCTTACTGAAGAAGGCCTTACCCTAAAATGTTTAAATTTATTCTTTGCTAAAAGGAAGTGTGGTATGTGATAGCCTTCATCTGTATCCTTAAGATTATTATTATTAGCATTATTATGTTTTAAAACAAGTCATCTGTTATGCTCCTCGCACGTTGGATTGAAAATACATTATCCACCATACGGTATCCCAGGCTACTCTTAGGTTTGGCATGACCTTCATGTACCTGCTCCTTTCATTTTATTTTTGCTTCCACCATATACGGTATTGCAGATAAAGTATCGTAATCTTGCAACATGTCGAGGTAGAAATATTGCTGACAAATGGCCATACTAACGAGGATTGAGCACGGAAATTGAAATCTACACGGTTTATCATTATTCTTGGCCGCCGCTGAAAAATTCTATCACACTTATCTTGCACAATCCTACATCAATGTCATCCCAGGAAACAGTAACGCAATACCGACGAGCCAGTATTGCGTTACTGTTTCTTAGGATGACATTGATGTAGGATTGTGCAAGATAAGAGTGTTAAAAATTTTCAGCGGCAGCCAATAATAATTATAAAGTGTGTACAGTCTGTATAGTCTATGTATTTAGGTGAACTTGTGTTATTTCTAATAGATCTACCTTCTATGGTCACCAAATAGGGATCCTACTTCATAGATGTGACAAAGATGAAGAAAAAGTGACCAGACAGTAGAAGCTGCGTCTTTAGAAAGACCAAAACTAGTTATCTTTGATATAGTTGTTTGATTAACGTTTTACGTGTTTTCTAATGAACTATATTTGAGGAAACTGAATAAATAATTAAGCAAAGTTACATAGTCAAAAGACAACACTAACACTATCCAAAGAGTGAAGTGTTTATTTGTGTTGTAATGTGATCTCTGGTGGATATCTCGTTAAATGACAGTTAACTACAGATACAGTGTGATGTGCAATGCCTGTCTGTTCACTTCTTGTCTCGTTCCTTGACCACCTAAAGATACACAGACCATAAGATTTGAAACTGTGAAAATCCGATCCAAACTGGTTCGATTTTTGGTAGTTCTTGAGTAATGCCTGGACAAAGGGGCACACAGTCGCAGACCGCTTAAAGAGTTTTAATGAAAGTACATACTTGTAGCGGCAATGTGATTAATTGATTGCTACCAGACCAACTGCAATACAATAACAGCTTCGTAACAGGGAGCAGTCTTCTGGTATTGTCGACGTCATGTCACAATCGCGGTTAACGTGAGCGAGGTTTGTTTTGTGGTATCCGGCCCCAACTGACACATTTCCTGCCAACTTACAAATAAAGCAACAAAGATTATTTCACTGTCACTGATCCCAAAACGAGAACGAGAGTGTAAACAGAAGACAAAGTTATAACAAAATTTTGCTTCTTCTCCTAGAAATTAACGCCGAACACAATTAATTACTGATATAATACAGGGGCTATACTGGAGTTCTTTTGAAGATACAAAACGGTTGAAGAGAGTGCTGGGTACGTATAAAGCGAATATTGGCTTTTATGGATACTGGCAGAAAAATAATCAGGAGTAGTTCTTGGAAGGAAAGAGGTAACCATGACCACAAGCTGGCACTTGTTTTCAGACATAAGGGTATTGAAAAAAGTTTCTTTTGTAAGTAAAGGAGTCAGGGATTGGAACAAATTATGATAGGAAGTAAACAATTTAGCAGGAACACTGAAATAATTTAAGATTAAAATTCGTTTAGGGCGAAAATAATTACAGTAAATGAATTTAAAGATTAAAATATAATGAAATAGTAAAGCAGGTTTGTAGGAAAATTGCAACCGTGGTCTGTGCTTCTTTGGTAATTAAAGTAAATTGAAAGAATCACAGGTCCAGAATTATTTTGAGTCACCTTTATGTTTGTGAGTAGGAATTGATCATATGCAGTGGTGATATAAAAGATGTCATGTAGATTTGATAGAATTACAGTTTCGTCAGGCAAAACTACTTCTTGTTTAGACCTTACTCCATCAGTTCAACCCTAAATTGCGTTATTTCTTTCACTGTACGTCATCCGCATAAACAAAATTACATACGGTAGTGATGAAGACCGTACGGTACGAGAAATAGACTCTTTTAGACCTAGAGTTCACTGAACAGTGGACGTGAACGATATGCCACTTCCTGTTCTGCAGACTGCAGCTGACGCGCTGATCGACTGACCCGGCTCAAGTAGAGTCGCATTAGGCTCAGTCACATCGGCCAGTGACGCGTAGTCCACAGGGATAATATTAAACATTTAGATACCGTTTTCGTACTGGATAAGGCGACAAGAGAGTAAAAAGTATAAGTCCAACTTTTTTGAAAGCCACGAATATTTCAATAATCAGACAAAAATCTGCCATTTCCAGTACGAGGATAGAACGGCACTGTTCTTTAAATAGTCTATTCATTACTGGAATTGCTGGTATCGAAAATAGCGCTGTTCGTTTAAGAATTAAGTAAATTACCATTTTCTGAAGTTCTTGTACTAGGTGTCAAAGGCCGTGTTTATGTGCATGTAGATCGGAGTGTAGTGTATCATACACCTTATAGCAAGGCTGCCCAAGGGAGCGTGCATAAACCACGTAGCTCCATTTTGGCCTACTGTGAATCTCCCCTACCCCCCACGTAGCCCTACGTACAGTTGGACACAGTTCTGATGGATTACGACCTGCCCCAGTCATCTTGATCCAGAGTTTCTTCACACCTATTCCGAGGATGAAGTCAGCATTTACATACCTGAAACTATTTGCTAAGTGGAAAATATTTTAGATCCGTCACCACACCGAAAACGTGGTCAAGAGTTTACACATACTGACACTACAGCCAAACGCAGCCGACCTAAAAATAAGCCACACTATACTCTCTTTCACATCCTATCCAATGTGAATGTTAATTCCTGTGTAATCCACTGTGACTGAAGACTGGATTGAGGAGAAAGTTAACAGCAGTCGAACTCCACGTCTTCAGTTCCAGGACAGCTGAATCCTATGGGGAGGCCGCGTGCAATTTCGATCCATTCACTTTGCAGCGTTTCGTCCACATTTCCCCGGTAAGGATATGAAATTAGATACATATTATTATAACTTGCACCAGAATTAATAAAGCTGAACTTTACAAATGATATTATATTAAAGAAGTGTATAGTCAAATATCTCTATAAACACTACAATCGAAAATATTTACAAATAAACAAAGCTAATACGAAATTTCAGCAGGTGCCGGCAAGTATAGACAAAATCGTTGTAAGTATTGCCGATAATCACAAGAAGATTGCAGAAAAATCGGAAAACCAATACCAGTCAACTTCTGGAAGTTAAGGCTTTATTGCCTTACGTTGTCAAACTAAACTCCTTATAGTGTTTAACTGCATGCTTACATTTTTTTGAAAATGCCTATAGTGTTGTTGTTCTAGCTAAGAACGCGAAAGCGACCGCCGTACTCGAGCCGGAAAGTTCTAGTCCAGTCGCTGTTTGCATGCCGGCCGACCTGATCGGTTTTTGGCAATCGCCTTGGCGAATGCTTGGTCGATCCAGACGTTTCGCCTGAGAACCACTCGTTTTACAAACAGAAGACCACGTTACCATGTAGCCTGCATATTTGATAGGCGACGAGACTCGATTGGGTCTCAGATCATTCTTAATGACGGCATTCATCAGCAAGATGGCAGGGTTAGCGCAGCTGTGCTTTGAGGTGCTTTCACTTCGGCCGCCTGTTAATGTGCCTGGTCCCAGCTCTGCGGCGGCCTCAATTGGCTCACACATCACACCACTAGGCCGCCCCAGCTGTAGCCCCAGAATGGACCCTTCACTCTACTGTAGTAGCTTAAAATATGCTAGAAGTACACCGAATACGAGCGATGGATCTCTTGGTCGCCTCCAAGGGGTTTTTCGTAGACTGATTTGAAGGTTACCATTACAATTCCTCTATCTCCTCCTAGGCACTTTTTGTGACAGAAGAATCATTTGATTGATGCTGTGTCATTATATGCAACATATATAGGGTTATTCAAAAAGAAGGGGTAGATTTTGCATTTTTATTTCTCAGAAACTATAATAGATACAAATACGTGCCACACATAACTGGAAAGAGGAAGGTTCAAAGTTTGTAACACCGCCCACTAGTTCCACTCGCTGCCACCAACGACGCTGTTGTTTGTTTAGATGGAAATGGCGCCGCCACCAATGATTTTCCCTTTGCAGAAGCAGCACTCTTCTACGAATTTCTTATGCCAGTCGTAAATCTGTTTATGACGAGGTGGCACTTTATTAAACTTACAACGGAATCCACGCTACACATCAACAATGAATTCACTTTTTTCATACTGTAGTCAGTGGCGGTTAGCAAGGGCCCCGATACATTCTTTTTTAGTTCTTCTGAGATTTAGGGGGCGCTCTGAGCTGAGTTTGGGCCCCGTGAGCTGCGCTTGGGGGGACTCCTGAGCTGCGTTTGAGGGCCTCCTGTTCTGCGCTTGGGGGCTCCCTGAGCCTGGGGGCCCCCTGAGCCTGGAGGCCCCGGTGCACGACACTGCCTAGACATCCGATAGCTACGCCCCTGACTGTAGCACACAAGCTGGTTTCTCCTGTGGCGTCGCCACTTCAATGTTGTCACCAGTGAATGGAACTAATATGTGGTGGTTACAAACTTTGAACCTCCTCCAGTCTAGTGAAGTGTGGCTCGTATTTGAATCTTTTAAAGTTTATGAGAATAAAATTCAAAATCTGGTCCTTCTTTTTTTAATAATCCTGTACATGAATAGCTCACAACGTCGGTGTAGAAAGTAGAAACCCTGTTAAGTCTGAAATCGCAGGATCACCAGTTGTTGCCAGAGGAAAATGAAAGGATATGAAAGGAAAATATAGTTTTTTAAATTTTTGAATTTATTGCCTTAAATACTTATTTTTCATGGATGTAGGTACTAAATTCAGAGTGATAACTAGCACCGCATTCTAAATCTTAAATCTAGATTTATAAGTAGATTAATAACTTATTTTCAGTTAAATTTAATGACACTCAGTTTCTCTCGTCCCACCATTTTGGATTCATTATTCTTTCGGTAAAAACGTTAATGACGGGAATAGGAGCGCAGATGGAACAATTATTTTTGAAAGTGTTGTTTCGTAGATCATTGATTTATTTAATCCCCCTCAGAAGTGATGGATTCAAGAATGTGCGTTCTGTTTTGTTTGGTCACAAGCACTGATAAGTTTTTTGGAAATTAAATACGCACAAGAGAGTTCCGTTCCATGAACTGTATTTTTTCCTCGAATTTAAGTATTTCCGTATACGTCTTGGTTAGGTTAAAATATACCAACCTAAAATAAAGTATGACACTTGATTATATAATATGGTTGGTAACCCTCAGTGGTGTAGCTAGGTCAACAAGGGCCCCGGTGCAAAAAATTTATTTTGGGCCCTCAGGCCAGATGGACGACCTTTTTTTGTTTTGTGTTGCTGGTAGGGGCCACCTGAGCTGAGGATGGGGGCCCTTAAGCTGTGCTTAGGGGCCCCTGAGCAATGGTTGGGGGCCTCCTGAGCAGTGAGGGCCCTTAGTGAGGGGGCTTCCTGTGTCTCAGGGGCCCCCTTAGACGACTGTAGAGCTAAAAAAAAGGTCGCCAGTTTGCCCATGAAGCCTCGTGGGCCCTCCCAACCGCGCTTGGGGGCCCCCTGAGCGTAGGGGCCCCGGTGCACTGCACCGCCTAGCCCCATAGTACCTACGCCCCTGGCAACCCTATCTGTTGTCTCTCTGATGGGTTAGCGAGAGGGAACGGAATCCGCTGTGTGTTTGAAAGAGGAGCGTGTCCTGCCGGTTGTCCATTGTCCAGTGGAAGGCGCTTTCAGGAGAGAATCAGTACAATTGGTGAGGAATAGTTATCCTCTTAGTGGGCAGAGAGTAAAAAATAGTTCATTTCTTGCTGTGAATTCATCGAGAGCAGACCAGTTTTTTCTTACATTTGAAGACTGTTACCACAAGTCTGCATACTACGGCCAGCACACATGACCCCATGACGAACCGACACCTGTTTAGAACAGATAATGTTCGCGACTTCACGGGAACTACTTCTAGTTCGAGACCAGTGATGTCGACCTCAAAAATACTTGTAATGAAGTGGATATTATTTTAAAGAATCATTTATTTTCTACCATGAGACTCCACCCTATATCGATGAGTGAGATAGTTTTATTCTCTCCAGAAAGCAAGTGGAACAATTATCTAGGAATTAATTTCCATCATGTTTCTATATACATTAAATTTAACCACTTTGCTGATATTTTAGAGTTTTAATCAAATCAGTTATTTGTTCGTGAGAACTTAAAGTATTGAATTTTTACAATAAACGAAATCTTTCAGTTACTAAGCCAAACAATAATAATATTAAAATATATTATCATTGGGCGTAATCTGCCATTTCCAGGAGATACCACGCTGAATGTGGCACTTCAGTTTACTATTATGACAGAGAAACAAACGTTCAGTTACCGTAGATGGCAGTTTAAGCGCAATCAAATAGTCTCACTGCGTTAAAACGAAAGTAATATCTGCTTTTATTGAAGGTTGACTTAATTTGGTATTAAAGAGATGATATGTATTCTTTTATGTTCCATTCTTTCGCAGCAAATTCTTACAATACTTTAATTCGTTTTAAAGGTCAAAGGTTTAAAAGAGTGGTAATCGTGAAAACAACGACAGAAATGGATCTTGGCTGCAGTAAGACGTAAATATTGAAGGAATAAGTTCAGACAGATGTGCGTTCCAAGTCGGAAGCTTCAGCGAAGAACGCTTCGCATAGAAACTTCTGCCAAGTTGCATCAGTCGGAGACGAAAGGCAAGTAATTAATTCTAAAATTATCTTAAAGAGCAGCTACGCGCTTACAGGGATAACACTCGTAATGAAGAATGTTGATTCACAGAAATAAAATGAAAGTGCAAATGAAAAACAATCCAAAATTACAACGAGTGTGGCAACGAATCGGTTGAAGAGACGGAAGCAGGATGACTCAGCCTTTCTAATCATTTCCTCATTGGATGCCCTCACAAGTGGTTTGCTTTCGGAATCGTCAGTAGACATTGACTTGCCTCCTCGTGACGACTCTGAACAGAAGCTTCGTGCGGCTTATAAAAGATTGATGAGGTGCGAGGTGTCGAGATAAGTCGTGAGTTGTGTTTCAAGGCGAGCAGTGCCAAACCTGTGCAGACCGCAAGTCGAGCCGGCACTAGACACGTATCACGTATGCGCCTGCACTAATGTGCTTCCAGTCATTATGTTCTCTTACCCAGTAGTTCACCCGATTCCATTACAGCGAGCCGGGTTCAGGTCTCACTGTCAGTATCGACCATTGAGGTTTCTAGGTGGTTTGCGATAAACCTCTGCCACGGAAAGCTACAATGGTCAGAAAATTTCTCCAAAAACTTAGTTTCACATATAGAATCATGATTTACTCATGGGTGCAAATGTTGCATGGTATAAATTTACTCGCTTCTCTCTATCAGCACAGGTACCTGTTCTTTTTTGGGGTTTCCCTAATGGTAGGGAAACGAAGTCCCACTGTTGTCTGTACATCTAAGACAGCTCTCCAGCTCATTAACGATATAAGCTGCAGACTTCAGATTTACGTGTTTCGTTAACTGAAAGCCGAATGTGGTATTTAAAATAAGTGAAAATATAGTCGAAACAAGAAACAAAGTTTAAATTTTTTCTTTAAACCCCAGCTTGTGGCGTATCGTTAGTTGGAGCTCATTAAGTAGAGAACTAAGATACTCTATTCATTTTTTTTCCCTAGGAAAATAAACGTAAGAGCGCCCATAAAATTTTGTAAATTTTGGCCACTTTTGCTTTGAGGGCTATCTCAAAAACACTATTTGTCCATAATATCTATCATCTTCCCTATTTAAATAACAAATACTAGAAATACATATAAGTAAAACAGTTTGAAGGTTGTGAGTAAAGCAAGCAATCGTTAGGATCCGCGAACGGAAGGAAACTGCAGTGGTCTTCCCTCGCATTCAGGAGGACGAGGGTTCGAATTCCCCGTCTGACCTTTCAGATTTCGGTTTTCCATGGTTTACTCGAAATCACTCTAGGCGAATGCAGGTATGGTCCCTTCAAAACTGTGATGGCCGAATTCACTCCCGTGCCTTTCCTTTCCTCTAGTCCTTTCGCGCCTCGACGTAAAGCCACAAGCAAAACAAAAACAAAAAACATTGTTTAACTTTCAAAAGGAATAATTTTCAGACTTGAAAGTAAAGTTATGTTTTCCGTTGACCCAAACCGAATGTCGTTTTTTATTTACTATTGGGGGACTAACAGGATTAGTGTTAGCCAGTTCATCTATTGATATTGTTCTGCACGATACATACTACGTAGTTGCACACTTCCATTATGTTCTTTCAATAGGAGCCGTATTTGCAATTATAGGAGGAACTATTCAATGATATCCGTTATTTACAGGTATAACAATATATGAAAAATTATTAAAATTCAATTTACAATTATATTTATTGGAGTAAATTTAACATTTTTTCCACAACATTTCCTTTGATTAGCCGGTAATTCCAGTTGCCTCCAATCCAAATAAAGGAAGTAGATTTTTTTCCCCTCACCAGGATGTGTGTTGTATGGATGTTTAAAGCTGGTCATCCGAGGACTAAGAGTTTTTTTAGAAACTCCGATATTAACTATATTCTTTTTACACGCTTTATATTAGATTGACCTGTATGTATGTATGAATGTAATTGAATCTTTCAGTTCAATCTTCACCCACCGTATTGTTTGAAATTTTGCAAATGTAATGAGAACCGATGACTATACAATAATTTCATAGCAACGTCCTGCTATTCTTATTACTTTGACAATAACAATATAAAAATGGTTGAATGTGATGGGATTTCGTAATTGAATTTTAACACAATTCCAGTTATTCAAATTGTTGCAATTTTCCACATGTATTGTGAACCGTTGATAACACAATGATTTCATAGGTATGTTCTGAAATTCTCATTATTTTGGCAGTAACAATATAAAGGTGATTGAATGTAATCTTGAATTTTTACCCACTACCAGACGTCCGAATTTTTTGAAATTTTTCACATGTATTGAGAACCGATCATAATACAGTAATTTCATAGTTATGTCCTGATATTCTCATTACTTTGATAGTAACAATACAAATATCGTTGATGCAATTAAATATTTCATTTCAATGTTCACCCGCTTCCTGACGCCCGAGTTGTTTGAAATTTTGCACACGTCTTAAGAATCGATAACAATACACTAATTGCATAGCTATGTCCTGATATTCTGATTATTTTAGTAGTAGCAATAGAAAAGTGGTTGAATTTAATCTTGAATTTTAACGCACTTCCGGATGGTCCGAATTGTTTGAAATTTTGCACAAAAATAAAATTATAGTTTTTTTAAACAATACTAAAATAAAATACCTGTTTTTGTAGCAACGTGAACTAAAAAGTTAAAAATAATCTTTAAATATAAAAATTTTGTCAGCCCCGAAGTTCGGTATAACTTTTTTGAAAAAGTTTTAAATAAATTCACTGATTAAAAAATTAACTGTAATGTAAAAAAGCGTGGAGTGCTCTCTTGTTATGCATAATTACTGTGCCTTTACGAACAGCTAGCGATAAAAAAATTTAAGATTGAGCTTTTTTATGTTAAAGTAATTTTTTTAACCAATGACTTTTTTATTTTAAGCTTATTCAAAAAGTTATACTGAATTGTGGGATATCCTAGCACTGTTGAAATATTTTTTTTTTTTTGTATTTATAGATTATTTTTAACTTTTCAGTTCACATTGCTACAATGGTGTGTATTTTAGTTTTTTTAACTATAATTTTGTTTCAATTAATCACTATAAACACTTACATAGTTTGTAAATTGCGAGAAAAACAAGAAAATGTATTTTATGTTATTTTTCCATATATTAACGCTGTTTTATTGAAAGCTTTATTGATTCAAAGTGGTCCGCAAACTGGTAAATGTTAAACATGCTGTCTATTTATGTAAATTTATTGGAATTAAATTCCTGCACTAATGCAGTGCAATGCGGCGTTGGATATCCATGAGGTGGAGTCGACCACCTATAAAATGGAATATGTAGAGGGACTAAACTTGACGACACTCAAATATCAGTAGCGTCGCCTCGGAACTGCGTAGTGTGAGGAGGACCTAACTGTCAGGTAGATGGTAGTAGCCTTCATTGTGGAACCACCCTGAAATTTGCGTGGAGTGATTTCGGAAAATCACTGAAAATAGGATTTTGGATTGCCGGGTCGGGAATTTTTCCCAGATCCCAAGTTCGGTAGGGTCCTTGTTAATAACATCACCTGTCAGTGACGAACCTATAATTTTTCCAAAGCGTGGATAAGAGATTCTCCTACATCCGATACTGTCATAACAAAGAATAAAAATATTTTCTTTATAGGTCTTCTGATTCTATGTTTCTACGCTTTCTGGCAGCATCTTAAAATCTGTTTTTTTGTTCTGTATGATAATGCTTAAACAATCGTGCCTGCCTCTCTTTCTGAACTTAATTTTTTGATTTTATAACTCTGTCCGAAAAGAACTTATACTAATCCCTTTGTTTTAGCACGTATTTTAATCTCTTGTTCTGTCATTTTGAGCGGGATACTTGGAAACCTCACCTGTTATGGCTGAAGTGAATTTCATTTAACTGACCATCTGCAGTAATTTAATATTAGTTTTTCTCTCTCCATTTTATTTTTTGTAGGCTACTGGTGTTGTATGTGTGTGATGGACGGGGTAAACGTCTGAACAGTTTGGATGCTGGTTATTTTCATTTATCAGTTAGTTACCGCTGAATAATTTACTAATTTTCTGCTGTGAAGGAGTCAGTGTGTCACAGATCCCGTATTTAAATACGTTTTTAGATTTAGTTGGTAAAGAATCTTCTGCTATCCCTAACGCTAATAACTCATCTCTTAAAAGAACTGTCTTTGCGTATCAGTGATGATAGTGTGGCTCGACCATACCGTACTGTAGATAATTAAATCATGATTTGTTGAATTAGATATATCACATTCCGACCTCTTTCTGCAGCCATAAATTCCTAATCAGCTGTCAGTCGTTTCGAGTGCAGTATATTGCAGTTTGAGGTTCTGATAGGCGATATGGGAATTGGGTTACTAAGACCCACACAGCAACAACCTTGGATCTACAGTATTTTTTGTTTGTAATAACATAATACACCATTGGTTCGTATATTTCATTGCGACCTAGACACGGGATGTGGATATTGCAGTGAGCTCTTTACATAACACTTGCTACCTCAGTTTCAACGAGTACTTAGCAAGCGTATTGTTGTCACTACCTAAGGAAATCACTTCGGCCGCCACTGGGTTGCGGGATACAACGCAGAACTGGCGACAGAGTCGCGCGAATCTGCCTTCAATGGACGGGGTGTCTTCGCCCCAACTCAGTTCGCGCGAATATAGGCGTATTCGCGCGAACATTTTTCGCGAGAATACGCGTCCACTGGACGGCAAGGCTAAGACTGACAACAAGCGGCGACATTCATAACTACGTGATGGCTCGTGATACGAAACAAAACCCACCCGTGACAGTCATAGCCCAATGTTTAATAATTCATGATTGTGTAATAAATCCTCCGCCGCTACAATAATTTGTAACAGTTTATTACTTGCATAACGTTTAAAATTACACAATTTCTTAAGTAAAGTCCTTAGTTATTAGTTATATTATTGATTAAAAGATTTCGAATAAAATTAGACTATTTAAAAAAATAATAGGAACATACCAATCTGATGTGACAGAGATCCCAAGACGTTGAAATTAAGTATCTTGTGGTAACTCATTTACGAATTTGCATGTGATTTTCTGAGCACTGTGTCGCAAAATGTTCTCCGAAGCCCTAAAAAGTCTGGCTGATTCATCAATACTTCTTCCGAGAAGCCGTAATACGTCGACTTGTTTTGCCGATTTTTGTGATTGACCTCGGAGATGGTATGAACGATGAACTGAGAGATTACTCGCAGATTACGCTGTCGTAGTAGCATATACGAAAGTCTAAAGTTCAGTAGACAACAGCGAAATCGCACAGAATACTCTGATTACTTAAAGCTGTAGAACTGGTGAAAATTTAGAAGTAAGGCATATAGCGAATAAAATAAAGCGTTATTTTTGGGCGTTCAGTTTTCTAAACGTTAGATTTGGTGAAATATTAGAGGATAAGGATTCAGAATAACGTGCAAGAGAGTCAACTTACAACCTGGGTAATAGAAAAAAACATATTAGGAATGCATTCCCAAGCATTAATGCAACTAAAATACAAACACTTGTATAAAGCTCTAGCACTAAGGAATTTGAAAGAAAATGTCAGAACTGACTAAAAACATTGAACAAATTCAAAGAAGAGCAGTAGTGTCTTTATAAGTGTTCTCAAAGTTTTTATGGGAAGAGTCGAAATTAATGTAGCGAATTCGGGACACCTGGCTGTCGGATGAATGCGTTTCCGCTGGAAGTTAGCAACATCTTTGCATCCTCCGACGATCATCACTAATATGAAATAAATACCTTTTTCCGACGTATGTGGCCCCTAAAGAAAAGATAGGGGAAATTTTAACTTCCTCACATAAATTCAGTACATTCTACCTTTAATTTTCCATTTTCCAGCCAACAGATTATTTTACCATTTGGTGATTTTTTACGCAAAAAATTAATTTATCCAAAACAAATACAGGGGGATAATTTGTTGCGTCAGATTAATGATTGAAAAATATCGGACATTAGCTTTACGTAAGAGTTGACACGTGAGACAAATTATCGGTTGATGGATTTGTTAAAACGAAGCGCATAACGCCATTTTCCTCACAGCGGGATTAGCATCGATTTCTAAATCCATTGAAACTTTTTTAGCAGACGGAACAAATCGGCACTATCTGGAAAGAATTTTCATCTGACACATAGAAACCTTAAGTGGCCTTCAACTGGACGATAAACAAGGAGGCAACAACTATCTGTCCACGTTGCGTTGGCTTATCAGCGCAAATATTAGTAGAAACAACTAAGGAAGATTTTAGTGACGGTACATTCTTAACATTCCATCGGAGCATATAATTTATGTTGAAAGCATAAGTCGCAACCCATTGGCAAGGAGTTGGACTGCATATCCTTGCTTGAATATGGCAGTGTAGTGTGGGACCCAAATATAGGAGATCAAATCAAAGTGTTGGTAAGGGTGGAAAGAAGGAGAGCTAGATTTGTTTGTGGAAATTACCACGGAATATAGTTGGTAATCGATACGATAAAGGAGATAGTTCTTTGATTCTGAAGAAGGGAGGAGGGTGAACAGTGTTTTTTGAAGAAAAAAAGGCATATATTGGCGATGAGGCGTGGATGACGTTGGTAAAAGAGTTAGGAATAGTACATCAGATTGAAGAAATGACATAACCGCCAGCTGGAACTTGATTTTAGTCGCAAGGGACTGAAAATTTTCTTTTGTAGGTGATGGAGTCAGGGATTGCTATAAATTACCAAGGAAAATGATAAAAAAATTTCACCAGAAACACTGAAAGAATTTAAAATTAACATTAGTAAAGGAAGGTGAAAGGATAATACGCTCAAAGAATTTATAATTTAAAAAAAAAATCATAACTCAGAAATCGTGAAATTTATTTATTTATTTCGTATGGCAGGAATACAAAAACAGTAACTACATCAAATCACAATAAATATTACTATCACTATAGACTGATGTCCAACGACTACAGCCTTTCAATTCCTTCTGTGGTTGCTTCATGAATATGATGCAATTTGCCACTAAATCTCTTAAGAGGACATTCGATGGCGATGTGGTGAATGGTTTGCTCATAGTTACCGCAGTCACAAGAAGGATTCCCTGTCATTCCCCACTTGTACAACCAGTAGTTGCATCTACCGTGGCCTGTTCTCATTCGGTTCAGTGCCGTCCAGGTTTTTCTAGGAAGGTTCAATCCAGGAGGCTGTCTTGTAGGGTCTTGGATTAGCCCGTGTTTGTCGGGGTTGTGGCCCACATGAGAAAGTATTTGTGTTGGAAAATTGATACATAGATATTTACTCTATTACAACTGAGATAATTAAATTTTGCTTAGTCCATACAATCCGCAAATTTGATTTTAGTCTCTGTATATTCCTAACATTGCCTTTTCATACTGGATTAATTCATATGCCGCTATACACCATTTGATAAAGATTGCTTAGATTTCGTTTTGGTCAACGATTTAGGTTCTAACAATCCCCTATCAGTACCTATCGGAATTTTCGTCAAATAAGACAACGCAAACGGTGTTGAGAACAGTATTGGATTTCAGAAGGTATTCGGCTAAGCGGTAAGTGTGGTCATCTTCTACGGACCCTTCAAGATTTTTGTTAATACGTGATCTTAATAGGGTTCCATTGCTGAAGGAAAATGAAGCCCTATTTGACGGCGCTTCGCTGTCTGTTACAGGTTTCTTGCTAGTAACCTAACTAAATTACAGACTTTAAATTTGCACATAATATTTTCATTGCTAGCCCAGAACAGAATAACGCAGTATTTTTAAAATATTCTAGACTCTAAACGGTTACATAGATGTAATGGATACCTAAAAAAATATTTTCTTATTTAGCGTGTCAAGTTATTCGTCCTGTGAGGAGTTTTTCGATTTTTTTGCCACAGAAAAATAAAGACATGAATAGCCGCCGAAGTTTTCAATTTTAGACCAATTTTTTTACGGGGCTTATCTTAAAAATTTTATTACATAGAAACTTGAAATTTGTATCCAATATCGACAATAAATCCTTTTTAAACGACTGTTATTAAAAAATACTTACGCCTTATATACTTTGTAAGTTTCGAGAAAAATAAGCAAAAAATTTTATTTTGAGGTTACTATACCGTGAAGTAATATAATTTTACGTTAAATTCTCTAAATCTAGAGTGCAGTACATTGTAAGTACCTAAAATGAATTGGGTAATCAGCACAGTTATCGCCCTTTTGATCAAGGAAAACTGTCGTATACACTGTTCTCCGTGAACGATCACTCTTCTGTCAGATACACCTCTATTCTGTGAAATGCCTCCTTATCTGGCAAAAGATGATCCAAAACCCATTCCAGAACGCTACTTCTGCTAAAAGAATGCACGTACACCATTTTACTGTCACAACGAACCTATAGGCGCATTATGGTGCAAACAGAAATACTGACTTCGGTAATCAAATGACATTCCTAATGTAGAGTACGATAGGCAAGTAATTTATCAAATGTTGTGTGAGATTGTGACTCAAATAGATTCATGACTCAAAAAGTTACATTAACTCAGAGATCATTAATAGTAACTTATTTTTTGATGCAGTATTTCTATTGAAGTGATATATCTGGATTGGCTAAGTTCGACTAACACTTAAAGTAACTGTGTTGTTTGGTATCTCGACATCAGAGCTTAATTGAATCTGTTGTGTAACCAGTTAACATTTTCCTTTCTATTTACTCCTCCTTCTTATTACCTGAACAACTTCTCTGGATAAATATTCAATGCGACCAAAATAGTCGCTTAAACAAATGTGACACTTTTATCAACGAAATGATTATTGTAAAATGGTTAAAAGTGAATATTTGTCTACAACCCATTACTAAATGAATCAACCAAATATATGGTTCTTTATTAAGGCTAAAGTAAACTGTTCTTTCCGTAAATGATAAAATACTGGAGAGGATTAGATTTCGGAACTGCGTTTAGATCAGTAGCTTCGCACTTCAGGAGAGCAAAAACTGTCTATGAACTCGGTTTTTCTACAACTTGAGCTCATTAGAGACGAGAAGATTGTTGACAAACAAGGGAAAGGACACACGCAACCATTTTTGTGAAGGAAAGATTGTGGTGTTCTGATGAAGCGATTTCACGAAACCATTGAAACTCTGAAACCAGCTAGACGACCGGAAAGAAAATTGAGAAAATGAATGCCTTTCACTCACCACGTTGGTTGCTACCTCACCGTGCAGTCGCGTCATGTCTTGGTAAGTGAAGTTCTTTGTGTGGATGATATGAAAATGTAATCAGGCACGACAATTAGGGAGCGTCTATAAACCACGTAGCTCCATTTTGGCCTCCTGTTAACCCCTCTTCCTCCCCCCTCCCACGTAGCTCGACGTGGCTTTAGCACCCCCCCCCCTTTCTCTCCGAGTGGCACGTAGCTTTTTCCCCTATTGACTACAGAAGACATTTCATGCTGTTTTCTTTTAGTTAGACTCTCGTAAATTAGATCCGGAGATAATTAAATGACGGAAATAAATATTCACACGCTGTTGTGTGTTCTGTACTTCATTTTAACTGTGACAAATAATATGAATGAAAAACTACGTGGTTGGCTCGGAACTCCCCCTCCCCCCCACGTAGCACATCGTAGCTTTCCTGCCAACACCTCCCCCCCCCCCCCCCAAGACCAAGCCACGTATTTTATGCACGCTCCCTTAGATGCGACGCTGTTGGCAAATACGAAAAAAGAAACTTGATTAAAGTATGTGCTGTCTGCTAGCAAGTTTGTTTCGATGTTCTGTAAATTGCCGTTGCAACTTAGCACACTATATCAACAGTATGCAACGGTGAATCAGTTGTGATATACTAAGATAACATTTATATCACAGAACGAAAGAGGGTCAACAAAAGCCTTCTTAAAACTGATAAAGGGAGAAAAAATTGCGTGCCTTCACATTCTGAAAAGTTAAATAATAACGCTTATACTGGCAACGACATGCTAAGGAAACTGCAGGCATAGATCGTGGACAATGCTGAATATTATAACCTGAAACTGGTCTACTTTCACCTACTTTGGCTCAGCAGTTAATTTTATCCATAACGAGAATATTATAACCATAAAAGCGTGTATTTCCACGAAAGTAAATCTTCAATTTTTAGAATGTTTAGTTCACATCCAGTTACGAAAAATTTGAGAGGTAATCTCTTTTGTAATCTACTATCATGGTCGCTGTCAAGATCAGTTCTGTGATAAAATTTGGATCAATAGAAGGAAACTTAATCTGGATACATATAAATTATGTGTATAACGAGCGACATATCATTAGTTTTATAAAGGAAATAAATGAAGGAGTCTAATTCCACAGGCTATACTCACGGTAGAAATAGAACTTTAATTAGTCTTCGAAGCTAGTATAGAAGTTGCGAGAAAAACGAACGTGTGATAGCACATAATGACTACGTCCTAAAGATCTCTCAATAGAGAACTGAAAAGAGAGATATTGATAAATGTCGTACTGACACACGTTGCATCATGTTACCACAGTGCCCCTGATAAGGTTGACGTTTCCTTTAGTTACCGTATTGTTTGTGTGACTTACCTTTGATATCGCAACTATGATTCGTACCATGGACCAACTTGATACAAGATTGGTCACCGGATTATACATGAATCGCAGTGTAGTGCACCAAGCATTATTGCAGGAGACATTGGCAAGTGATTTTTCCACTGGCCCCTTGGTTCATTAATCATTGGCTAGCGCCAGAGGAAATGAACAAACAGTAGGCAGAACTGACGTGTAGATCGCTATCGGCACTGTTTAACGCGGTATCTATACCGAGCTGAGAGCTTTGACGTCGGAGCCTGGTGATAAATGACAAAATGCCACATTGCTGTCAAATGGTAGGAGGAGATCAAATAGAACTGCCAAGGTGAGGACCAGATAACATCCGGATACGCCAAATACAGTGAACGGTGCGAATCATTAGATACGCACAGGTCTTATTTTAATAGCTTTTAATTTTAAATTAATAAAATTCCTCCTTTACATTTTCTAGACTTCTATTCGTCGGGGCGAGGACGACATTTTTATAATGCGGTAGTACTCAAATTTAAATCATAATTTGAATTTAGAGCCTGACAATGAGGCCAATGGCCACTGTCTTAGCAGTGATTAGGGAGCGTCTATAAACTACGTGGCTCGGTTTAGGGGAGGGGGAGGGGTTGGCTGGAAAGGTACGCCAGGCTAGTGGGGGAGGGGGGGGGAAGGTTCCGAGCTAGGCCACGTAGCTTTTCATTCATATTATTTGTCATGGTTAAAAAAGTACAGAACAAATAGTATGCGTAATTTAATTATCTCCGAATGTAATTTACGTTAGTCTGAGAAGAGAAAACGGTACAAAATGTCTTCTGGAATCAATAAGGAAAAAGCTACTTGCCACTCGGGTTGGGGGATACAGGCAAAAGTCACGTGGGTTACGTGACGGGAGGGAGGTCACAGGAGGCCAAAATGGAGCTACGTAGTTCATGGACACTCATTTGAAAAGAGTGAACAGCTACCTTCCTATTTCAGTTATTTAGCAGCCAATCTGCGATGTTATTTCTTTGACACTGAAAGAGAAATGCATCCATGGGCGGAAAACAACACCATTCTCCTTTAATTATTTTAATTGTTATAGAGTCTTCTCCTTCACCACCTTGTCCCAACATTTTGCGGTGTGCTGGCTGGCTTTAGTGAGATTTACTCATTATTGGCATGATCAAATGTGGAGTTTTGATTTTACGGCTGCATGGCCTTGCTGACTCCAAGCATTCTATACCTACTGCGATGCTGTATTAGATATTAATGGAGGAAGGGAAGTGTATTGCCATCTGTCTGCGAAATATGTAGCTACGTTCTGTGTGTGGTAAGTATATTTTTTGTTTGCGAATGTGTAGTTTATGACGCAGATATTGGAGACAATCCGGGCATTTGCCTTGATGGCCCCGGAAAACGGCCTAAAAATCGCAGTCACTAACGCCTGGACTCGTACCCGGTCCCGTCCTACCTCCCCGACCCAGTGCCCTCAGCCACACTGGCGGGTATAATTTCGGAGAAGTATATGCCCTTAATTTCCCTGAACACCTGGTTTCCCATTCCACGAAATTCTTCGTTTTTAATTATAAAATTCTTTGAGTGCAATATAATCACATACCTATTTTTGCACTTTGTAACACATTCTTCTTAAATCTTGGTGCAAAGGAAATCCCTAAGAATTTTCTTTATGGAATAGTAACCTAAAGATAAATGGTGCCGGTAACTTGTTTTATTTTACTTCTTACATTGGTAATAAATTATAAATTAAATCTCACGCTCTACATCTGTGACTGACTAGCTGTTGAAATTCAGCAGAAACATGGCAGCTCTCAGCATGGAGTTATCTTCGCTTCTCTTATCCTGGAGAGGAATCAAATGCTGTATGCGGACAAGTATATAGTCTTCATCATTTACTGACGCATCTTGGTGGATAAGTAAGTTGGATCAATGATCTTAGCAGTCAATCTGATAGGAATTTCCCCTTAGTGTCAAGCGTCTCTGTAGAGCTTCACTGCACTACTATGAGGAAGTAATATTTTTCCTACCTTTCCTATAGACTATAAACAATTCTTCGGAACTCATCGGAATTCTGTTCAAACGAATAATCGAAAAGCACGTGATGAGACAGTAGACTGTAGAATTTTCCGTCGCTTTGTCGACATATAAATCAAGGAGAGCTGGAAATGGTCATCAGCAATGCAAAGTAGTGTTCGTTGGTCAATCACATAAACTACCGCAATTTGAAGATGTCTAAAAATCGTTGAAAAAGCTGCCTGACGAGTAATCCAGGTTATAAGATTACTTGGGCTTTATGACCTTATTTTTTAGCAGTTTTAGCTATGTAGGTTTGAGTACATCGTTAAGGGAAACTATTGCGTCAGAGAACTACAGTGCTAGAACCGCACCCAGTAAACACCTTTCCGAAGGTGGACCAGATCGAGAAATTTGAGAAAAAACATAAAGGGTATTCAGCAGGTAGAATGGCGGCTTTTCGCCATATAGCAGTTGGAGAGCGTGTATGGTCGCTCAAGATGTATTGTGAAGGAGCTGACTGAAATCTTTACTGGAAGTGAATATCGACTTGTATGGTAGCTGAATTCGTTTGTCGTTTCGGGGAATAAGTGTTAATCTCAAAAAGGTAGTGAGCCTGAGATAGAAAAGTATTAATCTGTTTCGTCGGCAAGTGTTCCAGAATATTGTCTGGTTGTGAGATCCAGTGTTAACCTCTGTGTCTGTAATGGTCGACTAGTTGTAGAATGGTGCAGGGTTAACATCTTCAGATATTAGATGATTCAGCAGAGCTTTAATACAGATTTAACTTGTTTTTTATCTCTCCAAAAAGACAGGTTCGCATAGGGAAGAAAAGAGAGAATAGTCAGACTAAAATTATTTAGTCTGATTATAGGAGATTTAAATTGTTCGTTTTCGCTCTAGAAAGAGAGTTTAGTTTATTTAGATGAGTGAAGACAGTTAGATGCATAACAGTGAATGTGATATCGCTACAGGAAGCGAGATTAAATTTTGATGACTATTGCGTAACATGTATGCAGCTATTAAAGGGCACACGGTTAGTTCTTAATTAATGGAAACATATATAGGGAACTTTCTTCGTTGTGTTTACATAGCAGTCTCATAATATTTTAAAACGAACAGTTGAGTCAACATATGAAACGAAAATTTCAAGTGGTGTAATTATCCACCACCAGGGCTGGCGTTAGGGGTTGGGGGGTAAGCGGGGATCAAATATACCCGGGCCCCGCCCTGCTGTTGGGGGCCCCCATCACCGGCTGAAGGGGGCCCCGCTAGACAAGTTGTAAAGCTAAAAAAGGTCGCCCATTTGGTTTGAGGGACAGCCCCAACCAATGAATTGGCCAAATGCAATGCTTACCCCCTGGCCCCAAAACTCCTAGCGCCGGCCCTGTCCACCGCATACAAATGCGGTGGACGTTCTGATTAGATTTTGTAAATATTGGTCGGGGAGCTTGGTGAAAGAAAGGATTTCTGTTAAATATAACAGTTTAGAATACAATTTACTTGACTGTTTAAGTAGTTCTGTTCCTTCGGTTTTTTTAGCTATCTTAAATCGCGTGAAGTCTCTTCTGAGTGCAACTGCTGGCTGATTAACGATTATAACTCTTTAATTACACCACAAATTGTAATAATTCACGATTCATAAGAAAATAGTCTCGTTACAAGTTTTTTGATTGCGAATCATTATTTCTATGGCTAGAATCGCGGTAGGAATTTTTAATAGGCGTTAAGTTGATATTAATTTGCTGCAGGCATGAACGTTGGTTGGTTCCCTTTATTCCGCTGCTCCAGTCAAAATTGCGGAATTCACTGGAATTTGTGGAATTTACATGAAGCTCGTGTCCTCGCCACACCCTATTCGTACAGTCAGTCTGAAACAACCGTGACTGTCGAAACTCTCCACATGTTTACCGTCCTCCAATGTTCAAACAGTGACACCAGGAGAAGCGCTACGTGACCTAGACGTCTCTGTCTATAGAGGATGTTAACGCCTTACTCATTAAAGTAGACTGATACATTTCAGACAGCTACGGGATTCGAGTGTCCCATCATCATCCTGATAGAGCTGATCATACCTCCTATAATTCACGTTTGCATTACTAAACCGACTACGGTGGTTTCAATCATGAAGATATCTCCAAGCCTGGCATGCCATTCAGATATCGGTTTTTCACCGTTTCCCGGAAACATTTCATGCAAATTCCTAAATGGTGCCTTCAAAATGCCATAGCAGCATTCCTCCCAGTTTATGGCCCGCCTCCCCCGTCCCCCCCCCCCCCCCCAACCGCTCCCGGCTCTAATGACCCTACGTGGATGAGCTGTAAAGCCCGAGGCAAAAAAACAGATCCTGGAATTTTGCTCGAAATCTGTTCGAAAGTGTCCTGTATACTATGGGGGGCGACGATCAACTATGTGACATGGTGTAAATGGGATGGGTTGAGTAGAAAGCTACGCTGGGCTACGTGGGGGTAGAGGTTTTCACGCCAAGCCACGTAGATTTTCATTCGTGTTATTAGTCACAGTTAAAATAAAGTACGTAACACACAACAGATGGTAAATATTTATTCCCGTCATTTAATGTGGTTTACGATTGTCTGACAAGAGAAAGCAGTACAAAATGTCTTCTCGAATCAACAGGGAAGAAAGCTACGTGCCACGCAGGTGCGGGAGGCGGGTGGAGGCAAAAGCCACTTGAGGCTAAGTGGGAAAGGGAGGGGGGTGGTTTTCACAGGAGATCAAACTGGAGCTACGTAGTTTATGGACGCTCCCTATATAATAAGTATAGGAGGATACTCTCAGGAATGTTAGGCTCCACCTCCATCGTGTGGAATGCACAAATCTACGTTGTAGCTCCAATAGCATGATTGTGAACGGTCGAAAGTGTCTAACTTTACTAACATGTGAAGAGACTAGTCAGCGTTCATAACTGATGAGGAGATCTCTTAGCACAATCCATGTGTAGGTTTCTCAACTCACGGGTTGCTTTGACTCCTCGAATGAAGTGTATTAAAGCCCGTTCAGTTAACATAGACGGTTCAAAGTCAGTCTACGCTATCCCAACTCCGCCGCTCTTAACCCTACGTGCGAAAGGGAAATTTACCAGTCGCTTACAAGGACTCATAGCGTTCCATTGGGGCGATTAGGTCGGAGAGGCAGGAAGGGAGGGATTGGTGAAGTTAGGAGCATGACCTTGAGCAGCCAGTGCTGAGTGAACGGGGTATAATTTTGTTACACGGTTGGGACGGAAGTTACTTTCTCCATGTGCGTGTTGTATTTGAGTAAATGACTGTTGTGGGTCTGATTTGTTTTTGTGTTGTGTTGATGAACATGAAGGAAGGGAGAAGCTATAAACTTGTCTATCCAGCGTTACTCTTCCGAGATACACCGCAGTATCTCCAACTTCAACATCCTTTTCCGACTGACGAATCACCTTCAACACAGTGTCGTAGACCCTCACTGCGGAAACGTTTGGGTTATAATGCTTGACTGGAGCACGATATGATGATTATGAATAATGCACCAGCATCTTTTCTACCCTGCCGGCCTTGTCTCAAATGGTGCCCATTTCTTCTAACTCGGGAGCTCAAAACATCTCACCGAACGTCATGGGTGAGCCTCGCATTCGGAAGGAAGTGAGTTAGAATCCCCGCCTGAACATCTATTTTTCCATGGTTTCCCAAAATCACTCCAGGCGAATGCTGGGACGGTTCCTTCAAAGCTTCATGGCCTAATTCCTTCCCATACCTTGTCCCCAGTCCTTTCCGACTTTAATGACCTCGACGTCGACGAGTCGTAAAGCCAGAAGCAAAAAGGAAAAAAAAATGTTACTCCACTGTGGAAAAGTATGAGATATAATGCTTGACTTTGGAGCGCAGTCTGATGATTGTGAATCATGGATCATTATTTCTTCTACACTGCTGGCCCTGTCGAGAATATGGACAATTTCTTCCAATGCAGGACTCGAAACATCTGAGACCGTGGCAGCGCCGGCCATCATCACAGTGCCCTAAGGACTTTAGCCAATCAGTATGAATGTCATAGCATGATCATGTATACTTATATATGAGAGAGAGTTGTTGAGTATGGAGTTGGCTGAAAACTCCCTGAAACAACATTGAAGCATTTAAAGCGCCACCTGTTTGCAAATAATCAAGCGAAGATATGTAACTTTAAGGTCTAAGAGGAGAAGGGAGCATGCCAAGGATGTTATATCTTTGAAATATCAGAATCTTGTCACATAGGCGTCCACCTCGTAAGTAATATCCACTGAGGCAATCTGGCGGATGGATACAGGATTTGTTTCCCATTTCTGTTCTGCATTTACTCGTCAACTATTGGAAAGAGTACTTACCGCCAACTGGCAGCAAACACTGTAGGACATTTTTCCTATGAATTTGTCTGTATTTTGTTATTCGAATATTCATCATGTTAAGTTCGCAAAACCTCCTGGAAATCATAATCAGAACGTCCTGTACTTGCAGGTCCAAAGTTTGTGTGTGGATTCGCTGTTAATTCTCAAGTTCTGTGTGGAAACGTTAAACGCTCGTGTGGTCGTAATGACCTGGTAATCCTGCCGGGTATAGCAGACCTACAGTTTAATGTGGAATCCGAGCCACGAAAGAGTTCTGGCGTACTTCATTTTACACATTGACAGAGGTGGAGGTTGTGTTAAGAGCCTTTTAAAATCCCAACAGATATCGGGATTCGAACCGAAGACCTTCTGAGCCCGAGGCAGACTTCTTAAACTCTTGAGCCACCAAACCACTCTTATGGAAGTGTTTAAACGTGCACGTTCTTTCGAGCGAGTACTGACTGGTATACTGTTTGCGGTTACAGCTTCTTTGATGTCGTTACAGGGTGTGTAACATCTGATTTTCTTAGTCCCTCTTTGAATGTACTGCTATCAAAGCCGCAGCCGTGGATTACGAAATATTAAACGTGGTAAGTACGTGAGTTCCAATAAGCGGTTTGAATGGAAGCAATAACCTATTACTTTTTTTCGAGTTACGAGTCGTGTACGGTTATATATTATGAATAAATGTGTGTATCATATCCATAGTACAGAGGCTGTCAAGTAAAGGCAAGAAATTAGTTTTTGCTCGTCTGGCGGGAATGAAATACGCTGTACCTTGTCGCGGTGGGTATTTAGCGCGGAGCGGTCTGTCGTAAAGATGCAAATCTCAAGCGAGTCGGCGGCCACAGTAGAATTTACGAGCGAGTCGACACGGCTGACAGTCGACAAGGCACCGCTGTGTGTTTACATCGGAAACTACTTCGGGAGAGTGTCGGTAACACTCATCGTACGCCGGTCTATTAATCAGCTGAACAGTAGCGTTTGCTTGTACTTTCGTTTTTAAAGTGAAACTTGTCTGAGCGCCTTGGGAGAAATTTGTTAGCGTTACACGTTTTGCATTACACGTTAATTGCGCATAAAACGCAACGTTCTGCGCATGCGCATTTAACTTTCTTTGCGTATGCGCATTTAAAATTCCGCGCATGCGCGCTTAACGATACTTCGATGCAAGCAGCTACTCAGGTTAAACAGTGTTTCATATTGAATGTGAAACTTACATTTCCTATTTCCGTTACCATAAACCTTTAATTACAAAAGTATATGATACAAATTTACCAAATACAATGGTATAATAATACTGATAATGATAGTAGTAATATAAATGAATGTCATCAATAATAATAGTAATAAATAAACTCTTCGCGCGCTTCCATGCGCCTAATCACAATAATAGTACTAGTAATAATAATAGACCTAATAATCAACATTCTACCTGTAAATATCTATATAATAAAATAGTTTTAATTTGTTCAGAATTATGTAACCTACCGAAGTGTGCTTTAATAATTTTCATTTGTTTACGAGAATAACTTAGACAAAGTTCCTGTTAATTGTACAAATCCAATAAAGTAGTATCGTTCATTCACTCGAATGCGAAAGAAACATCAAAAATACACACACAAAGTACACAGGATAATATACAGAAAAAGTGTGTTTGACGCATAGAAGTAACCTGTACACACTGATATACGAAATTTAATTTTTTGTAGAGCTATTACGGATCAGTTAAATATCGGAAAAATCAGGGATAGTTGGAGTAAGGGCTTTCCACAAGCGTACTGTAGTTACATGCAGAACTTAAGTCTTCTACTTACCGTCATGCAGGTAAAATAAGACGAAATTATAGTGTTTTAAATTTACTACCAAGCTTAGAATCACAAACTTCATGCAGTGGAAGGCTTCCTCGAGCAAAGTAAATACTTTCTACGGCGCCGCCTCCAAATATGATATGCCTATGTTTCGACCAACATGCTTCATCCTTCTTCTAGGACTGAATTGCGCTGCAATGTGTTCCACGCTAATTGCCAAACGCAACTGTTAATAGCCCGTTCACTCCCAACTGGCGCTTCAAGGTCACAGTCCCCTTGCTCTGTGGCTCACCTCATCGACCCTACCGTCCCCTACCCCTCCGAGCTGACTACTTCTAGTTCTAGAGTCTTTAGATTTGGAAATGGCGTGCAAAACTCCACTTTAAAGGAATGTTATTTATCTAGCAATAATTTTCTTAACTGCATTAATTATCTACCGATTGGTGACTGTATAATCCCATCGCCGATCCTCAGAATGTGAAGCTGTGACGTTAACAACTACTCACGCTGTAGGGGTCTCTTAACTTATTTTTAAGAGAAGCTTGTTTGTCCTTCGATGAACGTCTTCTTTCTGCTACATAGATAGTTGCAAACGGATATCAAGGTTGGAGGAGATAGTATAGATGGACACGAAGAGAAACCGAAATCCCTCAAATAACAGGAATTAGTTATACTGCCCGTGGTGGAGATGAATTTCACCCAACCAAAACTAATACTAAAACTGAAGTTCGTACAACAGATGTCTTGTGTCACGCTTTGGATGAAATTAATGACAAGATAAAAGCGAAGTTACCGTAAAATGACACGGAAAATTAATGCGATGAAAATGGAAGATAAAACAAAATACATAACCTACATCTGTACCTCGCATTTCGTGAAACTGATCTTATTTTTCCTGTCATCTCGGTTAAAATACATTGGGATAAAAGTATGCATTTCCCTTCGTAAATGAATGTTCCAATGCTAGTAACTAAATTCAACAGTGAATTGCATTCTCTGTCGAACAATTCCAGCCCACTAATCAAATAAAATAAATTCACAGCGTAACACGGAAATTCAGTATAACTGATGTGTGTAAAAATTATTTTTGACCATATGTATTTAACGAAAAGTTGTGAATGAAAATTCAGAGGAAACTCATTTATTTGAACACTTAAAGGACTATTGTTTATTGGAAAATATTTAAAAAATTTGCGAAATGAAATATCTTTTCCTGGCTGATGGTACACTTGTATGTTTACAGTATGAATCAACAACACAATAAGTTTTTAATTAGTACTTTGCCGCCAACTTTCTAATCTTTTTTTGGAGCGACGGTATGAAAGAGGAGTGTATGACATCTAGCGGCGTCTGTGACAAGTATCCCGCTGCCGAGACAAGCAAGGTAAAGTGTTATTTTATTTTTCATCAGTTTCTACACTGACTTGATGCAGTCCTCAATCTCTGGCGAGTCTGATGGCTGACCGTTTTACGCTCGGGCTTTGCATTCGCGAGGACTTGGTTTCAATCCTTTTTCCAGCCATCCGGATTTAATTTTTTCGAGGTTTCCCGAAATCACGCCAGACGAATAACGGGATAGTTCCGTCAAAAGGCCACTGCCGAATTCCTTCCCTCACCATTGTAATGACTTCCTCGTCGATGAATCATGAAGTATTACTTAAAAACGAAAAACAAACCTCTCTTCTCATACTGATGTCTTATTTCCAAACACCTGTCTTCATACTCTACCTTTTTTTCGTTATCATATCTCGTGACTTCCTTTTCAGTTTCTTTACGTCATTTGTATTATCTATTAACAAATTATCTAATAGGATGTATTTCAAAATTTGAATTTTTATACGGTGTGTTAATTATGTTATATTGATTCAAAACTATCTTCTCTTTCTTTTCTTTTGAACGATTGAACTTTCAAAAATCTATTTACTGAGACTCGAAATATTCAATACGTTTTCATCCTTCTATCAGTTTTTATAGATCAATTTTGGAAGAACGCCATGCATATTTCGTTTCTCTGTCTGGATTTTATGACGAGAACTTTTAAAGATGCAAATCCATTTTCTCTGGAAAATTGTATTAAACTAAAATTTACCAGTTCCTAATCCCCTGCTGATTTTTTGTAAGTCAACCAAATTCTTTTACATATTGCCTGATGGTATGATATTGACGTCGAAGTGTGTTTTACATCTTTTCCGACGCCGGTTTCACTGGTTTGAATTATTGATATCAATGGTATCAGCCGAACAGTGTCGACAAACGTTTTGAATTCGCATTGCCTTTACCTTTTGCGTCTTGTTCAGTGTTTATTTCCTAATAATCAACTCAGCTCCAAATCCCTTTTCACTCTTCTCGCTAACCGCAGATATTCCTCTTCTCTCTCTCTAAGAACACGTTCAAACAGCAGCTAAAACTATAAATTTCTCTTCTTCTTATCTTATAACAATAAAAAAACTAGTATTATTATTGCATAGGAATGAAACATATATGCAGAAGTGCATAAACTTCATCCATTCTGTACAGTATACAGGGTGCAGCGCAAAAATTTTCAAACAAGAAAAATTAGATAAGCGCAACGGAAATAATTAAAATTTGGTTTCGTCTTATCTTCTGCCGGCACGGTTCTTCACTGCAGAATGCATCTCCAATTTTATCGGATAAAGAGTATCTACAGTTAAACGGAAGACGAACCGCAAAATGTCCTAGCGTATTTCACGTTAATAAAGGTTTGACACAGGTGAAGGAGGTGCTGAGGGCCTTTAAAAGATCCAAGCCGAGACCTGGATTCGAACCGAAGAACTTTTCCCAGTCAGAGGCTTTAATCATAGAGCAACTTGACTGCTCTAGATTTGAAGTGAAATAACAATGAGGGAAGAAACGACGAGCGTTACAGTGTCGTAACACCTCAAAACTTACTCTTTTTTGACAGATATCATGTTTTTCCTTGAGATTCTTAGAGTGGAATCAAAGTTACTGAGAGAAACGTAGAATAACACAAAACAAAAATTCAAATTCGCTATTTAATGTGTGGCAGAGTGTGGAATTGTCATATTTAAATCCGAAGGTTCGATGACTTCGAGGTCATCAGAGAGCTGGAAGAGGATTGGAGGCAAGGATCAAGGCGGAATTCGGCCATGGTCCTTCGAAAGAATCATCCTGGCATTCACTAGGAATGATTTAGGAAATATGTGAAAAATATAAATCTGGATGGCTGAAAGAGGGGATCGAACCCAAGTTAACCTCTCACTCACTGGACTCGGTTCCAGCGTGTCAATGTTGCACAGTCAGAGGTGTGATGATAGCTGGCGACTCGCTAATGAGTGTGAACGAGGCACACACACAGTGTTGCTCACGTAAACATAACCTCGCTAACTCTCCGCCACCTCAATGGATTGTTGGTAATTTATATCGCCCTCTTTAAAGAGTGTTTACTACCGCACCCATAGCTTCTAGTACGCTCCTGCCCCAACTGTATTCCCACGATTATCCTCCAGCTGTCACGTTTACTTTCTCTATAGTTAGTCTTATACCAGTTTGTCCTATTGCCGGACGAACATGCTGACTCATAAGTGACAAGAAATATTTATTCTGTTTAAAACTTTTATTCCTAAAGTTTTTTTTAGGTACAAATTTACAAAACTCGCAAAGGAATCGCAAGTTGATCAAAACAAAACGTTTTCATAGCGACGCGTTTATTGCGCAATAGGAACCGGTTTTGCCCTAATTATGTAAGAAGCACCGCGAAATACGTTTATTACGCCGCGTAAAAGTATCTTTCTAGGGCAAAGTGTTGATCTATTCGGTTGACGTACTGTGCTGCCACGAGACATTTGATAAAAGTGTAAATAGTTATAATATGTCAGGAGCGTAAGTGGTTTTCAAGTATACAAGGATATTCATGCGAATAGTAGGATATATGCAAGATATTTCGGATGAAATGGACAATGGAGACCAAACTAGTTGTGTAGCTCCAGATCTTTCAAACGTTTTTGATAGAGTGAGCCATAAAATGGTAGTAAATAAGGTAAAAACTATTGGAGTGGATGAGAAAGTGACTTGCTGGATAGAAGAATTTTTAAAAGGTACAAAACAAAAAGTTAGGGTTGGAAATGCAGTATCAAAAGAAGTGGAGGTAAAAATGATAGTGCCACAGAGTAGCGTATTGGGACCATTGTGTTCATTGTTTACTATCAGAAATTAGATTGTTTGCAGATGATATAAAGTATCAGAATGGTAGAGGACTGTAAACAGTTTCAGGGTGATCTGCACAGGATATCTAGTTGAGTTGGTAAACTTGGGATGAAGATTGATGCAAAGAAGAGTCAGCTTATTAGATACACAAACGAAAAGCTAAAGGTTGATTATGATTATAAGGTGGGGAAAGAATTGCTTGTCGGACACTTGAAATGTAAATATCTTGGCAATACATTTGATAACAAGCTTAACTAAGCAGGACACATTGGACATGTAGTAGGAAAAAGTTTCAAAATTCTGCACTTGGATAGAGTGACGAGGGGATGTACGAGGGAAGTAAGTGATTGGTCAGACTATTGCTCGAATATGGTAGTGTAGTATGGGTCCCACGTTTTGAGTATCAGCTACAGGAGTTGGAGAGGGTGCTGCCAGATTGGTTTCCGGAAATTACCGCTGAACGCAATCAGTAACAGATATGAATGATAAGGGAGCTGGAATGGGATTCATTGGAAGACAGGAGGAGGATGAAGAAGTTGTATATTGCTGATGAGGCATGGAAAGATATTGGTGTAATGCATGGAAGGGAAAAGATGACAATAACCACAAGCTGGCACTCGAATTCAGGCACAAGGGTGTAGGAAGATTCTCTTTTTTAGGTAAGGATCTCAGATATTGGAATTAGTTACCAAGAGAAATGATGAATAAATAACCAAAAACGTTGAAAGAGGGTGCAGGAAAGGGTGGGAAGATGGATGTGTAGGGAATTGACACCGTATTGTGCGCTCCATTGCAATTAAATTAAATTAGACTCTAAGGTAGTATTAAATAAGTAATAAGAAATATAATTAAGACCGAGCGTGGTGGTGTAACGGATAGCGTTCTGGCCTCGCATTCGGGAGGACGGCGGTTCGAATCCCCGTCCGGGCATCCAGATTTGGGTTTTCCATGGTTTCCCCAAATCACTCCAGGTGAATGCCGGGATGCTTCCTTCAAAAAAGGCCATGGCCGAATTCCTTCCCATTCCTTGCCCCCATCCTTTCCCGTCTCTAAAGACCACGTTGTTAAACAGGGACGTTAAACTGTTAAAAAAAAATAATAATAATAATTAAGGATGGTAAGTTTGCCGTAGCGAGAGTGAGGCATGGATAATATTTTATCTTGGAATTTAAGCACATCCATTATGTCAGGAAGGGCCAGTCTTAAAGGCCACCGCCATCGCTTTTGGCGCGGAGTGGGGAGTGCCCCCTCGCCAACCTTCGGACGCAAAAAAGAGTATGATTTATTATCTGTGGCTTCGTCCATAAGATAGACGGGTTGGAAAACATTAAAAGAAATTCCTGAAGTCAGGGAAGGAAAGACACAGAACGATCCAAACTGTTACCCGAAGGTTATTTAAGGTCCACTGAACACAATAGGGCTCTTAGTTTTGCTCAGTGTAATGTATTGATGTTACTGCCCGTACCGGAAACCTGCCCTTGAAAGATGTAAGTCCATTTTTCTCTTTTATGTTCTGTATTAATGCCCTCTCTTGCTACGGTGATTGGTTAAAGAACACTCATTATGTGAAGATAAGGGTTGGTATTTCGAATTTCTTTTTGGAAGATTTCTATGAACTTGCTGAATTTCAAATGTGATTCAAAGTAATTGTGGCAAGGAAAAGGATTTAAGTGTAGAACTGTTGGTTGCTGGATAATTCTATGAACTAATCGCATATGTGTCCCAATTCTAGTGCTGATCTTTGAATCCAATTTGCTTAAGTAGAACAGAATATAATGTTCACTGACTTCCTTTTTTCTATCGCAAGGTTTTGTACAAACGTACTCTCAACATTTTTTGCCGTGTTCTTTAAGATATTACAATCACAAGTTTGAGCTTTGCACTAAACGCGAGACACATCATGCAGCAGTCGGTCAAATGCACTGAGCTTATCACGTCAACGTTCGTTAGGGAGCGTCCATAAAACACGTGGCTGGGTCTAGGAGGGGGGAGGGTTGCTAGAAGGCTACGCTGCGCTGTGTGGGGGGGGGGGGAAAGGGAGGGGGGTGTACGAGCCAGGCCACGTAGCATTCCATTCATATTATTTAAAATAGTGGGAGGGAGTAGGCAACGTTATACGTTGAGCCTAACACGTAGTAAAAAGCTCTAAAAATGGATCGCTAGGAAACAATGGCTCTAAGGACGAATGTGGCATATTGCACCGCGTTTCTCTGCTCGCTTCTATTATCGCAGGGCGAGGTGACTTGAGAACGGTTCCATCTGTGTTTGGCAATTCTTAGTTCATGCCATCTCCCATCATATCAAAATAACCTTGAAGGAATTCTTCAGTACTCAAGAGTTGCGAAAGAACATACACGTGTAAACGAAACTCACACTCTGTTTTACCTGCTTGCAGATGGTGCTGCATCTTTGATACTGTAATTATTTTTAATGCCTTTTTTTGGTTTTACGCATCGTCGATATCGAGATTAGAGGCGCAAAAGGGCTGGGGACAAGGAACGGGAAGGAACCATCCCGACATATGCCTGCAGTGATTAGGAAAAGTCATTGAAAATTCAAATCTGGATGGCCGAACGGCGATTCGAACTCGCGTTCTCCCGAATGCGAGGGCAGAGCGTTACGTTTACCCACAACGCTCCGTCCAATTTTATGAGAATAATAAAAACTAATGCAATTATGCGTGCATGCCAATCTACAGTCTGTAATTACTACATAAGTTCTTCAAATCGACAGTGAGTGTTGAGTATCGACATGTGAGTTGCTATAGTTACTGCATTGTTCTTTAATATATTGTGGACTGATAAATCGATTAGTTTGTTGCACATCTCTCTATAACACAAAGGACACGAACGTACACGTTTTCGGTAAAATAGAACAACTACCAGAAAAAAATAACTTGTGCTTGCATGCTATTTACAATGATCGCTTCTTTGACGGAGGCTCGTCTTTAACGTCTACTAATCGATCAGCGTATCGACTTGCGAGTTAGTTGGTTCCAGTAATAGCTTGAATACAACAGATGGCATTTGCTGTTCTTTAAACTGTTGCAGCGAGCGTTATCTCCACCGCATTAACCACGTCCGATTTTGTTTTATTGCAGTAAAGACCACAAAGAGACAGATTGGTGATGTGTTATCTAAGGACGATTACAGAGATAAAACATTACTTGTAAACAATTCGAAATTCTTCCTTCAGTAAAAGTTAAGGCTCAAGAGAAGTTCAGTAATGATTCGAAATTTCGCATCTTCACATTCTGTCAAATGCTGTCGATGTCGGTGTGTATGTCTGCCTGTTCCCTGTTTGCAAAAGATTTTTGTCCCTCAGAAATAATAAGGATAAAATTTAAATAGTAATTAAATTGTTGATCCAACTTTATATACATACATGTTTATTTAGGTTCTTTCTGTTTAATTTTATTAATTTTCTAAGGTCTGCGAATGCAGGAAAATGGGCAAGGAGAATTTTACGAAAACCGAACAGCAAAAGTCATAGTATGGTATATTTTTAACTATACTTTGCTTTAACACAAGAACCTGCAAACAGATTCTTCATGAAATATCAAAATTTTACGATCTTTCTCAGACTTCTACGTTCATTAAATTCTGGATTTTTTACTGTTCAAAAAATACTGATGGAAAAATAGCATGAATAAGGTTGTGTACATTAAAATTTACCGACAGGAAATCTTTGTAGAAGTTTTCACACAAGTACGAAACGAGGCTGTTGATAAAAATTAAATGGTTGTAGATCGACCCTATCCTGTATGTCAATGTATGTATGATCGTTTGGGCCAACTAGGACGACGTTGAGCCTTCTTTTGGCTCGACTTTGCTATGGATGTGTACACATCCATGTTGCAGGTAGGACTGACAACCTACGATTGGACTTACAGTTTAACGTGGCATCTGAACCGTGGGAGCTTTCTGGCGTTCTTCGCATTACACAGCAAGCTAGGCCAGAGGTGAAGGTTGACTTTAGAGCCTATGAAAATCCCAGCCGAGACCGATATTCGAACTGGGAACCTTTCGAACTCCAGTCAGACGCCTTAACCACTGAGACACCAGACCACGTATCCTATATATAACATTTCTGTTTACCGACATCTCTTTTTCTACACTAATGCAAAGCATACAGAGATGAACAAAGTATCAATGAATAGAATTTTTTAACATTTCGGACACTGCCTACCCAATTTATATTGAAACATATTACTTGTTTAAAACTTGGGTTAAAGGTGTGTCCACGGGCGGCAAGGACACAGTTAACCTCACCGCAGCGCCTGTGTGGACGAGACGCACAGCCGCTTCGGGGTTAGAAGTAGCCGAGATAATTCTTTTGTAAACAATATATTTATGTAACAATAAAAAATAAAGATGATTGTTACATTCTGACATCAAATATCATATTGTAAATGGTAAATACATTTTCATTAGTAAACTCTGCTGTTTTGTGTATATGTTACACTCAAAGACCGAAAACGTTCATTGAGCAAAAAAAAAAAGACCACAATTAGTTCTGGTTTCTTGAAAGCGCCCACAACACGTTGTGGTTTAATAGCATCTAACTCTTTACGTTCTAGACGAATCGGTCCAAGGTGTATTTCATTACGTATGATTCTTCTTACCGTCGTGTTACAAGTATCTAAAAGAAAAGTGTGAATCGTCATGTGTGGAGAATGCAACCTGGACCAGACGCAAATTTTGCGTTGTGACATTTTTACTTTTTAGTTAGCCGCAACGCTTTCTGACTGTTATTGTAAGTGCGATAACGCGAATAAAGTGTTATGGCTCTTTTCAAGAAACCATACCGCGTTGTGGTCGTTTTTTTTCGCTCAATGAGAATTGGTTTTTCTTTTATTGGGGCTTTATGAACAGTATACGGGGTAATTGGAGGCGGAAGACGGTAGAGGACAAAGAAAAGAAAGCAAATCATCCGTGGGCTTTTGAAGGAACATCCGCAGCATCCACCTTCTCTATAAATGATCGAATCGGTGCTCTAACAAACATCCTTTCAAATGCCAGGTTTACCAGCTAGATTCTGTGTAGTAGACTGGTAGTTGTTTCGTGCCTTTCTGCGGTGGGACTCAATAGAGTCGAACACGACGCCTCTCCTGAGTCACGGTGCAGGCTCCAAATGCGACCGCCTGCTGGGCTGGCCTAGTTAACCAGTCGGCAGGCGGATAATTAGCCATTCCATAAATCACAACCGGCCTGCCACCCACCAGCTGTACAGCCAACTATACAAATCAGCGCTCAGGTCTATGCTGGAGCAAAAACTCCTGCGCCGAAACTACTCTACCGAGCAGAATATATTACTGAATGCCTCAAGTCGAGGCACGTCTATATGCAAAACACTGGCTTCTTCCCTTTTAACGATCCCTATGCACAATAGTATAAGGTGGTGTAATTATAAAAGCTTAACCTTTATTAATGCTGTTTATGAATCACAGATATATTCGTGCAGTATTCCGAAAATGATTTGGCAGGTAAGTTACGGCGTGGACAATTAATACACTGTGTCAATCAACTAGTAAGTCAAGGCACAAATCTAGGAAGAACTTCTTAAAGACGGCGATGAAATTAACATGAAGCTCAAGTTCGCAAAGATTGAAGGAAGAATCGCTAGGACAGGCCGAAACCTGGAACATAAAGCAGACTGCCAAGATGGAAGCTTCTCCCTTAAACCATTGGGGCAGGAGTGACTCCCAGTAAAGTGAATATTGTCGAAAGGGGCCTCGCCAACGATTCTCTTTGCGACATATTTTTCAGTTATAAAATAAATAATCTAAAAGTAAGAAATAACTACTTGTTGATTTTAGATTAGAGGCTCTCAACCTGGGGGGGGCTCAAAATATATCAGAGGTCGCGTTGTGTGAGCTAGGTTCACCGCCCTAGTGGGCAATACATCGTCCTCGTTTTATCTTAGAGTTGAAAACCTTTATTCTAACATTGCTTAATTAGAGAGTTTGAGATGTCATTGTTAGTACTGTCAAGGTTTTAATAATAAAGTTGTGTCCGGGAATGGGAGTGTGAACGTTTCGTTTGACAGAAGGTGGGGCGCGGTAAGAAGAACCTTGGAAAGCCGTTGTTTAGACCAAGAAAAAAGTTTTATCCTTTGCATAGTTTGGGACACGGGAAGATTTGTGTGGCTGGACTCAAAAGGAAGAAGATCTGATAAATGTGCGGTATCTCTGAAGATACAAAATGCTATTTGTGTGTGTGTGTGTGTGTGTGTGTATGTGTGTGGATGGGAGTGGCGAGGGAGGCGCCAAAGCAGAGATTTCCTCCTGCAGATAGCCTTTTCAGACACCGAGCACCGGAGTTTTTGTAAGTTACGAGCGGATAAGGTCGGCGAGACGTTTTACGGCGCCCCTTTCGGATCTCTGGAGTACGCGCTACCGTCGGAGAAATATCCAGGTTTCAAGCAATAAGGCAACGAATATGTTTCCTTCTACTGTTTGAAAAGTCTCTCATAGAAACTACAATATTGTTTGACGATTGCGAAGGATGAGTTGATTGAATTCATGACCATTCAAGAGGACACGGATAAAAATAACATTTGCAGATTTAGATACAGATTTCCGTTATGATGTTACTTAAAAAAACAATACAACAACGAGAGTTAAGAAACACTTCAATACAAACAGAGCGTTCACGTTGAAAAATGGTGCTACGCTGCCCCAGGTTTGGTCAAGCATTATGAAATCATTCTCCCATAAGTACGTTCAATTCTTTGACTGTGCAAGACAATAAGTGGTGTTTGTAAACCATGTTCTGTTTTCTTTCCCACTCTGTCGCGTTTTATACAAAAGATTGTAACAACCGCATTTCGATATCAGTCATCCTAAATATAACTTAGCCAGTTTTCTCATTTAAAGTGTGGTAAAGTTTTTTGCTGTAGCTTTGCACTGGCTTCATAAATAATTTCCAAATACGAATACAGTGATTTTGCCACTTCTGATGGCCTGTTTCGAAACCCATTTTTTGAATCTTCAACCGCAAACAGGATGTGAAGCGATTTCGCGCATATGCTTTCCAATGAGTTAAGCTGCTAGCCACTGTCCTATCTTTTGCAATATTAGTCATTAATCTCATTTCCCGCTGTAGATAATATTCTTTGCAATTTTCGAAATTATTCTTCTCGGCAGTTTAAAACTATCGTTGTAAATGCTACGTCCCTTAAATAATAATCTTCTTGTTTGTAAACTTTTGGATGGTCGTGTTCATCTCGTAGCTTGCATTACCTGGCATCTTAACCAGATATGATTCGAGATTCTTTCCGAAGTACCTTGCTGTCGACGTACTTGGGCGTCTTAAATTACGCCCTCTTAGCGTCCTTTGTAATTAGCTATCAAGCGACGAAAGTTTCTTGCCCTGTATTAATTTTCTCGTCAATATTCCCATTTTAGGTAGACTATTTTGAGAATTACCTTCTAGTATTTTTCGCTTGTCCATGTTATGTTTAAATATCGGAGTCCATTGCATTTTAGGTTAATAACGTGCATATTAAGTGAAAGCTGCCACATCTGCATAAGCTAGCCACTTGATATTATCTGCAGCGTTGGCAAGCCTGAGGCTGTTTTTCTCTCATATATAATAAACGTTAAATTTGTGGAGCAGAAACAGCTGAACTATATATACTGAGATAATGTCATTATTTGGTAAGTGAGATTAAACCGTTAGAAAAGGGAGAATAAAATTTTATGGATATAGTAAGCAGCATAATGAGCATTTTATATGTGAGAAGTATGTTATCGTCAAATACTAGTATATCAAGATGCCTAAAGAATTTTGTGATACTGTATGCGTGTAGTTCAGCATCTTTTCGAAGTGAATGTTGGACCCTGAAAAGGTCATTGAAAATTTTTAAATTGTTGATAATAAAAGGCATAAGTAAAATGCAAAGTAAACACGTTCTCTAAATGACGGATCGGTTAAGTGAGTTGCCTAACTCTATGAGACGTATGGAATTTAATAATTTCTTAGTGGTCGGAAGACTGGAACGCAAGAATTTTAGATAATTATAACGAGTATTTGAAGCAGATAATTGAAGATGTATCTGCAGTTTTAATGTGGAAATGAAGAGATCTAACGTCAAGACGCTTTTTTTAAAATGATTTAATGTCCTATTTTTCTTAATCTTCCGAGTGAAAAGGTGGCAAATTGATTTAATACCGCTGTTCGAAATACAAGATAAACTCCATATGAACGTTCTCTTTGTCAAATATGGCTTAACTGTCAGCCTGGTTAGAAGCCTTAACATCAGCCGTTAAATGAAGAACGCTGGAAAATTTGTTTAATGTTTTCGGATACTGACATGTTGATATAATGCGTTCAGCTGCTATGAGGGTTAAGTGTAGTCACCACTGCAACTTGCCTCGTGTGCTTTTTAATTTTGTCTCAGTTTGGAGCAGCTGAGTTCGCAAATTGTTTCCAAAAATGCTCTGCATTATCGCATGTATGAGTGACGCTCTAAAATTGCGGTCTACTAATAAAATTTATAGTATTCGGCATGTCATTATCTTTTCATCAAAAGCTGAAGTGTCGATAGTTCTCTGTCAAGATAGAACAACATCTGGCTGCTTGTTTTATACGTCCATCGGTTGTTTTATCGAAATGAAATTTTAATTGAAGATTGGTTATTGCCTACGTAAAAGCTGCCGCAACTGGGAATCGCCAGCAATGAAGTGATCCATGGTGCGAGCGGCGCTACTGTGCATGCGTCAATAGTTCGCATTGTAACAGTGCAGACGCGGCAAACATTAAGGTACTTGCGACATAATTTGGTAGAAAACCCAGTCGCAGTGTATTGCTCTATAACTATTCCTCTATTATAATCGCATTTCGATAAAATAACAGAATATTATGTAAGTCACGCAATTTGTTCTCGTACTGGCATACTCTCGATTCACATTCCGTAATTTAGAAAGGGTTATCAACAGTCCTTCATCGTAATGCAAATTTCTCGAACATTATTGTGCTTTACTTCATGTCTCTGTGGCGATGACAGATGCCAGCCCCATTGCTTAGGCGGCAGGTGCCAAACTACAGACTGGAATCTAGTTGCTAATATCTAGGCGAACTCAAGGATTTTTCAGAAAACTGAACACATGGAATGACCAACAATAGAAAGCCAAAGCCAGTGTGTTCACAACTATGATACCGTAGAACAGGGGTGGCCAACCCAAATGATCTTGCGGGCCACTTCGGAAATGCGTAATAACTCCGCGGGCCACATATAACATTATACAGGGCGTTCGCCGGAAAACGCTACCCTCCCAGTCTGTTGCCGTCGGCAACTTGCTCGGTCAGTGCCGCCAGCAGTTTCCGCCAACCGGCACCGTGAATCACCGCACTGTATAACACCTTCGCTGCCCCAACAGTGCATTGCAGTGACCCTTACATTGTTAAGAACGGTTTCTTTGCATTGTAGATAGTTTGTGACTTCAGTCTCTTATTAATCAGTGTTGTGAATAAACGTTTCTTTGCGGTTTGGCTGGTTTGGGGCTTCATACTCTTATTAATCTGTACCGTGTTTGAGTGTGAGTAAAATTATGGTACGTTACAGTTTGCAACAAAGAATATTTCTCTACGATACATATGTGAAGAAGAAGTCGTTTAAAAAGTGTCACAGTAAATTTCGTCGCGAATTTCCTGGCTCTTTACTGCCAGCTAAATCAACAATTCTGCGTCTGGTTAAAAAAGTAAGAGAAACGGGTTCATTTTTTTAACAAAAAGAGACTGTCGGTCAACCGTATTCTCACAGAGGAGAAAACTGACGATATCGCTTTTCGACTAGAACAGTCACCCAAAAAATCATTAAGTCAGTTACGGCAGCGTGTCTCGAAATATGTTCAGAAGATGTGAAATGTGCATTACACAAGAGGGTCAACACTTCCAGCATCTTTTATAAGGTAAGCTAATGAATTACGTCACATTTAAATGCTTAGCACACAAGTTTATGAAGTTTATGAAGCGTAATTATTATGAAATAGTCCGCGGCCGACGGTCGAACAATGCCGGAAACTGAGCGCTCGCTCGCCGGGAGCAGTTTCTTCCTTGTAGCGCTAACAGTGGGTTGCGTTTCCCGGCGAACGCCCTGTATATCTCTATTAGATTTAGAGCTACTATACACAATTTTTTTTGGAGTGAAAAGTTGAAACTTAATGAGTTATTATTATGTTTACTATTATTCTTACATGTAAACATAGATGATATATTAATAATGACACCAAACGCACATTTTAAAGAAATATATAACACTTAAAATTATATAAATATAAATGAAATAAATTTTGAAAATGTGGATGCACAAACGTATTTTTTAATACAATGGTTTTTCACTACCGTGGCCATTATAAAATAAATATATTTTGTAAAAGTGTGATGAATCTCGCGGGCCACAAAAATATTCAAGGCGGGCCGCATGCGGCCCGCGGGCCGTTGGTTGGCCACCCCTGCCGTAGAAGATATAACAGCCGCACGATACACTTTGCATTTGTTGCAATCCACTGTTTTTTCGTCTGAATGGGACAGTGAATGTTAATGTCGTTGTTATCATATTGCTCCATTTGTTTTCACTGTTAATCTTGCTCCAGATGTTCTATTCAGGAAGCTCAACGCTAAACAAAAATAAGTTGTTTTTTTTTAACTGCTTTACGTCTCTTTTTAACATCGAGGTCTTTAGAGACGGGAAAGGATGGGGGGCAAGGATGGGGGCAAGGAATGGGAAGGAATTCGGCCATGGCCTTTTGAAGGAAGCATCCCGGCATTTGCCTGGAGTGATTTGGGGAAACCATGGAAAACCCAAATCTGGATGCCCGGACGGGGATTCGAACCGCCGTCCTCCCGAATGCGAGGCGAGAACGCTAACCGTTACACCGCCCCGCTCGGTGCAAAAATAAGGTTCGGCATGAGATCAGCTTGGCGTTTTTTACAGTGGCCCGCTCAGTTCTTGGATTTCAATTCTGTTTAATGTCTGCATGGTGAGAGATATATCAACTCTGGCATTCACCTTTTCCGAATCTTCACGAATAGCGTAACATAGCCATAACAACAAGGTGACAGGTATGATAGCTCAGTTCTACGATGGGATCAAGGGTATTATTACCTCTGTAAAAACATGCTCGTTTATGTAAATTACTCTTAGAAGTCGTGATTGCTTCCGATTAGACATAAAACTGTAGGTCTTCTATATCATTTATTATTACGTGAAGGAGAGGTGATTAATAGTGAGGCAGATTACGCGACGAATTCAAACTCTGTCAATGCCTCTGAACTGCCCTTGCGGTCTATCGGCCAATAATTCCCCTTTCGGCACAGCAGATTGTCGAGCGTAGAGCAAGTGAGGCTGTTTTGATGGGACCTCGTATTTCCTACTGCTGATGGTGATAAACAGGTGTCCCCTGCTGACCTGCAACCCGCTATATTAGTTGTGCCTGCGTGAAGTCGGGTCATTTCGTCGCCCCATTAAGACCTTACTTACTAAATTAAAACTTTGGGTCAATACTGGCATGGTCTTCTCACAACCCAACTACGCCCAAAGGCCTGCAAGGATTCTAACGCACCGCACAGATATACTGATAGAAAAGACTTTCGAATTATGTTCAGCACGGGGTTTGAACTTTGCTTAGCAATTTGAATAATAATAAAAAAAAGCCAGAGTCAGTAGCACTTCAATATGTGGAGGGACTATTTCAGTCGTTCAACATTCTGCGCATGCAGAGTTATTTGTAAGTATACGTTTGAAGCTCGTAACAACCGTTTACTGATTAGTATCTCGGAAAAAAGATATGTGGAGCTGTCAGAAATTAGTGAAAGCCATAAAAAAAACTGCTTGGTGAGGAAATGCTGGCAGAAATGAGAGTCAGTAAATGAAGTAAATCATTCTCAAATGACCGAAACAAGCAGAAAGTTAAACAAACAACCCAAAGATTGGTTGGATCCTCCCGAATGAGGCGTATTAAGCCGTCGTGTCAGAGGTAGGAAGGCGAGCTCTGACCCCTATAGTCTAACGTGGAATCCGAACCACGGAACAACCTGGCGTAGTTCATATGATCAAAAACTCCTGCGTTCACCGAGATTTGATACCCTAACCGGAGCAGCGAACTTTTGATAGCAAGTGCCTAACCACTATTTTTTTTTTAATTGAACACTTTCAATCCCCCAAGCCTCTCAAGTCCACTAGTCCCTCAAGCCTCTCAAGTCCACTAGTCCCTCAAGCCTCTCAAGTCCACTAGTCCCTCAAGCCTCTCAAGTCCACTAGTCCAAATACTTAAAGCTAACCGTAACGCTGACGCTGACCACTGAGCTACCATACCGCTCATGTCAGTAATAAAGAGCTCTACATTCATCAGGAGTTTTATTTTTTTTATTTTCTTGAAAGTTTACACCTCATCTACCCTATGGTCATTAAAGGCGGGAGAGGGTAGGAGGCAAGGAACGTGAAGCAAATTGAGCATATCGTTTCAGTGGAACCATCCCGACAATTGTTGGGAATAATTTAGGGAAACCATGGATAGCCGAAATCTGGATGGCTGGACGAGGATTTGAATCCGCGTCCATCCCTCAACTACTAAGCTCTGTCCGAGCCAAACAAATTTTTTCCCCATAGTGGTGCCACTGTGCATGAGGAAAGCAGGAACTACTCGATACTAACTGTTCTGCACTGGTACAAGGATTACAAATGCTGCAATGCGTTACTTTAATAATGATAATTAGTAATTCATCGCAATTCTACCTCGCTCCAGCCCTAACGATCTCGATGTTTACTAGTTGTATAGCCCTAGAAAAGTAATATTTCTAGTTTTTTGTCACTGAGATAAACTTTTGATCTAAGCTCAAAATGTTTTCTTGCCACTTACACAGCAGTGCATCTACAGTCTCTCTTCACCATTTTTTTTCCCCTTACGCAGAGCATGTAGATGTACGAGTTAAATATACCCGTGATTCAGAGCACCCCTTTAAATTCTCCCAGTATTCTCTCGCTAGCTTCGTCGCTAGAGGGGGGCCGCTGAAGACAGATCTCTGTTATGTTGTAGGAACGTCTCTGTTAAACTGGAGAGCAAGTTATTTGCGAGAGAATCCCTCACAACCAAGTTAGCGTTCCACTCTCGTCCACGCTACGCGATTAGCTTCGTTGTATGCCGGTCACGTTTATCGCTCCCCACCCCTTACGTCTTTCTTCATTACAGACACATCCCACGTCCATTCGAAACCTCTTTTATCTAAATCTTTTTCTCTAGTTTGCAACCAGATAACAAAAATGTCAGACACCGTAGCTTCTTTATGAAAAAAAAATTGACGCCATTTTTTTTACTTTTCAGTAAATCTGCTTTCTTCGGAAATAATTTTTGCTAAAGAAACATGTTATTAGGGAGCGTCAATAAATTACGTGGCTCAGTCTAGGGGGAAGGAAGGAGGGGGTGGCAGAAATCTTGGGTGGGCTACGTGGAAAAGGAGGGCGGGTTTCCGAGCCAAACCACGTAGCTTTTCATCCACGTTTGAAATAAGGTACAGAACACACAACAGCACGTGGATATTTATTTCCGTAATTTAATTACCTCTATATGGAATTTACATATCTTATATACTGACAGTGCTGCGATACATTTGGCTTGGATTTATGACGCGGCCGGAGCATTTGCACTAAACGACACGTGACGGCACATAACGAATCGAAAAACATTAGACATGCTGTACCTTGACTCAAATTCGCTTACCGAGGTGTTCCAAGGTAGATCGTTTGTGTTGACTGTTTGAAATAAAGCTGTTTTCTTTACGATCGCCTACGTGTGACCACATCACTCGTTGATAAAATAGTTCTAATTTTGTTCTGTTACATAAATTTCAGTACAACTTTAATTATAGTGATCGCAGAAGTGTTATTTCAAGTTCAAAATGTGGTGTGAAGTGGCCCTATACAATATTGTAGGGGTGGCCAAACCAAATGATCTGGCAGGCCACTTTGGAAATGCATCATAACTCCGCGGGCTGCATATAACATTATATATTCGCAAGAATATTATTTTAAAAGCAGAGTCAATTTATCTCAAATTTTTACAATTAATTTTTGAATATATGGCTGCACGAATAAATGTATTTTAATAACATTATTAAATAAATATATTTTGTAAAGTGTGATTAATCTCGCGGGTCGGTAAAAATGTTCAAGGCGGGCCTGCGGGGTTGGCCCACCCCTGCAATAAACTTTACTAGGCTAATCGAAAATGTTTTTCCAACGAGTTTTCACTGTCCAAAAAGTTGTAGAAATATTTTAAGCCGAGCAAAGAATCATTCTCTAATAACATAGAAAGAAAGGTGACAGAACTGCAGCAAAACAAAACAAACAAAAATGCAGTTTTTTTTGTGTGGCAGGTATAGTTCGTTCTATTTTATCAATTAATTAATAATGATGATTGAGGAAAGGAGAATGTTTTCAGTAACACCTCAAGAGAAAAAGGATTCCTGACTGTATCTGAGAAGGGGTTTTTCCAGTAATTGACCAATATCAGGTGTGGCTAGTGTAAACATTTGATTTAGAATATTTATAATTATACAGAAGTATATAAAGGAAATATGGTCGTGCTCATTACATACGAAGTAATGACGATAGTTTGTTAAGAGAAAACAATATAAAATGTACTAATGGGGAAAAAACTACGTGCCACACGGGAGGGGGGGGGGGGGGGTTCAAGAGAGGGCAAAATGGAGCCACGTAGTTCATGGACGCTGCCTTATTATTATTTTTGAGTCACATACATTAAATACATTGCTGTGCAGCTGCTTTAAACTCATTTTACCCAGTACTTCAGTAAATCAAGTGCATTCGATGTTGCTCGAAACAGATCATATTCCTTGCAGGATGAAGAACGCTTAGAACACTGGAGCATATGTATGGTACTCACCACATTTACACTTTAAAGCTGGTAGCATCAACATAACTCCATTTCACCAGATTTGCCTTGTACCTGCCCACTCCTGTCCGCAATCGATTCAAGGCCCTCCAGACATTCCAATCTTCCAGAAAAAGACATGTTTCATTGTTGCGAAATCGTGTGACTGCCGTGCGAAATAATCTGATCGTAAAAACAGTCCATCACAGTAAACATGAAAATTTACAAAAAGAAAAGTAGATATCATCTCATTGGTACGCGCAGAAAGACAGTTGTTTTCGAAACTTCGTTATTATAACTTCCGGCGACAAAGATTATTTTCTAAAAACCGATATTAATAGAAAAAGCTACGGTATGGTCCTCAGCATTCTAGTCACTGCTTGAAGATGTTTTTCTTGTTTCAGGATTTTGTAGCTTATTTTGTTCCTTTCCGATATTGATGCATGTTTCTGGTTTCAACAACTTCGATTATGTACAGAAGGCTCAGACTGCTATAATCGAATTTAAAATATCAGTACATCTTCCCATCCAGTTTACACTCACAGATCTCTCAACAGGCTAGTAAATACATGTATGTAAACATACGATTTTTTTAAAAAAATTTGCTCTTAAAATAAGAAATGTAAACGGTATAGTACTTTTAAGCATTTAACTGTTATTTATTCTTTAAGAAAAGGTCAACTATCTGTGCCTGGAAACCAAAACAGTATAGCACAATTATTCTTGACAACGCTGCATCCTCGTCGTCTTTCTTCTTTCTACTTTTTGCCGGTTGATTTTTCACTTGCTTGAATCTTACCCTTTCTATGCTGTGATGAGGCCAATTTATCCCGCAATTGTTCGATAATTTGTATTGCTTATTATAACGGTAATGCAACTGTTTTTGAGTGATTTAATGTCATAAGCGTTTCTACTTTCGTCGAGGGAACCTCCATAAACTACTTAGCTCCATCTTGACCTCCTCTGACCTCTCCCCCCACCCCACGTAGCCTCTACACCCCCAACCCCCCTCCACCCCCGACGTGGCACGTAGCTTTTGTCTCTACTAATTCCAGAAGACATTTTGTACTGTTTTCCCTTCCCAGACTATCTTAAATTATATACGGAGATAATTAAATGACGGATATAAATATTACTTGCTGTTGCGTGTTGTGTAGCTTCTTTTAACTGTGACAAATAATATGAATGGAAAGCTTCGTGGCTTGGCTCCGATCCCCTCCCCCCTCCCCACATAGCCCAGCGAAGTTTTCTACCTCCGTCTCCTCCTAGACCACGCACGTAGTTTATGGACGTCCCCCGAGGAATTTCAGCGATGAAATTTTAAAATGGTTAAAAGTTTTCGTAGCTGCGCATTTCTGTTTTTATCGCCAACCTGGTTCCACTCGCTTTTCCGGTAAATAACAAAAATGGAAGGGCATGCAAGTACCTTGCACAGAGAGGTAAGGTACAATCCAGTGTGCTCGAGACAAGAGAACACTGGAAAAGGCTACAACACACGATACTCAAAACATGAAATGTCAGATGATATGGATGTCGACCAGGTGATTGGTGTTTGTTGCAGAGCCGCGGTGATCATGTCTGTGGCGGGGCTGGAGCTGCTGACGCGGTCCAGCCTGAGCTCTGCCAGGCACTCTGCCCACGGGTCTCCTCTGAGGGCCTCGTTCCTCGCACCCTACACACTCGACGACCAGGCCTGGTCCCTGTCGCACCTCAGGGTGAGTACCACTCAACATAGCATTCCTAGATATAAGAATTATCGGTAGAGTTCGGATCTTTATGACAAATCATATTTTTTTACTGCCTCCTCTTTGAGCTGTAATTCTGAATTAAAAACTGACTGACCGTTTCTGATTATATTTACATATATGTATTTTATATAGCATATAAATGCATATTTACGCCATTTTTTAGTTTCGGTCATATTGCGATAATATTTACGGTCATATTTTGAAGAAAACTCTGATAATTTTTCAATAGTACCGGAAATTCACTAGATATTATAGGTGAGAAGAAATTAATATAATTATTCAAAGAACATACATTGGAGGAAAAACCAATCTAATTGTCACTAAACTGCTCAGAATTCACCAGTCAAAAATTAATATTATTCTTTAACGTCAAACGTTAATGTTTCACCCGCCTTTTTATCTCGACAAGGCAGCAGCAGCTTGCCTGTGTCGAATCACGCCAGTGACTGTTGCCAATACCGTTGAAAATAATCGTGTGTAAAATCTGCAGTGGATCAGCAAGTACCGCCATATCTAAAACAAAATTTTCTGAAAGTGAGGAGTTTTGGAGTTACGTAAAGAAATTTTGAGAGGAATATTTTAATACAGATGAAAGAACTCTTTTCTCTAAAATATGTAAAATTAGAGTGACTTCAACAAAATGATTTAAAATTTAGTTTTCCAATGGTGCACCGAGTGCACAGAAGGAAAAAAAAAAAAAAAAAAAATGAAAGCGAAACTACTAGATTAAATAAATGATGTATAATTGAGCATGTTTAGATGTATAGTAAATTTAAATGTTTCGTCATATTTTGTTGTTATTTTTAGGTCATATTTACCCGTTCATAACGTTATATTTGCTTGTATATTTCTCTATTTTTAGTCATAAAGATCCGACCCCTAATTATCAGATATAAGAAAAAAAACGTGTCGTTAAAATATTAGGTCTTAAAATTCACCTCATGACCGGTAATCCAACACAAAAACATCTCACTGAAGGAGCCTCCACGTAGATTGTGTTGAAGTTATTGCAAACATGAGAAACACAATCGGGCGTACCCTGGACAACGCTGGACAAAAGGCAGCGGCCAATCCTTCAACCATCCGAAAAAGTGAAAGGTCGTTTTTTCTGGACACGGAAAGTAAAGTAAGTAAGATTTCACGAGCACCACTTCATCATCTCTTGTCTTTCTCCATCGCTTATATCTCCATTGGTGGTTTTTCGTCATCGTCCGCAAAATGCTTCTGTTATATTCACTGAAAGATTTCGACTTTTAACTCGCTGATTAATCAGAAGATCCACCGCACACAGTGTTAATCACACCATTTTAGAAATTTTTCTGTCATTTGCTGATTAAACTGTTTGATTCAAAATATTATGTGCCGGTCATGCAAACACTATGAAGAAGTTCCCTGTAAATATTCACGTTAATGAAGCATACATGTTTCGCAATGTTTCCACTCGTCTTCAACAATTTAAGCTCGCTTTCTGCAGCAATATTTCACACAATCTTACTCATCTATCTTTCCTGATTTAACCAATGTCTCCTTGAGTTATAACGAAAAATTTAAATCTCTCACCTTTCTTCCCCACGCGAACCTGTTCCTCCGCAACGATAATGAACAATTTAAATCTGAAATAGGGCTCTGTTGAATCGCATCTGAACACTAATGGGCCTCAACGCCACACTGCCAGTCGTCACCGTTTCTAACAAAGAAGTTAACACTGAGTCTCAGATAATATTCCGAGCCCTCAAGAAAATCTCAAAAAGTTAACGGCAAAACGAATCAACGCTTCTCCGCACTTCACCTTTTTATGGCGCACTACTTTTTAGTGACCAACTCTTATTGCCCCAAAAAGACCTACCAATTCAGATACCACGCAACTCGATATTAAAACTTCGGTCCGATCCTTCTCAATACTTGTGGCGCAACCATCCACGCCCTCTGACTGCTATATCACGAAATACTACCGCTGACCCCTATTCATGTTTTTTCTCAATTTCATCGATCATGTGCATTTTGGCTGAGGTGTCTTTAGGAGGCGGTTCTTCCACTAAAGCCCTCTGGTGCACCAATTTTCCCTAACAACGAATTCAAACATTGAGCCACGAGCTAAATACATCCAAAATGACTAAAAACTTCTCAAATAAAACCCTAAAATAAGACCAATTAATCTTACAGACTCTATGGTCCCATTGTACTCTACCCCGCCATGCATTCCCTTCGTTATGCTTCAGGAAACTCGGCAAAATATTAAGCTTTTATATGTGTAAACATCTCTCTTGTTTGGCAACAAAATTCAACATAGATTTTTTTTTACTGCGGAAATGCTGTTGTTTGTATATATTTTTCCTTCATAAAGGAAATATATTAGATATAAATGTTTTTATGGTATAAAAATATATGTAACACACAACATATCCCGTCAACTAGAGGGCTATGTGACATTAGTTCAGGTGCTTGACATTTCCGTTCGGTCACAAAATTATTATTATTTTATTATTATTATTCACGCTGGTTAAGATTTTGTTAACAAACTGCCTTATCTCGGTAAAACGAACTTCACAGCATACAACATTACTTACAAGTTCTTATATTTTACTTGACCGAGTGGCAACAAACTCTGTATATTATTCCTTAATTTCCTATTGTGACACGATTCAATCATTTGTTATAAAGGAGAGGACACTTTTGAGGCACAGCTCTGCGCTCAAATAACCTCCATAGCGGAAACTGATTGGGCAGTTCTTAATTCTTTACTAGCAATGAGATGTCTCCTACGAAAACAAATTCTAAAATTCCCAAACAGTCGTCAAAAATAGCAATTCAGAGAACAAGACGCCGTTTGGGTTGCCCCTAAACAAAACCACAATACAATGTAAACTTGCTTTTATACCTGTAGCAGTCTTCCTAGTAAACAAATGTGAACAAATACACACACGCCAATGCACACCCCAATACGAATACACACGCCGAGCGTGGTGGTGTAACGGCTAGCGTTCTGGCTTCGCATTCGGGAGGACGGCGGTTCGAATTCCCGTCCGGGCATCCAGATTTGGATTTTCCATGGTTTCCCCAAATCACTCCAGGTGAATGCCGGGATGCTTCCTTCAAAAGGCCATGGCCGAATTCCTTCCCATTCCTTGCCCCCCATCCTTTCCCATCTCTAAAGACCTAGTTGTTATAGGAGAAGTTAAGCAATTAAAAAAAAAAAAAAAAACCGAATACACACACAGACACATACAACGCACACATTCAACCCATGATAGTGTTTCTTCACTGCAGAAATGTTTTGTATCTTTATTTTAATTTTAATGTTGTGTAAGATTTTTTCTGGTCTGTGTCGGCAGTTTTTGTTTTTACTGTGAACATCACGTGATGCTTCAAAGATACTCACGTTACCTCACTCATTGCGCGTCGGCCGAGTGACTCATCTTCCGTCTTGACATCACTGAGTACTTCAGGGAAAGGCGCCAGCGTTTCCGCAATTTAGTAGATATATGCTTTTAATCCATTAACTACATTACTCAGTCCACTTCGTAAATTATATCACTTTGAAATTAATTTCTGTTTTAAGGCGAAAGCTTTTGGCTTTTGTTAGTTTAAAACGGTAAAAATTTCCTCTAATATTAATTTAAACAACCCTTCCGTCTGGTGCTTGGCGTGGTTTGGTTCTGATAGTCGACTTACCAGAAAGAATGTCGAACTACGATTACAATCTATATTTGGAAGCAAAGATAAAACTGAAACAAAAGGATGGTACAGCAAACCGTAGTTTGGATTAATAACTGAATCAACCATTTACTAATAATGTAAGCCAAAAAAAAAAAAAAGCAGGAACACTTCTCTACTTTAATCACACTTATTTTTTCGTAAAATCAAGTCCTGCCTGCTAATATCCGTTGCGCATTGACATATTGCGGTCTTTACTAAATCGTGAGTAGTTTTATTTCTGCTTTTATAATTAAGTCATTCAGGATTCCTGGGAAATTATATTTACGACTTATTTTCCACATCTGTTATTTCAAAGCGATTTGTCACTGCCAAAGGAATTGTTTCTACTAATCCTGAAATCTCATTGGAAGATATGCAGTCGTAAGATGCCGTTTCTTCCGTATCCAGAGATTTTCCTTCTTCTGACGACGTTCACTAGTCCACAATGTTATTTCCAAATCACTTGTGCAAGAAGAGTAAAGGCAACATGAGTTACATAAGAGGTTGGATGGTGGGGTGCTAGTAACTAAACTTTGACAATTCTAGCAACGGTTTACAGAATGATGAACTACAGTACGCACATAAAATCAATCGCTTGTAGCCTATATAAAGTTACCATCGTTCTTGGGTGTTTCCTATAATTATCTGAAAGCATAATATTGATAGATCGACCGGGATACGAACTAGGGCCAAATCCTAGCGACAGTGTCCACCCACTAAAGTTCTATGATCATTCGTCATCATTTCCTTCGTATTGGGTGATCGACTAATCAATAATCGTCTGGACGATGATGTGATGTGAACGATGCATCTTCCTGTTCTGGCGATTTTTGGCAATTGACCAAATGTTTAATGGTAGGATAAATGTTAAGGTAGACGATGTTATAATATATCTTCGTATATAAGTTAGAGCACCAACCAATAAAGTATGCATACCAGATGGAACATTTTCCTAAAATCTTATTTTCATCGTATTGTGCTAATCACAAATTCGTTTTCAATCTATACGTAACAGTTCTTCATTAAAATTCACTCCAACCCCAAATCAGTGATAATTCTGCCTGTAATATGGTACAAATTAGTTCTCTGTAAATATTAAAGTCAAAGAGATAAACCTTCAGGCCTTTTTAAAGATAATTTGAAATGTTTTTAATGTAGTGCTTTTTATCGTCAGGCTGTACACATTCTAAAAGAGATTTTTTGTTATTTACAGCATATGGATTCGAATGTTTTGTAGAAATTATTCGATTTTTAAAAATTCTTCATCAAACAAAGGTACATAACTATAAGTTTATCTTCCATGAAAACATTAATGTATATCTGTTGTGCTGTTCTAATGCGATTTAATCTAATGTTCCATTTTGTATAAAAGTGGCATCTTTTCCATTCGCTTTGTCTTTGGCTTTAGGCTTTCCTTCAATAAAACCTTACAGTACCTCATTTTTCCTGACGCACATGATGAACAGAAAGTAACCACTCAACTTTGTTTCATCTATGTACATCGCATTCACATTTTTATTGCGATATTTATGGTATCCTGTATTACTGTACACTACATTTCTGAGGTCAGGATTATTCTGTTCTTGCCAAACCTTATATTCCACACAGACTTTGTGCCATTTAACAAACTCCCTAAAAGATCTGGTGGAATTAAATGTAGTTATTTCACTTCTAATTAAATATAGTCGTTTCACTTCAATATGTTACTATCCTCACAAAACTATGTTCGCAGATCTTTATTGGCATCTCTTTATGTTGGTAAAGCACAGAATTTCAGATTGGCATTTATGAGATATGGATTTCTGCCTGTCCTATTCTGATAACAGCGTCTGTATTTTTAGCGCAATCCATCAATGCGTTACGAAACTGTTCCATTTCATTTAAACTATTGGTAAATCGTGGGAGGAACATTGTTTCTGACTTCATTAATATTTGTATTGTCTGCACTGTCAAATATTTCGGAATACTTGGACAATAATGGACTAGTCCTAACATATGTACTAACATCATTTTTCTGAACTGGCATCGGGTGTCTCATTATACTTAGTCCCGAAGTCAACCAAGAGAGTTTTATTTGTGTATTACCTTAAAGGATTAGATACGTATGTTTCTCCAATCATCATTAATAAAAGGGGTTTCTCCTTTCTGATCTGATAACAGCTGAAGAAAACAGGCATTATCTAAATCCTTGGGACTGAGTCAGGCATTACTGGCCATAAACCTTCCTGCTTCATATCATGATCTGTCTTCCGTCTCATATTCCTGCCCTTGAGCAATAATCAATTTATCGATCTACATTGCTCCAGTCCCCTGAATCAATGTCACGTGTTCAGGTTTTCCGTTTCTTTGGCAGTTACGTAAGATAAAAAAAAGCACTGCTTCTTTCAAATCATTCGCAACCGTTAGAAAATGAGTCTATTTCATTCTAGCAACTACACCGAACCTTGTTGGATAGGCGGTGACTTTTGCGCTCATAACAAATAAGATTTCACGTTTAAATACGTTTATTTTTGAATGTTTGAAGTTACTCTTGCAACATCGCCCGTTGCCGCATTCTATACCGTTCTCAGTCAAAAACCTTTTGTTGATTCTAATGATGTTGCAACAGATGAAATGTAAATAATCAAGAGGAAAAATAACTTTCTGTACCAGCCAGGGCCTTATTAATAATTAAAGAGGATCTTGAAAGTTATCCTGGTATCTATTTATTAGTAGCTGTTAAGTTCACTAACACTGCAAAATGTCGCCAAGATTTTTAATGTCAAAATTTTTAATAAGTTGTTCCCTTAAATTTGTAGTGAAGTCGTTGCTAAAAGTGCTCAAAATGTTGATATGTGTACGATTGCGTACCCTTTTCAGCCGACTAACCTAAACGGGAGGGAGGATGGAAGTCGACCGTGGCCTTGTAGGAAACCATCCCAGCATTCGCCTTGAGTGAATGAGGAAAACCCCAGTCAGGATGGCGGAACGGGATTTGACCCCCGTCCTCCCGAATGTCAGGTAAGGGGGGCAAGACGCCCGTCCTCCCGACTCGGTCGACTGTTTTGATGAACGTTCGTATCTTTTTATATAGTATGATTTCTTTGGCCGGGAGATCCTAGTTCTACCGCCTCTGCTTTGAGCGAAACACTACTGGGGGAAGTGAAGTGTTGTCATCTGTCTGCGAAGCGTGTAACTATGTTTTGTATGTGTGAAGTGTATTTTTGTTTGTGAAACGTGTAGTTTATCAGGAGGATATTGGGGATCATCCCAGCATTTGTGCTGATGTTTGCGGGAAACCGCCTAAAACATGGAATCAGGATGGACGGTACACGGGAGGAAGGGGGGGGGGGGGGGGGGAGGTGCCCTGGGCTGCACCCGGTCCCGTTCAACCACCCCGATTCATAGCGCACAGAACCACACTGGCGGATACTTCGTGTTTAGCAGTTCTCATCCTCATAACAGTATTTATAAAGGTATTCATGCATGCGTGTGAAGTAGACTTCAAATGCTACTTACAATACTCTTATTAGGGGACATCCATAAATTACGTGAGCTGTTTTTCCGGATTTCCAGACCCCTCCCCCCCCCCCTCTGGTGAAATTTTGTGAGATCTGGCCGGACCCCCCTCCCCTTTCTGGTGAGATCTGGTCCGTGAGAACCCCCCCCCCCCTCCCTAGTAATCGCCCTCGAAACTTTTAGAGACTTTTTTTTTTAGGTCACAACCCCACTTTTATACGAAATTCCCCCTAAAATCGACTATAGCGCAAGTTGTAAATGTGAGATTTCCGTAGACCCCCCCCCCCTTGGTGAGATTTGGTGAGATTTCGTCGCCCCCCCCCCCCATTTCACCTCACGTAATTTATGGGTGCCCCCTTACATTGTCCTGTTAACAGATAAGAATGAAGACGTGAACAAAATGATGCGAGATAGATATGGACTAAATTAAGGAAAGCAAGACAAAAGTTTCAAGGGCAGTAAGTAATAGTATTGTGCATAACTTCTACTACTGCTTTAATAAGTTCTTCCTCTTATGATGCCATATCAAATTTCTGGCATAGGCGGTTAATATGGAAGATGTGCCTTTCCATGCGTACGGAAGTAGGGTGGTTCCCATTGCCTTCCCTTGTGTGTGTTCGCATGTGTTATCGTAGGGGTGGATGAGTGAGACAGTGTGTGAGTTCAGTATAGGGCGTTGTTTGTGTTGAATGAAATGAGAGAAGAAGAACTGAGATGATGAAACCAAATGCTGGCCCATTCAGACCAACTCCCCCGAAACACACCGTGTGAGCCGGCGGGCTTAACGTCCCCACCCGACGGACGAATCACCATCAGTGCCCTCACTTCATACATACAATCATAGCACAATCTGGTAATCAGAAATTGTGTACCTCTCCCAACCTGACCGCCAAGTTCTGATTGTGAAAACCTTTTCCACCTCCAGGACTGAAATAAGCTACCCGCTTGTCAGCGCCGGACGCCATCGTCAGTAGAGGCGGAAGACAACCAATAGCAACGAATTCGATTATGATCTTTGGATCCCGACATTCGCCTGGAGTGGTTTATTGAAACCACGAAAACCCAAAATCTCTATAGTTGGACGGGAATTCGAACTCACGCCCTTCCGAGTGCCAGCCCCGAGCGTCTCCGCTCTGTTCATGAGGCACGAGATAATAGTTTCATTCGTTCTTAGTGACATCACCTCTTGGCAATTTCGCAAATGTCCTCGCACTCCCTTGCTGTTCCGCCTGTCTAGTAACCTTGCGGATTGGAATGTACCATCACCATTCGAACCGAGGCCTATATTTCGCTTCGTATCAGTTTTAAGATCTTAGTCATCCGTAACATTTACTATGGAACCAACGTACTTGTGGTATATCTTGTAGAAAAGTATGTTGTGATTGCATTAGAAATCGTTCCGATTTGTAACCCGTTCTCTTGCATATAGATAGCGCTGCGGTACGGTGATGATATTGCTATCACATATAATACCGGGGAACGTAAGTGTTTCTTTCTCTGGTAAGTATCAGAGTTCGTCAGGTGATATCTTCTGTGCAAAAACAGTGAGTGGGTTCTCTGGAACCTCTCAACCCCAAAATAGAGTTCTCAAGCAAGCCACGCAGTCAATGTCACGCGGTGCATTGTGGGTACGCCTAAAAATACAATCCCGCCGGATCCTGGACGTTGCAATTCGCGTTGGATCTCTCTTGCGTCAGCAACCGCTGAGGTACAGATCCGTGCTGATTTGTTAAAGACGTCAGCAGGCATAACACTGCTGTCACAAGACAGCTCCAGATCACACCACTGATAACTTCCAAACAGATCAAAAGAATGAATGGAATAAACATATTCACGGAGGAAACCAGAATAAATCTATCGAAAGTCCAGCCATCGATTTCTGATAAGTTGAATTTTTATGTATATTAACGAAGCAGTAATGTTTCGTCTGAATCTTCCTGGCTTCTTCTAGTTCGAATGTAGATTAGCTCCTGAGTGTATATTGCAGGGTTGTCAACACTAACAAAAGAGAGTCATGGCAGAGATATTACTACGTTAAGATTAATATCTCTGGAACGTCTCTAGTTGGAGTTGACAGTAATTTAAATTCTGTCTTGAAGATTCCTGGAGGCTTCTGGTGAAACGTCACAGCAATTAATCGTCTTAACGCAGCTCAGTGCCCGATTGAACGAACGAAGAATGAATCTTAAGCTGCAAAAACCATTAGTTGTTTAACAACCAGTTTGACTGAGTCTCTAAGACTTACGGAACCAAGACCGAAGTAGTGGCTTTCATAAAGGATTTTATTGACTCTTTCCCGTGATTTGAGCGAACGTTGGGATGATCCGGAATCAAAGCCTAAAAATATACAGCTTTGCTCCTTCAGTAAACTTAGCAACGCGCAAGACGCTAAGCCAGTTTATAAAGGGGCTGATGCACATTAGTGGTCTTATATGTTATAATAACGTCTTAATGATAGCAATAATTAAACGCCATCTATGCTATTCAATGGCATAATTTTAAGGTTTAAGTCATTGGAAGTTCCATCATTCCGTAAGGTTACTCCCAGTAATCTCGAAAAACTAGGCACTAGGTATATCCCCTTTCATTGTAGACGAATTGGAAACATTAACTCGCTCATTCCAGCAGCTATTTTTCCACGGAGCTCTCTTCTCATAATTCTATTAGGTTGGTTCTAATTTTTGAACCTACTATGGGTCCATTTACTGTTGAGTATCCCCTGGCAGGCCATAAATTGAACACGATTCTCTTAAAATACAATAGATATGTTCGCTTCGATCCGACATGAGAACAGTCTCGGGGAAGTGGAACACTAGATCTAAATATAATCCTTTTTTAAATAATAATAATATTTCTAACTACCGATCATTATACCCCGTTCACTCCGAACCGGTGGCTCAAGGTCATGGTCCCTTGGTCCCGCTCCTCACCTCACCTGACCGCTGTGTCCGAGTAACTGAGTGGCTAATTTACCCTTCCAATGTAGTGGAAGGACAGATAAGTGGTGACAGAGGAGTCTGACCTTGAGCCGCTTCCGTAAACTGAGCGGACTACAAACGAGAATTGTATAATTATTATTCTTTTATCTGGTGACCGAGAATTGGTGCCTGTCCTGGAGAGAGTTACTCCTCTATGACTGCTTTCTAGGGAAATTTTAAGTGGGATGGTTGCTATATGCCTTTCCGAGTTATGGAAGTGTGCTGTTTTGTGTCGATGCCAGTTAGAGGTGTATTCAAGGCAGTGTGTTGTTTGCGTTATAAATGAATGAAAGATAAAGGAAGGAAGACGCTGAAACCGTCTGCCAGCCCAATCAGGCCTACCCTTCCGAAAAACGACGTGGTGTCGTCAACCTTAACGACCCCATCAGACAGACGAATCGCCAGCAACAAAGTCCAGATGCACTGCGGAGATTAGAACTTTGGTGCAGAGTCTGGTGATTAGGCATTGTGTACCACATCCTCTCCTATCTTGCCGACCAATGCCTGATGACGTAAATTTTTTCCACCTCTAGGTCTCGAACTAGTTAACCACTTGTTGGGCTCCGGACACCATCAAGGTGTCGCAGTCATCTGAGCCAACAGGGCGTGCATGAAAGAGAATACAGTTTAAGCTAACATGTAAAATTTGGCTGCCGACTATTCGTAACAGCAATCAGCACGAGTGCTGCAGATAAGACATTAAACGCTGTCGATATCTTAGAGGCGTCCTTATCGCAGCCGTCAATGGTTCGGCTTGTTGCTACTACTTATTAGTATGCTTCTGTTCCCGCCATGAAGAAGCAGGGTGAAGTACAGGTGAGATATATCATGTCTTCGCAGTTACTTCATTCTTAAATTTTACTATAGTTTTGTTTTTATTGCATGTCGAAAAGAAGTATTTTGTGCATTGGGATGGTAATCGCAATGAAAGGAACTATCAGTGCATTCGATGATTCCATGGAAATCTCACCGAACAGAAAACAGGATGAAATATCTTAGACCCGAATCGGAATTGTCGAAAGTTACACACGGTTATTTCGTTTGTCAGCTATCTAGAAAAACTGTGGAGGAAATTTCTGTCACAGTATTCTAAATTCATACAGTGGAGTCACAAGCTGATGGCCATCTTTCTCTTCAGTTTTTGGTGATTGCTTCTTGCAAATTGTGGAGAAAAAAGGACTGGCAATTTATATTTCCCTTTGCATCCAGTAAAAGTACAATGTTAACAAATCTTATTTTAAGAGATTAAAAATATGGCTTATGCTTCGTAAGGTGTAAACAATACAATATTTTGACCATTTCATATAAAATTTCTTCTGCTTTCCATACATTCTTAGAATCGTCCTTTTTCACTTTCAGTGGAATATTGTAATTTCTGTGACACTGAAAACATCAGATTTTCATGGTGTGTTGATTTTTATGGCCATTTCAGGCATTATTCCATTATACTACATATTTTTTTTTACTGCTGTCCTCTTAATATGAAAATTATTATTGAGCTCAACAGTTCTTAAGAATTCGTAACCGTGGCTTATTTCAATGTTTAGTGAAATTCACAGTAACGGGTGCTAACAGGAAATTTTGCTTTGATACTGTTACTTAATGCGATGAAATGCTAATTTTGAATGAAAAATCTTATGTCACTATTTAAAAACTAAAAAACAACTTATCCCACAACCCGAAGAATCGTTGGATCCTCCCGAATGAATCATACTAAGTAATTGTATCAGATGTAGGACTGCCAGTTCCTTTCTTCTGGGCCCTCTATTTTAACGTGGAATATGAATCATGGAATAATCTGCCGAATCTCATATGTTAGAGTAGGAAATACGTTGTTAAAAGAGGTGGAAGTAAATATGGGAGTGTATTTGAGCCGTTGCTGTTCATTATTCTAGTGAATGACTGTGTTGATGGGATACGGTCAGAATCCAGGTATTTTGCAGATGATATAATGGTATACAATAGGATCAAAACAGGTGAAGACTGTGAACAGCTGCAGGGTGACCTGGATAGAATATCTAAATGGGTTGGTCGGCATGGAATTAAGATAAATGCCAAGAAGAGACATCTTATAAGGTACACATATAAAAAAATAAAGGTTAATCGTGATTACATGGGGGTCCGAATTGCTCGTTGAAAGCTTGAAGTGTAAATATCTTGGCATAAAGTTTGATAACAAACTCAATTGGGCAGAGCACATTGGGCAGGTGGTAGGAAAAGATTACAAAATCCTTCATTTACTGGAGAGGGTGATGAGAGGATGTACCAGAGAAGTTAGGGAGTTGGGTTACAAAACTTTGGTCAGACCATTGGTTGAATATGGTGGGGTAGTTTGGGACCCACATTTTGGCTCTCAAATACAGCAGTTGGAAGAGCAGCTAGATTTGTTTGTGGAAGTTGTCGCAGGACCCAGTTGGTAACTGATATGATAAAGGAGCTGGACTGGGACTCATTGGAGGAAAGGAGGAGGATGAATAGAGTGCTGGTAATGTACAGGGCATATGTTGGTGATGGGGCTTGGAGGGATATTGGTCAAAGAATGCATGGAAGGGGAAAGGCGACCATGACCACAAGTTTGCGCTCGATTTCATGCATAAGGGAGTGGGAAATCTTTCTTTTGTTGGTAAGGGTGTCACGGATTGGAACAGATTAACAAGTGTAGTGATCAATAATTTACCTAAAACACTTAAGGATTTTAAAATTAAAATTTGAAAATCGGAAAAGTAAATGGAAAGGAATTTAACATTCCAATTTTAAACGAAAATTTAAAAATGTATATATCAAAAGGGTTAATTAGATGACTAGGGGAATTGCCGCCGGAATGTTAGCTCCATCGCAATTAAATTAATAATAATAATACCAACATTGGGATTTGAACCCGGAACCATAGCAGCGTACATTTGAAAGCAAGCGCTTTAACCACTGAGCCACCAGACCCTTATAACCACTACATTTTTATAAACCTTAAATATTTAAACCAAACTTCTAATTTGTGGTTTTACTTTGTTTATTTAATTTTTTTTAATAGAGGTAAATTACTGGTTAATAGTAGACGATTTTGAATGACAGTAACTCTCAAACGATACCATGCAATTTAGTTACCAACAGAGGATAGACTTCACAACGTATTTTGAATGCAGCATTTTCGGCCACAGTCATTTTCAAGCTATTATTTATATGTATGTCCGATTTGAAGTAAAAGAATTTCTTGAAGAAAGGGTTAATTGAGCTACCTAACACTAAGCTGATAGAATAGATCAACGTGAAGGTTGTGTGATCGTAAGTTTTCCCGGCGGAACTGTTGCTGTCGCGTCCCGGACTGCACTCCTCACGCCGACCAGTGGACGCTACCTGAAGATGATGGTATGTTACGCCATCGAAAATTCGTACATCTGCGATCAATTGACCCGGCTGCACGCCCGAGAAATCTTCCAGCAACGTGAAGGTTATTGTAACATTAGAGACTTTAGCCTTGAGTTTGATCTTTATTAAAATTATGGCTTTACGCCTCGTAGACATCGAGGTCATTAGAGGCGGGATAGGACTGGGAGACAAGGATCTGGAAGGAATTCGGCCATGGTCTTTTAAAGGAAGCAAGCCGGCATTCGCCTGGAGTGATTTGGTGAAACCATGAAATACCCAAATCTATATGCCCGGACGGGAATTCGAACCCACGTCGTTCCGGATGCGAGGCCACCCACACCCACCGCGTTCGGTAGTTTGACATTAAGGCCGCTGTTAATTTCATCAGCTTAAAGCGAAAAACAAAAAGGAAAAATGAGTCGATACCTGCTGTTTTTAAGATATTCGGCCTTAATGGATTGTATTACACTGCATCAACGTTTTGTAACATTTTCTTGTAAACTTATGTATTGTACATCTACTGTGTACAACCAAGTGACGACTTCTTCTTTTTTTTGCGACTGCAGATATATCCGCTTCAATATTTAATACCACCGGTAACAGTTAGAAGAGAGTTGATAGAGACAAATGTTAATATCTACGCAGGTACGCCGTAAATTGTTCCTGTCTTCGGTTAAAAATAATTTTTCCATTCCATTCTTTTCTTTGATAATATTTTTATTTAGCTTCTTTACTATTATAAAGCTGTAGGTTGGCTGTATCTGTCTGTTACTTTGTCCTGATATAACGCAATAACTATCTAACCAATTTGCAGGGGATTTTCACAGTTTAACAGCTTGTGATCTAAATTAATATCTGCGGTATGTCTTGATCTTACATCACCCCCGAATGGAACAAGAATGATAATTACTTCGTACCGAGAACTGCTAGGCGCCATAGATTACATTGCTTCTCATATGATCACATTAAGACATACCCACCAAAGATCACGCAACAACATGTAAACGCTCTCCTCAACTGATTGTGCTAATACTGTTTTTTGACTACATAATTTCGGTTACTTATTTCTTCAGCTTTTTGAAATATAATAAGTTATAAATACGCGGAAAACGTGAGTGAAGCTCAAATAAGCTTAAAAAATTGTGGAATTTAATTTACGGTAAAGGTTACAAAGATAATACATTATAAAAAGGAAACAATATTTGAATGGATGAGAAAGTGATATGCTGGGTAGAAGAATTTTTAAAAGATAGAAAACAAAAAGTTAGAGTAGGAAATGTGGTATCAAAACAAGTGGAAGTAAAAATAGGAGTGCCACAGGGTAGCGTATTGGGACCATTGGTATTCATTATTCTATTGAATAATTGTGTTGATTGTTTACTATCAGAAATTAGATTTTTTGCAGATGACATAATATAAAAGGATCAGAACTGTAGAGGACTGTAAGCAGCTGCAGGGTGATCTGGACAGGATATATAGTTGGGTTGGTAAATATGGAATGAAGATAAATGCAAAGAAGAGTCAGCTTATTAGATACTCAGATAAAAAACTTAAGGTTGATTATGACTACAAGTTGTGGAAAGAATTGCTTATTTAAAACTTGAAATGTAAATATCGTGGCATTGCATTTGATAACAAGCTTACCTGGGCAGGACACATTGGACAGGTAGTAGGAAAAGGTTTCATGATTCTGTACTTGTTGGGGAGTGTGATGAGGGAATGAACGAGAGAAGTAAAGGAACTGGGTTACAAAACTTTGGTCAGACCATTGCTTGAATATAGTAGTGTAGTATGGGACCCACATTTTGAGTATCAAATACAGGAGTTGGAAAGGGTGCAAAGAAGGGCTGTTTCTGGAAATTACCGCAGAACGCAATCAGTAACAAATATTATAAGGGAGCTAGAATGGGATTCATTGGAGACAGGAGGAGGTTGAAGAGGGTCATGGGAGTGTACAAGCCGTATACTGGTTGTGATTCACGGAAAGATATTGGTGTAAGAATTGAAAATAATGCATTGAAAGGAAAAGATGACCATGCCCACAAGCTGGCACTCGATTTCAGTAACAAAGATGTAGGAAGATTCTCTTTTTTTAGGTAAGGGTGTCATGGATTGGAATAGTTACCAAGAGAAATGATGAACAATTTACTAAAAACGTTGAAAGAATTTAAAGTTGAAATTTGTAGAAGGAAAAAAGGTAGGTGGTTGCAGGAAAAGGGGAAGAAGGGTGTGTAGAGAAGTTACCACCGGAGCGTGCACTCAATTGCAATTAAAATTCAATTAAGTTAAAGATATGTTTGCTAATAGAAGAAAAACAAAGAAAAAGCCTTACTGCGCATACCATGGTCCGCACGAGCGAAGCAGTGGCAAAATGTTTATGTCATAAATCTGTACGGGTTATCTGCATTTACTGGGCTCTCTAAACGATAATATTTAATTGTATAAACGATATTATTTAATTGTATTACTTTAACATACTTTTCAAAATGAAATATGAGTGCAAAAATCGTATAAACGTATTTCATTTCCCTGGGGCTGCAGAATTAATGAACAAAGGTAAATTTCATACAAACTAAATTCCGAAAAAGAAGGATGAAACCGACATGTAGTCAATATTAAAATTTGAAGTCGTAAGTCAAAACAAATAATGACTTTAGTTGTTAAGACTTAAGCATAAAGGAACAATAGTTACCTTCCACAAAGAGTAATTTTTCAGTTAAGTAACGTGGCGTGTCCTTTGGATACACATGACTGTCTATAGCTTGTAGCAGGCCTCATACTGATTCATCTTCACCACCAATATCAGGTTGTGATGACGTCATACAACTATAAAAATGGCTGAATGATAAAGCGCTAAAACTCAATAAATTAAGACAACAAAACCTCCATGTTTTAAGAACTCTAGATTGTATATGAATGCATCAGAGCTTTGGTATTCTATCGTAAGGCGTTTCCAGATAGCATTGTTTCACCGCTTAAGACTTCCTTTGACTCCGTGAAATCGACATTTCTAGACGGCAGGGGAGAAGTCGCAACTAGTGATTCAGTCTTTCTTTCCTGTTTAGATTAAATCATATACAATAAACCATTTAGGATGTAGAAAACTATCGACTGCATGTACCTTTTTCTGTCACGAGTGTCTCGACTGGTGTTATACAGTCCTTCATCTCTTCGTATTGGGAATTAATCTCGACATATCAACATTTGACAGTGTAAACAATAAAATGGTGGTAAATAAGATAGCATAAATGGAATCGTTGAAGAGGTAATTTGATGGGTACAGAAATTATTAAAAGGAAGGAATAAAAGACTTGGGTATGCAAATGCAAAGGCAAAAGAGATATTTAGTACATCGATAGAAAAAATAGTTAATATATATAGGGTAGAGATAGGGTAGGACCAATTGTTTGTTGAAGACCTTAGGTGTAAATATCCTAGTAAAATATTTGATAGTGAACTCAGTTGTGCAGGACATATTTATTAGGCGGTAGGGAAAGGTTCAAAATTCCTTCATTTATTAGAGTAGATGAGGGAAGGGAAGTGATCAGACCATTACTAGAGTGTGGTGGTGCAGTATGGAATCCACATTTTCGGTATCAAACACAGATGTTTGAGGGGATGTTAAAACAGGCAGCTATATCTGTTTGTGGAGATTACCGCAGAACGCAATCAGTAATTGATAGATAGATAGATAGATATGTTCACTTTGATCCCATGTGAGAATAATCTCGGGGATGTGGAACAGTACATACACTTATTAGTAATGTCAATATTACTATATAATTGATAATATTATATATTGACAAGAAGTTAGTTATTACCAATTAGTATAACCAATATTTCCTGTAATCTACAAATACAATCCCAAGTTAGTTAATACTTATTATGTGGAACAGTGTATAAACTTGTTACCAGCATCTAACAACCAGTTATTTTCTTACCAACCAGTTACCACAACTCATAAGCAGTCAATTACTTAAAAACCTGTTAGTATCATCATTTTTTACAGCAGTTTTTGAGTGCATGCTATCCCATGTTAGTTACTATATATGAGTGAAATTTTGTAAACAGTGTAATTACTTCATTTGTCAAAAGTTTCAACAGAAAGAAAAACCATATATCATTTTAGTAATTGTTGACAACTTTGTCACCTTTCCCTTCCATACACCATATATACTATTTTATCAGTCATTCTTAGTTACCAAGTTCCAAGAAGAAAATTCTTTTACAGAGTAAAATGGATTCTGAAGCAGAAACTCTTTCAGTTTGGACTTAAAGTGGTTGGGTTTTTGTAGATAACATTTAATTTCTGTTGATAAGACATTGAATAAGGAAGCTCCAGTAAATGTTAACCCTTTCTGTACAATTGACAGTGATTTGTAATCCTTGTGAATATTACATTTATTCCTAGTATTATGGCTATGTATGTCAGCATTAAGATTGAAGTGTTCAGGATTTTCCACTACAAATGATAGTACAGAGTATACATATTGTGCTGCCATTATTAGTACACCCAGGTTTTTAAATAGATTTCTGCACGACGTCTGTGGGCTTGCTCCACAAATAGTTCTTATAGCACGTTTCTGCAATTTAAATACCCTCTGTGCTTGTGACGAGTTTCCCCAGAATGAGATGCCATAAGTGAGCAGGGAATGAAAATATGCAAAATATACTAACTTTCTGGTTTCTATATTAGCTATTCTAGATATTACCCTAAGTGAAAATGTTGCAGAATTCAGTTTTTTAAGAAGTTGTTGAATATGCTGTTTCCAGTTCAATCTGTTATCTATACATACACCCAGGAATTTTGTGAAATTACTTTCATTGATTGCTTTTCCTTCTGATATCACATTATAGCTGTCCTTTGTTTTATTTTTTGTAACAAACTGATGTAACTGTGTAATGGTCAGGGATTGGAATAAATTCTCATGAGAAATGATTAATAATTTATCAGAAACGTTATAAGGATTTAAAATTCAAATTAGTGGAGGAAAAAAGTAAGTGAGAAAAAGAAATGGAAAAATGGGCGTGAAGGGAAATTGCCTCCATTGCAATCAAATTAAATTTTTGCTTAATATTACATGCTACATCACTCTCTGTAAAAGCATTAAGCATCACAGTAAGGCAATATCACACAATACCAAGCAATCTTTGTTTTCTAAACATTCCAGAATTCGCCGAGAGATTAAGAATGCCCCCAATGGCTGATAGCTACTCGAATCTTTGTTTCACCAAAGTGGTTATAACGAACCAGGACTGATGACACGACTTCATTATTATTGGCGATAATAATTCCTCCACCCAGGAATTTACTTACGGCTTTACACCTTGTAGACGTCGAGATCATTAGAGACGGGAAAGGACTGGGGACAAGTATCGGGAAGGAATTCGGCCATGGCCTTTTGAAGGAAACATCCCTGCATACGCCTGGAGTGATTTAGTAAAATCATGGAAAACCCAAATCTGGATGCCGGAACGGGAATCTCACCCAGGAAAATATTTGCCACTGGTTGGTTTTAGGCTGATTCACCACCATTTTATGGCTCACTATGTCAAATGAATTGGTAAGTTCCAGCTTGCCCATAGACATGAATAATAACTCCCAGTCCTATGCTGTTAGTTTACAAACCACTTTCTTCCCTCGCAGATATTCCTGACGTAGTTAGATATAAAGTTCCTTATCTACCACTGAGATCATACTAATTGGCCTACAATTACCAACACTATTTGTCTCTCCTCTTTTACGAATCAGTACGCCTCTGACTTTTAGGAAGTCTTCAGATTCAATGTTGCTACGTGTTTTAAGAGTCTTTAATATATTTGTCGCAATGTTATCCATACCAGCCACGCCCCCTCCACCCCACCCTTTTTTACCTTCCTAGAACACGAATATCTTCAGGATCTATTTCTAGATTCATACTATGCTCATTTCTATTTAAACGGAAAATCTTCCCCTCTGATATTCTCCTATTATCCCTGAAAGACAGTCACTAACTGACTCATTAAACCCGCTGTTTAATATTTTTGCCTTTCCATATCCTCGGTAAATTCTTTCCCACCTTTATTCGTAATTGTGTGAATACCCTCTCTTCTCATCAGTTTGGCCTAAAAGTTTCTACGTGCATCAATCATTACATTACTTCGGTGTAATTGAAAACATTGCAATTTTTCGACTATCCTGAAATACACAATTATTCATAAATTTCATACGAAAATGAAACTCTTAACTTCTTTACGAAACAGCCCAGTTAAACGGTAAAGGAATAAAAATCGCGGTAGTAAAATATGGATTTAATAAAATTCTGTAGTTATTTACGTTGAGAACTTGATAAGAAACTATTGATTGTTAATACACAAAACAAAACAAAAATTATTGTAGGATTACTCTCAAAAAGCATTTTGAACTTTTCGCTGTCAATTCCCGACAAATTCATTCGAGTCTTTATTCGCAACTAATGTATTTTCCACATATCCTTCGGCTTTTTAACTTTATAAGAAATTCTTTTACCTCTGTCAAAGCTCACTGTGGAGAAAATATTGTGCAACATGTTATAAAATTTAATTTGTTCACCTTTGGCATAGAAACAAGTTTAAAATGTAATGCGTGTTTTCTTGGTAGGAACAATAAATTCTTTAATCGCAAGCCATACTTCTTTTTTTTCTTTAAAAAAATTCAGCAACATTTTTTTCCAAGAAGGCTTTTAGACGATGGACATTGGCTTAACCAAAACTCGTAACACGTTTTAGATGTTTGATAGATGATGATAACAACGAACAGCTTTTCAATCTCTTAACCTCACATCGCGTCATTCAACAAAATATGAGCTTCACGTGTTCAGATGTCCTTACGCCAAAATATTTTCCTCCTTTTGCCCGCCATTGTTGTTTGAGACCGTTATCAGAGATGTTAAAGGCTTAGTTTGATTGATGGTTTTCCAGATAAGCTCATTGGATTACCTCTTTGCGTGGTCGTTTTTATCGTCCTTTTAAATAACGCGAACGATGCAAAGAATGTATTTGACCTTTAAATGAACGACTATCGTTTCCTCGTAACAGCTCTACGAACGTCATTTCACGAACTAAGCAATTTTGAATAAATGTCACAGGGGAATTGAGTGAACAGAGGCCCAGGATCATGCGCGCTTACTTTGATATGGAAGAAGTGTAATTTAATGTAATTGCGATGGTGCGCAGGCTCCGGTGGCAATTTCCTTAGCCTATACATCAATTTCCCCCTCTTTTTGTACCTGCTCACTTTCTCCATTTAAAAACTTTAATTTTTTTCAGCGTTTTTGTTAATTTATTCATCACTTGCCTTGTAATTCATTCCAGCCCCTGACTCCCTTGCCTACGAAAGAAAGATATCCCACACTCTTCCGTTGAAATCATGCGTGTAAGCTATACATAAAATCTTAATTTTTACAACCGTCAAAGTTTCAGCAGCTGCCGAATTTTTGAGGAAAATGCTGACAATTGTCTTCCTGGAAATGAAAGAAGTGTAAATAAACAGGCTATATAATTTGTGCAGAGTGCTCTGTTATTTGGAGCTGAATCATATACGGTATATTGTAAGAACAAAATGTCAAATGTGTACCGCAAGAAGAGTAAAAGAAATTAGATTAATAGACAAAAAGAAAAAAAGTTTTAAATGATTTTTGAAGACTTAGAGAATTACACCAAACTTACGAAAGATACAAGAGTGGGTATTGGCTGAGCTCTGGATAACATGTTTGATGGAAAATGGTAGAGGGTTCCAAGAAGACATCAGATCATTGATAAGGTCAGTGAGAACAGTAGCTCTGAAATGATGACGAGCGTAGTTGAAGTCAAGAAGGTAAATCTCGCAGGCAGATTCTTGCTTTAATGACCGAATACCAATTACAATGATTAAGATTAACTGTAGTGATAAAAAAGCAATTTTCTAAGGATCTAGTAACAATTTAGTGTGGTATTAGGCTATTACTTACCTAATTACAGAGTTTCTTACCGATCCGAACCATGAAACGCCCCAGCGTACTTCACATTAACAGAGCAAAGCTTTTCAGAGGTGAAGATCAGTTTTAAATCAGTTTAAAATTCCAGCTTATAGCGGGACTTGTACCATGGATCTCCAGCTTCCCAAGCTTTAACTAAGCCGTCAGACAGCTTCTAATGAGGAGAACATCAAAACAAAATGAGTATTTCTCTCATGGATATTCATATGAAACTAATATTCCAGTTTCTGACCAAACTAATTAAATTTCCGTTGTCTACATCAGACAGATTGATCTAAAAAATAAACATCCAGAGTTTATAAAATTGTTTTTTACAGTGGCATTACCAGTATTTATGTAAATTTTTTGTACTTAAACATAGTTGTTCCCAGTCCACAATAATGCACTTTCCTTTGTGATTTTTCTAGCTTGCTGCATTTCAGGAAACTATTCTACCCGTTGTCCCATTATTCAATATTTATCTGGTTTGAATGTACATGAAATTCATAATACATTCCTGACTACATTTCGCATAAACGTGAATATTTTGTTTATTGTTTTGAAACTTGTCATACCTTACACCACGTAATCTCCGAAAAGAAAGTGCCTAGAAATTCAAGCGTTTTCGTCCTTATGGAGAAATAGATTAAGTTCTCGACCATACAATTTAATTATCGCTTTACGTTTCATTTTTCGTAATGCATATATGCCTGTTACGTAGATAATGGATACTTGTCGCATATGGATCGTTGTAATTTACTTCTTGTACTACTTCTGAAGTCGCGAATACATTAAAAAAAGCTGCGTCTGTAAGTTGAATGAGAGGCTTCTGATCTATTTTGTGTTTGTACAGTGGCTTAACGTTTTGTTGAAATGATGTTCATCAAAGATTTTCAATACTGTCCCCATCTGTTGGCTAACTGTAAAGTTATGTACTAGATGATGTTGTTTTATCCTTTTGTTGTGAAATGATTATTTCTGAGGTCAAAATGAACACGATGTTTCCAATCGTCTGAAGAATAGTGCTGTTAAGAAATTCAAGGGGAGCTAAATTGTATCTCAAATTGCTGTGGGTAATAACAGCTAAATTTTAAGTAAACAAAAAGGCGAAATAGTGGGAACTGGAAAGTGCAGTCGTGAGTTGAAGACGAATCAATGGGAATATCACTTCGGCCGCGACTCTGAGCGTAACGTTGAACAGTAAAATGAAATGAAAAGCAAATGTTTCAGCAACTGCATGGAAAACAGATGAAAGAGAGTAGCAGCACGAGGTAGTTTGCCTATTGCCTCCTTTTTAGTTTTTTACGAAAAGGTTACCCCGACACAATGAACAGGTTCAAAGAAGAGCACCTACAAATCTCATTTATTTATTCAGAATTCAGCCAACTGAAAATAAAATTGTATAGTTTAGTGATTAGATAGTCACTGGACAGCGTTTGAACTATTTTATATCAAACAACGATAATTGTAGAGTAGAGTGTATTTAACAGCAGTCATTACAAATGTTTTTAGAAATATATACGATGTGTGTGAGAAAGTAATGAGATAGGTAATACTTCGAGCGATCTGGGAACGCTTTGTCTACCGGTCTGTGCTAGAACGGTTGGTTCATCCCTTCCACATGCTCAGTCCGAGTTTCAACTCCGGTCAGCCGACACATTTTTGACAGCGCCATCAGTGAAGTTGTGTTTTTGTTGTGTGTTACGGAAATGGAGCATCTTAATTTATAGTAACGTTGTTCAATCAAGTTTTGTGTTAATCCGCGAGTGTGACCTTCGAAAAGTTGAAACAGGCCTATGGGGTACATAGAGCACAAGTTTTCCATTGGCACAAACCATTTTTGGGAGGCGTAGAACACGTTGAAGATCAACCTCGCTCAGTGAGACCTTCAACTTCAAAAACTGACTAAAACGTTTGACGTGTGAGGGCTCTTGTGAGATCAGACCGTCGTTTAACAATAAGGATGATGAATGAACAGTTAAATTTAAACACTTTCACCGTACATCAAATTTTGAGAGACAATTTGGACATGAGAAAGGTTTGTGCCAGAAAACCTCACAATTCAACAGAAGGACAATCGAAGAAAGTTGCACGTTGATCTTCTTGAGAGGACTGATAATGACCAAGAATTCTTCAATCGTGTGATCACAGGTGATGAATCCTGGCTATTTGAGTACGATCCTGAAACAAAGCGGCAAGGCGAAAGTGGTACACTCCTCGACCGAAAAAATGTCGAATGAGCAAATCAAAGACCAAAACACTGCTGATTTGCTTTTTTGACAGTATGGGTATCGTGCATGAAGAATTTGTTCCTCCAGGACAAACTGTCAACCAAGTGTTTTAGAAAGGTCTCCTTGAAAGGCTCAGGAAAAGAGTGATTCGTGTGAGACCAGATATTGCAGACAAGTGGATACTTCATCATGACAATGCCCCGTGTCACACGGTTTTTTGCATCAGTGAATTTTTAACCTCAAAACGCATTCTTGTTGTTCCCCAACCCCCCTATTCACCTGATTTAAGTCCTTGTGACTGTTTCCTTTTCCCGCAATTGAAACATATCTTAAAAGGATGTTATTTTGGAACTCTGGAGAACATTCAAAAGACTGTGTCCGACCAGTTAACAGCCCTGCCAGTTGAAGCCTTCCAGCGCTGCTACCAAGAGTGGAAACAACTACTACCTAAGGGAACTATTTCGATGGGGATAACATTGTTGTTTGAAAAAAAAAATCTTTGGTTAGTAAGAACTGTCTCATTACTTTTCTCACACGCCTCGTAAATGTACACGGCGCTACCGATTAACGAAGCCATACACTGGTCAGAAAAGATATGATCTACTTGACGTATGGGTAAGTGGTAAATTTCCCTTTATGAGTCAAGTTTCCTTTAAAGCTGATTTTCGGCAATTATGAAAGGTGAAGCAGTATCTCATAGTAATATTTCGCATGCATACGTTGTCAGACTACCTACACCAGCAGATGTGTTGGACGGGTGACACAGTCTATTAGGAGAGACAGCTTCTATAATCTTGCAGCTCCTTCCTTGCTTAAATTAAAGCCGCTGAATATAGCAGTGTGTCGCATTGTTACATTTTACAGTGCACTAGTCGCTTCCATAACCAGGATTATTTTAATGAAGCACTGAGTTTGTAATACAGCATTGCAGTAGTAAATCAAATTTACGTATACACCAAACAAATATGCGCTCACAGGTACAGTGAAACGTCATAATTCATGGAATAGTAATATAGAAATGTTATTATATCCAACCTGATGAATCTACTAAATAATTTCGAAAGCTCATCCACTCACCTCGATAGTTATTGGCTGAAAAATGGTGACGTCATGGGCCAGCCTCCGCTCGCAAAACAGCGACCAGAGATACCATTACAAGAAATTCGAGGTTATGTCCACAATTTAATACCTAAGCACCGAATTAAGTTTAATTTTGATAACATTTCATATTAAAAAAAACATACCGATAAACTTTACTGTTAAAAAAAACATTGAACTACTTTCCAGGAAGATGTCGACTTTATAACCAAAGTTTATACACGTGCTATCTATTAAATGAGCGCTAAGCTTACTTTTATATAGATTTAAAGGATATTGACTATATAAACGCAATGTGAAACACATTAACTCACTTGATTTTTGCCTTTAGCTGCAGCATTTAGTATTTAAAACACTTGAATAAAATATTTTCTTCCTCTACTTATTTGAAGAAAAGATAACACTTTTAACAACGATATTCTTGCCGTTAATGAACAGCAAGCAGAAATTGTAAAATATGCAGTGTTTAATACCTAAGCAACTGAAAACGTGGGACTAGATTTCAGTAACATGTTGACTTGAAGAAACTTGAATTACTATGAAATGAGCAAGCAATCAACTTAGATTTTAATATACATTTAAATCATTGAGGATATGACTACTTATACGCGATGTGAAACTCTTTAATTCACTTAATTTTTTAGCTTCTCAGCTACAGCATTTAGTATTAATAACACGTAAATATAATATTTTCTTCCTTTTCTTATTTGAAGAAAATACAGGACATACTTTATTTAACCAATTTAAAACATAAAAAACAGCTTTTCACTTATTTACCGTAATTTGGGGAAATATTGACACCAGAAGGTGTCCAACATTTTTCTGAAAGGGCCATTTTATGTCCAAAGAATGATGATGTTTATGAAATTAATGAACGAATTTTTGACATTCTTGAAGGTGAAAGCGTTACCTACTTCAGTTCAGACTCTATCAAAGATTCAAAGAACCAAGACACAGAAATTTATCCCATAGAGTTTTTTAATAATCTAAGGCCTTCAAGAATGCCACTACATCAACTGAAACTTGGGGCAATTGTCATGCTACTGCGGTATCTTAACACAAAACTAGGCCTGTGCAGTGTGCAATGGCACTCGCTTGATTGTCAAAGACTTGAAACCAAATTTGATTTTTGCTAAAGTTCTTACTGGATCTGCAAAAGGAAATTCAGTATTCATTCAGCGTATTAATCTTGCTCCAAGCAATTCTGACCTCCCATTCATTCTGGAAAGAAGGCAGTTTTCTGTCATGCTTGCCTTTGCTATGACTATAAACAATTCACATGGTCAAACATTCGACAAGGTTGGACTTTAACTCTCTGAGTCTGTTTCCAGTCATGGATAACTATATGTTGGTTTTACCAGAGTGCGACGGTCAGGTGATTTTAAAGTACAAATCATCAATAACGATCGCCACGGTAAACTTCTAAAAAATTGTAATAGTTTTTACAAAGAATGTTGTCTACAAGGAGGTACTGGAGCATCAATAAGTGACTAATCGAGCTACCTCTGTACCAAATAAATGACACTTAATTTCTACAAGTTTTGTAATCCACAATGTATTCACTTTGATTGTAGTTAACTAAACCACCGCTGTAGTAATGGGGTTAAGTAACATGGGTTAAATAACATATTATCGTGTAGTAACACACTGGAAACGCATCATATAGTAAGGCCGCATCTGTAGGCACAAATCTGTCTTTACCGATCTAACACCATTCACATTAAAAAGACATTTTTCAAATTTGTCAGAGTGAACTTTTGGAGTCAAATAAAACTGTATTTCAGCCAGTTCCAGTCAAGAGAACTCGACGTTTGAAACAATTATACGAAAGCGCGATCGTCTTTGTCCATGTTTAATACGTCTATTATTATACTTCTGAGTTCTTCATGCAAAATACATTTTATTCATTCTAACTGTGCAACACAGGACAAGTTCGTATTTGGAAAGGTCAGGTAAACCTATCATAATCCTCGATCCTAAAAACTAGAACTATTCTAGACCCGTGACGATTCGCAAAAAACGATCACGGGCTTACACTAGCAAACAATAAAAATCTGCTTCTCAAATTCTTGAGGACCCGGGTTCGAATAACAGTTCGGAACTTTAGAAATAATCTATCCTGCATTTTAGGCTAGTCAAAGAATAATTCTTTAAAATGAAACAAAAGCTAATTTCCTCGTTTTCTTAGCAAATTTACGCATTAGACTCCATGAATTTGGAAAGCTGTAAGATTCTAAATGTGAAAAAAGAAACAGATATAAGATGTTAGGCAACCTCACATTTACATTTCGAACCTCCGTCATTTGTGGTCTTGAATCTCGTGATTCTAACAAGGCAGGAGGAAATACCGGCGTTTTATGTCGTGGTGGACGGATGGGAAAAATCCTGTTGAAAAGCTGTACAAAATTACGTGTTTCTCAAACAATATTATCGATAGTGTGCCGGGAATATATCATGGCTGGCATCAACACCCACGATGTCCTATGCTATTTAATCAGTGACTTGTGGCTAGAAATATCAGCAATAATGTGATTGAAACGTAACGGCGAGGAAATCCCACATAACCAGCAGGTGCTCTCCTCAGCTCACTAGCTCGATACGTCGTTGATGAGAACCTGCAGGACTGACAGCGTGGGCCTTACACCGATAAGGTATGGTTTCTTGAGTCTAGCTGTTAATAGATTCTGGACTGAAGCTGGCCCAAATTATCAAAATTCGCACTGGTCGCATGCGCTGGTTCACTTGAACACTTTATTCAGTGCTGTTGGCAGTTAGTTTTATGTAATTCTTCGACGTCGTCGTTTTTCCTCAGAAAGATGAGATGTTCCAGCAGCAAAATGGACAGTCATAGCGTAACGTAGTTTCAAATTGATCTGCGCAAAATTATAGAAAATCCCAACTCATGGTTTGTGCTTCTTGTTCGACTGACATTAATCGCATTAAGGAATTATGAAACGCACTATAGGGGCCTAGACGCAACCTAACAGAACAAGATCATCAAATTTAAGGTATTTCCTGTTTTGCTATCAACTTACTGTGAACATTTCTAACAAGAAATGGGCTTCATCAAGAATCATACAAAGTAAACACTACTTTCTACAATAATCGAGAACACAAAATGAAACCATCATAATGCTACGAGGCACTCGGTGAATAACTAAATTAGTTAAAACTGCTAAAAATGTAAAGCAACACAAGAATGTTATGCGTAGTATAGAATTAATTTAAGTAATATAATACTGTACGTATAGTTATAGGAACTACAAAGTTCAAAACTGCCACATGAAACTCTCGAACCGATAAAAAAAATAAGTAAGTACTAGAGCAGTTTACTAACAAGGTAGCTGCAGCTAAAATATGTAAACAGCAGGAACTTGATGCCTCATGAATATTAAATTGGTTGTTTGTCTCTTCTGATGATGCTGTGTACCTAATTGGTAGCTGTCAGATATTTTTAAGTGAACAAACCCTCTCACAGTATTGAGCACTGTATATGAGACAGTTTGTTTACAGTATCTTTACGGCTTTACGACCCGACTACTTATAGGTTACTGGAGACGGGCCATGGGATTTATTAACGAACCAACCAGTCATCAACTTGAATCGATTTAAGTTGCTAAATGTGGATGGCCAAACCTTAATCTTCGCAGTCCATGTAACCGCGTAGGATTTTTGCTCTATGGATCGCCTCTTCGAAACCGTTTTCTCTCACAAGAGATTTATGATAGTCTTCCAATCTTTTTAAAACGCTGGATCTGTCTTATTACCAAACTGATCACACACTGAGCTTTGAAACATAATCCGTGGCAATATTTTCAGATTGTTTTGTTTTCTTTAAAAATAGATTCTGCCGAATGTGAATCCAGCTACTCAGCTTGTTAAGAGTGATTTCTGGAGAAATCTGCTTGCAACACTTTCCTATCACCTAGTTACCAGTCCTAGTAAATGTTAGTAAGGAGTATGGCCTTTTTCCTTCAGTTGCAAGACAAACATACAAATCAAGTTAAGCAGATTTTAAGGTTTTGCCTGTTTTGCTCTCAACTTTTTTTTTAGCAAGAAGTGGAGTTAATCATGAACGGTACGAAATAAAAAAATACTTTCTAGAAACAGACCATAGCCAATAATCAAACCATCTACATCATAATATTTCAAGAACCCACTAAATCTTGGTCGGCTTATAAATATACCTGATTAGCACCTGGAATAACCAGTTGTGACTTTAATTGCTACAGCTCATAAAAGGACTGGTTATAAACATGAAGGTAGGTGAAAAATGAAATAAAAAAATCTTGAGCAGCATAAAAGTAGGTTGGAAGAAATTTATAGTTATAAATAAAATCGTTAATAAGCACTGTGTATCTGTACGGGCGTTAAGAGAGTTTAGTGAACAGACTTTGAAGATACGGAACGAATCTTGCTTACTTTTGTAAGAGAAAAGAGGAAGAGAGTAAGGTGACACAGCGAGATTAATGACTTCACTGATACAACGGTTACCTTGTAACATCGGAGTTAAGGACATACTGCTAAAAAAAAGTGAATAACAAATGGGCAAAGGTTTTGCTAAGCTCCAAGATCAAAGTCACCAGCGTATGAGACTCGGGCATACAGAGAACGATAAAAGCTGACTGGAATAAAACACAAGACTATTACCGTTAGAAACAGGTAGTAGAAACTAATTACATATAATGATTCAGCTGATTGTTGCAAACGATGATATTAGTGCATTGAGCCACCTCTAAAATACGGAATGCAAAATGTCTTAATGAGATAGATCAGAGGTTATGTTGTGTACAGCGTGGGCGTTTTGTGACCTGCGGTTTAAAAAGTGGATAGCTGAACTTAAGAAAACTGTTAATGGAACCATTCAAGGAATCACCTTGGCACCACACCTTTTTACGATATTTCTGAATCTAATTGCAGACAGTAAAATGGAAACTGATGACACTGGGCTATAGGATGTCCGCGTAACATCAACCTGGACCAATTTGATTGCTTTGCTCTTAGGTTGTACTGGCGTAAGGGACCTTCTCACTGCGTGATAAATACATTTTGTTGACACTTGCTGACTAACTACACAGCAAGGATTCTGTTAATTGTTCTTACATTTGTTGGAATACAATTGTGAACCAGCTGCTAGATTATGGGTATTTATGTATTTTTAGTAGTTCCAACATGTTTTTATAATAGCTCGCAGAAGCAACTGTTCATTTCAGAGGAATTGTTTAAAAAGTTGTTGATATTTCACTTTCTCCTTCTTTTACGTTAAATTTTAAGCGTTGCCATGTTTGAAGAGCCCTGCTATTGGCGGGGTCAGACATAATTGGCTCAACCCAATAGAACCTCCATCGACGTCTTAATCACTTGCTTTTTTGAAGAGTGAGAAAAATATGAAAATAAAAAATAGGCAAGCTATGATCTTGGTTACACATTTCTAAAACCTGTACCATCCGCGATGGAGGCTTAATGTTTAAAAAAAAACTGCCATTTTTGTCTGCGAATTGTAGGGAGTTAATTGGAAGTTCAAAGTGTAGATGATCTGGGTCTCATGAGAAGCAAACTTGGACGTAAGGGAGCGTCCATAAACCACGTAGCTCCATTGTGGCCTCCTCTCCCCAAGTAGCCCGACGTGACTTTTGCATCTACAACACCCCCCCTCCCCCTCCTAGACGTAGCAAGTAGCTTTTTTAATATGAAGTACGCCAGAACGGATCCGTGATTAGGATGCTACGTTTAAGTTTAGGTCCCGTTTATTCGGTAGAATTATCGGGTTAGGTAAGGTAAGAATGAAAGAAAACTGGGCATTCTACCTTGTTACTAGGATTAGATGTCTCCTTCTGGAGGGTCCAACCAACCTTCTGCTTGAGAACCACGCTTAGCTTTTTTAGCGACCTTGATAAACCTATTCTATTGCTTTCGGAAAAAGTAACGAGGGGTACCAACGGAATAGACTTTGATCAGCCCGTCTCTACACGAGGAGGTGACCATTCCTAAAGTTTTTTTTCACTTGAGGCGTAAATTAGTGACTAAATGGCTTCTCTGTACGTCGTCACGCTAGGCTCCTTCCCGCCTCCTCTGCTTATTATCTATGGCGCTGAATGGCCGTAAAGCTGTCGGACGAAACCGGGTCAAGTCGTTGTTGCCTCATGGTACGTACTGACCTATTGCACAGTGTTAGGCGCGCGTTACCCACAGATTCCTCTAAAGCTTTATCTTAAACGAACGCCCTTGATCTGGGGCAGAGACAGGTCGGCTGCATACTGTAAATTATCTCAGGAGGGGCCTGCAAAGCAGAGACGTAAAATGAACCTTTGTGAATCGCTAAGAACTGTTGTTAAAGATGTTGTAGCTACCGTGATGCTGGATGAATCGCCGAGGGACTGGTACAGGAAATATTGGCTGTTGCTGTAGACAGTTAAATCTAGGAGTAGTAACCAAGAACAGAGCATATTGTCAATGCAACCAATGTATTTGACTGATTTAAATCGATATATGTTTTCCTTCGTGTCTTACGAAAAACTCTTGAGATGATTCAAATAACAGTAAGCATAAATGAAAGCGCTAAATTCGGTCTAGAAATTAGATAGGAATTTAAGAAAACGTACTGATTTTTCGAGCCAACCTCATAAGATGTGATATTAAAAAAAAAAGTTTTAGAAGGTAAGAAAAAGAAAGTTTCAGCGAAATACCTTCGCTTATTATTTTCAAATCTTGCTTAAGTCGATTTGTCATGTTTGGATAGGAAGCTCATAATGTGATGACATTTTTAATGTTAATACTTGTCTTATTTATTGCAAGTACTTCAGCACACTTTTTTCTGCTGTCATCCATTAGAAGACAGTATACAAGTAAGCTAGTACAGTAATCCCTCATTATCCACATAACTTTTTCACAAAACAGTCTCTTGTTTCATTTAGTGGAGAATTTGTTGAATCGGATAATAATTATGTTGTGAAAATACTTGTAGAAAATTTTTCCAAGGCTCGCAATAATTTTTTTCAACTGCTTTTTTGTGTTTTTTTTTGTATATAACATATGTATGAGAATTTCCTAAAACGTATAATGAATGCTAAGTTTTTTTGAACTGTAATTGACTTTTTAAATTATTTTTCTTTTTTACAATCTTTTTTAAATGAAATCAATTTAATATACAGTCTGTATACTAAACCGTCTATTGGCAAGAGTAATTACTGCTTGGTAATGCTTTCTAATCCGTTTCTTCAATTACTTACGGTCAAGTAAGCTCGAATCAATTTGAAACATTGCTGGAAAAATCTATCGTGGTGTTCACGGAATTGCTGTAAAGTTCTTATCTTGTTGCCTTGTATGAACGCAAACGATCATATGATAAAGTCTATGCTAAATCACTGAATCAACGTCTTTCAAACGGCAATGACAAAAATCTTTTACCGGTGTTTTGGAGAGCCAATAGCAAAACCTGGTAAGGACTGTTTTATTCCAGAATTGGAGGCTCCCTTAAATTCCATAAAACATATTTTTAAGTTCTTCTTTTGATTGACAATGCATCCGGTTATCCCAGTTCCTCGAATCTAGGTCATCTAAATACTTAAATCTGTAGACTACAGTTAGGAATAGACCTGAAATATTTGGCATAATCCTACCAAACGATATCTCACGTCTATAGCCTCTGAACCAATTGATGAGTGCATCTTTTAAACCTTATTACTTGCGAAGAACTTTCAGTGTTCTATTGAAGATCAATCAGGATTGACATTTTCACAAAGCAGGAAAAATTATGATATCGCGAAATGTCTCGATGTCATTAAGCATTCGAGCTTAAACCTTCTACGGTTAATGCTTGTTGGCATAAGATGTAACTGACGGAAGGATTCTGGATAAGCGCAATGACTAAAGTAAATTGAAGAATTTATCGTAAATCATCACAGACATGAGTCAGCACTATAGGAGCTGGAAGAATATACAGTCACCCTGAATGAAGGGCGGTGTCAGAGCAAGCGGAACTTTCTAAGCCAGATTCGTTGCCGAAATTTTTATTAAGAAGATTTATTAACTTGAGTGACTGGTTTACAAATTTATTTGAATAAGCCTTTTTGTAATTTTTATTAAATAATTTCAGGTGGAATATTTTAAAACCTACGTCGTGGATCACAACGGAACAGAACGTTTATGGTCCTACTGAATTAAAGTCATTTTAAGAGTGAGTATGGGACGGATAATACCACGAGAGCTTATTTCAATTTTATTTCAAAACATTTCAGTGATCTATTTCATTCAAAGTTCTTTTAATAAGTATTAAATAATTTCTTTAATCATTTCTAGTTAGTTTGGTGCATTTTCCATCAGTATTTGCAATTGTTACAATGCTATATAACAAATCGCGCTTTTGTATTGTTTATTTTCTGTTACGTATGGTCACGGTCTCTCGCACCGAGCGTGGCGGTGTAACGGATAGCGTTCTCGCCTCGCATTCGGGAGGACGGCGGTTCGATCCCCGTCCGGGCATCCAGATTTGGGTTTTCCATGGTTTCCCAAATCACTCCAGGCAAATGCCGGGATGCTTCCTTCAAAAGGCCATGGCCGAATTCCTTCCCATTCCTTGCCCCCCATCCTTTCCCGTCTCTAAAGACCTCGCTGTTGAGAGACGTAAATACAATAAAAAAAAAAAATAAAAAAAAACGGTCTCTCGCGTGCTCTATCACGTATCACAAACCGCGCGGCCGTTTGGCGCTCGATCAGTTTGGTTGTTATACTGACTCCAGTTGTTAGTAGACGTAGGTCTTCAAGCCTATTGACTCCTTTTATTATGAAACCATTAAGCTCATTTATGTCGATTATGTCTGTAAATAATTCTGTGCCTTAGATTTACATCTCTGATGACGTTATGTTCGATGTACACGGGTTTTACGTTGTTAATAAATGAAGAAGTGATATAAATTGTCGACGTGTCATTTGCAGTTAAGTTGCTTCCTGCAAACTTAATAGTAGATATCAAGACTCAAGAACAAGTAAAATAATAATAAAGGTAAGAATAGTTTGGCAGAAGCGTGGTTGTTATGTTTCCGATAAGGGGGCGCCCATTAATTACGTGTGGTGAAATAGGGAGGGGGAAGGGGGATCTGGAGAAAACTCACCAAGAGGGGGAGGGGTCGACGGAAATCTCACGTCACCTTTTTTAATTTCTGGAAGAACAGTAGAGCTAAAAAAAGTTTACCAACGACGAGGGGGGGGGGGGGCGGGTACAACCACCCTAGAAAGCAGGAGAGCTAAAAAGAAAGTCTAAAAAAACTACGAGGTCGGTCAGCAGAGGGGGGTGTTTCCCCTCAAGATCTCCTGCCCTCATGGGGGGGTGGAATTCCGGAAAACACCTCACGTAATTAATGGACGCCCCCTAAATACAACGACAGAAGCATTTGCAATTAAAAGACCAAAACCAATAATTCATAACAAATTCTTAGTCTCGATACCGGTGGCTTCGTTATACGCGCAACATCTCAGGAATTCAATCGCTCGAATAATTAGGGACTACTGTAATACAGTATATATATTGTGAGGTAAACATTCTGCGAGAGAAATATCTGCAATATTTTTTATAAATTCTGTGGTACCCGCTCTGATAGCAGAAGTGTTTAGATACTTAACATCTTATCTTTGCTTAGTAGCCACCCAGTAAGGTAGTGGCATGCCTGTATAAGTCACAATATGCACTGATAATAAATCGTAACACTTGTGTCCTACTTTTGTATCCTGTTACAGGAATGTGTAATGAGGCGCTTGGTATTTGGAATGCATATCAATGCTACTTAAGTTCTTCGAAATCATATGCTCTTTCGATGTAAACAGAATCACTCTGTTATTTTTATCTGATAATTTAGTATCTCTTCGCTTTGTATATTTACTTTTGGAGGATAGTGAGCGTGGAATGACAGTTTATCAGTGAGGTAGTAATATTTTGTTAGAAGCGCAGTTAGCCAACTTACAGCATTTAAATTCCGCTTAAATTCTTTTAAGCAATATTTAATTGTGATTTGAATTGAAGATTTAATAATACGCAGTTTAATTGTAAGTGTTGCTTTTTTTCACATAACTGTCACTTCTCCTGGCGACCAACGACGCTAAGGTCTTTATGCTGTTACACATATTTCTAAAGAACTGCGAGATGAACATGTAAATGTATAGGTTCCTAGGGACAATATTGTTTGCATCCCCTTGTTTTACATCGTAAATAACTGAAATGTTGTCACCATGTAATTTATAAAACATATGAATGATATAACATTCGTAATTTATGTTATGGCTGCGTAGGTGATATTATCATACTAGCAGAAGCGATTAACGGGGTAATCTTTGAGAAGGTTACATTTGTTGAGGAGAGAGTATATACCTCATGAGTTTTTCCCAGTTATTGTGATACCCGACAAACTCTAACGAAAAGGATTATATCGGCATATTCTTTAATTTTTACAACTAAATTCTGGAATAGTCATAATATTAGATATATTAGATTCGGTTATTTTGTTCAAATTCTTGAATGGAGTAGAAAGAGTTGCCAATAAACTAATCGCTCAATTTTTGTTTAGTTGCCTCTTTATTATCTACAAAAAAATTACATACTATTATGAAGTTTATTAAATACATGTGTCTCAGAATAATTATCTCCTCTTTGTTCTAATGACAATGATGTTTGTATTTTGTACAAGTTATTTTTGTTTCTTGCATTTACATTGTACCTGACAATTAGCTGTAAACGTGTTAGAATGTTCTATTACAAAGCACATAAGAGAATATTTATACTGAGAAGTCATTATAAGAACACTGATCTTTTTAAAGAGTTATTTGCAAGAAGTTTTACACCTAGACAGCAATCTAATAGCTCTTTTCTGTGCAATAAAACTTTTTTGCTTTTGTGAAGAGTTTCTCCAAAAAATTATGCCATACTACGTGACTGAATTAAAATAAGAGGAGTACATGTGTTTCGTTAATTCTAGATCTGCTGTTAAAGGATTCACTAATTAATTTCTACAGAAGTAATCTGATATGCTCTAGCCAATTAAGTTTCTTATCTATTTGTATGCCAAGGAATTTTACACCTTTTTTACCAAGATTGTGTAATTTTTATAGTTTTAATTTAATTTAATTCCGAAGGAGCGAACAATCCGGTATCAATTTCTCTACACACTCATTTTTCCTCCCTTTCCTGTTCGCACCTACTTTTGCCTTCTACAGATGTCAACTTTAAATTGTTTCGCCGTTTTTGGTAAATTATCCATCAATTCTGTTGGTAACTTATTTCAATCCCTGACCCTCTTTTCTACTAAAGAAATCGAGTGCCAGCTTGTGGTCATGGCCATCTCTTCCCACTTATGCATTACTTTTAATTCTTACACCAATATGTTTCCAAGTTCATCACCAATATACGCTTTGTACAATCCCACGACTCTCTTCATCTTTCTCCTATCTTCCAAAGGATACCATTCCAACTCTTTTATCATATCGATTACTGATTGAGTTATGTGGTAATTTTCAGAGACAAATCTAGCAGCAACGGTCTGACCAAAGTTTTGTAACCCAATTCCTTAACTTCTCTCGTACATCCCCTCATCACTTTCTCCAACAAGTTAAGAATTTTGAAACCTTTTCCTACTGCCTGTCCAATGTGTGCTGCTCTGTTGAGATTGTTATCAAATGTTATGCCACCTTATAATCATAATCAACCTTTAGTTTTTTATCTGTGTATCTAATAAGCTGACTCTTCGTTTCATTTATCTTCATCTCATGTTTATGAATCCAGCTAGATATCTTGTCCAGATTATCCATCAGCCGTTCTTAGTCTTTTAGTGTTTTGATCCTTTATGTCATCCGCAAACAATCAAATTTCTTATAGTAAACCATCAACACAATCATTCGTTAGAATATTGAACAGTAATGGTTCCAATACGCTACTCTGTGGCATTCCATAGTTTGGATGTAAATCCTGCTGCGCATAATTTTTTGTTTTAAACCTAAAGCACTTCATTCGCGCTAAATTTTTCTCACATTCAGGTTAGTGTCACTGCAAATAAATTGCTCCTAAATTGATTGGATTAGTTTCCAGCAAGTTTTGCAGGAAGACCATTGATGTATAATGCTGGGATAGTTCCTTGGCCGAATCCCTTCCCGTTCCTTCTCCCCAGTTCTCTTCGGCTGCACCATGCAGATGATATTAATCGTTAATACTTCTGTCCACGCAGTACCGCTCAGTGAGCAAAAGATAAGAAACCTATGATTCTTATTATTTATTTTTTTAATGTTTCTTTTTCTTCGTAAATATGTAAGATTTGAGTTCTTGCTTGTTGCTTGTTTTTCAGCAAGTAATAAATTTATTCTCCACAGTCTTTTAAGATATTTTGAGTGAAGTAAAACTACGGCGTTTAAAGAACTGTTTGTTCTGTCACTCTTCGAAGAGTGTACATGTATTCACGCTTACAGATTCCATTTCGCGATGTGAAAATTTATGACACCGAGTTTATTTTTTTTTTTTTTTTTTTCTGTATTCGGACAAGGAACGGTGAAATCATCCTTGGCCTTTTGAAAGAACAATCCCGGCATTCACCACGGGTACCAGCAATCCGGATGGCCGGACGGAGATTTAAACTCGCGTCCTTCCAAATGCGAGGCTGGAGCGTTACCGCTTTCAAGCCTCGGTCATGACAAAGATATTTGCCTCCTGACTTTCAGCTAATCTTTCTTTGTGTGTTTCATGAATCATAAGAGCAGCGAACAATCTTTATTAAATCTATACTGCTACAATTTCCTTGTCTTCGTTGTAGTTTAAGGCTGTTACCTGATTATACAGCATGATTTATTAGCTGTCACTCTGGTAATCGTCTTTCAATAGTCTTTGCAGAAGTCTGAACTCTCCCAATGTTCTTTAATTTTCCTACTTCCTCCTGGCTATTTGTTTGAAGCTACAGATAAGCTTATCTTTACATAAGGTTGGAGAACTTTTGAGGAACGACTTGTTCACATTATTTATTCATGTTATATATAATCAACATTGCTAACAATTTGCAAAAAAGGAACTATATGGCAATGATGTTTACAGATTTTTCAGTGCCCAGTCCTCCTCAAAAACTTTCCACAGTATAACGTTCCGAGAATCCATACAGCAACACTTATATTCATAACGATTTTACTTTGAAATCTGGTAGTATCATCTAGCAATTTCATAGAATTTTTCTTTCCGCACAACAGTTGTGGCATCGGGCTTCAGCGTTCTCGTTTCCCTTCACTAACATTTTCAAGAAAAATATTGCGTAGTATCGGTTTATTATTTTTATTGTTATTTATTTACTGGGCCATCCTTATTGAGGTTTTCATCAATTCCAGTTCCGGCTCGGCCCTAATCTCCGCCTCATAAACTACACATTACACAAACAAAAATACACTTAGCGCACACAGAACATACACACGTTTCGCAAACAGTTGGCAACACCATTTTCCTCCCCGCTCAGCGACAAGCTGGCCAAATCCCAAACACGTCGTATCCTGAAAAATCAGAGCCTGCAATAGTGGGAAGAAGAACATAATGCTATGAGCCTTTCACATGACGTTCTTGTCTGTTATTAAGGGAGGTAGTCACCGAACTCCTGGTTTCCTTGAGAACTCCTGATCATGAGTTAAAACTAGTAAAATTACCGAAGTGTTTCGCTTTATGGTAACTGAGAAACCCTGTAGACCATAATTACAGGCATACCTCTCGGCAATCCCTTATGGAGCGCGGCATTTGGGAGGTCTACTGCTTATGTTGAAAAGATTTTTACTCCTCATATTTGAATCCACGAGTCAAAAGCTGTAGAAATGGAATGTTTGATAATATTCAAACAAGGGTTATAAGGGCAGTAGTTATGACCTAGAATAAAATATTCGATTCTGTGGTACGAAATGTTAGTACGAGTACTATCACTGAGCTGATGAAAGCGCTTGTATTTATTAAACTAACCTTAATTTCTTGTTAGTTTCTTAACTTTTAAGCTGTGATTAATCGTTTATTCAAAAATTGTTTACCGAATGATTAAGTTAAAAAAAAATCTCGTGTCATGAATAATAGAACTTATAGGATAAAACGAAATTTCGCATGGTCTGTCTATAAATAAATACTTCGTAGTTGGTTCAAAATACGATACAAGGATTCAGAAATTTGTTAAAGCACATCAAAAAATGTTTTATTACTGTTTATTGCCTCAGAATGTCGTTAGCGAATTTACCACAATATCTTTGAGGGTTTTAATAAGCGTCATCTGCTTTTATCTCCAAGTTCGCTGCTGCATGTTTCTTCACTGATACGGATGGATAAAATTAAATCTATCGTGCCTATTGGCAGATGCGGACTGTGTACCTCCACTGTTTGTGTTCGTTCTGATATTGCCCGATTGCCTTAGAGGGAAAATAGATGTCACTAGATATGCGTAATTAACATCTACTGCGTCACAACTCGACGTTTCAGTGTGTTATCAAGAACTGCATCATGATCCTCCAGTAGGTGTGAAGTTCATGTTTGACGTCGATCAGCCCTACGTTCAATCGAAGCAAATCTGTAACGTGGGGATATCGGCATGTCGAACTCAGATCTATAATAAGTTCTATTTTAACGCTTATGATGGTTTACTGTAATGTTGAAGGTCAATAGTTACCGGATTAAAGGAGTAACGTGCTAGGCTGGATCATCTTCCGGAGTTATAACATCATTTTTTTGGTTGTATTACGTTTTGACAGTGTGCTTTTACATACTCGTCGCAGGTTACTTTTCTAACTGCAGTGAAAAAAATACCCCGGCCTCAATTTCTCTACACACCTACTATTTGAATTACAATGCTTGAGGTGATTTGTTCTGCATACTCGGTAATTTATTCCATTTCTGATTCCCTTACGTGAAAAATTTCATCTCCATTATGCCTGAAATTAAGTATTACTTTAAAGTCATGGTAGTCTGTTCCCTTCCATGTACTGCTCCTAATTCTTTTCCCAATGTCCATCCCATATATGCCTTATACATATACTTCACTCGAATCTGTTTTACCTATGACTTCCAACCCAGCTCTTTTACCATATTTATCATTTATTTTATCGTATTGCTTCTTTTTCCGGGAGATCTCCGAGGGCATATTTTGGTCACCTACGGCAAAGTTTTAATGCCAGCGTCTCCCGCCTCTGCCTAGTGCCTTGAACGCTACACTTATGGAGGAAGAGAAACATTGCCTGTCATCTATCCGCGAAACGTGTAACTATGTTCTGTGTGAGAGAAGTGTATTTGTGTTTGTGAAATGTGTAATTTATGAGGCGGAGATTGGGAACGGTTCCAGCATTCTTCCTGATGATGGCGGGAAACCGCCAGACGAAACCATCACCGAACATGTAGACCGGATTGACGAGTCAACCTGACAGTGTTTTCTGGATCATGGCTTTTCCTTAAATTCGAACTTGATACGGTACAATTTCACATCGACTATAGTTATAACGTCGACTTTATATCATTCACTGCAAATTGAGAAATAGATTTTACTTTAAGTAAAGAATAGCTGTGTAAGAAAACTTTTATCAGTGAACAGCTAATATGTTTTGCAAATGTTTACAGCCTTACATTTACTATTTCATTTCTGCGGCAAGCTGCAAATCGCTGTTATTTCCCGTGTGTACCAGTACAGTGTGAAACTTCCTGTTCTCATCAGTAAACACTTGATACTAAGGGTCAATAATCAACAACGTACTCGGTCTCCAGCACTAGCGGGAGCGTCCTCTTATTGGGCGCCATGACATGAAACAAAAACTCACTTTTACCAATAAACCTTCTTTCCAGTAAGAAAAACTTTTAATATTCTATAACAACACCCACTTATGCCTCAAAAATACACCCAAATGACATTGTCGTGAAACTTAACAATAATCACGACATTAAATCCGAAAAAAATATCAATTTTTCTCTTCGTTAAATGTTTTCCTCCCACTCGCGCTCTTTTGGTAAGTTGGCTCTCAATTGATGTCAGTCAGCCTGCTTCTGTGTATTGTTTGTTTCTTATAAACGTAGTTGTTGCACTGAGTATGTAAATTCGTGTGATCTTGAGACATTGTGACAGTGTTAATACAATAAGAATGACTTCAGTCGAAAACTGTGTTTTGGTATTCTCGTAGTATTCTTCAACTATTTCCTTGAAGCATCAGAAGCAAGCATCTGCGATTCCACTAAAATTCCTGTAGATACGGTGTCTATGTGTTTGTGTAATTGGCGGTTTCAAGCCGAAGAATAATAATCTGTGGCTTAAAATTGTTCCAGGATTAGGGGCCAAAAGAGAGTGATTATTTAAAGGAAATCTTTTAATCGCCCCCCCCCCCTCCACAATAGACTCCACACAATTAGTTTCAACTCTCCTCCTCGTGATTTCTCTAAATTTTATCTTATGATCGTATTAAGGAGGAGACTGGCATATGAGCAAATCCATAAAGGATTCTTTCTAAGTCGAAAGGTAAAAGGTACGTACCCTAAAAGTTACGAATGACTTATCTACGAGGGTTATTCCAAAACTAAGGTCCGATTCTCTGTAACTATTTGAATTGGGCGCCAAGGACAAAACATGCATGCGCGCCGACTCCCGGCATGCCTTGCACGTCAAGCGCCGCCATTAGCGTTGTTACTGTTGCTGTGTGCTGTTTGTAGTGTCAGTTCACAATGTTTAAGACAATTTATCGGCCCGCCGATTGTGAACTAAGGGCAGTCATACGGTTTTTGTCTGCAAGAAACGTTTCAGCGGCAGAAATTCATCGGCAGATTACTGAAGTTTACGGTCCTAACATAATGAGTGACAGTAAAGTGCGCAAGTGGGTGCGAGCTTTTAATGAAGGACGGGAAAATGTGCATGATGAACCACGGTCTGGCCGACCATCAGTGATTTCAGAAGATTTGGTCAATGCGGTTGACCAAAAAATTCGTGAAGATCGACGATTCACTATTTCAGATCTCGAAATACTCGTAGGAGTAGATTTCCCGAATGTGAGTAGAACGACTTTGTACAGAATTGTGTCTGAACATTTGAATTTTCACAAATTGTGTTCCCGTTGGGTTCCCAGGCTGCTTACTGAGTCCCAACAAATGGAAAGAATGGCTTATGCTCTTCTTTTATTGGAGCGATATCATAAGGAAGGTGACCATATTGTCACAGGGGATGAGACATGGGTTTCTCACATAACCCCTGAGTCTAAACGTCAGTCGATGGAATGGCGTCACACGTCATCGCCAGTCAAGGTCAAGGCAAAGCAGACAATCTCAACACGCAAGGTTATGGCGACCGTGTTTTGGGATAGACATGGAGTATTGTTAGTCGACTTTATGGAAAGAGGGACAACGATCAATAAAGCAGCCTACTGCGCTACCCTGACTAAACTTCGACGTGCAATCCAGAATAATCGACGTGGTCTGGAGTGTTGTTGTTGCATGTCAATGCCAGACCCCATACTTTGAAAGAAACGCAAGCTCTAATCAAGAAATTTGGATGGGAACAGCTTGACTAACCAGCATACAGCCCGGATTTGGCGCCAAGTGATTTCCCCTTGTTCCGCTACCTAAAGGAGTTTCTTGGCGGCAAGCGCTTCGACACAGATGATGAAGTGAAAGAAGCAGTTAAAAACTGGTTACCTTCGCAGGCGGCCGATTTCTACGACTTAGGCATTCAAAAGCTAGTTGAACGATGTGACAAATGTTTAAATAAGCATGGAAATTGTGAAGAAAAGTAGAGAAATATGTAAGGAATGTAAATAAAACAATTGTTTTTGAAAAAAATGTTTTTTTTTTTCTTAACCGGACCTTACTTTTGGAATAACCCTCGTATCAACAGGTGCATGATGCAAGAAATAAAAAAAGGAACAAGAATTAATTAGAGAATGGAAATCACGTGGTGCAGACATCACGTTACTTCCTACAGTTACTTGATGTTCAAATAGGTACTGAAAAAGTTTGCACTTGTAGTCTATCTGAATACATTTTCAGCTTAGTCGTCCCGCTGTCTCTTGCACATAGACCCTACCTAATGCGATTTGCTTGGCCAAATGGCTCGCTGTAGTAAGAATCATGAATGCGATTAGGTGTTTTACAAAGTAATTCGCTGAAATTGCTTCGGGGGTCAATAAATTGTGAGAAGTCCGATATTATGGAATCGATTTGTTACTTTTTTTTTAATGGCATTCGGCCTTGTAGCCATTCAGTCAGCAACTGTGTTTCTATCATTCTTCAACTGTGTTCATAGTATCTTCTCATATTATTGATTATCACAAGTGACAGGACAACACAGGACGAACACAACACTTAATTAAAACAACCCATGCCCTGGGCCGGACTCGAACCGGCGACCCCTACAACGTGAAGCCAGCTCGCTAACCCCGCGCTACCGGGGTCGGCGATTTGTTACTATGTCTATAAATTGTAGTATCTTGTATGAAAATTGTTGCACGCTCATGCAAGGAACTACGTTAATCAGTTGAGTAATTACATTCTGAGTCAGCATATTTTAATCTAAATGATCTTCCGATATTTTTTATATTTATCACTGAATCTACCTGATATTAAACTTGGACCGAAATCATCAAGCATCGGTTTCTACACTTCTATGCTTTATTAACACGTTACGTAACGGCACTTAATGCTATTAGCTAGGTACTGCAAAAAGAATAAAGGCATGAAAAATTGCTGATGGAATTAAGGGACACTTGACGGAGAGCATTAAAAACGCATCTATCACTCTGAGCTTAGCACTACGAGCGAACTTTCTCTTGTCAGAAATATCTAATGCTTAAAAGCATGACCTGAAGTACTTTTATTAGTGTCAGAAATGTAGTTCAAATACTATTTGGGATAGTAGAACAGTGTTAAAGAAGCACTAGTGCAATCTATGCAATCGTTTATCGGCGTATGTCCATTGAATTTAGGTTTATTCCAAAAGATTGTATAACTTACTAATCCAGCATGTCTCAAAATATTACCTACCAGCCTGTCTCTTCTTTCTGTAAGCTTCTTTCACAAACTTCTTTCCTCGCCCATCATTTCCAAAGGCAAAACTCGTTCATTTCTTACTTTGTCTGTCCCCAAAATTTTCAGCATTCTTCTATAACACCTCAATTCAAATGCTTCAATTTTCCGTCTTTCCGGTATTCCTAGTCCTTGTTTCGCTACCGTAAAGTGCTGTGCTCCACATACTGAGTTTTAAAAAAGTTTTTTCTAATTCCTAGATCAATATTCGAAACTAAAAGATTTCTCTTTTTCATGAAGGCTTTTTTTTGCTAGTCCTATTCTGCTTTTAAAATCTTTCTTGCTTCGGCCATCGGTTGTAATTTTCCTTCCTAAGTAACAGAATTCACTTACTTCTCCAATTGCATCCGATCCTATTTTTATATTTAATCTACTAGTATTGGTATAATTTCTGCTACATTTCATCACTTTAGTCTTGCTTTGATTTATATTCAGTCCAAAATCTTCCTTCAGTATTTCATTCATGCCATTCAGTAATTTCTCAATGTCCTCAGCCCTTTCTGCTAACAAGACAATATCATCAGCAAATCGTAGCATACTGATTTTTTCTCTCTTTGAACACTTATGCCACATGGAAATTTTTCTTTTACTTTCTTTATTGCTTCCTCTACATACAATTTGAATATTAACGGGGATCGACTACAACCTTGTCTCACGCCCTTTTTAACTGATGCTTGTCTCTCATGATTCACTACTTTTATTACAGCCACTTGATTCTTATCTTGTTTATAAAGTATTATTCTATCTCGATACTTTAGACCTGACTTCTTTAAAATTTTGAACATCTTGTCTCACCTAACATTATCAAAAGCTTTTTCTAAATCAACAAATGCCATAAGAGTATCTTTGTTTTTCTTGATCCACCCTTCAAGTATTAATCTTAAAGACAGAATTGCTTCCCTTGTACCTCGATTTTTCCTAAACCCAAACTGATCTTCACCTACTATGTCTTCTATTATCCTTTTCATTCTTCTGTATATTATTCTGGTCAGTAATTTTGAAGCATGTGATGTTAGACTAATGGTGCGATAATTCTCACATTTGTCAGCTTGTGCTTTCTTCGGAAGTGTGAAGATGATATTTTTTTTTATTAAAATCAGTTGGAATTTCTCCTGTTTCATAACTTTCTGATATCAGCTTGAATAATCTTTCGATTCCTTCTTTTCCTAGGGATTTAAGAAGTTCTGCAGGGATCTCATCAATTCCAACTGCCTTATTTGCTTTCAAGTCATTCAGAGCTCAATTAAATTCTGTCTTAAAAACAGGATCTCCTCAGTCATCAGCGTTCACATCGCCTTCCTTTTCCATTACGCTATTGTTCAAGTCGTCCCTATCATACAGTTTCTCAATGAATTCCTTCCATCGGTTTGCTCTATCGTCTGAGCATAAAAGAGGTTTCCCATCGGCAGCTTTAATGTTCACACCTCTTTTCTTTATTTCTCAAAAATTCTGTTTGATTTTCCTATATGCAACATCTTTTTTACCTACGACCATTTCCTTTTCTACTTCTTCACACTTTTCTTGTAGCCATTTTTCTTTTGCTTTTATGCATTTCCTGTTTATTTGATTTCTAAATTGCCTGTATTGATCTCTTCCTGCTTCATCCTGAGCATTTTTGTACCTTCTCCTTTGATCCATCAGCTCCAAAAAAATTTCTGTGATCCAAGTTTTTCGGGCAGCTTGTTCCCTAAAGCCTAATGTTTCTTTACCAGCTTTCATTATTTCGGTCTTTAATGCATTCCATTCGTCCTCGGTTGAGCTCCTTTCAGAGTTACTACATAGACGTAAGTCTACCATTTCTGCAAATTTTTCTCTCGTACTAGATTGTTTCAGCTTATTCACTTCCAGTCTGTTCTGCTTATGCTGCTTCCTTATTCGCTTGAATTTCAGCCTGCACTTCATCACTACCACATTATGGTCAGAGTCTATGTCTGCTCCAGGGTACGATTTACAGTCTAGAACTTGATTCCTGAATCGCTATTTGACCATGATCTAGCTGGTATCTGCCTGTATCCCCAGGACGTTTCCATGTGTAAATCAGTCTTGCATGGTTCTTAAACAGTGTGTACGCCACTACTAGCTTATATCTTTCACAAAATTCTAACAACCTGCATCCTCGCTCATTTCTTTCTCCTAGACTAAAACTTCCTACAGTATTCCCCTCTTTTCCTTCTCCCACTATCGCATACCAATCACCCATGATTATTAGATTTTCCTCCCCCTTCACACATCGGATTAATTCTTCAATTTCGGTGTACATTTTCTCTACTTCTTCGTCATCTTCCTGCAGGGCCGGCGTTAGAGGGGGGGGGGGGGGGGTAAGCGGGTCAAATGAACCCGGGCCCGCCGGCTGATGGGGGGCCCCCAGGCCTCAAAGCCAAGAACCCGCCCATTGTCGCCCCGCTAGTTTGTAGAGCTAAAAAAAAGGGTCGCCCATTTTACCCTGGACCCGAAATTCCTAGCGTCGGCCCTGTCTTCCTGTGACGTTGGCATGTACACCTGTACTAACGTGGTTGGGACGGGCTTACTTTCTAACCTCATCAAAATAATCCTGTCACTAAAGTGTTCATAACAACTCACCCGTTTCCCTACTCTCTTATTCATTACAAATCCTACACCAGTGACTCCATTTGCAACTTGTGTGCTAATTATCCTGTGTTCCCCAGACCAGAAATCCTGCCCTATTCAGTCTTCTAACATTCCACGCTCCGACTCGTAGAATGTTTCTATCCATTCTGATGACTCCTTCCTGAGCAGTCCCCACCCGGAGATCCGATTGGAGGACTATTTTACCTCTGGAATATTTTACCCAGGAAGAAGCCGCCATGATATATGTAATTTGGGAGCGTTACATGTCCTCGGGATACCCTTTGATATCTGACGTATCCAAGACATTTTGAGACACTAGGAAAGTGTAGATACTTTTCATCTTTTGGAATCATCTAAACATGTTTGATCCATATCTTGTAGGCCCATAGACACATTATATTTTTCTTTTTCTAACAGTCTTTACGACGACTGTTCTCTTCTCGTTTCTGTATTGTACTCTCAACTGACTGAATGCAAGGTCTCCTTAAGTGGGAAATATATATGTACAGACTTTACTTATCTTGACAATTACTAAGAACAGCTGTGGACATTTGCTCTAGAGCAGACTTGTGCTATAAAACTCTTGCGGTTGTAATATTACATCGGACAATTAATTCCATTAACAAGCCATTCCAGTGAAACAATTCCATCTTGTTCGAAAGAGCGGGATTTGTGCTTCGGTGCTTAACTTCCCAATGGGAAAATTTTAGAGCTGGCCGTTGTGATTTCAACAATAAGGTATGTTGTAATATTTCTTATGACCAGTCTTTTTAAATTTAATGCAGCGTTTGGTCAGTAAATACAGTCACTGTGTGAAAATTTTGCAATGGAGGCAAGGCCGGATTAAGACAGCGCGGGGCCCGTAACAAATATGAAGAAGAGGCCCTTGATTTTTGCCGTCCGGGAGAAAATTGTAGAGCTAGCCTAGGTGCGGGGGCCCCCCTAAGAAGTGCGAGGCCCGTAGCTACCTACTGCTACGTGGTTAATCCGGTACTGAATGGAGGATTAGGTAGTGATAATGAGAGATACGGCATGTGTTATTGATTGAAATGCAATTTAAGCCCTGTTTTCCTAGCGACGCAATTTTGAGCCGTGTGCGATGTGTTACGCTCAGCGTGGTAGGTTTCCTACTCCTTTCCACTGTTTCAAATAGTGTTAGGGTGGTTTCCCACGGTCCGTGATTTTGCAGGCCGCGCGGGGCCAGCTCTCACCAAAATGCAGTAAGAATACGGGCCGTCTGTAACGGCCCGTGCTAGCCTGTGGTGGCGCACCTCGAACCGTCGCAGTTGGTAAATTCATAGGCGCGTGTATGGGTTCAGAGTTGCCAGCTGAGCAGTATGACATACAGTATCTGTGGAAGAGGTGCGCACCATTTCCTCTTCTGCAGTACAGTCCCTTGTGTGGGCGTACGTTTCACTTCATTTAATTTCTGACCATACTGTCTTGTTATCAACTTGTGCGTAATTAAAATGGAGTGATCAAAAGAAGTCAATTTCGAGTTAACAAAAGCACACAAAAACGAACAAACTATATGGAACACCAATACTGCAGAACATAAAAACAGAAATGATCTGCACGATGCATTGATGTGAATTAAAAGTAAATTAATGGATGATTACATCTTATTAAAGAAGAAAAGGGTCAACTAAAAGTTAACATATACGAAGTTACAAAGTAAAATTAAAAAATCTGTGAAGACAGGAAGTAGTGTTGTCCTGATTGGCCTTTTCATGATTTCCTACCTACATTTTTGCAGAAACAGTAGCACTTTCTTCTTCACATGGCATATTGGAATGATAGCAAAAGCAATATTAGGCAACGTGTCACACGAACTGCGTGCAAGCTGCCTGAGATGGCGCGGGCTAATCCGTAAGATTCAGGCTGGCCTGGTGCAACGCGCAAAATCACGGCCGTGGGTAGCCAGCTTTACAAGAGAACGTGGTAAGCTCAGCGCGTTTGACCGACTGCTTGGAGAGGACTCTAACGTGTTGCACACTGCGTAATGTATCTCATATTTCATGCAAAATTCAAACTAGTGATTGTAAAATGTCGAAAAGCACGGCAAAAGTGCTGAAAGTGAGTTTGTACAGAACCCAGGGGCGTACCAAACGGAAATGGCGCCTAGGGCAAGCATCAAAGTTGCGCCCAATCGTAAATTATCTCAATATAAAATAAAACAATCATAAATATTAATAAACACTTTTATTTTCTGTTTTAGAATATAATTCTTTCATAACCTCAAATTTAATATTGCAACTTTCTTGCCTTCTGCGAGGCAAATAGATTAATAACATTTTCGAAATCTATTTCTTCTCGCTCTATACTGAGCAAAGCTTTTCCTGACAAATTGTAGCCCTCAAATATGAAAGTATTAGTTTTAGCTTAGGGGCCTACTGAAAGATCGCTTACAACTTGCGATGCATATTGCAATCGTAAGCATAACCTATATTGAAACGCGCAGATTCTGAAAGACGCTGTCATCTCCGTACTCAACAATGAATTCAAGAAGCTCTTCAGATCTTTAACATCTAGACCAAATATTTCTTTGTATCTGTTCTCCGTTAACATCACAACCATAGAAGTCTCAAAATTCTATAGATTTCTTTTTTAAACTGTCACAATCGCCAGTGCCGTAACACTTTTTTAATATCTAGGAAAAATCCCAGTCTGGCATTGGTTTCATGCAGACGACTGAACCTTTCATTCATTTCACACACAACACGATCAAGCGATCCCTTCATAACTCGTTCTATTCCTTACTTAGCACTCAACCCATCGTCCATCGCATTCTCTCCAACCATATGTGTGTTTTTTTTTGTTTTTTTTCACCTTCGGCATCTTTCAATCAGATCCCATTCCTGGCAAAGATTGAAACGTTTCTCTAGTGCATCATTAACCAACCTCTCTCTTTCATAGGTAAAATAGTCTCGGAGGGTTTTTTATATCGATGGCAGCATCATGAAAATTCATGCTAGGATCCTGGAGCCGCTTTTGAACACGACCAATACAACAAAGTCAGAAGGACAATATGCGATTATATATAAGTGTTGCCTCATTTCTTGTTTCACTAGTTGTATTGCCATCGTCTGTCATGTCTTGAAGAACTTCAAGATGTTTGTTAACTGGCTTAACTGCTTCAACCCTTGCATTCCATTTTGTTTTAGACTCTGATTTTATAACTACAGGCACGAAGTTCTTGAGATTTTCCCAGCGCAGAGTGGAACGAGAAAACAATACATAAATAATTCCGAAAAGCATTTCCATTATAGATTTATAGTATCATGCTTGGCTGCATTTACACCAAACAAATTGAGTAAATGATTATCGCAATTCACAAATGTCGGCTGAATATTATTTTCGCAGATTCTTTCGTGAACACTAGTTCGGTATCCAGCCATCACAGCAGCGTTGACAATCCTGTTTATCTATACCATCATTCTCTAACTGTTTAAAGATTTCATCAACTAAGCTTCCAGCGTCCATTTGACTCATCTGAATGAAACCAAGAAAGGACTCTCAGTTCCACTCGAGCAGTTAAGGAAGAAGCATCGTTTTCCTCAAGCGAGAGTGTAGCGCACACCGTCCAGCGGATTGTACCTAGTGCTGTGTATTGCTGTGTATCACCACATTCAACTAAGTGATACGATAAATTATACGGAATAGTGAAGTGAAAAGTGAGTGAAATGGAAAGTGGGAGCTACGGGGAGGCTGGTGAACCACCATACAGCCTGCCCGTCGACCAACAAGATGTACCGGCAGAAACCTTCCAGGCGGCGATGATGAATGCCTTGCACGTCTTACACACCGGCCCACCAGACCTTGATATGGAAATATGTAACCTGGAGACGCACAAGCGGCGCAACGAAGAAAACAGTGGAAGTACCGACAAGCGGAAAGCCTTGGCAGCATACAACGTAAGTAAGCCAACGGAAAGCGCTTTAGTTAGCACAGTGTATGGGGATAACGCAGTCAACAACCCAGAAACCCCAAGCCAGACAACCCTGTCCTCAGCACAAGGAAAAATAAATGACTCGCGGCTAGAGAAAGTAACTAACAGAGTAGCATCAGGAACCAATCTCACTGAAAAAAAATTTCTCTCGCGCACCTGCTCATGTACATAATAAGACAAACCGATACAAAGTTGACGCACCAGGACCGTATTACATATACGTGGAAGGAGTAGGAAATAATATCGCAAACCTACATCCCATGGCCTTGGGGAAAATAATATTTGGATCTTGCCCAGAATACAGAAAACATATACAAAATATTGCTGCACAAGGGAAAAATAGAATTAAAATTGACCTCGCGACACCACAGGCTGCCAACAGCCTCGTTGACTCGCCAATATTCCCCACGCGACAACTTGCAGCATATATCCCGGCGCATATAGTAACTAGACAAGGGGTGATAAGGAATGTAGACGCAAGTATCGGGGAGGACGAATTAATTAGCGCCCTCGAATCACCAGTCCCAGTAATCAGAATCCGACGAATGACAAAAAGGGTAATAATAGAAAATGAAGCAAAGGTAATTCCACTGCGAACCTGTGTAGTGACATTCGACGCTCAAAATTTACCGGAATATGTATCAGTATACGGAATGCGCTGCCAAGTGTCTCCATACATAGCAACAGTCCGTCAGTGCTATAACTGTTTGAATTTTGGACATCTAAGCAAACAATGCAAATCACAAACTAGATGTACAAAATGTGGAGGAAACCATTCAAAAACACAGTGTACCAACTTGAAACCAAGCTGCGTACATTGCCAAAAAGAACACGAAGCCACGGACAAATCTTGCCCGGAGTTTAGCAGACGGGTTAAAATAAACGAGGTATCAGCTAAACTGAACATAACTTTCAAGGATGCAGAAAATATAATTACACAGAAAACATACGCGGAAGTATCCAGTCTAGCTCCACAGGTCAAGGAAAGGCCAGCCTTCCCACCATTACCTAACCCGCAGCGGAAGTTTACTGTCTACAGACGCGCACGCTCACCTCCACCAGTCACAACCACAACACGGACCAAACTGCCAGTATATTACCAGCCACAGGAACTACCACTAGGGCCTATACGACGTAATCCATACGCCCCTCAACCACGGGAAACACCACAACAGAAGACTACAGTAGGATCACCTAATATAAACCAGCATACAGTACAAACGGAATACCAGGAAGACACTACAGTAGAAAAAGTATTCAGTATCATTATGCAAATAATTAACGCAATCCAGGGCCCACAACCCCTTACCATAGATTCGGCTACAATAATAGAGATTATCAAGGAGCACTTCAACTAGGAAAACCAAAATGAAACTGTTACAGTGGAACGCAAGGTCAGTAGTCGCAAATAAAGAATCATTGCAACAAGAATTACACAGCCAGGAAATAACAGTAGCAGCCATATCAGAAACATGGATAAAACCTGGAAGAAATATCACATTCCCAGGATATCACATAATCACACACAACAGACAAGATGGAAAGGGTGGTGTAGCATTGATAATAAAATCAGATGTACCCCATACACAAATCCCTCTAAGCAACGCGAATGAATGGAGCTTCCAAGCAGTAGCAGCACGTGTGCGAATCGATAAGAGAGAAATCACAATAGTATCCATCTACTGTCCGCCAAAAACAGTTACGACACTCAGAGAATGGTACACACTGATGACCCAACTAAAACCACCGTACCTTCTATGCGGAGATTACAACGCACACCACACCAGTTGGGGCTGCGCGTACAATGATGCGGGTGGAAACGCAATCCTAGATATATTGGAAGAATTTAATTTAACAATCCTAAACGATGGCACACCCACCCTAATACAGACACCTGAACGAAGACCCTCAGCTGTCGATCTCACCATTTGTTCACTAGACATTGCAGCAGAAATTATGTGGAAAGTAACCAATCAGTCGATGGGATCAGACCATCTTGCTATAGAATTATCAACACACAATGTAAACAATTTGAATTCTCGGAAACCAACAACAAAATGGAACACAAATAAAGCCGATTGGGAGAAATACAGCAACATCATAGATAAAGAAATATACACAGTAAAAAGAGCAGAAACAACTGATAAAATGTACAACGAATTTATCAAACTAATAAATAAAGCAGCCAACATAACAATGCCGCGTAGAAAAGAAATTAACAACCCAAGATCACCACCAGCTCCATGGTGGAACCAAGCATGTTCTCAGGCAATCGCTAGAAGGAGGTTAGCACTGTCGACATATAGACGACACAGTACGTGGTCCAACTACCTGCAATACAAGAAAATAGATGCAGAAACAAAGCGCTTCCTTAAAGAACATAAACGTACTTCATGGAAACAGTTCTGTGAGAAAATATCTAATAACACACCACAATCTCAAATATGGTCAATGATAGCTTCACTTAAGAAGAAAAACATGTCGCATCACCCACTGACAGAAGTCACAGAAGAGTTTGCCGACATCTTAGCTCCACCCACAGTACTGCCACAACCAGAAACCATTTGTAACAACAATACAGAAGATCTATCACATCAAAATGAGGAACTACAGCAAGCATTTACCATAGAAGAATTTGAGAAAGCTCTAAAAGACGCGAACAATTCAGCCCCCGGAATTGACGGTATTCATTATTGCATGATATCGAAGTTACCAAGGTCAGCAAAAACAACCCTATTGAAACTATACAACAAGTTTTGGAATGAAAGCCAATTCCCAGAATCCTGGACAACACAGATCATCGTGCCAATACTAAAACCAAATAAAGACCCAAGCAAAGCAGCATCATACCGGCCAATAGCATTATCATCCTGTATAGCGAAGACCTTCGAAAGAATGATCAAGCACCGATTAGAATGGTGGCTCGAGAATAACAACCTACTGCCCAATTCTCAATATGGTTTTCGAAAGGCAAGGAGCACCCTGGATAACCTAAGCCTGCTAACTACTGACATTGAACAAGCATTTTCAACCAATAGTTATCTCACAGCAATTTTTCTCGACATCTCTGGAGCTTATGATGGAGTAAACATTACGCTACTCATAAAGAAACTAAAAGCCCTGAATCTACCAAACATCTACCTCAAAGGAATATACAGATTGCTATACAAACGAGTCATATATTTGCGCAAAAGAGACAATACCATGTTCGGTCCTCGAGTAATCACCAAAGGCCTTCCACAAGGTGCAATATTAAGCCCGCTGCTATATGCAATCTACGTAGCTGACATAGAACTAATTATACCACCAGCTGTAAAGATCCTGCAATATGCAGACGATAAATTCATCTACACTTCATCCGCAAGTTTTACTTTAACAAGGAAAAGGTTAGAAGAAACAGCAAAAGCCCTAGAAAAATGGATGGAACAAAATCAACTCAATCTGTCACCATCTAAATCCTCAGTGGTCATCTTCACTAGGAAATATCAACCAACGAGCCAGACACAACTACAATTAGGCCCATACTTATTCCAAATTAAAACATCTGTAAAGTTATTAGGTCTATATTTAGACAGCAGGCTTACCTGGGCACGACACGCTGAATACTTAACTGAAAGGACAGGGAAAGCCTTAAACATATTGCGAGCAGTAAGTCACGTCTGGTGGGGAGCCCACACAACAACAATGTTAACACTATACCGCTCTCTCATCCGATCAATAATAGACTATGGAAGTATCTTTTATGGAAATGCCCCCAAATATGTACTGAAAAAACTGGACACCCTCCAATACCGAGCCCTAAGGATATGCTTGGGAGCAATGAAATCATCCCCCACTAATGCACTCCTGATAGAAGCGAAAGAGATGCCCCTGCGCATCAGAAGGGAACTAGTGACAAAGATTTTCCTCATCCGGCGAGCAGCAATAAGGTCACATCCACTTCTTAACAAACTCAACACCTTAATGAAAATCAGAAACTCACAACGAAACAAAAACCAAGAACGAAAACCTCTTCTGCTTAAATGTTTTGAACAGCTGAAGACAATGTTCCCATTGATATACAAAGACCGAGAGCTGCCAATTTACAGTTATCCATACAAACTGAACTTATATAAGACACCGACCTATCAACAACCATGCATCGAAACCTACAGAGGGAAAGCCAACAATTACATACAAAATCATATCTTGAACAACTGGCATGACTTCACAGAAATATACACTGATGGATCCAAGACCCCAGAAGGAGTGGGCTACGCTTTCTACTGCCCCACAACAGGAGCCTCAGGAAAATACTCTCTCCCACTAGAGGCAAGCATATACACGGCAGAAATTCTAGCAATTACAGAAGCAATCCAATACGGAGTACAACATTTCCAAAAAATCCTAATACTCACAGATGCAAAAAGCATACTTAGTAAAATAGAATATCAGAAATGGACCACACGTACAAACCCATATATATACAAAATCTTAGATCTGACACTACGGGCCAAGCAAGTAAATAAAGAAATAAACATCATTTGGATCAAAGGACACATAGGAATAATTAATAACGAAATAGTTGATGAATTGGCAAAGGCTGCAATAGTCGAAGGGAATTTTAAAGCAATCCCATTACCATACACCGATTTCTACAACAGAGTAAGGAAAACATCTTACGAGGAATGGGAGAACGAATGGGAAATAACAAAACATGAAAAGGGAAGACATTACGCTACGATTCAACCCGAAATACCAATAAAACCTTGGTACCACTCTACAACTTTGAGTAGACGACACGTGTCATCTCTAATAAGAATGAGACTAGGTCACGGGTGTTACCCAGCTCACCTACACCGCATCAGAGTAGCAGAATCCCCCTACTGTGAAGATCACCCTACAGAAATAGCCGACCTAGATCATCTATTTTTTGGTTGCAAGAAATATAACTCTCCACAAAACGAATTACTTCGCCGCATCACAAAAGAAAAGGTCCCCTTACCAACCAGCATCGCAATCTTGCTGTATGAGAATAACCGACAGGTTATCCCGGCAATCATCAGATTCCTAGAAGAAACAGGTCTCCACATATGAAATAGATTTATAAAACGTCACCCAATTGGAAAAGACCATGAAATAAAAAAAAAAAAAAAAAAAAATTGTAATTACAACTATTTGCGCAAATATATTTGTAAAACCCTATATAAATGTCTGTAAATAATTATAAGTTATTGTAATCATTGATGTATTGTAACTATTATTGTAAATTTTATCTAAATGTCTGTAAATAATTATAAGTTATTACAAACATTGAAATATCGTAACTATGACCGGAAATTTATGTAATTGTAAATATTGAAGTATAGTAACTATTATTGTAAAATTTTAAGTAAATGTCTATAAATAATTTTACATTACTGTAAACACTGAAGAATGGAAACTAATACTAGAAACTGTTATAAACATTGTAAACAGTACACGATGTATAAGACGTACACCTTATGATGTATGAGTTTGATGGCTGTATGGCAAAAGCCAAAGGCCAAATAAAAAAAAAAGAAAAAAGAAAGGACTCTCTAATGCGGACTAATTTCCTCTCAAAGTCAACTTCTACGTATCTAACTACTTCTGACATCTGCTCACGATGTGGATGATTAAGAGTAGAGTCAAACATGAGACCACAGTAATTTGATTTGCGAATGTTTCGCAATAAACTTTGGCTAACAGTGGTAGCCATCAGATGAATAAACACATTTTGAACATGAGGTAAAAAGTAAGCTGTGATGTAAGGATTGCAATTCCGCAGTGTTATCAATCCCGCGGGATCCGTGCGGGATTGGTACAAACAGTTTTTTAACGCATATATTTAAAACATAGTTACTTAAAACGTTAATAAATTAAATAATATTTAAATTAATAAATAATTTTTAATGTTAAATGATAAAAATTAACAGTTAAAAATATTTTGACTGACAAAATGACAATAAAACTTTTTAGCGTGTCTTAAGTGTATTTCGAGGTTTTACATTTTTGGTTTTTAATTTAAACAAATTTTTAAATAAATAATAAAAATGGAAAATATTGAGTCTTAGATCTTATTATGTGCCTTACAATACATCACATAAGTTTAAAAATATGGTTTGCTTAATGGCCAAGTTACCAGAGTTTTTTTTTTTTTAATTCTAAATAAACGTTCCATAACACCGAGGAAAGCATTCCATTTCACCAAGTGAAGTGAATATACTCTGTAAAGTGTAGACTTGGCTCAGAACAAGATCTCATAACTTTTTGGCACTGCACAAGCACGAGACTTGGCCTTTTTTTGCGTGATTCATTATTATATCTCCTGATTCCTTGATTGATATTACAGTTGATTCAATGTTATTAAAAGAAACTACTCACCAACACAGATTTGCTTATGTGGCGTAACGACATTTTTAGAGTGGAAATTATTATTTTTTAGTAAGAAAGGAGTCTTTCTCAGCGAATGATTACAGTGTAGTCCTCATAGGTTGTATCTCCGGATTTCATTGCAAACACACGAAACTACACACGTGAGGAAGATGGTGGAGGCAGCCGTGTTCCTACAACACAATTCGTCGATACACCCGTGAAAATTTCATTATAACTTTTTTTACCGTTAGTCGAAAAAATAACAAGAAGAAGAGGGTTTAATCGAAAGCCTGAGCGGCACATGTAAGCAGGTGGCTTTCGTCAAAGAAACGCTTTGAGGCAGCGGCCAAAATAACAATAAATCAAAGGATATACAATTTCCTTTTGATATCTGTTAAATTAATAGGTACGCGATCGTTAAAATTACGATAACATTAGTTTCATATCAACGAATTATCAAATTTTCAGCCGCAAAATAGGAAATTGTCATAATTACTTTATCTGCAAATACAGGAAATGGGAATAATGAAACCGTGAATAAAAAGCTGTAACCATGTAGTTCACATAACGTGTGCGACACTTAAAAAATAATTATATACGTAGTTAGAAAATCGTATTAAATACGCACCATAACTCAAATTACAGAAATGTGTACTCGAAACAAACGTAAATTTGGATGAATACGTAAAAGTGTATTTATTTACTTACGAATGACGAAGGTTGACAAATCAAGCGCTTGTTCACATGAGTCAAATTCCAACTGGAAGGGTACAGGCAAACAGTGCAAAATATCCGACAGAGACCGAGTGGGGCAGCGAGTCACGCAGACTAACACGCGTTTCCGCCGGATTTTGCGGATTGCGGATCTGCTTAATTTTGTGCGGGATCCGCCAGGCTGTCTAATGATGCGGGATCCCGCGGGATTGCGGGATCCCGCTTTGCTGGATTGCAATCCCTACTGTGATGCCAGGATGATTTTTAACCTGAGCACTATGGTTATTCATGATGAGGTCAAATATTCCCCGGAGCTTTATTAATCCAAGGGAAATTCCGAACATTATTGGATTAGGGTCCATCGCATATGCTAAGTGACTCTCTGTGTCCTCGTAATGCAAGAATTTGAGTGACAAGGAATTTTATACAATAAAAGATTCTCTTTAATACATTACGCATATTTGTTTATCTTGATCTGGGTTTGAAGTTCAGCGTCAATAATTAAACCCTTTAGCTGCAGCAAAGTTTCTTTCCAATGGACGAAGCACTCACGATGATTCTTTGCATTTTCAGGTGTTTTCTAAGGGTAAATCCAGCTTCGTGCTCTAATGAAGACAAATAATCTAATTGTTAAAAGATAAGACGACAGATGCAAAAAGCAGACTTTTTTAAACGGGGAATAGACTAACCATGAGCAAGTCACCATCGCGATTCCCGAGTTTCTTCTTAAACCAGCTTTTGTCATAAAATGGTTACTGGTAGGTAGCAAAGGATCATCAGCATTTTGAACATGTATTGAACCCATTTTAATTATTTCTGTTTTCAAACTATTTGACAGAAGCGATTTCCCAATTACCTTATTAAAGTGTAGAAGTCCAATATCATACTGCTTAATTACTTCTCGTATGACAGTAATTGGGTTTTCTACATCATCCACCATATCACCTCCACCAACTTTTTCTCCTGCTAAAATTCTAATGTTTTCTACAAATTATTAGTAGCCTTAGAACTCGTAGCCTCACTGCACTTAATCTCGTCACACTCAGAATTATCTGATGTTATATCCTCCTCGCTTTGTGCTAAATTAGTGTTGGATACTTTGTATTTTATTGTACATGTCGATGAGGGGCAATTCCTTAGAACATGTCGTACATCCAGTAGCGGACTATTCAAGAAAAGGTATCTATACTTCTTCAAGTACTTGCTGATTTTTTGTTCTACTTCATCCTGCAAATTTCGTTTTTTCCGTCCCTCAGCACCTTTCTCTTTTCTTTGAAAACAATCGTTTCACATTGTGTTGGTATTATTGTGAAATAAAAATTCTTCAAGCTAGCTCTCGATGCATGCAATGCAAATAAAATACACAACTGCGCTATGTCAATCACCTCATCAGCAATCAAACAATTGAGAAAATATCGCTTGTCTTATATCCTGAGAACAAAATTTGCAGGTGTGGGCCCGTAGAGGCCGCTACAATTGGTCCATTCAAAGACATTTCGACTGAGCACACAATATACCTTCCGGTGGAGTTCCGATTCGCTGTTTACACATTTCTTCTCACTTGTTCGCGAAAGCTCAGCAGCCACGCACTTGTATCGCGGGATTATTTGCATATTAATTATATTGTTGGTTTATTTTGATTTTTAAATTTAATAATTTACGAATTTTGCGCCCCCCTTTCAATGGCGCCCAGGGCACGTGCCCTACCTGCCCCACCCTAGGTACGCCACTGACAGAACCACGCAATATAAAAAAGAAAGACAGTGACCATTTTAAAGGTTTTCCGAAGGCACATAGTCCTCTCAATGATCGTCCATAATATGCTTTAGAGTTTAGAATAAGCATGATGATCATTATCCTAATTCTTTGACACACTGAGATACTGCCCGTAGGCCGTACGTCAATATATGTTAAATAATATGGATGACAAACAACATCCCTGTCTTACATCTCTTCCAACTTTTCCCTCTTCTGTAAGATCATTCCTCACTCTCACTTCATGATTGATGTATAATCTACTTTTAGCCTCCTTTCCTTCCAATCAATGCTTTTATTTTTAAGAATATCCATTAACTTCACCGATTGAACTTTATCAAAAACCTTTTCCAGATCTATGAAAACCATGTAATGATCTCTTCCCCTTTCGATGTATCTTTCACCCATTGTTCTCAGCAAACCAATAGTGTCTCGTGCCCTTCTTCCTTTCTTAAACCCAAACTGTTCTTCAGCAATTGACATAGACAGTCTGCTGGGATAAAAAAAAAAGAGGACCCTTAATCATGTCTTTCTTGAGAATGTGGGGTAGTTGGAACCAATGTTATGGGTATCTGCTACAGGAGTCTGACAGTCTGCAAAGAAGGGGAATTATATTTTTGGCTGTGGAAATCTTCGTACAACACTACAAATAACACAAAGGATTAAGGTGCTGGACAGGGAATCATTGGAAAATGAGAAGTGGAGTAATAGTGTGTTGATGGTTTATCAGGCATGCACTGGTGATGACATCTGGATTAATACTGAGAGAAGAATAAGCAATAAAATGTATAAAAGCATAGAAGATATGACTGTAAATTAGCATTTGGTTTCAGGAATGAGGAAGTGAGAAAATTTTAAATAGTTGGTAAAGGTGTCAAAGACTGGAACAAAGCCCTACAGAGCCATAACATGCAATTACCATATCAGAAAATGAGCAATTAATGCATGAACATTTTCTTCACACTAGAGACAGTTATGTATTCTTGCTCATCAGTCACTGAGGAATTACTGTTCATAAATGTTCAGGACTCTCATTCAGAAGGATCTGGATTTTACTCCCAGTCGAGTCATCTTATTAATGATTTTCCACAGTTTTTCCAAAATCACGCCTTAATATGTCATGCACAATTTCTGTATGTATTGGAGTGTACAATATCCTTGGCGTTACTTGTCACTGCTCGACATAATGATATTATAATACTGCAGTAGTTAATCATCAAATGTTTTATTTTCATGCAGCATGAAATGTGTGTTTATTGTTTACCAAAAAAGATTTGCTGTGTTGATGTATTTTGCATTGTCTTCACAACAGGCTACTTTTCATTTAAAATAATGATTCTCAAAACATATTCTAGGGTGTCTTGAAATTATTGTAGATGTATGATTATCATTAATATGTATCCATCAGTCAATTATGTAGGGTCCATAAAGTTTAACAGTTTCTTTAAATATTACTCCATAAGTTTTATACAGTGGGAATCTTTTTTCTCATCTTCATACAGTTAGGCAGACAACTAATTCAATTATAGAAACTTTATAGCTGAATGTTCACAGTACCTCTGCAGAACTTTTTAGTTCTGTGTTAGGCTTCTGTTAACTAAACATTGATTAGATGTGCTGTTAAAACAATTGTTTCTCGCTTTACATTTTTTGTTTGTTTGTTCATTAAGTGATATTCCTAAAAAATATCTCTTCAAATTTTAATGCTTCCTAACTGGGAATTCTGTACCTTTATTATTGCAATTATTGCTTCTGTTAAGTTGAAAGTATCATGCCTTTTAGTTACTTACATGTTACAAATTTCTTGCCTGGGAATTAGCTTTACATATTATTAGTTATCAATACATACTGTCTTACTCCTTTTGTGTACCTAAAACTACTCCTGTTGAATGTGAGTTCCTCAGATGCTAACACCATACTTGTGTTTGCAGCATCAATTCCAACTGAAGAACCTGGAAGAATTGTTTCTGCGATATCAGCAGAGACTTCATGATGGATACTTCTCAGTACTGCTGTTACTCCAGGTGGTACTCTGCATCAGCCATGTACTGGCACTTGCATTCAATGTACGTATCAATACATGTACTGATTTTTGTCACCAAAAGAATCCTCAAAGCCTGTTTAATTATTTTAAGCATAACTGCTTGTCCAGTGGCAGATCCAGGATTTTAGTTTGGGGGGGACTTGAGTGGATTTCGTGGGGGGTAGGGGCTTGAGTCGGGTAAGGGTAGACTTTATAGTCATGCCGTCCTTAAAAGGTCAGTAGAGTTAAAAAAAAAAAAAAAAAAGGTCTCGAGATCTAAAAAATTTTGATGTCGGGGGTAGACCTTAAATACTTTTTTTGGGGGGGGGATTGAGCCTCCCCCTGGATCCGCCACTGTGCTTGCCTGTGTTTTGTGATACTGCAGTTAGAAAAAAAGAAATGTTAGCAACCAACCACCAAAAAGTCTGTAACTTATCTTACAACTGATTGTTGGGTCTGAAATTGGAAGTGAACATTTGTACTAACTGTTTTGTGTTGTATTTACTGGATCAATAAAATCATTCAGAATTCAAGGTACAGATGATATTGTAAATGACACAACAATTTATACACATATGTACACACACACACACACACACATATATGTCACATTCAGATTTGTAATTTTTATTTGTTTGAGAAAGTATTCCTCTAATGCTGAGTTAAAATCAAAAATTTCTCATTGACATGATTCTCTGTCATATATTATTGAACAGTGATCCACATAAGGAGCTGTACTTCCTGCCAGAGGTTCCAGTATGTGTTTGAGATACTCATAATTTTAGTTTATGTCTGATGCTACATCTGTGCACTTCATTTTTAGTTTGTTGTTCATTACTGCCCAGGTTCCTTTTTATGAATGTAACAGTTTCTATTATATATAATTTTTTGAGGTAAAAAAAGTAGGTCATAAGCGAGTGTCCATAAACTACATAGCTTCCTATGAACCTCCCCCCCCACCTAGCCTGATGTGGCTTTTGCCTCAACCCCCTTCCCCCCCCCCCCCACACACACACATGTGGCATGTAGTGCTTTTCCCTATTGATCCCAGAAGACATTGTATACTGTTTTCTCTTCTCAGACTATCATAAATTTACGGAGATGATTAAATGATGGAAATGAATATTCACATGTTGTTGTGTGTTCTGTACCTTATTTTAACTGTGACAAATAATATGAATTAAAAGCTACATGGCTTGAAACCCTCCCCCCTCCCTCCCCCACATAGCTCAGCATAGCTTTCCAGCCAACCCCTGCCCCCTTAGACCGAGCTATGTAGTTTATGGGCACTCCCTAAGCAGGTATAAATAAGAAAAGGGGGATGAAAGATTGTGTACTACAGGTTACTCCTGGACAGAAAATCGAAGCAACACAAACATTGATATTTTTTTTATTTTAGTCCCTTCTTTAGCAGCAATTCATGGTATGTATAGGGAGGGTGTCAAACTGTTACTATATGGTGATTAGTTGAGTAAAAAGTGGGTAGAATGGTGGTGGAATTCAAATTGGACAACAACACAGGAGAAAAGGAGAAGTTGAGGTATGTGTATTCGTTTGAAGGGAATAGACTCAGATCAAATGCGCAGCACTCTGAAAGATAAAAATCGGAGGTGAATGTGAGACCAACATTATGGGTATAAAATAAGAATTGAAGGGGGTGCAAAGTAAGGTAGCTGGTTTGGGGCTCACTGGAAGACCTAAAGGAGTATACATGGCTTACTTTGGCAAAGGGTCCTGGTTGGATATTGAAAGAATAATGAGTATTAGTACATGGAAGTGTTGACCATAAATTAGCAGTTGATTTCAGGCACATGGGAATGGTGATATTCTCATTTATAGCTAAGAGAATCAGAGATGGAAATAAATTATTGAGGGATTTGCTGAACAATCTATCTCCAAACAAGTGAAATTTCTGCTATGCACAACTAAATTCTGGGACTAGTTTCCTTTGGGGGATAAGGCTCTACTAGCATTAATTAATAATAATAATAAAAAGTAAACCCATTACCCACTGAACCTGAAAGCAGGGAGACAACAATAACAGAAAATATTTTAATTACCATGATCAGCAGAACTTCAGCTAAGCCCTTAATGATATTCTCGGCAAGTCTGACACTATGAAAGAAAGTAGAGACTTCATAAGTCATCTGCCTTCAGCTACTGTATGTGTCAAATTTATTTTCTGTAATTTTTTCTGTTACAATTTTAGTAGCAAAACATAGAAAATACATTCATTTTCTATCCTCCAATTTTTTTCCCAACATAAAAAAATGTACTATTACTTACAAAAATTAATTTATTCCTTTAGGATGGACTTGCAGAAACATTTGCAGATGCAATTGGCTACTTCTGCGCACTTGTGATGTTGCTGGCACCTGCAGCATGGTCAGTGTACTATCGCCATACTAATGAGCGGCTTCTACCATCTTGGTTTGCTGGAGCTGCATCTTGTTTGGCCACTGTTTCTCTAATGATGGCAGATATATTGCCCTGTGTGCTACGTATCGCAAAGCGTTACCGTCCTGCCTACACTACCCATGCTCTGCTCTCAGTATATGTTTTCCTGCCAATTGCAAACAACATACAAGCTGCCATACTTGGCATTATGGTTTCTGGCAGTTACATTGTTGTTCTCGCATTTGTCACATACCGTGACAGTCCAGAGTTGTACCTCTTGGTAAGTGGTATTTTCAGCATTATCTGACATTGTTTGAAAATATTTTTTAATAGTCTATGATATCACATCAAAGTAAAATTCTTTGCATGTTTGAAGGCTCCCATGTATGTGTATGGTAACTGAAAAGTGGTTTGTGGGAGCAGAAGCAGTTATGCTGAACATTCATAAATATAGATGTTGCATTTGGGAACTGGCAGTCAGCAAAAGCAAAATCAGTTGGTAAGCTAGCATAGTCAATATGTCAAACACTAGAACAATAGTGAGACAGGCTATATTTTAAAGCTGACTGTTTCGATTATTTATATCTAAACAAATAATAAAACTGTAACCGGAAATAAGTTTGTACATTTAAGACTTAAAAAAAAAAATTACACTATTTGTAAAATAGAAAAAGAAACCAACTTCTGGTCAGATTTTGGTGGAATTTCAATTAATGTACATGCCATGGACTGTGAGTAAATATGGTATGTTTTGTTTTGATGTGACATCGGAAACATAAGAAATTTAAGGTGGAAGTGTACAACACTTTTTTCCAGCCATAAAAGGTGTATGTTTCATTTTGATGTGAAGTTGAAAACCTAAGATATTTATGATAAAAGTGTCCATTAATTAGCAAGTTACTTCTCTTAGTTGAAATATTAATTGAGACTTCAGGAGCTCTTAATTCTGTTGGTCTCAAAGAGAGGTGTGTGCATTAACAGTTTACGTGAACAAAGTTGCTGGTAACAGCTAGTACATATATAAGTCAAAAGGTGCTGTAAAGCATTTTCAGATAGAATTAGAATACAGCTGGAATTGTTGCTTTTCATACTTGATGGAGATTGGTGATGGTACATGAACTGATACAGACTCACACAAAACACTGAAATGCTGTAATTATTTGCAGTATAATCTCATGAGCAGAAGGACATTGTGAGTGTGGGGAGGGACTATAAACCAAACCAAATACTCAGCCTGGTTGGTGAATGGTACTACTTGGGTGTAGCATTCAGAAGAATATGGTTCCAAATTCCCATCCAGCATCCAGATTTTGGTTTTCCAAGGATATGCAAAATTAGTCCAGCTGAATGCCAGGATGATACTTTCATAAAGCCATGGATGGCTTAGTTTCTTCCCATTCCTTCCCCAATTAAAAAAAAAAATAGAAAGCAAAGCAACCTTTCATGATCTGTGGTGGTTGAGAGTAATGACAGGTGAGGATACCTTCACCAGTTGTGATCCCTTCCACACCAAATTTTCCCTTCCTTGTAGCCTGACCATCCATGCATCTGTTCTGATGAAGAATCCTTCTCATTTACCACTGCTACCTCTGAAAATTTTGTGCAAAAACAAATTCTCATGCTGCAACCCATCCTTCACACAACTACTCCCATCCTGCTACCATTATTATTAACCATAACCCTATTTTCATCACACATCTATCACATGAGCTTTAATCCATCTGCTTAAATCCTTCGGTGTGGCATGGATTCCTATGTTCCTTCCCTGAAATATGCATATGTCTCCTAAATCCTGCCCATGCACATGCTCAGTAGACAGTGCAATTTCAAAACATCTTGGTTCCTAAGTACTTACCCAGCAGTTCTCCCAAACCACATCACCACAAGGATCATGTCCATGCAACAGACCTACTGCAAAACCTGTAGCATACACCCAGCTGTCTACTCCAATGTGACAACAGGAGAATCTTTCCATCCAACTTGTCTCATGCATGTTGACATAACTCATACATCAACTTACCTGCCTCCACTCTACTGGTTCATTATATAACAAATTTTCCATCAGCATGAGTGTTTCCAGAAATTTAGACCATCCAGCCCATGCTAGTTCCTACAATTTGAACAACTTAAATAACTGTTTTACATTGAGGGTTGTCTGAGTCTTCCCTAAAACTCCAGCCCCCTATGGACTCGGTAGAATGGGAACTAGCTTACCAACATATCCTTGCTACCAGACATGCTCCTGGCATCAATCTACGATAAAATCCTTCTAAAAAATTTTGCACTTATTATTATTTACTCACATACATATAATTAAAAATATTAAATTTAATATTTTCTGTTTAATATTTCCTATTAATATATTCTATTCATGTATGGCTACTCTTACATTCCTTAATTTAGTGATGTTCCCCCTACTTTCAATGGTAATATTTCTCACCAATTATTGATTCAGTATTTTCTCATCCTCCCTCTCTTTTCCTCGACCAACACAGCTACCCCAGCCTTGTTTCCTCATTCACTCAGCTCATGTCGGTATGATCACATCCAACCTCCTTGCTAACTGTCTCATCTGTTTTCAAGAATAAGGTTCAATACTAAAATACTCATATATTGTTACACGTGTTCGTTAGCCCAACCATGTTTATCTGTGATAAGTGTTGAGTCTAATTTACTTATCATTAAATAAATTAGGATAGGGAAATGAACCACTACTTACCTTATATGATGGTTGTGTGGCGTGAACACACAAAAAAGACAAGAACACAAATGACATTGTAATTTTTGGGTCTTAGCATTTTATCAACAAGAGAAAATTATGGAGGGTGGGTGTTGTAGGAGACTTCCTATACCAACTAAAAGGCTAAGACCCTTGACTTTTTATGTGTTCACGCACACAACTATCAAGTAAGGTAAATGGTGGTTCATTTCCCTATCTTAATTTGTAATTGTGCTTCGCGTGATCACATAAAAAAAAAAAAAGGACAAGAACACAAAAAAAGACATTGAAATTTTCAGGTCTAGACCTTTATCAATAGGAGAACATTAAGGATGGTGGATGTTTTGAGAACGTGCCTCACAGAATGACTGATAGTCAGGAATGTGGAGGAGGTAAATTTAAACAGTGGACAAGGAGAGGGATAGTGAATTGGAGCTAATACCTGAGCATTGCAAAATATTGCAAAAATAGTAGAATAATATAATACAATCTTCACAGCATAAATCTGAGTAATCAAAAAAAATCAATAAATAAACTTGTAAATAAAATTAAAAAAGAGAAATTTAAACCAAAGAAACTATGCAGTTAAACATCACATCTAGTTAGTGGTGGTTCAATTTAGACAGTGCAGACTGAGGCAAAGGGAGGATAGAGGGAAGGAACAGTAATGTACAGAAATATTCATGTAAAAACAAGGAGCAGGAAAATGCCTCAACATGGTAAAACTGAGGAAGGATGGGGAAATATGACCCAACAGTAACTACAGATGAAGGTGGCTGAGAATGATGAACATAAAAAGAGACAAACACAAGAAAAACATCATCTCTTTTATGTTAGTTTTAGTTTTATATATATATTGTAAACAATGGAATCAAAGGCGCTAAGTAGCGAAAAGGAATTAAATTAGGACAGGGAAATGAGCCATCACTTACCTTTAGATGATGGATGTGGGCCGCGAACACACAGAAAAGACTAAAACACAACTGATAAAGAAATTTTCGGGACGAGCCCTTTGTCAACAGGAGAATGTTATGGGAGGTGGGTGATGTTGGAGACTGTCTCACAGTGAGATCTATTGCATGGGAAAGATCCAGGTGAAGGTTCTGCAAAATCAGATGGTGAGTATTTGCAGATCTAAATTACAACATTGATCTTTCACACGCAACAGACTTCAGTGTAAAACGTTCAGCATGTAATTGGTAAAACATGACCTATTCCATTCCTAAAACAGGGGAAACTTTTCCTATTATTAGGCATGTAATTTGCACTAATATACACTTTATTTACCAACTTACCTGTATTTACTGCACTGCTATAACTAAATAAAATTCCATAAAAATGAATGGCCTCAGGAAAATAGGTTATACTGGCAACCTAGACCATCCAGTGACAACTCATATCAGTTCCCGCAACTCTAACAGTTGTCGCGACAAAAAGTTGGTTGCATGCAGTATGCGATAAGCTTGATGGAAATGTGATACTGTCTAGGTCACTGATTGTTAGGCTTGCAGGTTTGTCTATGTTTATAAATCATAACACGGTTCGCTTTACAGATCTTTATAGATTTATTCACATTCTCTTACAAGTTTCTCCATCACCATCAACAGTTATTTTAGTTACTTGTCTGTGGATAAGGCATATTGTACTTCTTCTACTAAAATTACCCACTTTCACCACGCGTAGGCTCAACAAAATACTCACTTTACCCAGACACAAATTACCAGTAGCTCTCAGTTCTTCCACAGCATTTGTCTAAAAGTCTAGCCAAACTGTGTTATGCCACTTTCTTCCTAACCACTTCAAACTCAACATAGGAAACCATATCGGGCAATCCTCATACACTCGACACACTTCCCTATTGGCTCCACTTCCCGCGACTACCAGCTTCAGACTACTTACAACAATTACTCAACTGTTTCTACACTGTGCACTTCCATGCTCAACAATGCTTCATGGGAAAACTGAGACTTTACAAACCATTAACCTTGCTTAAATTATTTCTTTTGCTCTTTTATATTTCAAGATGTTTTGTTAATTCTAAATATTACCCTAAAAACATTAAGTTTAGGGGTGCTTCTCCATTCCTTCTACTTACTGACTGATCTAATACTATCTCGTCACACAGTCTCAACAACTGTTTTAACAGTGATAGCTGTCAGAGTTTCCTGACGTTACAACCCCTTATGAACTCCGTAGATGAGAACTTGCCTACCAATACCACTTATTATTACTATAAACGTATTATTTTTCAGAAAGGATAGATAAAATTTACCCAGCACCTAGCATAGATGAAGGCAGGTGGACTCAATGAACATGGGTCTTCTAGGGAGTTAATAATAATTAATCCAAACACTTAGATTAAGAATCCAAAAAAGCTCAACAGTTTTCCTGCCATTTCCAAGTTCAAAAGTGGTATGTTGATGATGAGGTTTGGAATTATATTGGTCAAAGAATTAGGAGTAGTGCTTGGAAGGTAAAAGATAATCATGAAAACAAGCTGAAACTCGATTTCTTGCATAAGGGAGAGGGAAAAAGTTCATTAAATTTTATAGTCATTTTGTACTTGGTTCTCTATAGATATTTGTAAACTGCTTCTCAAAATACTTTTTGTACAATTTGATTAGTTATTTTGATGTTCTGCTGCATATTATTTACCTTCCTTCTGTTCTAAAACTGTTTTCATTATTTTCAATTAATAGATTGATGTCATCACCAGAAGCAGCTTAATGATAACTACAAAATTTCACTTTTAATGATCATCTGTGTTTATGTATTCTGTTGTTTAACCATTGGTCATCGAATTCCATGATACCAAATGAATGTGTATTTTGTTCCAGCTTATTTCAGAAGTTATATATTTGATGTGTGTGAATTTTATGGGTATTTATTTTCGACTGCTAAATGAAATTGCAATGAGAAGAACATTTCTTGATCATCGAGCAAACATTGAAACTACTTTCAAGTTGCAATTTGAGAAAAGCCAGGAGGTAAGATATTTTCTAACAAAATATGGTGACTAAAATACTCAGTATAGTGACTTGTAGCCAAATAGGAATTTAATCCAGGATTACTGGCAATGTTTCAGGAACACTTGATGCTTAGTATACTTCCACGACACATTGTAGATGTAGTGAAGGAGGATATTTGGAGCATCTTTCAGCATATAAAACTGAACCAATCACCTATGAAGCAGAAACCTTTTAGGTACATCAGTGTCACAGACATAAAGATCCCTTTTTGCAGATATATACCAGTAACACACTCATTATTGGAAAAATAAAAATAATAAAAATGTTACTTGCAAATGCTGTTACATCATTTTGTAAGATACCAAGTAAATTAAATTTGCCTGTTATTAATGATTTTTCAATGTTGTATAGCATACACTTTACAATTCTGAAAATAATTTTATTTTTGCAGTAACATGTACGTTAAAGAACACAATAATGTGACAATTCTTTATGCTGATGTTGTGAACTATGCTTCACTGACAGTATCCTTGCCTGTAACAAAACTGGTAGAAACACTGAATGAGCTCTTTGGAAAATTTGATGAGGCATCTGAGGTAAATATAACTTAACGTGTTTTATTTATTTAGTGAGAATTTCTGTAAGAAATTATTTGAATAACCATTATGGAAATGTTGGTAATACTATGATAGTAATCATTACAGTCATTTAATTTTATCACTATGTTAATGAGCCATGGAAAAAAGTGTGTGTTTCATGCAATAACAGACATTCAGCTTAATTCTATGCTCAATTACTTTTGCTACTGCTTCCTGCTGATGACAAAAACTTCTCTTTTTTTTACATAATCAACAGTAAAAATTATTGCTTTATGAGTAAATGATAATTTACTTGTTGTACAAGCATAAAAGTAATGAATACTGAACTGAGAGCAGTCTTTTGCAGGAAAAAGGTGTCCTAAGGATAAAATTTTTGGGAGATTGCTATTACTGTGTATCTGGAGTGCCAACCCCCAACCCTCAGCATGCAAAAAACTGTGTTGATTTGGGGCTGGAAATGATTGCAGTCATTAAAGAAGTAAGGTCAGTCATATTTTCTATTCATATATATTCATGCACATACTCAAACTCATCCTTTGGAGTCCTATTAGGAAGACATAACAATTCCTAAATCTAAAAGTTAATGACTTTTCACATATAAACCATTAATTGATAGGGAAAATATTACTTGCAATAGGTGCAAGTCAAAGCGAAATTGCCTTTAGTTTCTATGTGACTTATAATCTTTGCATATTATGTCTTCTATCAATGAAGAAGGACTTGGATCTGAAAATTCTACAAGTCTTTCAAACTTTATTTCTTTCATAATTTAATGTAGGTGGTGGCTGATTACTTGTCTTTAAGAGATTCTTTTTTACACATCATACTCAGACTATTAACTTGAATAGTATTTTTATTATTGGTTATTTGTTAAACACTTACTAATTTAATCGACATGTGGATAACAAATAGTAAACAAAATTACATCGAACAGCGTTGATCCAAAGTTTATGAATTTATATATAATTAGACAGTAAATTTCTTGACAATCATAAATGAAATATTACTTTTATAGCTCAATATAGGAAATTGAGAAACACCAGTGTAGATAGTGAGGTGCTGTATCTCTCCAAGGCATTTAACTGAGTGAACCATAGAATAATGGTCAGTAAAGGTTAAAAACTTTGGGGCAAGGGGGGTTTTTGTTGCTAGTTGGAAGAGTACCAGGAAGGTAATAAGGAAAGGAACAAAGGAGGATATGTGGTATTGAAGTAAAACAGGAGCACCGCATAGTAGATTGTTGGGCCCAATTTCTGTCAGTTGCTTTAATGAATGATTCTGTTGTTGGTTTGCAGTCTCTTATATAAATGAAGGATTTTGAAAATTCTCACAGCCGCATGTTTAGTTTGTCCTGCCAAATTGTGTTTACCGTCAAATTTTATGCCAAATACTGACGCTTAAGGTCTTCAACAAGCAATTCTCTCTCACCATATAATTATTAAAAAAACCTGATTATCAACATTTAAAAACACTGTATTCTTCAACAATTACATTAAGTACGATGACCAATCTCAAGCATCAGATCTTCTTTTCCAAATAAAAATGATTGCAGGTTTGAACCGTGATACAAGCCGCCGTCCCTATAACCCCTAACTGATAAAAGTAAAGCTACATAGAGAGTGAATCTGCCCTACAGCACTATCTGTTGAAAATTTAAAGATGGATACCTAACCATGTAACTTCCACCTAGCATCTTCTTCAAGTTTCGCACCTAACAGGCTGCAAGGGGTGACAACCTACCACTCTGAGTACTTTCTAAAGACTAAGCATGGTTTGCAAGGTTCTATGTATAGGAGATGGGCTGGTGACGTAAGAACTCGGGGATTTTTTTCTCATGAAGCCTTATTTCTCTTCAGATCTGCCTGAAATTCTTACACAAGTTCGCCCAATATGTAATGTCAAAATTGATCCTTATATAAAAAAAAATTCTGTCTCTAATGGGTTAGCCGTAAAAAACTATTAAAGTATTGAATGTTAAATGTGTTCTCACCTTCAAAGTATTTAAGCTATGTTGCTGAAACTTGCTTTAAAGTGATCTGTTAATCCTTCTCTTTCTTTATTATGGAAACCGGCATGTTTACTTTTACTTAACTGATACAAACATTAAAAAATCGATATCTCTGAAAGTACTAAAGTTGCAAGTCTGAAATACGTTTTAAACGATCCTGCATAAAATTTTCTGTCAGGTAGTGCTGCTATCTAACTGCTATGATAGTTCTTTAGATGCTTTCTTAGTTGTTTGTTGTAAATTTATCACGCCAGGTGTTTGCAACTTCTGGAATCCATTTGTATGAATTTGTCATTAATTTACTTTTTTCCGTTCCAGCCACAGTACTGCATGAAACTTCATAAAAATTAGTGCGTTGTACTCAGAAAAAATCCTACTTAATTTTAATTATGCTCCCCCTCTGAATTTAGCCGAAATCTGTTATGTAAAAACCACGTTTTATTGCATACTCATCATTTACCTTTGAAAATGATACTTAATTTTGATCTACCCATTTCAAATTTTAACAGAATGTACTAAAAAATTCAATGCATCTTTTAGCTATAAATAGCTTAAAAACTGTGAACTCAGGAATTATTTAGCTGTTTGTTTATGACCGCTACTAAACATGTGTGATACAACTTCCAAACCAGATATCTCTTCAGTACAATTTTATACCTGCCAAGTGTCATACTTTGTATTGATTCCTGTGACCTACTACACCTGTGAAAATGAATGTAGCATTTTCTATTCAAGATTAAGATGTTTTCTATTTGTGATCAAAATCTCCAAACATTACAATTGAACATCACTGTTTACTTCTGTTTATTCCTATAAACCTGTAAGAAAATGGCTTTAAACATGTTCTGCAATAGAATTGAAGCTAGCTCGACACACTTTAAACAATTTTTGGTGATATATAAACAAAATTTAGGTTATATTACAATCTAAAATATCTTGCATCTAGCCTACTGAATGAGATTTCTATAAACATTCTTGCCTAAAATTTTGAACCACTTAGCAAACGAGTTTATTTCTCCATGGACGTTTCTGATGTGGTTGTGTTCCAATCTCTCCATCAGCCACCAATGTCAAATTGATTGGCCTGTAACTTTCAACCCTATTTGTTCCCTGTGCTTCACAGAACGATATTACTATGGCCTAAGGTCAACAGGAAGTCTCTATATTCTATCTAAATAACATTTCAGGGTATGGTACAAAGTTATATCCATTAATCTGTAATACATCTGTAGTAACATTATCCATATCAGCCTCTTTAAGCCTTTAAGCTCATAATATTCTCAGAACTAAGTACACAGGTAGAAAAATAAAGGTTCTATTTGAATTTAAGATGGAGATATTTGAATTTAAGTTGAAGATAGAATATGTTAATATCTTTTAATTGTAACTTCAATATTTTATCTGTAACTTCATTTTGACAAGCCATTTAGCACATATATTACAGAAGGTAATCAAAGGCTACTCAAGAGAACATGTCCACCCAAGATTAATTCTGATATTTTGAAATGCTCAGGTATTGGTTTCAAATCACTATGCCCCCTCCCTGTTCTCTGTATGAATTTAGCCATGCAATGGACCATGTTCCTTGTTCTCAATCACTATGTGAAGCAGTCTCCTACAGCACCCACCCTCCACGATGCTCTACTTATTGATGAATTGCTAAGACCCAAAAAAAAGTCACTGTCTTTTGTGTTTGTGTCCATCAGGGCCGACGTTAGGGAGGGGTAAGTGGGGAAAAAGTACCCATGGCCCAAGTCACTGAAGGGGGCCTGCTCACCTTGGTGCCTATCTCAACAGAAATCAAATGCAAGTTTTCAAATTTGCACCTATATTTCGAACATTTCTGGATTTATATATATATAAAAAAAACAAAGTTTGAATTAAAAACTTTTTCACGGTTGGGATGGGGGGGGGGGCTAAGAATGCTTACCTGGGGCCCAAGAATCCTGACGCCAGCACTGGTGTCCGTTATATGTGTTCACGCTACACAGCCATCAAAGAAGGTAGCAACTGTTCGATTTTATCTGAGATTGATGCCTGGGAGTTGTCTGGTATCCAGAATGTGTTGGTTGGACAATTCCCACTTCTAGATTTTGGATGGGGATGTGGTTCCAGACTATTCTAATTTCTCTGACTGTGAAATAGTTATTGAGGTCACAAGAGATGTGGAAGCTGGCATGGACAGTAACAGGGCAGTCCAGATTTTGAGAGTAAACTGTTGGCCTATGACTATTTATTCTGATGGATAACTGGTTCATGGTGAGGCCAATTTTAAGAACTCTGGCAATGGTGGAAGATGAGCTGGTATATGAGATGGGTCAATGTGCAGGTGGCATGTTATACAAAAGGCAATAATCTCAGCAAAAATGGAGTAAAGGGAAATTAGTAGAAATGGAATATATGAAAGCTAATTTTAGTATGAATAGGAGAGGAGAGTAGTTAAAATGGCCAAAAGTTGAAGGTTATTTGGGGCAAGAAGTGGTGACATGCTATACTGATATAAAATACAAGGAATAAAAAAATAAGTAAGAAATTAGTTTAGGAAAGAAAATAGGAAATGTTAATTGCACTAATTTAAACTGCAAAATGTTGTTATAGGAACTATCAAAATTAAAGTAGAAGAAGCCTCATGTAATGAGAGGTGTAAAGAAATTCATAACTTTGCTATTCATAGCCCTGGTTATGTGTCTGGTTCTTCTATTCTAGGCCAGGAAAACAATGAGCTAAAAAAGCGAGAGACGAGAGAGGCTGTTGCTAGTTTTGAGTAATATCTGGTTGATTAAATTAATTGAAAAGTATTTATAATTTGCTTATAGGCTAGAAGGTAGGGTAAATATTGTGTACAATTTAAGATTTAATGTCTTTGCCTTGAATCCCAAAATTATAAGAACGTGTGTGCTTGGCCTTGAAGCCATGGTGATTGACAATAATTCACATAAACCTTTCATCAGCAGAAGAACATGATGTCACTAATTGAGAGTCATAAAAAGAAACCATGTTCTTTTTTCACTAAAGGTTTAAAGCAGAAAAGTGAAAGTACCTATCATCTCTGTATTTTTGTGAATCGGTAGCATAAAAAGAGAGAGAGAGAGAAAGAGAAAAAAGGAAAAAGCAAAAAGTAATAAAAGAAAGTCAATTACTTCAATTAGACATATTGAAACTACTTTGTTTACCTTTTGAAGTAGAATTTACTGTTACTTTAGAGGAGTATCTCAAGTCAGCTACTTATGCCTGGGTCACATCACTTCCATCCTAGCTTGGCTGCAGCAACTGTGACATTGATTTGTGAATGCTTCCAATGTTCTTCTCCTTGTTTATATTTATATGTATCACATTAGTGTCTTATACATATGATAAATAAATACAGTATTTGAGTCATCAGTGATGCTGATCTGTTCATTTGTACCATTTACAGGTACAAAAATTTTGTATTTATTTTGATGGAAACCTCAAAATGAAAAGTTTTTATACCAAAGGCAGTGCTATGTTATTAATGTTAACTATAGTTTATAGGAATTAGTAGGGACAAAATAAAATATAATATAATAAGAGCTTTTAATATTAGATGTATGATTAACAGTGGTTTGCTGACTTGATGATTGTAATGCAATAGATGTAATTTTTCCAGAGAGGAGAGAAGATTGAATCAGCTGCTAGATATGCGCATTGGCATCCACACGGGAAATATACTGAGTGGACTATTGGGAGTGTGTAAGTGGCAGTACGATGTATGGTCCAGAGATGTTATAATTGCAAACAACATGGAACAGTCAGGAAGACCAGGGTAAGAATTTTCCCTAACATTAACTGCATCAATAGCTCTGCTAGGTACTTGTAACTGGAATTTAATTTAAAAATTAAAACTCCATATTAATATCCACATGTGACTAATATATTAGGATAGGCGAATAACCTCTGCTTATCAAAGTAGAAGACTGCTGTGGTGTGGACACGGAAAAAACATATAGACATGTAGAGTGATGAAATTTTTGGTCTCATATCCCTTCAGCAATAGAATCAGGTAGCTGCCTGATGGAAGTTGGCAGCAAACTGATGGTGCAGAATGTATGTTGATGGCTCATGGTGGGAGAAAATCAACATGGGAAGTATGGATGGAAGTTGAAAGGCATAAACATAAAAATTGTGAACCAAATTGCAGGAATCAGTCACAGACATGCAGCAAAGTACAGCAGAAAATATTTTCTTACTTATTATATGAATATAAAACATATATATATTTATTTAACAATGAAATAAAATATGCTAAGCAGCGGAAAGGAATCAAATTAGGATAGGGAAATGAGCCACCACATACCTTTAGATGATGGGTGTGGGGCGCGAACACACAGAAAAGACACAAACACAAATAATAAAGAAATTTTGGGGGAAAAAAACCTTTGTCAATGAGAGAACATTATTAGAGGTGGGTGCAGCCGGAGATTGCCTCACAGAAAGACCGCCGGTCAAGAAAATGGTGGGGGTAAATTCAAACATCGGAAAAGTAGAGGGGCAGTGAATCAGAGCTAATACCTGAGCATAGATAAATATCCAAACTAATCTCTGGTTGGTGGGAAGATCAAAATATAATTAGAAATAAATATATATTTAAAAAAATATATAAAATATTATACAAATACACATAAAAATAATAATAATTTTTATGAAGTAAACGTCACCTTAGGTCAGTAGTGATTCAATATAGGTAATGGAAAGGAGAGAAATAAAAAAGGTTAAACATATGTAATACGTAATAATATAATAATGACCGGCTATTATCTTAAGTTGAGACCAGGTGGTTGCCTTGTGCCAAGTTCGTACTGGTACGAAAGTTCCCACCTTCTGAGTTCAGAGAAACTGCTGCTATTAGGGAGAACTCTGATAGCAAGGACTGTGTAACAAGAGTTGAATTTATTCAAGTCGTGGGTAATGGCATGGGCAGCAACTGGGTGCTTTGGGTTCTGTGTGAACACCGTCTGACGGTGGCCATTCATTCTTATGGAGAGTGCAATTGTGGTCAAACCTATATATGAAGCCAGGCAGTGGTTGTATGTTAACTGGTATATAGGTTTGACCACAAATGCACTCTCCATAAGAATGAATGGCCACCATCAGAAGGTGTTCACACAGAACCCAAAGCACCCAGTTGCTGCCCATGCCATTACCCACGACTTGAATAAATTCAACTCTTGGTACACAGTCCATGCTATCAGAGTTCTCCCTAATAGCAGCAGTTTCTCTGAACTCAGAAGGTGGGAACTTGCCTACCAGTACAAACTTGGCACTAGGTAACCACCTGGTCTCAACTTAAGATAATACCCGGTCATTATTATTAGTATTACATATGTTTAACCCTTTTTATTCCTCTCCTTTCCATTACCTATATTGAACCACCACTGACCTAAGGTGACGTTTACTTCATAAAAATTATTATTATTCTTTATTTGTATTTGTATAATATTTTACATAATTTTATTAAATATATATTTAGTTCTAATTATATTTTGATCTTCCCACCAACCAGAGATTAGTTTGGATATTTATCTATGCTCAGGTATTAGCTCTGATTCACTGCCCCTCTGCTTTCCCGATATTTGAATTTACCACCAAAATTTTCTCGGCCGGCGGTCTTTCTGTGAGGCAATCTCCGACTGCACCCACCTCTCATAATGTTCTCTCGTTGACGAAGGGGTTTTTTTTCCCCGAAAATTTCTTTATTATTTGTGTTTGTGTCTTTTCTGTGTGTTCGCGCCCCACATCAATCATCTAAAGGTAAGTGGTGGCTCATTTCCCTATCCTAATTTGATTCCTATATATATATATATATACACAAAAAATTAAAGCAAAAAAGATATTACACACTACTCAAAGTTTAGCTCTGATGTGGGAAAAGAGAGGGCAAGGGGAACTAGGAAGATTACTCTTGTTATCTTAAATTAAGACGTTGCAGCTGTCTGGTGCCTAATTCAAACTGGTAAGCCAATTCCCACCTTCTGAGTTCATAGATACTACTTTTCTCTGAGAAGCCTTTGATGGCACATACAGTGAAGAAAAATTGAAATTGTTGGTATCATGTGTGATGATATGATAAGATACTGGATGGTCATGGTTCTGGGTAGATACTCTTTGTCTGTGTCCATTCATTCTGATGGTCAGTGAATTGGTGGAGTAACCTATTTGGCACTGGGCAATGGTTGCAAGTGGGTTGATATATTATGTGGGAGGATAGATAGGTGGCAAGTCCTGTGATGGGGAAACTTTCCCCCGTTACTGGGTTGGTGAAGGTCATGGAGGCAGGTCGCATGTGCATTTGCAGTGGGATCTGTTATAAGGATAAGAGTCTTGGGGCTGTTTTGTACCTTAAACATATTATTGATTATGTTCTTGTATTTTCAGATAAGAGAAAGTCAAGTATAAATTGTTTCCTTACAGGGTATTTGTCTTTTTATTTGATCAGTATTCAAACAAAGGAATCTCTAATAAAAAAATCTAGTTTGACAACATCCATTTTGTATGTCCAGTATCCTTTATGACTTAATTCTTGATGGTTTTTTTAATGTTTATATTATTGCCCCACAACTTTTCATTTCCTTTATTTTCTTTTAAACTCACTACATTATTTATTACAAAGCAATTACTAGTTGAGTGACTGTATTTCTCCACTTTATTATTTGCAAAAAGTGCAGACATAGAACTGGAAGAGAAAGTAGTGTTATAACATATCTTAAAAAAAAAATTATATTCATGTAGAATTATTTTTTGCAGTCTTGTGCACATCACCCAGCAAACACTTGATCAGCTGGGAGATGCATATAGGTATGAAGAGGGACATGGAGCAAGTAGGAATGCAGTACTGCAGAAATACAACATTGTTACATATTTCATAATCCCAAATGAAAAGGTGAGTTCTAATATTTAATTTGAAGTTATATAGTGCTATTAAATTTTCATTAAGAGAAAACAGTAATTGTAACTGGAAGATGTTTGATATATTCTGAATCAGAATCATTATATGTTTTCACCTGTTTTGAGAGAAAACAAATGAAATTGTTTATTTGGAAAAGAATGGTAAAATATACGGACAACTCATCAGAGTTAAAAGGAAGGGGACATCAGGAAGGGGAAAAAAAAATGTGTTTTTGATGTTTGTGAAGTTTTTTTGTTGCTGCTGCCCTCCTCCCTTCAACTTTGGTGAGTTGTGGATATATTTTACCTTTCCTTTTCATATAACTATCATCTCTTCCTATTCCATTGTTGCAGGGGAACTTTTTATGGAGTTACTTATAGTTTGCTAAACTAAAACATAAGGAAAGCACTGCAGGGTATTGTAGATGATGATTAGAGTAAAAAATAGAAAAAGTGACAGTAAGTCCCAAGATAAAAAAAAATTATTTAAAGTTAAGTTGTATTGTATAAAATTTCACACTTTTTGCAGGCGTCATTATTGAAAAAAGTTGTATTGCTTAGAAGATCCATTAGTTTTATTTTCTAATATTTCATCTAACATCATTGTTTTGTAACAAGTGATAATACTAACAACATCTGAGCAAAAATAAGAATGAAATCTGGGCAGCATATTTTCAGTTTGTCAATAGTAATGTGTGATTGAAGATTTTCCTGGCATATTGTATGTCTATCCACTGTACTTCTTGCACATAGAGCAGGATTAACTCATTGAATGGAATAATATGTCAGGTGACAGTGTGATGTGGTACTCACTGGACTTGTGTATACCAACATCATCCTTTCCTGAGCACAAAGGGCCTGTATTATAGCAAGAGTATTAAAAATGCATTTTTTGTGTGCGGTTCAAGCTATTTGCTGATCTTGGAAGACATTCTACTATCAAATGGAAAAAAATAGATATTAACATTTAGGTTTGTTCTTTGTTTCCCTCAGTCTGTTCTTCAATAGGTTTGCACCAAAGAGTTTGCTGAATTTGGCAGTTATTTTTAACAATTTTCCTTTAAAACCTTCCTCAGATGATTATGTTCTGACAGGAGACTTTCTTGGTCTGCAATGGTTTGTATATAAGGATTGTACAAATGTTTATACTGCATGATACACATGACCTAATGTTTCTATACTCCTGTCATCCCAGACATGCTCTATTGGGGACAAATCTGGGTACAGTGCGGTCCAAATTGCAATCATAGCTGCTTTCAAGGATTGTGTTGTGATACCACTGTATGAGGATGGGCATTATCCTTCTGGAAAATGTAATTTAGATGGTGGACAAGAAAATATCACAATAGGGTGCAGCACCCCGTCAACATAGTGGTGGGCTGCCAGTGTGCCTTCAACAACAACCAAATCAGTCCTGCCGTCAAAACTGATTAACCCAAAACCATGACACCAGTGGCTGGACCTGTGTGACAGTCTGCAATCATAGCAGGTTGGGGCCTTCCTCCACCCTGCCTGCATACATTGTTGATTATCACTTTGCCACAAACAGAATTGAGACTCGTCTCTAAACACAAATGTAAACCATTCATGTGTCCATTTGCATTCTGCATTACACCATTGCATAGGGATCAGAGAATATAATCCAGCTTCAAGCAATTGGTTTATAATTGTCCAGGGGGCGAATCTCTCTACAATCACTGCTTGAATCTGGCCTGCAGTCATCCGTCTGCCAGCAACAGCCTCCCACACAATTCGACAGTCTTCACGTGCTGTTTTTCTTCTGTGTGGACCTGTGCCTGCTCTAGGAGTACTAGAGCATTCTTTCATTCAGTGTGTAACAAGTCTGTATACACAACATTGCACTACGGTCAATCGTTCTAGATATTTCACGCTATGATGCACCCATTTCAAACACGCCAACTCTCTGACCTCTCTCACAGTTAGACATTTGGATGTAGAGGGTCGTCACTCTTCATCTTGACATACATGGTCAACAAGAACTTGTGTACAAAAAACCTGTCATGTTATACCTCATTGTTCACCACTTATATGCTAAAAAACATAGCAATTTTTCATAATTAATATCCCTGTAATTCTCATACTATTACGTATAATACTTTAAATTTTCAATCATTTAATACTCTTCATATGGGGGTACTTGAGGCCAAATTTCATTCACTTATCACATGTCCATCTGTGTGTTGGACTTTTAATTTCTCCCAGTGTATTATTCCAATAAATCCTCACCAGAACATGAAGAAGTGGCAGCTGGTCATTCTTCTCTGCCTCTAGTTAACTGTACATTTGAGTAAAAGGAGTTGAGGTGCTGTAGGTCCTACATTTTTCCTTTAATCTTCATAAATCATTGTCACCATGCCATCACAATCTGGCTTAAAATCCATGGTTTTATGGCCTTCTCTTTGCATTATTCCATCAAGCATTTAACCACCGCAGATGAAAGTAGACTAGTCATAATAACACTTGTCAGTCTGTTCACAGTACTGACCTTTTATACATGTTGTATCAGTAGATATCAGAGTAAATTTGTCAATTATACAACAGACTTTTCACTGATTAACTACATTGCCTCCTAGAGTGTATTCCATGAGAAAAGCTACATTATACCAAGACTTAGAATCAAGTCAGAATCACTTAGTCACATCTGGAAGTGTTGTATGAAATGCTTGAAGTTTCACAGTACTTTATAAGGGATGTAAACTGTTTACATGCATTTCATATAATTTCCCATAGTGTGTACCTTTGCCAGTCATTGAGTCTTGGAAGAACTGTGATCATAGTCTCATAAGAGAGTGATCAGTTGTTAAGAAGACCCAGCATCTTCCTTTGTACTCAGCCAGCAGAATCCTTTTGTATTTTACTATTGCTAGATTATAGAGGAAACTAAGGATCTTGTATGCATTGTCCTAATATTGATGAAGAACAGTGGCACTGGCCTAGTAAATTAATGGTGTGATAGGGTCTTTTCTGAGAGCTCATAGTGCCGTCCTTTCAGCAATGGAATTTATTTATTTATTTATTTTGGGTGTTGTGTCTCATCAGTCTTAGAGCTGGGAGAGGATTGGAGGTAAAGAACTGAAATGAATTGAAGGACATATCCCCGCATATCAAAAACCAAAATATGGTGGCCAGATAAGAATTCTGTTATGGAAGAATAAGCTGATAAAGAGGGGCGAATATAATGCCACTAACATTGTAAGTGAATAATGTTAATATAAACTTAACTTTAAAGGACTTTTCAAGTTAAAAGTCAGCCAATGTAAGAAAGTGTTAAAAATAAAAGTCAACTTTCTAAAGTGGATGAAAAATGCCACATTCATTTTTACTAGTAGTATTGACAAAAATAATCATTTTGAGGTACGATTTATATAGCCCAAAAATGTTATTAAAGAACTAGCGGAGTTCCCAGCGTTGCTCGGTATAGTTGGCGTAGATTTAACCACACCCTATTTTTATTCCCGCAAAACATTTGTACAAAGTTTCATAAAACACGCGCCAACTTTTTCGGAATTAAAGCAAACTTACATTCACCCGCCCCCTACCAAGAGGCTGGTCGGCTGAAGTTTATTTGCACGTATACTATTTTCATTTGTCCAAAAAGATTCATGTATATCAAGCTTCGATAATTTGGTTAAGAAATTTCATTACTACATTACTGAACAACCCTAGATTTGATTCAATTGCGAAGTGAATGGATATACTTGTGGCTCGAAACGCCAGATCCTTTAACTCTGCAGATAAAATATCAAAAGTGAATCCGGAATAATATTACTGTAAACAGAAGAATAATGCTGAAGGCCAGAGATATTGTCCAGAGATCGTGCTTAAAGAAAATCTCTGTTGTTTTTATGGCTATCTGTGTCATTTAAAAATTGATATCCCGAGTTAAAGGAAAGCTATGGCTTTTAAAAATTGAATATATCGAATTAAAAGAAAGAATACTTAAAGTTTTGTTTAGTGTGCAAAATAGTTATTACTATAAGTTATCTTATTGCTTTAATTAAAGGCTATGGTCAGAGACATTGTGTTGTGTGTTTAGTGCAGAGTATGTGGCATCTAGTAACTCCTCCTGTGGAATTTCTCGCCATACGTTCAGAATTTCATTTAATGCTCCTACATTATTTAACGTTGAAACATAAGACATGCCAGACAAGTGAATTAAGATTCTAAGCTTTAAAACGGTGAAAACTCCATCAAAATCTGCCCCGTAGTTTCCGAGTTTTATACGACCAATATGTCCGGTTTTCGTTTTATAGATATAGATAGATATAAAGACATTTGAAAGTCTATTTCACCATGTGCTTAGCATACAATAAGAGGCAATGGAAAATACATTAAACAATGTGAAGTAAGTGATTTAAAAGACATAAACAAAATTTTAACTATGACAGTACCGAGGAAGACATTCTAACAAAAATTAGAGGTCGTAAATAAATTAAATGTAAGTTTGTTTAGAGGGAGAAAGAAGTTTTATTAAAAAATTAGTTAGGAAGCTGCAAATATGCTTAAATGATAGAGAGAAATTTATATAATAATAACAGTTAAACAATAAGTTTGAGATTTAAGGGTGAAGAAAAGGGATTTTTGTATCTGGATTTGCAGTCCACGTTATTAAATACATCATAGATAGCACACATCATTGTTAGGGCAGAGAAATCTGAGTATACAGTAAATAGTAACAATAACAGTAAACAGTTTCATTGAAAGTTATAATATAATAAGGGAGATAATAATTTATGAAGGAACCAAGCAAGCTGAAAGAGTATTGAAATTTGAATGTAAGATGAGAAAGCCAAAGATTTCACCCAAATAAAAATAGAAACAGAGTTAAAAACTTTAAAGATGGAATTAAAAGGAATCTCATGATCGTAAAATCTTTGCAAGAACTAAATATTTCAAAAGATACGCTTAAATAATTAAAATTAACTTTCTAAATTTAATAGCGGCTAAATAAATCAATTTGTGACAAATTTTATCACAACATAATGTAATCAGCATAAAATGTTCTACAAAGTGATAATCCCATACTGAATTTTATGAACAAAGTTTCCTTTAATTCTTCCCAGTACAGTTAAAAGATAGTCAGTAACAATGTGTCAAACATTAACTATTACTGGGGTTAGAACATAACAGCTTATCCTTAGCATTGACCGTTAGCATGGCTTAAGGGTAGATTGTCATTAAGTCTTGTGATCGCCATCCAACTGATCACCTCAGCAGGAGAAGGTAGGATTAAAATAATGTTCGCTGAAGACTTCTAAAATATCAAACTATGTATTCTGAAAATAATTACATCACTCAAAAACCAATCTACAGCATCGAAACTTCTTTTCCGAAAATAAAAATTAATTTGATTGCAGGTATGAACCATGATGCAAGCTGCAACCAACTCCAGGGAACCCCTAACTCTATAAAAGACAGTTACATTTGGAGTGTGACCACTTCTTCACTTTAAGTTATGGTCAGTCCAATCCGGCTGACAAGTTAGCTAAGCGCCTACATTAAACTACCTGGTTCTTGTTCACTCATCACGCCAAACCGGCTGTACGACCAGCATGACCTCTACCCTCATGAGTGCTGTCTAAAGACTGTCACCACTCCGGCCTCCCCAGGTCTATTTATAGGGAGCCAGGTGGATTTCACGACACATCCAGATATTGCGAAATATTCGAATTACTTTTTCCTCTGATCCACTTGAAATTTTTGTGAGAGATAGTACATCGTCTAAACATAAAAATCAATCCTTACAAAAATTTCCCATCTCTATTAGTTTAGTTGTAAAAAATTATTAAAGTGGTGACCCCTAAAATTCACTCTTACTTTTAAAAGTATTTGAGCTATGGTGCTGAATCTTGTTTTAAAATGATCTTATCCTCCTCCACTATCTTTTGGTATACAAACCGGCTTGTTTACTATTGTTTATCTAGATGCAATCCAAAACATAAAACTTCAAAATTCTCTATCTCCGAAAGTATTAAAGCTACAGGGTTGAAATATGTTTTAAACATTTCTACATTCAATTTCCTATATGACAGTGATGCTATCCTACTGCTATAATTGCTCTTTAGTTGCCTAGATATGATTCCGAAAATTCCTTGTTGATTTATCCTTACCAGAACTTGCAATTTCAGTATCCATTTCCATGAAATTATCATTAATTTATTTTTTTCCATTCTGGCCAAAGTATTGCATAGATTTTTTTGAAAACTTGTGAATTACGCTATGGCAAAATTCAACTTTCTTTTAAATATAACCCCCCTCTGTATTTAGCCGAAATATACTATGTGAAAACAAATCATTTTTGTCCATGAATAATAATTTCCCATAAAATCCTACAAAAGCATTCTTTAATTTTTACCTATATATTTGAAATTTTTACATATTATGCTACAAAATTTGGCCCATCTTTTAAGCTACAAATCTTCTTCATATCTTGAAAACTGAGGGCTTAGGAATTATTTAACTGTTTATTTTCGATGTTTGTAAAACGTGGGTGATTCAACTTCAAAATCAATTATCTCTTCAGTACAATTTTATACCTACAAAGTGTCCTGCCTTGTTTTGATTCTTATGACTTACTGTACCTCTGAAAATGAATGTAGCATTTACTATTCTAAAATAAGCAAATTTCTTTATAGCAGCAATGTTTACAAACGTTTTGATCGAATATCACTGTTTACTTCTACTTATCCCTTGAAAACTGTAAGAAAATGGTTCTAAACTTACTTTGCTGTTTTATTGAAGTTAGCTCGACACTCTTTAAATAAATTTTGGTGATTTATTAACAAAATTTAGGTTATATGACAAATGGAACAGTAATCACTGCCATGGGACCATATTTACATGAAGGAAAATAATAAATTACAACTAATGCTCACCAAAGTCGAAGGGAGGAGGGCAGCAGCAACTAAAAATAACACACAACACAATATACAGGACAATAACCTGTGTCAAACGCCTGCGGTCAACAAAGCTACATACAGAATAGAACTGACCATCGGAGTTGGTGGTGTAATCTATAATCTTGTCATTTAGGAGAGTGTCTGTCACATAGAATCTATATGATAAATAACTTTTGCAACAATTTTCTTGACAATGAAGCACTTTTGAACTCGCAATCAAGCAAAAGTGTAAGGAAACGTAAGTTCTAGAAAGTTGAAATATCGGCCAAATTATTGCATCAATTCAAAACCCATAGGATTTTTATGCCTTCTTTAATTTAAACATGGTGCCTCCTCTGAATTACTTGTCTTCTAATTTTGACTATTTCTTCATTTTCACGTAATTTTCATGCTGTTTCCAAAGTTTAAAGTTTCATTTCTCTTCAGGGAAACCTCCTACCTGTGAGGTTACTAACTTCATTTTACTAGTTGTAGTCTGAAATAGCTCTAAAAATAAAGATAACATTTTCTTTTGTGAAATAGTAAAAATAAAGATAACGTTTTCTTTTATGAAATAGACTGAATCTAATATACTGGATATGTTAATACGTTCTGACTTTCTACAACTGTTTACTCTGATTTATGACTTGAATTATCCAAGCAAATGACTATAAACCTAATCTGCAATGCTATTTAAATGAACTTGCTGTTCTGTGAACAAATTTGGTTATGTAGTAACAAAATTTAGGCACCTGACAATTTTATCATTACAGTGAGAGAAGCAATGATAGTATAATTGGAAATTTTTAATTACAAGAAAAAGAACAATACATGAAAAAGGAGACCTTTAAAAGATGAGAAAAACATTAATAAAATTTTAAAAAATATAAATAAATAAAAAAGAAAACTCGGTATGAATGGTCACAAACAGATGGTTTACTCCCAAAATCTAGACTTCACCATGCCAACACTCATAAAAATTTGTGAATTTAGTAACTGCTTCACAGTCAAAGCTATCAAAGTGCTTCCAATACCACTTTCCAATCGAACTCCACAGCTTGGAACTGGCCTGCCAACACATTCTGGACACGAGGTATCCCCTGACCTCAATCTCAGATAGCATCTTCTTTTCTCACCTTGTTATACACAACACTGGTCAGAATAATTATTTTTTTACGTAGATATAGAACTTATTTCAAACAATTTCCTTTTTTATGTATTTATATTTTAAAATTTTGATTACTGTTGTTTCTCATTTTTTAAAGGCCCCCTTTTTCTTATGGTTTTATTTTCCTTGGTATTAATATTTCCAATTATATTATCGTTGCTTCCCCCACCACCTCCAACCGTCAGTTCCATTATGCATGTGGCTGTGTTGACTACAGCTGCTTGAACAAGCACGGTCACATACTTTTATGTTCTTGACATTGGGTTTTGACCCAAATATTGTGTTTTTTGTGTTGTGTATTATTTTTTGTGGCTGCGGCCCTCCTCCCTTCAACTTTGGTGAGTGTTGGGAGTAATTTATCTTTCTCTTCCATATAAATATTAAAAGATAGTCAGAAATAACTTCAAAAGAAAATTTAAGAAATAATTACAGTTACAATATGTCTGTGAAATTTATCTTGAAAACAATTTTAGTAATTCAGTTGACAAGATATTAGGATATTCAAGAGCTATATTAAATAAGAACTGAAAAAAAGAAATCAGTATAACGGTTCACCTTTGTCAACAAAAATTTTAATTTATTGCCCCTTTGTAAATAGCTTTAGTACATGATGACTCAATTCTGTACCCAAATTGAAGAACAAATTTAGCTGAAATAAATTAGATTATCATTTTTTGGACATATTGTGGCACCTGTTACTTTTGCAGCGCAGCCAAGAGGAAACACACAATGAACTGCGGCCTATGTTCAATCGGAGAGTCAGTGGGGGAATAAGGAGACTAACCGCCAGCAAATCGGTAACTGTACTTATAAAGAACATTTGTTTTCAGAACCAGTAAATATTATTATTATTTAAATAAGAGTAATTTCCAAAAAAATATGTTGAACTAATTTATTAATGAATGGAAATAAGTTTTAAGATAAATTTTAAAGATAAACCAAGTCCAAGAATCAAATCACTAATCATTGTTTTTCAAGTAACATCATTTGGCATTATAAAAGGAATTAGACTGCTGAGTTATCTTTTTGATGTACTTATTATTTAATCAGTAAATTCTATTTAACGATTCTTCCTTTCATTTCTGAATATGTGTACGAATTAAATATCATTAAAGAATTGTGTGTGTATTCTGATATATACTAAATAATACATTTTTCAGTATAATATCTGTATTCAATAAAAAAATTATTAACCATTTTAACTGCTAATTTGGCTTCTTAATTTCCTGAGCACCAATTTTCAAAGGAGAGTAATCTGCATAGCATCATTTGATTACATTAATTAAAATGGAAAATTTTCCACAGCTGTTATGGATTTTAATCACCAAACTGTGAATTCTTTACATCACTGTAGGAAGTTTAACATATTTGGTAACTGCAAATAATATGAACCAGTTCTAAATTGATACAAACAGTCTGTTAAGTTTCTTCACTTTTCCTAGACTGCATTCTTTATTTAATTTAATCTGTGATGAAAAAATTAATTAATTTATTTTATGTCTAATTTTTTGTCAGTAACATTGTTAGGAATATATGCCATGTTTCCAGTCATCAAAAGCAGGAAATATTTGCATGAATTATGAAATTATCCCCATATTTGTAGCCGATTTTAAAAGGAGCTTATAGAGTGACATTTATCTTGTATTTCAAACTTATGAGGGTAATTTTAAAACTTTTGATCCTATACAAAAACAATGTTCTAACATCCACAGATTTTCTAAATACTCACATCGCTTCAATCCATGTTTACCAGATAAGGCGAACAACTGATGGCCTAGCCATAGCAGCTCGTAGGAGAACTGCATTTATGGACAACAATTTACACCAGTACCAACAGACACTTTTAAAAGCAAATGAAGAGATGGCAAGAGCAATTGAAAATATGAAGCTTGGTTTATATGAGTAGGTATAATAAAATTATTATAATGAAGCTGCAAACCTTGATCATTTAATGCACACTTGTGATAGCATTTTTTAATTCTACACATTATTTAGTTTCTGTAATTCTAGCTCACTCCAAAAATATATAATATATTTGTCAACTGTTTTGTTGCTTGAAATAGAAAACCCATTTAATATATGCAGTCAGCCACATTCTTAATCAGTTGTTAACTAAAGCAGAAAAGAAAACCCACTTTATACTATGATGGGGATTAGATAGTGCATCTTAGGTTTGAGGCTGCTGCTGAGGAGATAGTATTAGATGATAAAGAGATTGTTATTTGTAGATACTGGGAGGAAGAAGTCATTAACATCATGAAAAAATAAAATGGAAAGTTCGAATAAGGAAGGTGGAGGGTAACAATGAGATCTAACACTTCCAGATACCATACTATCACTAGTGAACTTTAAGAATGTAATGATCTGTGTTCCACAATATGGTGCAGATGCAAAAACCACTGGCAGTTACAGAAGCAGAGTCTTTGTTAAAGGAAAGAATGCATGACAATGATTATTGAGTACAGCTCAGAGATTTAGGAGGAATTGGTGAGAGCATATTCATACTTATTAATAATATGAATGTTCCTATTTATGCACTTCCCACGTTTCATAAAATTTCTTTAATTTCAGTTTCTATATTCAACTATTATTTTTAGAATTTTTATTTTAAATTATTTCACTGCTCAAAGTAAATTGTTCAACACTCCCCTCTGTAATTTATTCCAGTCCCTGACAAACATGTCTTTTAAAGAAAAAGTTCTGACTCCATTATGCTTGAAATCATATCCTATCTTGTAGCCACGGTCATTTATTATATTCTGTTTAGCACTCCTAATTATCATCATCATTAGATGTTTCTGCCTTTGCAGGTCATCATGCACAACCTCTTCCAAGTATGATGATCATTCCAAGATTTTTCCACCACCACCGTCCTCCAAATGATTCCCTCAGCCTCTGCATCTTTCCTCACTTGGTCCATCCATCTCTGCCCGAGGTCTTCCTACTGGTCTCCTTCCCTTCCCACTATTCAGGAGTGCTACCTTTGGCATACTCCCCTCCTCTATCCTCATAACATGCATCCACTGCAGTCTTTTCCTTGTTAACATCTCTTCTAATGCTTTCACTTGTAATCTCTCCCTGATGTTTTCATTTCTGATTTTATCTTTCCTCGTCACATTCTCTATTCCTCTCAGAAACCTCGTCTGTGGCGCCTGCAATCTGCTAATATCTCTCTTTGTTCAAGTCTATGTTTCAGAACTGTAGGTCAGTATGGGCTGGTAATATACTTTATAGAGCAGAATTTTGGCACCCTTCCCCATGGTTCACCTCGAGATTTTCATGATGATACAATTGTCCGTTCTTCCTTACTCTCTCACCTATTTCTTCCTCCATCTTTCCATTACTTCCCAGATACACAAATGATTCTACTCATTCCAATTTCTTGCCATAGTGTAACACATCCTTCAAAGGGCTAGTGTTTCTTGTTATCTTCATTATTTTGATCTTTTCCACACTAATCTCCAGGTCATGTTTACCCATTGCAGTTCGCCATTTCCATAACTCTCTTTCCAGTTCCTGCTCTTTCTCCTCCCATTTATGATGTTGTCAGCATATGCTATCACCTTCAACTCTAATTATCCTACCAATTTCCTTCGAGGCCACATCACCAATGTGTGACTTATATTCTCCCAGCACTCTCTTTGCCTGCTTCTATCTTCCAAAAACTCTCACACTATCTCCTTTATAATACCATGTACTGATTGTTCTGTGGTAATTTTCACAAACAAAACTATTTATCTTCCTTTTCACTCCTTCCAACTAATATTTTGTTATGTATAATGGCATCCCATAACATACTACCATTTTCAAGCAATGATATGACCAAGCGTCTGTGTCCTTATTCCCTCACTTCTATGTTATATCCCCTCATTACCCTCTCCACTGGGATAGTCCCCCCAGAATTTAAGATGGCTCACACCTTGACGATCCTCAAACCAGGCAAACCAGCAGATGATGCTTCAAGCTATCGACCTATTGCTCTACTCAGTGTTTGCTATAAGCTTCTAGAACGCCTCATCCTTAACCGCATACAAGGAATAATAAATATCATAACACCAACGTATCAGGCAGGTTTCAGACTAAAACGGAGCTGTTGTGAGCAAGTATTAGCACTGACATCATACATTGAGGCTGGATTTCAGAAGAAGTTAAAAACATCAGTAGCCTTTGTCGATTTAACAGCGGCATATGATACAGTTTGGCTGGATGGACTGCTACTTAAACTTAAAAAACATATACCCTGCTTGAAACTAACATCACTCCTGAGGAATATGCTGACCAACAGATATTTTAAGGTCACCGTCGGACATAAGACAAGTAAGTCATTTACAATAAAAAATGGATTACCTCAAGGGTCAGTACTAGCTCCATTGCTCTTCAACTTGTACACCAGTGACATGCCAGAAACAACCGGCAATAAATTCTGCTACGCTGACGACTTAGCTATCGCCGTCCAAACTGCCACATTAGAGGAAGGTGAGAGCATTCTCTCTAACGACTTAGAAACCTTGAACACATATTATAGAAAGTGGAGACTTTGTCCGAACCCAATGAAAACAGAAGTATGCGCATTCCACTTGAGCAATAGAATAGCACATCAGCAGCTCAAAGTGAACTTCTGCCACCAGAGGGTGAAACATAATTTCCATCCTAAGTATCTTGGCATCACCTTAGACCGCTCCTTAACATTCAAAAAACACCTCGAAAACACAAGTCAGAAACTTAAAACACGAAACAACATCATGAAGAAGCTAGCTGGTACTTCATGGGGAGCTGATGCGAACACACTACGAACAACCGCTCTCACCATGGTTTACCCTGTTGCTGAGTACTGTGCTCCAGTGTGGCAACGTAGTACTCATACTAGAAAAATCGACGTCCACCTGAATGAGTGTATGAGAGTAATAACTGGCACCCTAAAATCCACCCCAGTCCCCTGGTTGCACCTGATCAGCAAAATACCACCTCCAGAGATAAGACGCCAAGAAGCAACGGCACGTGAGTGGATAAAACTACACCATCCTGATCATCCACAGGATCTCCCAATCCACGAGGTTCTAAATAACTTACCACCCACTCGTCTTAAATCAAGAAATCCGGTATGGCAAGATGTATTTGACTTTGATGTCATGGAAAAATGGCGACAAAGCTGGAACTCCACATCTGTAAAACATTCTGATATTAAAGATCCCACAACTGGACTGCCAGGATTCCATCTAAATAGAGACCAGTGGGTCAAACTAAATCGCCTAAGAACAGGCCATGCGAAATGCAACGCCATGCTGTATAAGTGGGGTCTTCAGGATTCTCCTGCATGTGACTGCGGTGCTCCTTCCCAGAGTGTGGAGCATATTATCAGGGAATGCCCTCTACGGAAGTATGATGGACCATATGAAGATGTTTTTGGAGCTACAAGTTCCTTCTTAGAATGGCTGGAAGAATTAGACATCAGCTTGTGAACGCTACCAACGTTCTTGTCATTGTATATATTTATTATTGTATTAGTTGCTTGCCATACGACAAATAAACAAATAAATAAATAAATAAATAAAATAAATAACCCTCTCCAATAAATGCTCGATTATCACTTATATTTATACTTTAATTTTCCTTTTTTCTTATATTTATAAATAAATTTTCTAATTATTTAAAAGGAAAAATTTATTTATTACTTTTATGATATTAGGTTACCCCCTGCAATTCCATTTTCTTTGCATTTGCTTATTTGAGAGATTATTATTTTCTTACTCCAAGATACACCATCTCACTTTTCATCTCTTCCACCATCTCCCAACAATTATACTTTATTGATATGGTAACCATCACTATACTATCATGCAAGGCACTTACTGAATATATTATTTCCTCTCACATGTGATTAATGTTTCATCGACAATGTTATTAATTTATTGCTCCTACCTTAATTTTATCATCAGAGCTTTACTAATTTCAGCATTTTAAGTGTTGTTTTTTTTTATCTATGTTTGTATAACTTCAAATTATGGATTTGATGTGACTATATCTATAAATCTTGATAGATATTTAAAAATAATGATTGAAAACAGAAATTATGATCTGACTCTGCAGTGTGGCTGGGTGCATTTATGTGCAACCATTCTGAATCAGAAAGGTACAATGGGCATGCATTCAAATACTAGGCCACACATGCTGGCCACCCTGATTGTGGCTTTTAGGCAGTTTTTTTTTTTTTTTTTTTTTTTTTTTGCAACTGTCTAAGTGAATATTGGGTTGGTCACCAATCTCCACCTCATAAACTAAAAATTTCACAAACAAAAATATATTTATCACATAGAACACAATTTATACATTTCACATACAGATGGTAACACAACAGCTTCATTCTACTAAAACTACAACAAGCCAGTAGTAGATGAAACATTGCTTAAAATAAGCACAGTCTCCAGAAGAGGATGTGCTGAAAGCCTGTGAAAGTGGAAACATTCGAAAGATAATGATGATGAATTATAGCCTGCGTAGTATCTGGATACTTCATTTCCGACTTAGTAAAATATTGATCTGTCAAATATTTTCTCCATGAATCTCATCATCATCATTTTCCACATGAATCTACACATTTTCTTTACAATTTTGAACATATGATGAAACTAAGGAAAATGGAAGTAGCTTCTAGGCGATATAAATAATAAAGGAAAGGGAAATTAACCCACCACATTCCAAAGTTGACAGTTGCAATGAGAGAAAACACAAAAGGCAGACAAACAAATACACAATATTTCGGTAATGACCTTCTTCAAATAGTAGAGAAATGGGGCATTAGGTTCTGAACATCACCCAGTGACTAGCTAGGTAGTGGGAGAAATGTTGGGGGAACGGCTAAGGAGTAGACTATCAATATACGGGCAATGTCTGAGATAATATATTGTAGGCGATGGTAAAATGAATACATGTAGCAAGGGTACCTAGTACTTACGCAAAAAGTTATTACCGGTGTTTTTTTAAAAAGAAAAAAGGATAGGAAAAATAAACAAAAAATAAAATAAATTAATGATAATAGAATAATAAAAAATTAATAAATAAAAAGGACTCACTTTTTCTCTGAGCTCCAAGTTTGACCATGCTGCTTTGGTCCATGACTCATTGGCATTCTGCCACTCATTTCTCTAGCAGTGCCATTTTGCCATCACAGGAGAACACACCAGTCGACAGAACAGGATTAGGCCTAGTCTACAACAGTTAAAACCTTCATCTTTTCTAGATCCACCCTGACTCCCACAAAACCACCCCCTTATTCTATTCCATAGTTCCTCACATCCACTCTTTCCTCACCCACTTTCCTAAACTCCAACCCACACTCACAAACCACAACACCATGGAAACTCAGGCCATGAGAGAACTGACCAAAAACCATAACATCATCATCCTCCCTGCTGGCAAAGGCTCAACCACTGTTTATTTATTTATCGTATGATTAACAAGGTTCACAACAGGAAATGTACATATCATAAGCTTGTACAATTTCATATCTCGAGATCTAATGATTTAATCCAGTCAACTGCACTGATCGACGCATCATGTAATTCCGCCATTATTTCCTTGTAGGCCCAAAGAGGACAGTCAGAAATGATGTGATTGATTGTCTGTAAGGTGGCTCCATAGTCACAATCTGCAGAATCTACCCAGCCCGATTTGTATAATAAGTAGGCGCACCTGCCTTGTCCTGTTCGAATTCGATTGATGATTCTCCACTGCCGCCTGGGGAGATCGAAACCTTGTAACCTTACTGAGGGATCCTCAACTAGATTTTTATTGGCTACTGATGACTGCTCCCATTGAGTTGTCCACAGCTTATTGATGTTAAAAGAGGACTCTGTAAGGTTGATTGCTGTGCGCCATGGTGGTTTTCTTGATTTCAAGCGTTGATGGACCGCAATGACTATGTGGCTGAGGCCCTAAGGCAGCTGTCTGACACTTACACCTACCTTCCATAAGCTACACATCCCACTACTTCCATATGCCAGGAAATAAAAACTCTCCTTTAGCTACAAGGCCTCTCTCCTCAGTCCATCTCCATAACAACTCCCCAGAACCCTTGTACACCCACACTGTATCTTCTTCCTAGGATACACAAGATTGGTAATCCTGGGCGACCTATAGTTGCGGCATATGGATCGCCCATTGAATGGACTTCAACCATTGTGGCTCAACATCTCCAACCCTTTGTACAAAATCTTCTCTCCTATGTCAAAGACACTCCACATTTCCTTGAATGCCTATCCACGATCCACAAAACTCTACCTCCAGACTCCTTCGTGGACTCCACCGATGTAACTTCCCTCTATACCAACATTCCCCATATTCAGGGCCTGGAACACTACCTAGACCTGGGACTGTCACATGGCCAGCTTGACTTTAGCTTCAAAAATTTCTTTACCTTCAATTCTAAAGTATATCACCAGATCTGCCATAGGCACCCACATGGCCCTGTCCTATGCCAACGCATTCCTTGGTCAACTGGAGGAACATTTCCCGAACCACTCTCCCTTTAAGCCCACTGTGTGGTTCAGATACATATATGATATATTTATGATCTGGACCCACAGTGAAAACCAACCCTTGAATTTCTTCATTCCCTTAACAATAGCAACAATTCCATCAATTTCACCTGGACTTACTCCTGTTCACACACCACATTCCTCAATGTTGACATTACGCTCAGGCATGGAGCCCTTCATACTTCAGTCCACATCAAACCTACTAATTTCAGCAATGTCAACACTTTGTTAGCTGCCATCCATTCCATACCAAACGTTTCCTCCCATACAACTTTGCCATCCATGGAAGTCGCATTTGTTTTGATGCTCATTCCCTCCATTAATACTCACAGAACCTATCCCAAGCCCTTATTTCTTGTTGTTACCCCACAGATCTTGTACATAAACAGATCTACTGTACAATCACTCACCCTCCAGGTGACTCTTGCTTGTCTTTTACAAAAACCAACCATATCCCTGCCTTTGTCACCCCGTTCGATCCTGGACTCAAGTCCGTCAACCATATCTTGGGACAGGGGTATGACTTCCTTCGCTCCTTTCCAGAAATGTGTACTCTTCTACCCAAAATTCTACCCAGTGTCCCCCCTGCATTGTTTTAGCAGACTACACAATCTTAAGAACATTCTTAGTCCACAAATACCCTCCTTCAGACTCACCAAAAACACCATATGGATGTTTTCCATGCAATAGACTTCACTGTAAAATCTGCAGCATGTTTCCACCCACCACTACATATTCCAATCCTACTACAGGGGAAACTTTCCCCATCACTGGACATGCCACATGTTCAACCACTCACGTCATATACCAACTAACTTGCTGCCACTGCACTAGTTCCTACATAGGCTTCACCACACAGCAACTCACAGTTAGAATAAATAGCCACAGACAAACAGTTCACACCTGCAACTTGTACCTTTCAATACCAGAACATGACATTAGCCATGATTCCAACAATCTCAACATCTGCTATACTGTGAAAGTGATCAGAGTTTTCTCCGATAGCACCACTGCACCAGAGCTGGGAACTAGTGTACCAGAATATTCTGGATACTAGACACCCACCTGACCTTATTCACCAATAAAATACAGCCACTTAACCCATAACTTTTTAATTTAATTAATTTTTATTTATTTTTTTATTGTTCTTTATTTTTGTTTGTTTGTTTTCACCATCTTTTAACTAGTAATAACGTTTCGTGTCAGTACCAGATACCCTTGCTACATATATTCATTTTACCAACGCCTGCAATATATTATCTCGGACCTTGTCCACTATGTTGATAGTCTATTCTTTAGCCATTCCCCCACCATTTCTCCCACTACCTAGCTAGTCACTGGGTGACGTTCTGTGTGCGCACAAGTCCAGATCCTAATGGCCCATTTCTCTACTACTTGAAGAAGGTCATTACCAAAATATTATTTATTTGTTTGTCCACCTTTCGTGAATTCTCTCATTGCAACTGTCAACTTTGGTATGTGGTGGGTTAATTTCCCTTTCCTTTATTATGAATTTTGAACATAAATAGACAAGATTTTTATTTGTATTATTAAGTCATCCATAAAAGCCATCTGTATCATATTTTCTCTCCAGTATTGCCCACCATCTTCTCATGTATCTGAGCCATAACAGTTCTGAAGTTCATTAGTGAGAGGGTATTTACTTGTTTTAAACTATTTCTTTTCTCTAAGCAATCTGTTTTTGCTGTTTAAGTTTTATATGTTTACATTTGATAATTTATGTTTGATTACTTTAAAAATTGTTCTTTAATGATCTTCTGTCATGTAATTCAGCTTATGTGTGTAGCAAGAAGTAACCTGATACTGTACCTGGGATCACTGTTACTAGCTGATACTGCAAAATTAATTGGATCATGGTTTAGACACCACAAGCAAAAATACCTCTTATTTAGTACTGGGAATCAGACATGATTTGAACAAATTGGATGAACCTGGGGAAATAATGGTGGCAGGAGTTAGAATCACTAGCTAATCATTCTTGATTACAGATTTTAGTACTTTTCCTTAATCAACTATGTGAATAAAAGGAATATAATTCTCACCTTTATTTACAAAACTACTAATCTGAAAAATCTCATAACTTTATAGTGGCACAGAGCTTGTTAAAGTGTACAGGAAAACTATAGTTCTCTTCCTGGGGAATATAAGTAAATCAATGATTTTGACAAATTTGATACTTCATTAGATACTTTTTTCTTGGAAAAAAAAAAAGAAAGAAGAAACATATGTTTCATCTGATGGAGAATTTCATAGTAATAATTGTTTTGATAATTTTCAAAATTTTTCCAAGACAACCAATAATTTTTTTCACTTAATTTTGTGAGTATATTTGATTTATGTACATTGCTTAAAAGAAAAAATTTTAAACATATAATAAAATATACAAAAAATAATTTGTCATTATCTTTTAAATATGATTTTTATTCAAATAAATTTAATACATTGCTCATGTCCAGAATCTTTAGTGTACATGAGTAACTTGCATTTGAAAATTCATCTAACAGGCATTTTAACTTCCGATTAGAAGTCAAGAATGTTGCAATGCAGTAAGAAATCCAGTAAAACAACTTTATATTGATAGTGTTTTGAATAATATACAGCACATGGTCCCAAGAGTAAATGGGATATATACTGGTCAATACTTAATCTGCAAGAAGGAAAATGCCTTTAAAACTAAACTAATTTTTTGACACTTTTGGCTTAAAGTTCTCAGACTTTCAGTGCCACATCAAAATTAAACATACCCTGTTTTACTCCTGGGATCAAGTCTAGTGGATGAACATTCAGGCTGACATGGGTTCAAATTCCCATCTCGCCAGCCTGATTTTAGTTTTACATGTTTGCCTCTTCAAAAGACCATGGCTGAATTTCTTACCATTCATTGTCACTCATTCCGTCCCAGCTCTTAAGACCTCAACTCTGCAAAACATAAAGCCAAAATAATAATAATAATAATAATCCATGGAACCATTCAAAACTCCATCAAAACCTGGCCAGCAGTTTTTGCATGAAATGCGTTCAATGAAAAATGGACTGAATTGTTGACACTTTTAACTTAAATTTCCCAACTTCTCAACATCCAAAATAAAATACACCATAGGCTGTACATTAATCTAAAATTAAATCAAAATCCAACTCGTAATTTTTGCATAAATCATGTTGAACAACATATAAATATGAAGTTATTAGAGTTTATTCAGCAGTGACAGCTAATCCTAAAGAGCATTTCTGAGTATAAAAATCTCTGCTGTATCCTGTGTTGTCTTGAAATTGGTTTTTACAAATGATTTAAGTTATTAGTTAATAAAGAAAGTACTCAAATAAGGGTACAGTAATTACTTAAAGTATATAAACTTGTCAGAATCTAATCTCATTACAATCCTTAAATGAACTGGGTAAGCATGAATGTGGAATCCTGGTTCTTTCCCAAAAAGAATAAATAACTGATCAAGACTGAGAAAAATATTTTATAGAATCCCAAAATCTTGGCAAAAATAGTGAAAATAAATAATTTATTAAGCTTTTAAATTGAGATTTCATTCATAATATGTACTTCTACACACCAAGATATGTGTAACTCCTTCCTCCACCCACTTTGTAGTGAATCATGGAGTAATAACACACAACAATGGTAATAAGACTTAATTACACATATAGAAGATTAAACATATTAACTAGTTATTTTTATCATGGCTCCAATTAAAAAATAATCTTAATGATGACATAATTTAGTTTAAATAGTTAATGATCAATTTTTTCTTTCAGCCGATGGTTCAGTGCCGAAAAAATCAATCCTCTGTTTTTGACATTTGAGGACTGCAGTTGGGAACTGCCTTTTTCATGTCAGGCAGATCCCCTGTTCAAATATTATATACTTTGTTCTTTGATAGTGCTACTCAGTATTTTGGCTATTCAAGGCATCAAGCTGTCTAGGTAAGTTGACTTTCACCATCATACCATGATATTAATAAATTATTACTGTAAGCCATACATCTAATAAACATTACTTTCTAATAGATGTTAGTATTTTGTTTTATCATGATAAAGAGAAAAGGATTAGCTTACAGTGAGGCGGTTAATTTTTTTTTTTTTTAATCATTGCTATTCCAACAAAATATGTGAGTATGATAAAATATTTAGCTTTGAAAGAAGATAAATTCCTGAAAGGGCCAACTTATTGAATGCACATGTACCAAAAGAAAAGTTTGTATTGGCATACCACGGCTGAGGAATTACAGATAGAATATCTGGTTGCATCATTTTCTTATAAGCTCACTGATATTATGAGAGGGGAAAGGATGGAGGATAGAAGATAGGGATCAAAGCTATAAGCTGGTGGGAAGGAGGAAGCAGTGGACTACTAGCTAGACCTGATTGTACAAATTACCATAGTAAACCCTTAGTAAGTGAAATGAGAAAGGAGCTAAGTCAAGAAAAATTGGAAAATGGGATATGAGTAAACAGAGTTGTGGGTATGTACAAGGCATATATTGGTTACAGAATTAAGTGATAGTACGTGTCAGAAAGTAAAGGAATCACTTTTTCTTGTGCTAACTATTTCATCTCAACATACCCTTTAAAATATACATCTTTGACTATCTGCTTTATGTATTCTAATATTTGTCTTCCTCTTCATATCTTACCTTCTATTGTTCCTTCAGCTAACAAATTAACCAATCTCCTGTATGTCTTAAAATGTGTCTACAATCCTGCCTCTACTTCCTGTAAGACTCTTTCACAAACTTATTTCCTCACCCGTCATTTCCAAAACACATTCATTTTGCACTTCATCCATCGACTTAATTTTTCAGTATCCTTCTGTAGCACCACATTTCAAATTCTTCAATTTTCCTTCTTTCTGGTATTCCTTAAGTCCTTGCTTCACTACCATAAAGTGCTATGTTCCACACATAGGGTTTTAAAACTTTTTTTTTTTTTCTGGTTCCAGATCAATGTTTGAAACTAAAAGGTTTATCTTTTTCGAGAATATTTTCGCTAGTGATATTCTGCTTTTACCATCATTCCTGCTTTGACCATCAATTCTAATTTTACTTACCTACTTCTCCTATCACATCCAATCCTGTTTATATAGTTAATCTGCTATTATTGCTACCATTTCTGCCTGAAATTAATATATATATATATAGCCCAAAGCCTTCCTTCAGTATTTTGCTCATGCCATTCAGTAACTTCTCAATATCCTCGGTCTGTTTTGCTAAAAGGACAATATCATCAGAAAATACCGATTTTTTCCCCTTGAACACTTACGGCAATTTTTCTTTTACTTCATTTATTGCTTCCTCTAGATACAAATTGAATATTAATTGGGATAGACTACAACCTTGTCTCACATCCATTTTTAATTATGCATGTCTCTCATGATCCTCTACTTTTATTACAGCCACTTGATTCTCATATGGATTATAAAGTATTCTTCTATCTAGGATTTGGAGCAGATTTCTTTAACCCTTTGACTCATAATGGCGGATAGTCTACCTGCCGCGCTGAGGCCTGCTACCTGTGCTAAGTGATTATCCCTGGGGACGGAGCGGCCCGTGCTGCCCCACCCACTCAGTGCTGAATTTTCCTGGCGAAGCACTGTCACCTCTCATGGCTGATACACAATAAATGTTCTCACTACATAGTTTCTCTGCAAATAAATTACTGCAAAATCAAACTGAATCATTTCCCCCTTTTTTGTCACTAATAATTATATCTTGCTTGTAGCTTTTACTCGATTTTTGCAGCTTATGTCGAATGCATCGTGATTCTTAAATTTACCTCAATAGTTACTGTTCTTTCTTGCATACCCGTTTATAACAAATGCAATTTTCTATAGGTTCCTTACTGTATTAGAGTGTTATTGCTGAAACTTAAAGAGCATAGATTTGAAGAAGATGCTAGAAATATTTCACTTCCACACTTACATACCGCGTTCAGACCACAACTGTAAAATTAGAGATATTCGAACTCATACATAGAATTAAAGGCATCCGATTTTTCCTCGCGCTATTCACGAATATAAAAAGACACCTGAAAATGGTAATTGTACAAGCAGCCTCCCCCACACACCGAAATTTGGCTTGCGGAATATCTTTGTAGATGTAGATTTCCAAAATATCTCTATGTTGACTGAATGTTTGCTGCGCTTCATAACTATCCGACTATACGTAATTTTGTTTCTTTGATGAAATTTGTTCCACACAAGTACGCAACAGATTTTTCAACATTTCAAAGCAGTAACGTGTCTGTCCATTAATTACGTGAGGTGAAAGGGGAGGGGGGGTTCCGGTGAAATCTCATGAAACCTCACCAGAGTAACAAAAAGTGGTACCTGGACATAAATTCACTAAAAATTGGAGTATTTAGAAGAACATCTCTGGTCCAATATTCGCTAATTTTCAATTTTTTTCATGCAAGTCATCAAAAGACAAATAGCTATGAAACTATACATTTCATCATATCCAGTGTCTTTCCACTTTGATATTCGAGAATGCACTGATTCTGGAGTATTCTCCATAAAGCTTATATAAAACCGATTCTTTTCATCAGCTATATATTTCATCAGTTCTTCTGTAAAAAATAACATGAAAACTGACAGAATACTTGGCACATTCCCTATTTGACACACATGTCCTGATAGCATTATCATCAAATACGTGACTAACTGGACGAAAATAATTTTCTTTCCAGTCAGATTTATCGCCAAGACATAATTTCTTCGTAGGCATTTCACTATCACCTTCTGTTTCTTCATATTCAGAACAACTAACATATCTTGTTGAACATGAGACTGCATTGTCATCCCTGCTGACGCATATGGTTTAGGACTACAGCTTTCCGATTCTGTGGAAAAGCTATCACTTCCATCAAAATCAAGTAGTTCATCCTCAGTGTCGCTCCTCATAGGAATCTCCATGATTTGTTCCTCAATACACCCATGACGTGTTGCCATTTTCTTTTACAGGACATAAAGAACACTGATGTAATTTCCGTTGAACAGTGAACTGTAGAGCAAAGCCTAGGCTCCCAACAGACAAACATTCGGATGATAAGCTAGCGACCAGAACTGTGAAAGGTTATTGATAAATGGGGCGTGAAGTCCGCTGTGCGACTCAGGTAGCGGCGCGTATATATTCGTCATTAGCACTCAGGTAGTGGCAGATGGGTGTGAATTAACTCGTCAACAGCACTCAGGGGAAAACCGGTGGCTGTGACTAAACTTGTCATTAGCACACGGGGGCAGCAGTCAAAGGGTTAATTTTGAACACACTATCCTACCTACATTAAAACAGCTTTTACTAACACAACAAATGCCATAAAAGTATCTTTGCTTTTCTAGATTTGCTCTTCAAGTACTTAAAGTCAGAATTGCTTCTCTTGTACCACAGTGTTTCATAAACTGTAACATAGTTGATTTTACAAGCAACCAAAAGCGAGAAAGATCAGAATCAGTTTGAGAAGGAATACCTAAAAAGATATCCCCTACTGATATTGCTACCAGCAGTAGAAGAAAATATAACTATCATGTTGGTAATAATCTAAAAGCCGTACGAATTTTCTAAAGGGAATTATGTGAAATTTCAGGATCAAGACAAATGAGGACTGGAGAGTGAAGGAACATCACAGAGTAAGACAACGAATGTACAGAAATATAAATGAAAGGCAGTTAACGGATTTAGATACAAAGATGAAAGTAACGATTTAGAAGTCAAAATAGAATTTCAAGCAAATATAACGAGTTTGAAGACAGTTTTTCATAACAGAAAAAAATGAAAAATCTTAGTTAAAAATCATCCATGAAAAAACTACATAAAAATAAAGAGTTTTTTTAAAAAATAAATAAGATGAAAGCGGGTTGAAGAGAAGTATTTAAAACACAGCTACAAAACAAAAGTTTCTAAAACTGTCAGGATTAGTGTACAAATGATACAAGTTGAAGCTGTTAACATAGTAGAGATGATGAAAGTCAAATCTAAGCTAGGCAGAATTTCAGAGAGACACTAATTTTTAACGAAAGCACAATTTTTTAAAGTAATTTTTTTATTATTATTATTCACAAAGAACAATTATACAATATTAATGTGGTGTTGAGTATTATAAGGCTATATTGTGAATCCCACATAAGTTGAAACTTCTGTGTGGGCTTCAAGTCTTACATTATGGATATTTACAGTGACTTAAGATCTAATGAACAATCTATAAATGTTTGTGTATAAACAATAATCAATGTAGTATATTCAGAATATAAAGACACAAGTGATACAATTATTATATAGATTAGTTCCATGTACCTGAACATTGTAAAAATTATTATTAGTAAGGTAATATTTAAGACCTGCATATTCTTTAAACCAAGTGATGAAAGTTTATTAATTCATTTAATAAGTCATATTTATCTAAAAGCCAAGTGGATATATATTTCTTCAGGGTATGCTTTGGTTTATTGGTAACATCTGCAGGTAATTTATTACAAATTCTTGGACCAAGGCAGCTTGGATATCTCTGTCCTAGTAGAGGGTTTCGGCGAGGGGTGTGTGCTCCATTTCTTTTTTTAAGGTCACTAGTGTTGAAGACTTTTATATTGGCATGTATGTACATGACCATTGTTTGAACAAATAGCTGACGTACGTTGAGCAACATGCTTTGTTTATACAGCTCACAGATTGGAAAAGTGTATGGCTTTTTATACATGACTTTCAAAATGCAATTTTGGCATCCGTTGACCTGAGCCAAATGTGTATCAAGTATCCCTCCCCAGCTGTTTATACCATATTGTAGGTGTGTTTGGACTAAGGTGAAATAAACAGTTCCTAATGCTTCGATTGGTAGAATGTTTCTTATCCTATAAAATACATAAATAAGCTTTTGCAGTTTAGCAACTAAGTTAGAGATAAGTTTCTATTAATAGGATTCACTGCTAATTTATAACATCTAACTACAAAGAATAAGAACGGAAATTAGTAATGGCCAACAGGAGCAATGAAAAATTTCTAGAGAAAATATTTACAGAAATAAAGGAGTAAGATACATGAAAATGATCTTAAGAATATGTAGTATTTTCTGAAGTTAGAACTGACACGATTGGACAAATAGTTTGGATAATAAACCTAAAGGTAGTTTTGCAAACTACAAAAATTCGTAGAAAGGAAACTAAGATAGATACAAGAAAACTTATTAGGACACTAGCTGACCCGGTCACGCGTTACAGTGACTTACTAATTAAAGTACGTTGGATTAATGCTATTCTAAACTTCCTAAAGTAGTCAAATTAATATTCAATAATAAAGACAAAAACATTGTAGTCGATTTGGAAATTCAAATGTAATTGGTAAAGAGTTACGGAGAGTTGAAATTAAGGACAAACGATCATAAAAAATTTTAATTTACATTTTATTACAAATTCCTTAATTGAAAAGAAAGGGAAATTAACCCACCACATACCAAAGTGGACGGATGCGATGAGAGAACACTAATGCTGACAAACAAACTACACAATATTTCGGCATATGCCTTGTTCACAAATAGAAAAAACGGGCCATTAGGCTCGGAACGTGTGTGCACACCGAACGTTACCTAATGACTAACCGTGTTGTGGTGGGGGGGGGGGGGGACAGATAAGGAGTAGACTATCGATATCGGTATACAATGTCTGAGATAATATATTTAATATTTTGGCAGGCGATGGTAAAATGAGCAAATGTAGTAAGGTACGGTATAAACATGGCAAAAAAAAAAAATGTAGTGATGGGTTAATTGGAATTTAACGGTGGTTAAGTCCAGGTGGGTGTCTTGTATCCAGGATATTCTGGTACGCTAGTTCCCATCTCCGGAGTTCTGCTGCAGTGGTGCTGTCAGGGAAAACTCTGACTGCTCTCACAGTGAAACAGTCGTTGAGGTTGTTGGAATCATGGCTATTGGCATGTTCTGGTACTGGAAGGTACAGGTTACGAGTATGGACTGTTTGTCTGTGGCCATTCATTCTAACAGAGAGTTGCTGTGTGGTGAGGCCTATGTAAGAACTGGTGCAAAAGTGGCAAGTTAGTTGGTATATAAGATGAGTGGTTGAACAGGTGGCATGTCCAATAATGGGGAAAGTTTCTCCTGTGGTGGGGTTGGAATATGTAGTGGTGGGTGGAAGCATGCTGCAGGTTTTACAGCGGGGTCTATTACAAGGATAAGATCCATATGGTGCTTTTGGAGAGTCTAACGGAAGGTATTTGTGGACCAAGATGTTCTTAAGATTGGGTGGTGTGCTAAAACATGCACGAGGGACATGGGTAGAATTTTGGCTAGCAGAGTACGCATTTCCGGAAATGAGCGAAGGAAGTCATACCCCTGTTGCAAGATATGGTTGATGGACTCGAGGCCAGGAGAGAACTGAGTGACAAAGGCAGGGCTATGGTTGGTTTTTGTAGGAGACAAGTGAGAGTGGTTACGTGGAGGGTGGTTGATCGCGCGGGAGATCTGTTTATGTACAAGATCCCTGGGGTAACAATGGGAAATAAGGGCTTGGGATAGGTTTTGTGAGTATTGATGGAGAGAATGAGTGTCAGAGCAAATGCGACTTCCACGGATGGCAAGGCTGTATGGGAGGGAACGTTTGGTATGGACTGGATGGCAGCTATCAAAGTGTAGATACTGCTGTAAATTAGTGGGTTTGATGTGGACTGCGGTATGAAGGACACCGTGCCTGAGCATGATGTCAACATCGAGGAATGTGATGTGTGAGCGGGAGTAAGTGGACTTACTCCCGCTCACACATCACATTCCTCGATGTTGACATCATGCTCAGGCACGGTGTCCTTCATACCGCAGTCCACATCAAACCCACTAATTTACAGCAGTATCTACACTTTGATAGCTGCCATCCATTCCATACCAAACGTTCCCTCCCATACAGCCTTGCCATCCGTGGAAGTCGCATTTGCTCTGACACTCATTCTCTCCATCAATACTCACAAAACCTATCCCAAGCCCTTATTTCCCGTTGTTACCCTAGGGATCTTGTACATAAACCGATCTCCCGCGCGATCAACCACCCTCCACGTAACCACTCTCACTTGTCTCCTACAAAAACCAACCATAGCCCTGCCTTTGTCACTCAGTTCTCTCCTGGCCTCGAGTCCATCAACCATATCTTGCAACAGGGGTATGACTTCCTTCGCTCATTTCCGGAAATGCGTACTCTGCTAGCCAAAATTCTACCCAATGTCCCTCGTGCATGTTTTAGCACACCACCCAATCTTAAGAACATCTTGGTCCACAAATACCCTCCGTTAGACTCTCCAAAAGCACCATATGGATCTTATCCTTGTAATAGACCCCGCTGTAAAATCTGCAGCATGCTTCCACCCACCACTACATATTCCAACCCCACCACAGGAGAAACTTTCCCCATTATTGGACATGCCACCTGTTCAACCACTCATCTTATATACCAACTAACTTGCCACTTTTGCACCAGTTCTTACATAGGCCTCACCACACAGCAACTCTCTGTTAAAATGAATGGCCACAGACAAACAGTCCATACTCGTAACCTGTACCTTCCAGTACCAGAACATGCCAATAGCCATGATTCCAACAACCTCAACGACTGTTTCACTGTGAGAGCAGTCAGAGTTTTCCCTGACAGCACCACTGCAGCAGAACTCCGGAGATGGGAACTAGCGTACCAGAATATCCTAGATACAAGACACCCACCTGGACTTAACCACCGTTAAATTCCAATTAACCCATCACTACATTTTTTTTTTTGCCATGTTTATACCGTACCATTATTACATTTGCTCATTTTACCATCGCCTGCCAAAATATTAAATATATTATCTCAGACATTGTATACCGATATCGATAGTCTACTCCCCCCCTCCCCCCCACCACAACACGGTTAGTCATTAGGTAACGTTCGGTGTGCACACACGTTCCGAGCCTAATGGCCCGTTTTTTCCATTTGTGAGCAAGGCATATGCCGAAATATTGTGTAGTTTGTTTGTCAGCATTAGTGTTCTCTCATCGCATCCGTCCACTTTGGTATGTGGTGGGTTAATTTCCCTTTCTTTTTTTATTTATATCGCCTAGAAGCCGCTTCCATTTTCCTTAGTTGCATCAAATTCCTTAATTGAAATTATATAAAAATTGATATTTATAAAATAAATAAATAAATTATTTTTTATTTATTTATATAAACTGAAATTTCAGTTTTATAAATGAGACCTAGAAGTTGATTTTTTAACATTTTTAACAATTATTTTCGTTATTTTAAATTATTACAGTTTTTAATTTTAATTTATCTAAGCGCTAATTGGTGCACCATATTTTTAGTTAGCCTGTCTTTTGTTAATACAAATAGATTTAATGGTTTCCCTACACGTAAGCAGGCGACATATAGTTGTACATGGGAGAAACACGTATTTTCCAAATCCAAGCCGCAAACGGACATTGTTTGGCCTTGAGACTTATTTATTGTCATAGCGATAGCCAAACGAATCGGGAATTGAAGCCTTTTAAATGGTATTGGATATTCTGACTGTATCATTGGAATACATGGCAACAGGACGATTTCTCCTTTAAACATTCCAGTTAAAATAGTTGCTTCAAGAACATTTCCGGTGATCCTTTTGATCACCAAACGTGTACCATTGCATAATCTAGGTGGATTCAAATTACGAAGAAGTATAATCGGTGAACCAATCTTTAACCGGAGATTGTGTGGCAGCATTCTTGTTATATCCAAAGAGTTTAAAAAATAATTTGGAAAATTTATGGCTTCATTTTCATCTACTATAGTATCTATTGATTTAAAAGACATAAGATCACCTGGCAACAACTGTTGTATCTGGAAGTTAATTTCGTTGACATCAACATTTTTTGCTGCCAAAATAGCACGATTACTGATCCAATTATGATAGAAGTAATTATTTGATATATCCAGGAACACACGCTGATTTATTTCATTTTTGAGTGAACAACAGTGCAGAATTTGTCTGGCAATTTGATGTATTGTGTATTTCGATGCAGTTCTATTTCACCTTTTCCAATATCCAGCAATTGCTTACAAAATACTTGTGCTGATGGATCATTTTGCAACTGTACTCGCATGTTCATGGTCAATCAAAGTGTTTCGACATTCCGCCATAGAAACGATTGTTTTAAACATGCATTAATCTCATCGGCAAAAGTAGAGCGAGGAATCACTGGTAATGTCTGTCAGAAGCCACCAGACAGTAGTAGGACATTACCACCGAAAAGTTTATCGTTACCTTTCAAATCTTGTACAGTTCTATGAAATGCATCGAGTGAATGTTTATGAGCCATAGTACACTCATCCCAAATTATAACTGAACTCTTTTGCAACACTGCAGCCATTCCACTTTTCTTTTTGATGTTTACACATTGCGTTTGGTTTGTTATGAATGTCTAGTGGCAGCTTAAATGCTGAAAGTGCGGTTCGCCCACCATCTAACAAAGTGGCAGCAATGCCTGACGATGCAATTGCCAATGCAATTTTCTGTTGCGACCGCACCTTCGCAAGGATTAGCGATATTACAAATGTCTTACCGGTTCCACCTGGCGCGACCAAGAAAAAAAAACCCGCCTTGTTCAGCATCAACAGTCAACATAATCCGATTATAAATATTTTTTTGTTCTGCTGTCAGTAATGGCTCATTATTCGCAATAATTTTCGGTCGATCAGGTGATGGCATACCATAATGATTAAGTGGCAAATCTGAAATTAAAATACATAAATCTTCGATTAACAATAATGCTTCATTAATCATTATACATCTCTGGTGTGAAATTTCGATTTGGATATTGGTTTTTTTGTTTAACTCGGTGTAGTATATCTTCAGTCATACTTTTTTTATATTTTTCCTACAAACTCGAAGATTGTGTTGGATAACATGTTGTCAAAATAATTGCAAACAGTTTGACGAATACTATTCGGCGTGGCTGTCAACGCTGCATCAGCAAGTGTCAGGTCCCAATGATTGTCGTCTACCAGCAGCTGCATTCGCGACATGCATCTTGACATGTATTGAACACTCGACATGTATTGAACAGTCAACCATTAACTGTTCACAAAAATTCGAAAGAAGCTGGTCCGAGAACATTCACCAATAACAAACGCTGAAAGAAACATTCACGTTGTTTTGGATGCACTGTGTAAAGTCGTCCTAATGTCTTAGCTTTGAATATGCCTGCGATCGAAGGACGTGGTTCTCCTTGTTTACGTGGCTAGCATTTTTTACCTAATTTGTTCCATGAAAAATAGCTTGGAACATCATATATATTATTACTATAAGGTATTTTTTTGTCACAAGCCTGTATCTTCCTTCATACTTAACCGAAATCAATGAATGAGGTGTCATTTTAAATCTTATGGTCTTCACTTTGGTCACATCATATTTTAAGAAATGAAGTTTTCGGAATTCGACCCTTAAAGGGCTAAAAGTCAATATTTCTAAAATGCTGTTTTCTGTGTTACGAGTCATTTATCTCCCTGGATACCTATCCGAAATCGTTTTATGAAATATCATTTTAAAGATTAAGATCTCCGCTTTAGTGACGTCATAAATTAAGACAGAAATTTTTCGGAATTCGACCCTTAAAGGGCAAAAGTATTAATATTTTTGCAATTCGTTTTTGTGTCACGACTGATTTATCTCCCTTAATATCTAACCGATATAGATAAATGAGGTATCAAATTAAAGACTAAGGTCTCCGCCGTGGTAACATTATATTTTAGTAAAGGAATTTTTCGTAATTCGACCCTTTAAGGGCAGAAATATCAATTTTTCTAAAATGCGTTTTTTGTATCTCGAGTCATTTATCTTCCTGGATATCAAACCAAAATCGATAAATGAAGTAGGATTATAAGGAGTAATTTCTCAGCTTTGTGACATCATATTTTAGGAAAGAATGTTTTTCGAAATCAACCCTTAAAGGGAAAAAGTATAAATTTTTCTATAACGCATTTTTGTGTCACGAGCGATTTATCTCCCTTAATATTTAACCGACATAGATAAATGAGGTATCATATTAAAGAATGATGTCTCCGCCGTGGTAACATTATATTTTGAGAAAGGAATTTTTTGTAATTCGACCATTAAAGGGCAAAAATGTCAATTTTCCTAAAATGCGTTTATTGTGGCTCGAGCCACATATCTCCCTGCATATCTATCAAAAATTGATAAATCAACTAAAATTATGAGGAATAATGTCTCAGCTTTGGTGAAATCATATTTTAAGAAAGAATTTTTTGCAATTCAACCCTTAAAGGGAAAAAGTATAAATGGTTCTATAACGCATTTTTGTGTCACGAGCTGTTTATCTCTCTTGGTATCTAACCGATATAGATAAATGAGATATCATATTAAAGACTAAGGTCTCCGTCGTGGTAACACTATATTTTAAGAAAGTCTTTTTTCGTTATTCGAACCTTAAAAGGCAAAAGTATCAGTTTTTTTGCAATGCGTTTTTGTGTCACGAGCGATTTATCTCCTTTAATATCTAACCGATATAGATAAATGAGGTATCATATTAAAGACTAAGTTCTCCGCCGTGGTATCAGTACATTTTAAGAAAGGAATCTTTTGTAATTCGATCCTTAAAGGGCAAAAATGTTAATTTTTCTAAAATTCGTTTTTTGTGTGTCGAACCATTTATCTTCCTGGATTTTTAACCAAAATCGATATATGAAGTAGGAGTATGAAGAATAATGACTCAGCTTTGGTTAGATCATATTCAACCTCACTATTCATCGCATGTTATTCGCGAAATTTTAGCACGGGTCGTCTAGTCGGTATATAATAATGTTTTTGAGAATTGGCGGAACACAGCAGATTTTTGACACAATGTGAAAAATTCAGTTTGTGGTTTGTCGTTTTTGGTGGCTCAAGTACTCTTTGGAAAATATTTTCTTCGGTGAAATATACACGTTGACCGTTTTCAAGATGTATTGCAAGATGCTGGATGGAAGGGCCTCTTTCATGGATGCGAAAACTAAAAATATGCCAGATAGCTTCGTTGCTGCTGATGTATCTACCTATTTGGTATCGTGTTATTTCGTCATTTTTATTCATATTTTGAACTTCAAATACGGCCAAATCACTGCCTTTATTAACATATTTGCAAACGTACTAAATGGATTTTACATAACTGCAAAACTCAACATTAATATGAGCCTTATACGTTTTTGAAAGCAATGGTGAGTATGGTAGCACCCACTGATTATCAATTTCAACTTGGTTTCTAGAATTTGACATTCGCATTGTAAATATTTGGCCACCATTCTCAGCGTTTCTGCGGCGATACAACGTATAACCGTCGATATCCGTAATAGTGTCATTCGTATATTCCTTTGGGAAACGCTTTTACATTTTCCACCTTCCATGCATGGCGATGTCATGTTAAAAGCACCGCACGGTCCGTGGATCAAGTGACTGGTAACAATATCTAACAATTCTTGATCAATTAATGGGTCCGGAATTTCGGCTGAAATTATTTGATCAATTTCTTTTGGACGGATTTTAACTTCAAGCCAAATCAAAATGTGAGAATGAGGCAAACCTCGCTTTTGCCACTCAATCAAATACAGATAGCAACGTGTGTTACCAAAAACCGAATGTTTTACCTCCATCAGATGTAAGTTCGCAAATTTTTGCTGCCTCAAAAGACGTCATCTGGAAGCAAGAATTGAATTTGCGCGTCTTGAGCAGAAACAATTTCGAATCGTTTGATTCCCCAGCAAGAAGGATTGTAAATGTTCTGGCGGATTGGGTAGTGGTAATAATACAACTTTTCCTGATGCACAACACGTGCCGGCTGCTTTATTGCGGAATTTCAACGCCTGATAATATTGGCATATTTTGTTCATTGCACGGATTGCAGTTTTAGAATGTGCAGAGTAATCAATGGCTGGTGCATATTGGAACAGAAGACGAACAAATGATACACGTGTTAAAGCACGGTTGATTTACTGTCTCTCTCGTTCTCTTTCTCTAAATGTAGCTATGTGCTGTTCTCGTGCCGTTCTTGTTCTCGATATATTCTGTCACAGACGTTCATCACGCTGTTCTTGAGATTCTTGCATACGACGCTCAGCTGTCCTGATTCTATGAACTTCCTTACTTGCCGCGATTTGTGTTGCTGATTCATGAGCTCGTCGTGCGTCTTGCCTCTCTGCTACACTCATTGTCGAGGTTAGATTCTTTGGCGACATTTCACTAAAATATTTGAATTACAACAAAAAGTGCCTTTCTGAAAGCCTTAATACAAGACACTATAATACAGTGGTGAAACCGGAATTTTTGGGTCCATTGAAAAATACAGAAAAATGGAAGTTAAGAACTAATGAGGAAATATATAATAACATTGAAAAAATAACAGAAAAAGAAAAATGATATTTTTTTCGATACATTTATAGCATGGATGACACTAAGCTTTCAAAGGTTAAGAAAGACATGAAACGAAATAATACCAGAGAACTGTATGGAAAGAAAATTTTTTCGATAGCAGACTTTGAATATGGCAGGATTCAAAGGTAGAGATGAGTGCAATAATGAAGGAGTACTGGGGAGGAAGAAAGAAAAACCAACAGTAGAGGAATTGAAATTGACACATGGTCTCTAGCTGACCATAACAAAAAGAAGAAGAAAAATGAGAAACTAGCGAGAAATGCTTACACGATTCCAATTTATCGTAATGTTTTCTTCAATGTTATATTCATGTGTGTAATTACTTTGTCGTTAGGTATAATGACACACAAACGATGAACAATAATACAGTATAATTATAACACAATACACATCACAATTAAAATTGAAGAAACTCACACATATGGCCGTGGAATAGACTGTAGCATAAATAAATCGAAAAACAACGCCATCTACTGGATGGTTCGATAAATTAACACACCGCCATCTGTTAGGAATAAACTGTAGCATAAATAAATTGAAACAGAACGTGATCTACTGGATGATTAACCAAGTGTTGTATCGATAAGTTAACACATCGCCATCTGTTAGAAACTTATGGAACTATAATCATAATTTCGTGTGGTCGTAATGACCTGGTGACATGGTTTCTACTGGTTGGGCATTCTGCCCCTGTCGTAGCCGCCTTTACCTAGCCCGCCAATCCTGCCTGGTACAGGGGACCTACATTTTAACGTCGAATCTGAACCAAAGTACCATCCTGGCGTATTTCACCTCACACAGCATGCTGTGCCGGGGGTTATTGCCAGGTTAAGAGTCTTTAAAAATCCTCGCCGAGACAGGGACTTGAACCGGGGACCTTCCCATCTCCAGTCAGACGCCCTAACCACTGAGCCAGCAGACCGCTTAGCCTTGGTGGCTTACAAATAATTATAAACCAGTGTCCTATGACAAACATTTAATGAACATTTATTTCACAAATAATAAATATTGAGGTCTATAATCAAGATAAAAACTATCCTATCTTTTAAAAGAAAGGGAAAAGACACCCAACACTCACCAAAGCTGAAGGGAGGAGGGCAGCAGCAACACAGCACAACACACAAACAAATAAAAAACAATATTTCGGGTGAAGAATCCCCTTTTTCAAGTTAACAGATAGGTGGCTGGTCTTGCGCAAGACTTGCGTAGGACACAGCCACTCATAGAACGCCTCTACTCATAGAACGCCACTCACAGAACGGTTCTATGAGTGGCTGCGTCCTACGCAAGTCTTGCGCAAGACCAGCCACCTATCTGTTAACTTGAAAAAGGGGATTCTTCACCCGAAATATTGTTTTTTATTTGTTTGTGTGTTGTGTTGCTGCTGCCCTCCTCCCTTCAGCTTTGGTGAGTGTTGGGTGTATTTTTCCTTTCTTTTCCATGTAAATATTGCCTCGCGGCATTTCTTTCCTTCCATTGTTACCTATATCCTATCTTTTAAGTTGGACTAAATTACACACAGTAAGCCAAATTTCATCTAAATCGGTTATGTAGTTTCGGAGTTCATCCCGGACAAACATCGTGACACGAGATTTTTATATATATAAAGATAAAGTAATAAGGTATGCAAATAATTTTCTGCGACACAGTTACTTTAATAAATTATTATTTAATTTATTTTATTGATATGCAGTTTCGAGAAATTATTCTCATTTTCGAACGCTATTTTATTTCATTTTTTGCATTTTTGGTGAGACGAGTGATCGTGTCATCTTCTGTTTGATGTTATCCGGTTTTACTTTGTATTTCCTGAAATTGATATTTTGGATTGTGTACTAAACAGTTTTTTTGCAATTAATAGGGAGTGGAATAATAAATTTTTAAAAAATAAAACTTACATTTTACGAAGGTTTCTCCAAGGTATGATTCACAGAATTTCTGTGAATCATACCTTGTAGAAACCTTCGTAAAATGTAAGTTTTATTTTAAAAAATTCACATAATTCCTGTGAATCATACCTTGGAGAAACCTTCATAAACTGTAAGTTTTATTTTAAAAAATGTATTATTCCACTCCCTATTAATTGCAAAAAAAACTGTTTAGTACACAATCCAAAATATCAATTTCAGGAAATACAAAGTAAAACCGGATAACATCAAACAGAAGATGACACAAGCACTCGTCACACCAAAAATACAAAAAAAGTAATAAAATAGAGTTAAAAAATGAGAATAATTTCTCAAAACGCGTCACGCATATCAATAAAATAAATTAAATAATAATTTATTAAAGTAGCTGTGTCGCAGAAAATTATTTGCATACCTTATTATATTAAAACAGTTAAAGACTTTCACAAAGTACTGGATAAAGTAAAAAAAAAAAAAAAAGAAAGGACATAAAGTACTTAAAATAATAAGGGCTACTTTATTTTTGAAGTTTCAGGAAGATTGGTAAATTTTTGGAAAAGCTTTAGAAACAAAGCCACTACTGACAGGTGGCAAGTGTCAAAATTCATTTGTTACTTTGTCTGTCCACTTAATTTTCTTCTGTAACACCACATTTCGAATGCTTCAATTTTTTCTTCTTTCTGGTATTCCTAAAGTTCATGTTTCGATACAATAAAGTACTATGCTCCACACATAGAGTTTTAAAAACTTTTTTCTAATTCCTAGATCAATATTTGAAACTAAAAGATTTCTCTTTTTCATGAAGGCTCTTTTTGCTAGTGCTATTCTGCTTTTAACATCATTCTTGCTTCGGCCATCGATTGTAATTTTGCTTCCTAAGTAACAGAATTCACGTACTTCTCCAATTGCATTCGATCCTATTTTTATATTTAATCTACTAGTATTGGCATCATTTCTGCTACATTTCATCACTTTAGTCTTGCTTTGATTCATATTCAGTCCAATATCTTTCTTCAGTATTTTGTTGATGCTATTCAGTAATTTCTCAATGTAGCATACTGATTTATTCTCCCTGAACACTTATGCCACATGGAAATTTTTCTTTTACTTTCTTTATTGCCTCCTCTATATACAAGTTGAATATTAATGGGGATAGACTACAACCTTGTCTCACACCATTTTTAACTAATGCTTATTTCTCATGATTCTCTACTTTTATTACAGCCACTTGATTCTTATATAGTTTATAAAGTATTCTTCTATCTCGATACTTTAGACCTGGCTTCTTTAAAATTTTGAACATCTTGTCCCACCTAACATTATCAAAAGCTTTTTCTAAATCAACAAATGCCATAAAAGTATCTTTGTTTTTCTTGATCGGCCCTTCAAGTATTAATCTTAAAGCCAGAATTGCTTCCCTTGACCTGTGATTTTTCCTAAACCCTAACTGATCTTCACCTACTATATCTTTTACTGTCCTTTCCATTCTTCTGTATATTATTCTGGTCAGTAATTTTGAAGCATGTGATGTTAGAATAATGGTACCAAAATTCTCACATTTGTCAGCTTGTGCTTTCTTGGGAAGTGTGAAGATGATATTTTTTATTAAAATCAGTCAGGAATTTCTCCTGTTTCATAAATTTTTGATATCAGCTTGAATAATCTTTCGGTTCCTTCTTCTCCTAGGGATTTAAGAAGTTCTGCAGGGATCTCATCAATTCCAACTGCCTTATTTGCTTTCAAGTCATTCAGAGCTTTATTAAATTCTGTCCTCAAAACAGGATCTCCAATGTTGACATCGCCTTCCTTTTCCATTACACTATTGTTCAAGTCATCCCCATCATACAGTTTCTCAATGTATTCCTTCCATCGTTTAGCTCTATCATCTGAGCTTAAAAGAGGTTTCCCAATGGCAGCTTTAATGTTCACACCTCTTTTCTTCATTTCTCCAAAAATCTGTTTGATCTTCCTATATGCAACATCTACTTTACCTACGACCATTTCATTTTCTACTTCTTAAAACTTTTCTTGTAGCCATTTTTCTGTTCCTTTTTTGCATTTCCAGTTTATTTGATTTCTAAATTGCCTGTATTGCTCTCTTCCTGCTTCATCCTGAGCATTTTTGTACCTTCTCCTCTGATCTATCAGTTCCAAAATTTCTTCTGTGATCCAAGTTTTTCGGGCAGCTTGTTCCCTAAAGCCTAATGTTTCTTTACCAGCTTTCATTATTTCGGTCTTTAATGCATTCCATTCGTCCTCGGTTGAGCTCCTTCCAGAGTTACTGCATAGATGTAAGTCTACCATTTCTGCAAATTTTTCTCTCGTACTAGATTGTTTCAGTTTATTCACTTCCAGTCGTTTCTGCTTCCGTATTCGCTTGAATTTCAGCCTGCACTTCATCACTACCACATTATGGTCAGAGTCTATGTTTGCTCCAGGGTACGACTTACAGTCTAGAACTTGATTCCTGAATCGCTATTTGACCATGATATTATCTAGCTGGTATATGCCTGTATCCCCAGGATGTTTCCAGGTGTATATCCTTCTTGCATGGTTCTTAAACAGTGTATTCGCCACTACTAGCTTATATCTTTCACAAAATTCTAACAACCGGCATCCTCACTCATTTCTTTCTCCTAGACCAAAACTTCCTACAGTATTCCCCTCTTTTCCTTCTCCCACTATCACATTCCAATCACCCATGATTATAAGATTTTCCTCCCCCTTCACATATTGGATTAATTCTTCAATTTCGGTGTACATTTTCTCTATTTCTTCGTTATCTTCCTGTGACGTTGGCATGTACACTTGTACTAACGTGGTTGGAACGGGTTTAGTTTCTAACCTCATCAAAATAATCCTGTCACTAAACTGTTCATAATAACTCACCCTTTACCCTACTCTCTTATTCATTACAAATCCTACAATAGTGACTCCATTGACAGCGTGTGTGCTAATTACACACACCTATTAACAATATCAATTATATTACCAACAACTCATTAGCAGTCAATTACTTAAAACCTGTTAGTATGATAATTTTTCACATCAATTTTTGAGTGCATGCTATTCCATGTATGAGTGAAATTTTGTAAACAGCGTAATTACTTAACTTGTCAAAAGTTTCAACAGAAAGAAAAACCATATATCATTTTAGTAATTGTGGACAACTTTGTCACCTTCCCCTTCCATACACCATATATACTATTTTATCAGTCATTCTTAGTTACCAAATTCCAAGAAGAAAATTCTTTCACAGAGTAAAATGGGTTCTGAAGCAGAAACGCTTTCATTTTGGACTTGTTGGGTTGTTTGGAGTTGTTGGGTTTTTGAAGATAGTACACTCCTGGAAATTGAAATAAGAACACCGTGAATTCATTGTCCCAGGAATGGGAAACTTTATATACACATTCCTGGGGTCAGATACAACACATGATCACACAGACAGAACCATAGGCACATAGACACAGGCAACAGAGCATGCACAATGTCGGCACTAGTACCGTGTATATCCTCCTTTCGCAGCGATGCAGGCTGCAATTCTCCCATGGAGACGATCTAGAGGTGCTGGATGTAGTCCTGTGGAACGGCATGCCAAGCCATTTCCACCTGGCGCCTCAGCTGGACCAGTGTTCGTGCTGGACGTGCAGACCGCGTGAGATGACGTTTCATCCAGTCCCAAACATGCTCATTGGGGGACAGATCCGGAGATCTCGCTGTCCAGGGTAGTTGACTTACACCTTCTAGAGCACGTTGGGTGGCACAGGATACATGTGGACGTGCATTGTCCTGTTGGAACAGCATGTTCCCTTGCCGGTCTAGGAATGGTAGAACGATGGGTTCGATGACGGTTTGAATGTACCGTGCACTGTTCTGTGTCCCCTCGACGATCACCAGAGGTGTACGGCCAGTGTAGGAGATCGCTCCACACACCATGATGCCGGGTGTTGGCCCTGTGTGCCTCGGTCCTATGCAGTCCTGATTGTGGCGCTCACCTGCACGGCGCCAAACACGCATACGACCATCATTGGCACCAAGGCAGAAGCGACTCTCATCACTGAAGACGACACGTCTCCATTCGTCCCTCCATACACGCCTGTCGCGACACCACTGGAGGCGGGCTGCACGATGTTGGGGCGTGAGCGGAAGACAACCTAACGGTGCGCGGGACTGTAGCCCAGCTTCATGGAGATGGTTGCGAATGGTCCTCTCTGATACCCCAGGAGCAAAAGTGTCCCTAATTTGCCGAGAAGTGGCGGTGCGGTCCCCTATGGCACTGCGTAGGATGCGACGGTCTTGGCGTGCGTCCGTGCGTCGCTGCTGTCCGGACCCAGGTCGACGGGCACGTGCACCTTCCGCTGACCACTGGCGACAACATTGATGTACTGTGGAGACCTCGCGCGCCCCACATGTTGAGTAATTCGGCGGTACGTCCACCCGGCCTCCCGCATGCCCACTATATGCCCTCGCTCAAAGTCCGTCAACTACACATACGGTTCACGTACACGCTGTCGCGGCATGCTACCAGTGTTAAAGACTGAGATGGAGCTCCATATGCCATGGCAAACTGGCTGACACTGACTGCGGCGGTGCCCAACCGCTGCGCAGCTAGCGCCCTTCGACGGCCAACACTGCTGTTCCTGGTGTGTCCGCTGTGCCGTGCGTTTGATCATTGCTTGTACAGCCCTCTCGTAGTGTCCGGAGCAAGTATGGTGGGTCTTACACACCGGCGTCAATGTGTTCTTATTTCAATTTCCAGGAGTGTATTTAATTTCTGTTGGTAAGGCATTGAATAAGGAAGCTCCAGAAAATGTTACCCCTTTCTGTACAATTGACAGTGATTTGTAATCCTTGTGAATATTATATTTATTCCTAGTATTATGGCTATGTATGTCAGCATTAAGATTGAAGTGTTCAGGATTTTCCACTACAAATGATAGTACAGAGTAAACATACTGTGTTGACATTGTTAGTACACCCAGGTTTTTAAATAGATTTCTGCACGATGTCTGTGGGCTTGCTCCACAATTATCCTCGTTAATAATTATACTGTAATACTTGGTACTTTTATTAAAATCAGTTGGAAAGCCAGGGACTGGAATAAGATATCCAGAGATCTGCTCCACAATATATGTCAAATAGTAAAAGAATTTAAAGTAAAAGACAAATGAACATATGCTTAGGGATTGTGCACAAACTACGTGGCTTGGTCCAGGGGGGGGGAGGGGTTGTCTGGAAGGCTACGCTGGGCTACGTGGGGGGAGGGGGGTTCCGAGCCAGGCCACGCAGCTTTCCTTTCATAACATTTTTCACAGTTAAAATGAGGAACAGAACTCACAACAGCATGTGAATATTTATTTCCGTCATTTAATTATCTCCGTATGTAATTTACAATAGTCTGACAAGAGAAAACAGTACAAAATGTCTTCTGGAATCAAAAGGGGAAAAAGCTACGTGCTACGTGGTGGGGAGGGGGGGTAGAGGCAAATGCCACGTAGGGCTACGTGGGGGGGAGGGGGGGTTCACAGGAGGCCAAAATGGAGCTACGTGGTTTGTGCACGCTCCCTTAGTAGCAGGAGGTACCGTTGAAGAGAGGTGGCTTCGATTCTTACGTATAGTCGGGGCAGGTATGAACTTGCATATACCGAAACGGACAATCAGGGAAAGGAACGATCCCCCATAGTACACACGGGAGGTTAAAAGGTTACTCAAAAAGCAAAGGAAGATACATGCACGATCAAAAAGGACGAATCTTCAGACTGATTTAGATAAGTTAGAGGAGATAAGGGGACATGTTTAGAATGCGATGCATGAAGCGTTTAAATGACTTTCGTGCCAATTCTCTCTCTAAGAGCCTCACTGAAAATCCTAAGAAATTTTGGTCGTATGTAAAAAAAGTTAGTTGTAATGGGAACAATAAGTCAGTTCTAATAAAAGATGGACAGGAAGTTGAAGACAGCTGTGACAAGGCTACCGTATTTAACACCGAATTCAAAAATTCTTTCACACACGAAAACATGGAAAACATCCCCACTTTACCACATCGTGTGGAATTAGAGATGGATCCGATAGAAATTGATAGCATAGGTATTGTAAAGCAATTAAAACTCCTGAAGTGGGGTAAAGCGCCGGGTCCCGATGGTATACCGGTAAGAGTATTTCCTGAATACGCGGAGGAAATTGAACCATTTCTGTCAGATATATTCCGTAAATCTTTAGAAGAGAAAAAAGTACCTTCTAGCTGGAAAATAGCCCAGGTTATTCCCACATTCAAGAAAGGTGATCGGAGTGATATTAGGAATTATTGACCTATATCTCTAACATCTGTCTGCAGCAGAATTCTGGAACATTATGAAGTTTCTAGATGAGAACGAGTTACTTACACCGTGTCAACACGGATTTTAGAAGAAGAGATCGTCTGAAACACAATTGGCCCTATTTTACAATGGCATAATGAAAGTTATCGATGCAGGTTCGCAAGTTGATGCAGTTTTCTTGGAATTTCAGAAAGCTTTTGATTCTGTGCCACACAACCGACTTTTAGTTAAGATTCGAGCTTACGGTATTTCGGCTCAGATTTGCGAGTGGATACGTGATTTTCCCACTGGTCGATCACAGTATGTCGTTGTTGACGGGGAAACCTCTTCTAAGATAAATGTTACTTCGGGCGTTCCTCAAGGAAGTGTAATAGGACCACTTCTTTTCTTAATATTTATAAACAATCTAGGTGACAAAGACAAATGCTGGTTGTGATTGTTTGCCGACGATGCAGTTATCTATAAGGAAATAAGGTGCTCTGACGATTGCTTAGAAATTCAGCGCGATTTGGATGCTATTTTCAATTGGTGCCGTAAATGGTAGCTTACACTTAATTGCAAAAAGTGCAAGGCAATGCGGATAAGTAACAAAAAGAATCAGTTTGTTCAAAATAAATAAGTACAAAATAAACTATTCAGCTGTTGACACGGTTGATTCCGTGAAGTATCTGGGGGTGATAGTACAAAGCAACATGAAATGGGACATGCACATAACTTCCGTCGTAGGCAAGGCAAATTCTAAATTGCGATTCATAGGTCATATTTTGAGGAATTGTAATGCTCATACAAAGGAGATAGCTTATAGAACACTAGTGTGTCTGTATCTGGATTACTATTGTGTAGTTTGGGATCCGTATCGCAAGGTTCTGATTGACTCAGTGGAGAGGGTGCAGAGGAGAGCCGCTCGATTCGTGACTGGTTGCTACGGCCCTTATGATAGCGTCACAGAATTTATACATAGATTGTGCTGGGATAGTTTGGAAGACAGACGACGTAGCTTGCCTTCAAATTTATTGGAGAATATGCGAAAAAATTTAAATTTCGAGTGCAATGAAATACTTCTTCCGCCAACATATTTAGGTCGTATTGACCGGAGGGATAAGATTACAGAAATAAGATGCTGCACGGATGCTTTTATGTATTCCTTCTTTCCTCGCGCTATTCGGGATTGGAATGCATGGGTTTAGGATTGGTGCTTAGCGCCCTCTGCCACCAACAATGTTTGTGACTTGCAGAGTATGGATGTAGATGTAGATGTAGAAGTAAGAACGAAGACTTTCCCGGTGTATGACTGCAATGTAGTCTTCACGGGTGTACTGCCGGTTAGTGTTGTGGAAACATAATATTTCGACGGCTAGCTCCGCCATCTTCTTCAGGTGTAGAGACATCTGCACTGGTCGGCTGACCCTGAACTACATTGCATATGCTGGGAAGTTTAACATCACTAAAATTGATAGTAACATGTAATAACTATATTAATTTCTCATGTAACATAATGAAATACCAAATTACAAGATTATGTTTTATAATAGTGGCCTCAAAAATAATTTGCCAAATTTTAAGCACTTAGGAAATATGAGTAATATACAATGATGCTAATAAACATGGTTAATATGTGTCACAACAAAGAAAAACTAACTGTTGAATAAGGTTGTAAATTATTAGATATTGCATCTGTAAGGTACCTATTAGCTCACCAAAATCATTTCCACTGGCTATCCCCCATAGTGATATACTCGGCAGTTTGATTTAGAAGTTGCTTATGTAGGTGATAGAAATTTCATGTATAGTAGTTTTCAACTTGAACAGATTTTGTTACATTCATTTCAAAGACTAAAGCTCACAATAAGAATTGTTTTTAAGTGTATTAATTATGTCCGGAAAAATTTAATTTAAGAGATAATTTGGTCTGTTTACATTCTAACCCATGCTAGAATTTAAGATTTGAAGTAACTCTGAATTGAGTAAAGTTACAGCTGTTCTCTTACCACCAGTTATAGTCAGTACTGTCTAGCATATTTTGAAAATAAAATTAACTAATTAGGCCAAATTTAATTACCACTTTTAATTAAGAGAAAAAATTAAAGATTTTTAACTAAAAAAGAGATAAAATTTAAAAATTTATATCAGAAGATAGAGGATTAAAAATATACCTTGGTTTCTGTAAAAAGTTTAAGCATTAGTAAGATAATTAAGATTTCGGAAAGTGATTGTCGTGAATTGTTGAGAAAGTGCACCTTGTCATGCACTTTCTGATGACATAAGAGACTTATAGAAATCTTTTCAAAGGCTAAACTAAATTGAGATAGACAGAATACGATAGGAAGTCCATGTATTAATTGCAAGTTAAACCATCAAGTATATTGGGAGATATTAATTTTCCAAAGATTTTGCTGATGTCATAGAAATTGGAAAGTTAATAAAAGTGCAACTTAAATAACATTTCAATAATTCTACAATGGTGTATCTCTCAGCCTATCATTTTACACATTTTTAACATTCTCAGGACTTATTTCAAATGTTCTAGCCTTCATTTCTATGTATGTTCAGAAGCTCTTTCTCTAATTTTTCCTCTACCATCTTCATAGGTACTTTGCAATTCACAAAATTGAGGGTGGAATATGCATGATAATCTCTTAAAATCCTTGGCTGCTTCTTTTTAATCATTATCCAAAATTATCAGAATACGTGCTTCTGTACTCACATGCCTCTTAACTGAAGGCCTACTGCACCCTATTTACTCCTACTATAAAGGCTTCTGTGCTCTGGTAACTGGCTGAACCTATTTCTTCCAACAACTGCTGACATGACTCACATTATCATGTTTATCTTACAGGTACTAAATGTCACTGTTTCAACTCCCCAACCATACATTTCTGCCACCATACTTACCACACCATCTTTTCTTTCTTCCTTTAATTATTTATTTTAATTTTTTAAAAATTTCAATTGAGCGCACACTCCGGTGGCATTTTTGCTACACTCCCATCTTCCCCCTTTCCTGCACACACCTACATTTGCTCTCTACAAATTTCAACCTTAAATTCTTTCAACAGTTTTGGTAAATTATTCATTTTTCTCAGTAACTTATTCCAACCCCTGACACTGTTACCTAAAAAAGAGAATCTTCCTACAACCTTGTGCCTGCGTGTTGTCATGGCCATATGACAGCCATATGACATGCTAAACTTACCACTAATTTGTTTTCTTCAACCAATACAAATGATAGCTAAACATTAATTAAATGATACTTTTGATTATATTTCATAAATTTAATTTAACTTCTAATAGCTCCTAAAATTCTATAGCTTTTATAAATAATTTAACTTCTAATAGCTCCTTAAGAAAAAAACAATTTGTGTGTCATAAATTTAATCCCTAAATCCAAAATGTGAACACAAGAAAATGTTAGTGCTCCATTTTTATTTTGTATGTATTTTTATATATACATACCATACTTCTGTTTTCTATAGTTATCAATTATTCTGTCATTATTCTAAGTATATTTGTTAGGTTTTATTGTTAAGACTTCATCATTTTCTTACATTGTTATTTGTTCAAAACAGGACACACTGGTTGCCTTGGATAGGTTATACAGTGGTTGGAGTATTCCTTCTGGCTCTTCAACCTATAGTTTGGACCCATGACTTATGGAACAAATACTGGGATCCTCATGGTGATGAAGGACCTGTCCCACCACCTCAAAACTGTTTTCTGAAATTTCTGCATGACACATCTAAAAACCTAGTGAAGAATACATGTGCTAGAACTTGTCTCTACATTGTAGTGTGCATAGCCTTAACAGCTTGTTCCACTCTGGAGTTGGTAAGAATAATTCAGTAATTAATAAAATGTAAGCAGTACAGGAATTTGTAACTTTTTTTATTTCATTTTTTCTTCTTCTAAAAAGCAGAATATTCTTAGTGATTAATGTATCGTATTAATATGTATCAACATATAGCTAATCTTAGAATTATGCTTGAAATAAACAGCAGGTGATGGTTTGCATTTAAAATACAGAGTTGAAAACAAGTAACTGCGAATTTTAGAGTTGAAAATTTATCAATTTTCACAGTGAACAATATTAAGTCTGAAGTTGTCCATCTTAAAAAACTGAACCACTCCTGGAATTCTAAATTTATCTCTAAATATTTAATATCATTCTTGAACTTGGTAGCCAGTCTGTTCACTCAGGACGATTTATGGATACATTTCTGTTGGTTAAATGGGCTGATATTTGCATGAAACACATGGACATTCAAACTGCACCAAATTGATGATGATAAATGGGGTTGAGAATGTCAAAACTTCTGAGATAGATGTTTGACCTCTTCATCGCAATTGGGAAAAGTTCCACTGGTGTTGGTTTGTTTAAGGTGTATCCCGGTTTGCCCACACACATTATCTCTGGGCTGTATCCTGTGGCACATGTGGAATGAGACATTGCAAAACAGGAGACAGGGAATGCAACAGACTGCCTCAAACTTAAAATATTACTGAGTGGCACATTCGCAGCTAGTTCATCTGACATGGCCTTTCTGCCTCCACAACTGTTGAGAACCAAACATTAAAAGGCCCATTCTACATCTGTTTTGCCACTGGAACTTTCACAATCTAATATATATATATATATACAGGCCCGCCGTAAGCGGGCGTGCAAGGCGTGCACTGCACGCGGGCGGCACATCGAGGAGGGCGGCAAAACGAGTGATCGACAGTCACCGCCCCGCGATAGTTGCCACTCCATTGTCGCTGCGACAAAATTTGCAGCGTATCAGCGTATTATTTAGCGGGCGACCTTTTTACTTTACTTTTTTTTTTTTTTTAAGCCCAACAGCTGCTCCGGGCGGTTGCCGACACTCGAGATGGCAACAATGGGGGTGGCAAATAAAGTTCGAAGGGGCGGCAATCTCACAGTTTTTTGACCCGGTTAGGAAATTTCCTAGATCCACCACTGCCTATAGTTAGATAGGGGGCGGCATAATCGGTTTTGCACGCGGGCGCTCAAACAGCTAGCGGCGGGTCTGTATATATATATATATATATATATATATACAGATGTTGCTGTTTACCACTTCTCAATTTCCATAGCACTTGATCCCACCAGTCATATTCCTGAAGTCCTCTGTTTAACATGGCTTCATCTATGTCCATCGCCCAGCTTCTTGGTGATCTTGTGTGTTTCGTAAAAAAAAAAAAAAATTCTTTACTTCAATTGAGAATAAGCAGGTATTTGTTGTGAAGTCACTGATAGTACTCTATTAATCCTAATTGTAGAAATAGAAACTGAGAAGAAATACTGTATACAGCAGTGGTGTAGCAATAGGATGGCAGGATTGTCAAAATGCCACAGGCCCCCTGGCCCTCACTGGGAGGAATCCCGGGAGGTCCTGCTGGCCCTTCAACAAACATTGCCACCTGGGTCAATAGTGGAACTAAAAAAAAAGTTCACCCATAAATTGAGTGTACCAGTTTTGCTCCCTCCTTCCTCCCTTTCATTAGTTGCATTGGTACTGAGGAGAATTTGCCAGTATAATTACGCCACTGGCTGACAGGAATTTTTTAATTTGGATTTCATTCCAATTTCTAAAATTCTTTCAGTGACACTGTTTTCATACTCATAAATTTTGATTGGCTATAATATTATACACATTTTATAAATTGTTTGTGAATACATTTAACAAATTTTGATCTGTTGATTTAAAATTTCAGGTGGAATGCCATTTAGAATCACTGTCTAGTGGAAATGAAACAGTGGCGTCATTGCCGTGGGAGACAGGATGTGTGTCTCCATGGGTTAGTAGTTTTCTATGTCTGACACCTATGTTGACAGTAATACCACAGAAAATAATAGGACAGACTGAAACTAGGCAGTTTACTCCATAATAGCATATTAATCACAAAATCATTTTGGGGAGTAGAGTGAGGCTGTAAATTACATCAATGGATGTATTTCTTTACTTAAATTGGATCCTCTGCAATAGGGGCAGTGACTACTAATGAGACCAGTATTCTCATTTTACTTGATGCCTCTTCTGTCTTACCTTATTTTCAAGGTCACCTACACTTCTATGGTAAGAAATTACAAGGAGAAAATTTTGTTTAAAACCTTTCTTCTTAAATCTTTTCCAAAATTTTTTAACCCTTGCCCTCATTTACCATAGTGGTCCTAAGCATAACAACTGCCTGTCATTGTCTCATTATATTCTTCTGTAAAACCCCAATACCTTCCTTTTCTAATTTCAAACCTGTTCTGGTATCATAATGGAATCATATCAACAGATCTTTTTCCTTTAACAGAGCTTACATTAGAAAATATTGAGGGGCTTCCTCTGGGGAAGAGATTTTAATATGGTACCACATTAGTTATACAATTGTCTGTATCATTTGCTCCATTTCCTTGAAGGGTTTTCCTCAACGTCTCTTAGTTATTATGTCTGAATCTTCTAATTTGAGTAGGCACAAGTTTGTGTAATTACTTTGTTACAGGCTTTTATAAAGTTCAGTGCTGTTGTGCCTATCTGATACTTAATACAGACCAATTCAACTATACAGTTCATGAAATGTACTAACTGATATTCATCCCATTTGTATCCCACATGCTTCTTGCTTACAATATGCCTAGTCTCTCCCTTTAAAAATTCTGGTATATATGTTTACAAAATATCTAAACACTTTATGCTATCATTAGCAACAATGGAGTAGAAAGAAATTATGTGAAGTGATAGTTATGCGGAAAGGAAACCATCTCCTTTTTTCTGTTATATCGATTAATGTCTTTCCCACATTTAACATTTTCACTGCTGCTATTGTTGTTGCTCCCAGCAATTCCTACAGCAGTCCAAACCATAATTCATGTGGCTTTGATGTCTGTGGGCATTTGCAAAAGTGCTGTCTCAGATTGTATTTCCTTGAAAAAGGGCATATCCCAAAATATTTGTCTTTTTTTATTGCTGCTGCTTTCCTTCCTTCAAATTTTTTAGTTTATCTTTCCTTATTATTATTATTATTAATTGTAATGGAGCTCATACCACAGTGACAAATTCCCTAAACTCCTACTTAAAATTCATACATATTTCTATCTTAATATCCATTCTCAGTCTGAGGTATGTTGTTCATTTCATACTCAGGTAATTTGTTCTAGTATCTGACTCTCATACATACAAATGAAAACATTTCAAAGTTCTTCTTTACAAAAATATTTCTATCTCAAAACTTGTTCTAAGCTGAAAATAAGTTCCAAAAGTTACATTATGAAAATTTTGTATCAGTTCATGCTACTTCCCAGTCAGAAACAAAGTTTTGCGTAAGTCCCTTGTTGATGACTATCCCCAGAGGAACAAAATGATGGGTTTATATACATTTAATTGTGGAAATACAAAATTCTCAGAATCCCCGATCATTATTTTCATTCCATTTCCATAAAAGTTTATTATAGAACTGATTATTCTGAACACTATAGTCTATGGCAACTTTATTCCTAAACCTCTCTGTTTAGCAGTTATTAATTTCTAAAATGTGAGGGAGGATTATTTTGGTTATTTATCTGTAACTTTAAAGATTTTTAATTTTTTCTATTTAATTTAGTATAATAATTAGTTCTAAGGCTAATTTTATTTAGCTGTTATAATAAATTATTCTTATAGCATCTCACACCAGTTTTATCATCAAGGAAATAAATTGTTTCTATTAGTTTGAACTCCCTTATTTAACTAGAGTTCTAAATGAAATTTGTCTTATTCTTCTTATAATTCAATGCTCTGTTTAATTATCCATGTCACACTTTTAACAAATTCATATTTCTTAATTCTGATCAATGACTTAGACTTCAAAGTTAAACCTTAAAATTCCAGTTTTCACCCTTTAAGCTTACATTTAATTCCAAACTGTTACTGTATTATTACTCTGTTTAATATCAGAAATATTTTTAATACTTTTATTTTAAAAATCATATTTATTTATTCTTCTAAAAAGTTATTTAGGATTTATTTATGAGTTATAATTTTGGCCAGGAAGTATTTCTAGGTGCTGACAATACATTGCCATAGTTAAAGTTAATTTATCTATTTAAACAAATGTTATTTCTTTCATTCTTCCCAAAACTTGCTTCTTTCACTCGCTTTGACTTTGCTGCTGATTATGTCACAAGCACACAATGAATAAACTTTCAAACTCATTTATCTTCTTAAGCAAAATTTTCGGACCATATAAATACTATTTTAAAATGCTTATTTTTAATCATACTATCAGTGAGAGTGTTTGTGATGTTTTTCATATGAATTAGTTTTATGAATTCAGTTTTTACATACTCACAAGATACCGGTTTGATTTTGATTTGAAGCATCCTTTAATACTAAGTTTATGTTTAGGGACCGGCAGGGAGGTGTTACGTTTTCAAAACATTGTTACGCAGATGTTTTTGAACAAATTTCAATTTTTATTGTCTCCGCAGTTTACATATATGATGCCATTTAAGACATAATTGCACAACAATAACAGATTGCAATTCATGTATGAAAAAATGACGACGTCATCCAAGTGGCGACCGGTATTGTCCAGACATTGTTGGAGGTGTGTGAAAAAATTGTCCATACACCTTTCAAGCATACAGTGTGGAATTCCTCTAATTTCTCGAGTTATGACATCCGAGAGATCTTCTAGAGTCCCTGGTTTTTCAATGTAAACCAGAGCTTTCAGGTAGCACCATAATAAATAATCACATGGTGAAAGATCTCATGATCAACGAGGCCGCTCCACATTCCTGCACAATGAAATGAGGCGCCCTGGAAAATTGTCCCTCAAAAATGCCATGGATTGTCTTGAGTTGTGACAAGTTGCCCCATCTTGTTGAAACCAAACCCTATCTAGGGCAATTAGATGTCTTCTTAATTTGGGTATCAAAAATTCTCTCAACATCGTAAGGTAAAGCTGTGAGTTGACCGTTACATACCTTCTGTTTTCTTGAAAAAAGTAGGGGCCTATTATGCCAAATCAAGCCATTCCGCGCCACACAGTTAGCCTCTCAGTATGTAGGGGTCTTTGATGGACTTCCCGTGGATTTTTGTCCGACCAGTACCAATGATTCTGTTTGTTTACAGCACCAGTCAAATGAAAATGAGCCTCATCACTGAATATCAGAATACTGTCATTTTCCAAGGTTTCAAGCATCATTTCTGCAAACCTAAACCATCGATATAGTCATTGCTCTTCAGTTCTTGAACCAACATGATTTTGAAAGGGTGAAAGTGGAGGTCCAAGTGCAAATCTCGGCGAACTGACCTGTCTGACATGTGCAATGTGCGAGCATGTCGTACTGCTGAATGCCGAGGGCTGGCCTCCACTGCCTGTCATACTATTTCTATGTTTTCTGGTGTTCTAACAATCCGATCACCTCCATGAGCTGTTCCAGGCCTCACAGTTCTTCTTGTTCTGAAGTTGTTGAATAATTTCAGTATTATTTGGTGAGATGGAATGGCACCATGTCGACCAACTTTGAAATGAGTTCGAAATCTTTGCTGTGTCTGCACTACAGAATGACTGGATGCAACAAAGGTGTCGTAAACAAAGACGCGTTGTTCAATCATCCATGGCTTCATGGCTACTGAAATGGCAAACAATAAGTAATATATATCAACTAACGCGCAACAATCAGTCCCTCTACCACGTGTAGTATACCCATCTCAAAAACATAACACTTCGCTGCCGGACCCTGTATAATTTATTTACAATGCTAAAAGCTTTAAGTTCTCTCTTCCTATGGGTTATATGAAGTTTATTCCTATGTTACAAAAGGGAGCAAGCAAGAAAAAACACTATACAGACACAAAAACACAATATTCTGGTCTATGCCCTTACTCATTAAAATATAAATATGAGACTATGCTCACATGAGCACCCAGGGTTAACACAGCCACATGACATTAAGAACATATTTCACCATTTTCATTATTCCACCACCTTTCCTTCAAATTAATGTATCCTTGTTGATCATGAAACATCTTTGTTAATATTGGTAAATAGATTCAACACACTATTCACTTTACTGATTATATACACTTAATACCATTACCAATGGTTTAAATCATATATGGGCAACCCCCGGCGCCCGGGCCAGATCCGGCCCTCCACCAGCTTCAATCCGGCCCGCAAGAGATTCAGAAATTTCAAATGAGCTTCAAACTCAAGTCTCTCATCAATTTTCATTTGATTTTTCTATCTGTTTTTGTTAATTTGCTTTTTGTATGTTTGATTATGCTATTGTAATTCTAATAAATAAATAAAAATTTGTGAATTTTTATCGCCCTTTTATTCACTACTACCTACTTATTTCTTATCTACGGCCCGTGACCTGATTAAGTCCCGAAATTACGTCCTCAGCTAAGCAAAGGGTGCCCATACCTGGTTCAAATAACAATACATTCTTTTGGAAGGATATATTAAAACAATTGAAGAAAATAATATTTTGAGAGTCCACTTTAAGCCATTAGATTAAATGGTTCCACACAGTTACTATCATCACCATCACTTACAGTTGTCGAGTTGGCATTTTAAGTACTCCTAGAATTCTAAACAGATTTCTGCACAATATCCGTGTTCTTGCTGCACACAAAGAGTGTTAGGTGAACAGTTAACATTCTGGCCTCACATTCGGGAGGACGCGGGTTCGAATCCCTGTCGGACCATCCAGATTTGGGTTATCCATGGTTTCCCCAAATCACTCCAGGCGAATGCCAGGATGCTTCCTTCAGAAAGGCCACAGCCAAATTCCTTCCCATTCCTTGTCCTCAGTCCAATCGGACCTCTAATGACCTTAGCCGTCGACAAGGTGTAAAACAATAAGTAAAAAAAGCTTGCTCCACAAATAATGCTTACAGTACATTTTTATGATTTTAATACCCTCTAGTGCTTGTGAAGAGTTTCCCCAGAATGAGATGCCATAAGTGAGCATGGATTGAAAATATACCAACTTCCTCAATTTCTATATCAGCTATTGTAGCTATTCTTAAAATACCAGACTACCTCATTAGCAAGATCCAGGTATTCTAACTGTAAGACTTGTATCAACATTGGGGATGGTCATTCTGAATGGTTTAGTAACAACCAAAGGAGTACAACAAGGAAGTGCCCTACCATGTCTTCTATTCAGAACTAAAGAGAGCAAGCAATGGAGATTTACAGGTGTTGGTGTTTGCGGATGAATGTGACAATATGGGACGAAACAGAAGAAGGAATACAAAACAAACTGAGTATGTGGAATAACAAGTTTGAATAAAACGGAATGAAAGTGGACCCTAAAAAAGCTGTAGCATTGAAAATTAGCCAACAGAATCCAGACTGTCACCCAAAATTACAAGACCATCAGGGTGAAGTTGTTGACCAATTCAGATACCTGGGAAGCATAATGGCTTGTGATGGTAGATGTGAGTTAGAAATAATGATTAGAATAACCAAAGGGGCCCACCTTTCAAAGAATCATATGGGGCTTACTATGAGATATGAAGGTTCCAGGAAGAACAAAGATCACCTTGTGTAAATCATATCTCATACTATTCTCACATATGTTCTGCAAAGATGCACTAGCAACATCAATGAACCTTAGCAAGATTCAAGCCTGCGAAATGAAGTTTCTTAGAACTGCCCTACAGGAAATGAGACTTGATCACATAAAGAATGAAGAGATTAGATCAAGCTGAGAGTTAAAGGAATCCTTGAAAGAGAGACTTAGTTCATCTAGACGTAAGTGCTTTGGGGATGGTAAAAGAATGTAGATAGAGTATGAGACTAGCAAAAGCATTTTTGAAAAAAAAGTATAGTCGGCAAAAGACCAGTTGGAAGACCAAGAAGAAGATGGATAGACCAACTAAAGGTGGACAGAGAGAGAAGAGGCTGGAACTGGGAATCTATTATGGACAAGGAAACTTTTCTAGACAGGGAACAGTTGAAGAAGATTGTCTATAACTATCAAGACAGAAACACAGGAAGGTTCGTTTACCTCACCCAGGAAACTGGAGATGGTTCCAAACTATAATAAAAAAATCCTAAGTGAAAATGTTGCAGAATTAAATTTGTCATCATAACTCAAACAGATTATTGTGATGAATTATTCATGAGTTCTGCTGAATATGCGTGAATCTTGACGTTTCTTGGAACACAGACTGAAGCAAACAAGTGGATGAGAAATAAAGACTCGAGTTAAAAGCATAAATGTATATCATGGCAAGGTTGGTACCTAAGATTGTTCCTCAGTATTTAAGGAGATGACAATCCTCAAAATTCTTGATGCGTTGGACTAGGGAATTGTATATTATAAAATGAATAGGTAAGAGCTATTTGAAAAGTTAATATGAAATTAGAGTAAATTTCTTTGTAACAATATGAAATTACTAAATTATTCCACAGTATTTTTAACTTGAAAGTGAAGTCGTTTATGAGATTATGCATTTAGCAAGCTTGAAATGATTCCTATGGAAGGATTCTGAATATTGAAAATGATGATCATCTTGCTCTTTATTTGTGAATAAGATGCCCTGTAACACTTCATCATGATACACCTAATGCCTGTTAACCTCTGTAATGAATACAGCTCAAATATAAAATTTGGTTAAAGCATATTTTCATCATCATTGATGCTCTTGGCAGATTAGCATTACACCCTACGGTTACCATCAATTAAATTACAATGCCCTTAAATGAACTGCATTAAAGATGACACAAATGTTAATTAGTTTGAAAGTAGAATTTTGGAAGATTTTATTTCTTCAATAATATAAACTGAAAGATATTCTACTGCAATATTATGTACATTTATTTTCATCCCTCCCTCTTCTAAAACATGTTTGATAATTTATTTCAGCTAATCACAGAAACATTTGGGCTTGTATTGTTGATGAGTTTTCTCTTTCTGCGGATTCACTTCCAGCTGAAATTGTTATTTGCGTGCCTGCTTACAGCTGGATATAGTTATGCAGTATGGGCATTCCAACCAAGATTATTCAGTGTAAGTTTTAATTTGTTAAGGGAGGGGAATAAAAGCTGTAACATATTTTCACATTTATACCTTCACCTTTGTTTTAAACATTTTCATTAGTACTGTTAATTTTTTAAACAATTATAATCTTTACAGAAAAATTGTAATGATCTTATGTGTTGTAATATAACCTAAATTTTGCCATTGCATCAACAAAATTTGTTTAGAGAGTATCGAGCTAACTTCAATTCTTTTGCAAAACATGTTTAAAGACATTTTCTTACAGTTTGCAAGCGTTAAATTAAAAGTATACAGTTTAATCCGATAATAATGGTTTATAAACATTGCTGAAATAATTGATTTTGTCTTATTTTTGAATAGAATACACTACATTCATTTTCAGAGGTACAGTAGCTCACAATAAGCAAAACAAGATGTCACTTGACAGGTATAAAATTGAACTAAAGAAATATTTGCATTTTAAATTCAAACTTTCCATGCTTTCAGAAATCGTAATACACAGTGAAATAATTCCTGAAGTCACAGTTTTAAAGATAAGAAAATGGTCTATAGCTCAGAAGATGTGTTAAATTTTGTAGTACATTCTGTGAAAATTTGAGATTGATAGGTAAAAGTTAAGGTGTGTTTTTTTTTTTTTTTTTTTTTTTTTTTTTTTAATTTTTTTTTTTTTAAAGATTTTATAAAAAGTTATTAGACATGTGCTAAAAGCTTAGATTTTAGGTAATACATTTCGATTGAATTCAGGAGGAGGGGGGGGACTGTAATTAAAAGAAAGCAGAATTTTTCAAATTACAAAAGACAGGATCAGAAGGAATTTTGAAACTAAATGAAAGAAATTAGTTAGCGATCATACAACTTTATATTATATAGAAATGGATGTAGAAACGTTTAAAACGTGTTTCAGCTTTGTAGCTTTAATACCTTTGGTGATATGTATTTTTTAATGTTTGCATTAAGAATTGCGCCAAGTTAAATAATTGTAAATAAGCCTGTTTATACATCAAAAGATAGGGAAGAATTACAGAAACATCTTAAATCTAGTTTCAGCTAAGTAGCTTAAATACTTTGGAAATGAGAGTAATGTTAAGATTTGCCACTTAAATAATCTTTTCAGATGATCCATGAGAGATAGGAAATTTTTACTAGGATTGATTTTGACATTTACATAGTAAACTACCTCCCACCAGAAATTTTGAGTCAACTGAAGCAAAATTAATTTGTAAAGTTTCGGATATTTCTAAGATCTGGTAAACTTGCGCAACCCTTGGCGGTCTCTATATAAGGCACTCCAGAAGCCTGGGTGGGAGACAGTTGTTGGCAAGCACTTGTAGGAGAAGCTACGCAGCAGGGCTTATCGCCGTTTTGGCGCGGGTAGTGGACACGAACAGGAGGTCTGATGTAGGTGAACGTCCAGTAGGTCGGCAATCTTTGGTCCAAGTATCATATACAGTGCCTGAGTAGATTCACTCTCTATATACATGAACATTAATCAATTAGGGGTTTTAGGGAATTGACTTATATTATGGTTTAAAACTGCAATCATTTTTAATTTGGATAAGAAGAACCGATTGCTGTATATTGGTTTATGAGTGATGTAAATTTTTGAATAATACAGTGTTTTTAAACCTATATGAAGTCTACTATGAACTTTATTTCATCCGCATACCTTCTCTAGTTGAGGTTAACAGCTAGATGGTGACCGATTGACAATCTACCCATTAGGCTACGCTGACTGTCAGCCGGATAGCATCATAAAAACGCAACGTTTCAGCAGCTGGCTCTGCTGTCTTCATCAGGTGTGGAAAGCTTCTGGTGCTGTAAGCTACAAGTCACCGCCTAGACTAGCTAAGCCAGCAGAGCCAGCTGTCAAAACATTGTGTATTTATGACGCTATTGGGCTGAATACCCGTGAAGCTTATATTGTAATGATCTGTTTTAATTAAGAATACTGTTCTGAATATTTCATGTGTTTTCCATAGAATTAAATCTGTCATGATAATAATCTATCATTGAAGATCTCTGAAGAATATAACTTAAATGCTAGGATATATTTCATAGCGAACAGAAAAATGACTTGCAGATTGCAACAGTGTGTTACATAAACATAAGGAAGATCGGATGCTTATTGGTGATAAAAAATTATTATTTATTTTCACTATTACAATGGTAAGGAATGTACAATATATTTTGAGAAATTATGAGCTGCCACCATCATCATGTTGAAGGATTAAGTTATTGCCTCTGGTCTGGCTCCTTAATTTGTCAAGTTGGAAAACAGGTGTAATTTACAACCTTTCCTTTAACTGGGAATCTTTATTGTATTTGCTTTGTTTATTCTGAAGTCATGCATTCTGTTGCAAATCTTGTGTGATTAAGAAACCACTCTTGTGTTATAAATTTGTCAAACCGTATCATTTATTTACTATACAGATACACAAGGAATTACTTGTAAAAGACCTTTTGCATAACAATTGATAGTAAACCCCATTGAATGAGACACATTGGGGGGAGGGGGGAAGGAAAGCGTTGGTCAGAATTTTCTCTAATATGGTGTAGTATTAGGTTAGGTAGTTGGCAACTGGAATGAATTATCAAGGAAAGCATTGAACAATTTACCAAAAGCAATGAATTAATTCAAAACCAAAATTCTTGAAGGGCAAAGGAAGGTAGTTGGGGAAATTTAACTCAAAGAATTTAAGGTAAAAAATGGAAAAATAGGTGTGAAGAGAAATAGCCATCGGAGCATACATATGCCCCATCACAATTAAATTAAAGATGACTGTGATTGTTGAAAGTTGATTTTATAAGGGAGTGGGATACTTTTCTTTTGTGGGTAATGGAGTCAGAGGTTGGAATATATTTTCAAGGTAAGTATTTATATGGAAAGGATTGATAAAATATACCCATCACTCACCAAAGTTGAAAATAGGAGGGCAGCAACAAAATAAAACATTGCACAAACACAGAAAATACAATATTTTGGGTAAAACCCTCTGTCAAGTTAAAAGAAGTAAGTGGCTGGGTTCGCGCAAGCCTTGAGGTCAATGCAACCACTTATAGAATCTGCTGAACAATTTACCATAAACAATGAAAGAGTATACTGTAAAAGCTTAAAGTTGCCAATTTTTTGGTTCTGAGGCTCACAATTATTCTATGCTTTCGATGGTTCCATTTAAAAATCTGGATATCAGATTTTACTTGTATATCATACTTGTTTTTAATTTTTATTATTTGTTAACTTGTGCATAGTTAAATGATTCATAATCTGTACATAATGTAATTGGCTACAGAGCCTGATTTCCAATAATAACTTCTTTTTTCAGAATAGTGAAACATGGAACCCAAGCCTTGAGCCACAAATAGCTCATGTATTGTATGCTGCATTTCTTACTATAAGTCTTCATCTGATTGACAGACAGGTAAATGGGCAATTTGATATATATATATATATATATTTACACATTTTAAACAGCTCTTAGTATGCAGACTAAATTTTCTTTTTATTTGTTGTTTAGTCAGAATACATGAATCGCTTGGACTTCATTTGGAAACAGCAACTAACAGAAGAGCAAGAATTGTCAGCCACTACTAGAATGGTGAACAAAATGCTTTTAGAGAACATTCTTCCATCTCACGTTGGTAAGAAAAAAGACTGGTATATCTAAAAATAATAAATGATGCTAAATATGGTTTAGTATTTAATAAACAGTACAATTTTAAAACCTTGCAACATTAAAATTCAAATTGGGTTCACATGATTGTAGAAAGGCAAATATCTAGAGAAATATTTCACCCTTGTGTTAAACTGAAAGCATACAAAAAAACTTCTTAAATTCTTTCTGATGCACCATTTGGACTCAACTTAGCTCCGGCGCCAAGACGTGTGCCAACTCTTGAGATCATAAGCTCAGACGAACAGTCAGTTCGCACCCTCCCGGGAGAGATGGCGGAGGAGATCTGCAGAGATACCTGCCGAGTCTTGGATAAAGCAAAACCCCATAAGACCAACATAACTATGGAGGAGTGGGAAGCGCTTCGTGCCTTGCGTCAGAACAAGGAAGTTGTTGTCTTATCGGCGGACAAAGGAAATGCTACGGTACTGCTTACGGCGGAACAGTACGAGGGAAAGATGAGGAATGTCCTTGATGATCCTTCCCATCACCGTCTAGACAACGAATCTACCAGCAGGATTGAGAGGAATACTGCGGCTTTATTGAAGAAAGCCGAATTTTCTGCAGAGATCAACAAGAAACTCAGACCTCGTGCTGCCAGACCACCTTGGCTATATGGTCTGCCAAAGATACACAAAGAAAGCATACCACTGCGACCAATCGTCAGCAATATTGGAGCTCCAACTTATCCTCTGGCAAAATATCTGACCCGTCTTTTGAGTCCTTCGGTTGGCCATTGTGACCACAATGTCAAGAATCCCACGGAATTTGTCAATACCATGAACTGAAAGACTATGACGTAATGGTGAGCTTCGACGTCGTTTCATTATTCACCTGCGTCCCATTGAAGGACATGCTGGAGCTGATAGGCCAACAATTTGAACCAAACCAGCCATTGTGGAACTTTTCAGACATGTGCTGACGTGCACGTATTTCACTTACTTAGGGAAATACTATGAGCAAGTGGATGGCGTTGCCATGGGATCGCCACTTTCTCCTGTAGTCGCCAACCTATACATGGAGTATTTCGAAGAAAAAGCTCTGGAAAGTGCGGTTCTCTAACCAAGATGTTTTTTTCCACTATGTTGATGACACGTTTGTCGTGTGGCCCCATGGAATCAAGGCTTTAAATGAGTTTCAGAACATCTCAATGGAATTCATCCTAGCATAAAGTTCACAATGGAACTGGAAAAAGACAGCCGCCTATCTTTCCTCGACATTCTAATTGAAAGAAAGCCGAACAGAACGCTAAGACATAGCGTATACACTAAAGCAACCCACACAGGCCAATATTTGGGAGCCACAAGTTTTCACCACCCTGTGCAACATGAAACTATTCTAAATATGCTTGTACACAGGGCTAGGGCTATTTCTGATAAAGAAAGCCTACCACAGGAACTTGAACATCTAAAAACTGTCTTCAGGTGGAATGGTTACACTGAAAGGCAGATAAGAAGAGCAATTGATCGCAACCCACAGAAAAATCCAGCCCAACAGGAAGAAATGCCTGAGTCCACCGCTTTTCTTCCTTTCGCCGGGAACACCTCGGTGAAAATTGGCAGAATTCTTGCGCGGCATTGAATATAATGTTTTTGCCAACCGCCTGCTAAAATTCGGGACTACCTTCCCTCAGTTAAGGATAATCTTGGCCTCAAAGTTCTTGGAATTTACAGCATCCCGTGCAAGTGTGGAAAGTGCTACATCGGTCAACCCATCCACACTCTAAAAAACCGGTGTGAAGAACACAAACACTATCTTCACCTGGGACTATAGCAAGTCAGCGATCGCCGAGCATGTGTACAACCATGGCCACAGGGTTGACTTCAACAACGTTACGATATTGGCTAGGACCTCATACTTTTGGGATTCCATAGTCAAAGAAGCGATTGAAATTCGATTGGCTGTTACCTGCAACAGAGATAGTGGGCTATATCTTAGCGAGGCATGGAAACCAGCCTTGACAACTCTACGCAGAGAGCGTGGCACGCATGTTCAGCAACCGCCACAAATGGCCCAATATTAACTTTCTCGGCCCGCAACAAACAACTGTAGCCCCGCCCACTCACTGCCAGCCGCCGGGCGTGGGCGTCGGAGAGAGCCGTTGGCCTATTTAAGGAGGTGCGGCACCTGGACTGTCTCAGTATCTGATGGTCAGCCGACCTGTGCAGACGTCCTGACACCTGATGAAGATGACGGAGCTAGTCTTCGAAATATCGTGTTTTCAAAACAGTATCTGGCGGTACACCCGTGAAGACTTCATTTCAAGCATACACCAGGAAAGTCTCCGTTCTTACAGGACTGTGGTTGGTTTTAGAGGGTTTGATGTGTTTGATTAGTGTTCATGAACTAAGTTTGATTTGTAATTATGGGATATCAGAGCTTTGCAGATGATACTGGAATTCAGTGTGAGGGCCTGCTAGTCAGGAAATATGTGTCTCCCATGAATGCCAAAGCTATAGTGGATGGAGTGTTTGTGAAGGTACTATTGTATATTGGTCAGTTTGATATGGACAGATGAGCTGAGATGGCCATTCGAGAGGGATAAATCCACATTATACATATATATAGGCCATACAATCAAAGCATGTTAGGTGTAGTGTTCATTTTGTTTTAAACAAATGACAGTAAAAATACTAAATTCAGTATGCGATGTTAATGAAATGGCTAATTTTAAGGGAACTGAGGAAGTCTATGAAGTAGACTTTAATGTGAGGCCAAATCATAAATATATCATCTCTGTATCTGAAGCACATATGGGGTTTCAGTAGGATAATCCTCAAGAATTGTTTCTCCAGGTAGTCCGGGAATAGGTAGGCACAAGACAAATCCATAGAGGTACCCATGGTAGTGCTACATATATTTTAATTGAAGAAGTAACTTTTTGAGAGAGTAAAATGAGTAAAGTGTTCACATACAAGATGATGACATTGATGGAGACACGGAAGGAGTTGAAGGTCGAGGAGTGCTGACTGTGGGCAGATGCTAAAGGAAATAGGACATGTTTTTGATGTAGGAAGAGAGGGCCTGCATGAAAGGTTGTAGAAATTGAAATCCATTCAGTTGTTAATCCATATGCTGCAACTATAGGTGGATCTTGGGAAGAGAGTACAGAGTGGGTGTAGAGAGATTCTGAGTAGTGAGGAGCAAATTGCATTAGGGTGATAGGTCTTGTAACACGCTCTGGAAGCCAAGGAAAGTACATATTTCCTGGCAAATGGAAATGGTGGGATCTTGTTAGGCGCTTAGCGTATACTGGGGGCTCGCAACACTTTGCCTAAACTGTGAACAATAAAGTTCATGACCTGTGTAGCTTTCTGCTACCTTAATATTTAATAATGCGTTCGTATTATACACTATAAATAAGTTCACTTAAAACAGTTTTAGGATCACGAAATACTTGTATTCTTGATAAAGATCTCTCTTACATTGTTGGTACCAGAATTTCGAATAAAGCAGTGGAGAACTGATCCATAGAAGATTGACAGGCTAGGTACATTCACTTGAGAAGACAAACACTCACAAAGTCCCCCTAACTAAGTGAAATAATGATTACATAATGTTACGACGTGCCATGCCACCGACCCATGTGGAGCGGTTCACTCCACGAACCGACATGAAGTTAACAGTTTGACATCTAGTGAAAGACTGGGCATTTGAAAGATGGCTGTACGGACTTTTATTCAATTTCTATGACATCAGCAAAATATTTCGAAAATTAATATCTTCCAATATACTTGAAGGTTTAACTTGCAGTTATTACAAGGCCTTTCTGATATCATATTCTATCTATTCCAATTTAGTTTAGCCTTTGAAAGGGTTTCTATAAGATTAACGTCATCAGTTTGCTGTGACTTGCCACACTTCCTCAACAATTCAAGACAATCTTTCTTCAAAATCTTAATTATTTTACCAATACTAAAGCTTTTTACAGAAACCAAGCTATATTTTTAATCCTCTAAATTTAAGCTATCTTCCGATATAAATTTTTCAATTTTATCTCTTTTAGTTAAAATCTTTATTTTTCTCTCTCAATTAAAAGTGGTTATTAAATTTGGCCTAATTAGTTAATTTCATTTCTAAAATAAGCTAGATAGTGCTGACTATAGCTGGTGGTAAGAGATTGACTGCAACTTTACTCAACTCAGAGTTACTTCAAATCTTAAATTCTAGCTTTCCTTAAGCGCATGGGTTAAAATGTAAACAAACCAAATTATCTCTCAAATTAAATTTTTCGCACATAATGAATACACTTAAAAATGATTCTTATGGTGAGCTTTAGTTGTGGAAATGAATGCAGGAAAACCCCTTCAAGTTGAAAATTACTTCACGTGAAATTTCTATCTCCTACGAGGGTCGTTCAATAAGTAATGCAACACATGTTTTTTCTCTCGGCCTATTTTGGTTAAAAAAAAAAAAAAAAAACGGACTTTTTGTGGAGCATTTTCAAACATTCCCACTTCGTCTCGTATAGTTTAATTGACTTCCAACAGGTGACAGTGCTATTCGTAGCTGTTAAAATGGCGTCTGTAATGGATGTGTGTTCCAAACAACAGGCAGTGATTGAGTTTCTTTTGGCGGAAAACCAGCGCATCTCATATATTCATAGGCACTTGCAGAATGTCTACAGTGATGTGGCAGTGTGCTGGTTATAACATGTGTGAGAACTTCTTAATCTAATTTATTCAATTTTAATATTGCACTGACATGCACACTACGGTGGCAACTTCCCTACATGCCCATCTTCAAACTTTTCCTGCACTCATCTACATTTCCCCTCTACAAATTTGAAGTTTAAAATCTCAATTTCAACATTTTTGGTAAATTATTCATAATTTCTCTTGGTAACTCATTCCAATCCTTGACACCCATACCTAAAAAAGAGAATCTTTCTTAAAGAGACAGTTCTGAGGGAACAGTTTTTAAGAAGCAGTTTTGAGGAAACAGTACGTGTTGCTCTGTGAGGGTAAATTTCAAAATTTAACTACTAACAGTTTACTTATCTTGCCTCGGAATTAGTTTGCGGGCTTTAGAAGAGGAGACCTTTATTTTTTAAAATTAAACGTCAAGAACTTTTGTTATGGTGTGTAAAAAAGTAGCAGTGGTTAGAACTGTCATTAAGCTCACTCTGAACTTAGGGGTGCAAACATGAGGACATTTGCCAGAGTGAATGCTTCTTCAGTGTTCTGCCTTCTGCTTCTTCTTATGTGATTACGAAGTTCGATTCTGCCTTTTAAATATTTACAACAAGCATAATCTGACGCCAGCTTTAACTTCATAAAACTTTCAGGATATGTTCAAATTAATAACTACAGCGACTTTCGTTTGTTTATTTATGACCTGTTAGCTATTACAGGGTAAACTAATAGCTTGGTGGCCAGTTTAAAGAATTATAGCATCTTCATGAAAAGGTATTGGGTATACAGACAACACGATCAAGTTAATGTGAATGTTGCATAACCCCAATGTACATTTGGTCATTAGGGTGAAATATAGAACCCAACCTAACATGGTTAAATGTTCCTCATTAACTCAGTAAATTCAAATTCCTTTTCATAGAACTAGCTGAAATACAGTTCTTTTCATGGTTGAAATTATGTGTTAATGGTTACCTTCACATGCTGAAAATATTATTAATGCCAAAGATGTAATAAACTCTTAACTATCAATTATTATTTATGTGTTAAAAAAGAGGGAGAAATGTAACTCCAAATTTTCACATCAAGTTAATTCAAAGTATAAGAGCACTTAATATTACTTTCTTTTCAGCGGATCGTTATCTCAATGTAGAAAGAACCTCTGATGAACTTTATCATGAGGAATATGATTCAGTAGCAGTTCTGTTTGCAACTGTTACTGATTATACATTGTTTGATTTTGATCATCCAGAAAATAGTAATGAGATGGTGAGCCTTACAGTACTCAATGAAATCATTTGTGATTTTGATAAGGTGAGACTGTGCTTTTAGTTTTAAATTAAGTTAAATATAAATCTTTCTTTTGCCATCTATGATATATGGAGATTCTCAGTAGTCAAACAGATAGTTGTATGGAAACACCATTCAATATTGTCATTTTCTTTGTAGGTTTAGTTTAATACAATTTTATGATTTGTAATACATCTTTTTTTAATATACTCTGAAATATTAATTCATGATGATAACTAACTCTTAGATTATAAAACTCAATTAATCATGATTTTTCTAATTAACATATTAACTGATACTGGTTTGTACCCTCTGTATGACACAGCTGTTGTTTGAACCAAGTTTCCTGCGGGTGGAAAAGATAAAAGTTGCTGGATGGACATACATGGCAGCTTGTGGCTTAGACCCTGGGCGAAGAGATTCTGTAGTATCCATAAGTAGACAGAATTTCTCGGAACATGTAGTAGTTGTTCTTGCACGATTTGCTGCAAGAATGATGGTTGCCTTACAAAATATAAACCGAGACAGTATGCAGGCTTATCGACTTCGAGTTGGTATGTATATATATATGCTGAAATTTGGTAATTTATATTATGCACTCAGTGTTGCAGAACTTCATACCCTTAGTGACATTTATCATTTAAGGAACTATAATTTTTATGATTTTTCTTGATAAAATCTATCAACTGGATGGTGGTGACAGTGAAAGTGTCTCTAGGCAATGAAAATAAGGAAGGAATAGGCAAAATATCTCATCACTTACTACTGAAGATGGCAGAAATGCCAAAAGAACATGAAAATACAAAATATGAACACACTTTACAATATTTCGGTTTAAAGCTTTATTCATGTAGGAAGGTATGGGCCAAGGAGGCCTGGGCCTGAGGCAAGGAGTGACATGCACACCCTTCCTTGCCACATGGCCCAGTCCTATATTCAAGAACAAGATTTTAAACCAAAATATTGTAAAGTGTGTCCGTGTTTTTGTGTTTTCGTGTTCATTTGGCCCTCCTGCCTTCAACCGTGGTAAGTTACAGGTTATTTTACATATACTTCCTTATTTAAAAACCTGTAAAGATCAATAAAAATTGGAAGTATCTTATAAAACTTGATTAGGATTTTTCTTGAATATTATAGGATAGTGTGCAACATAAATTACAGGTATCAAACACAGTTTGAAGTGATGAGAAGAAGATAGTTAGAATTATTGATGGAAAATACCAAACATTACATTCCATAACTGATGTATCACTGAATTACAGGAAATGTGAAAAAGAGAATGGTGGGTATTCATGAACACACACTGATATTGAGGGCTGTCATATTGTATTCTGCTGTATGGAACCAATCTTCAGCTTTGAGATTATTAAAACTGCAGACAAAAAGGAGTCTGACTAATAACAACTTCTCTTCCCACAGTCACAGCAGGCTAGCTTTGCAAAACTGGAGTTTATGATTAAACTTGCCTTGTATGCTTTCAATGAAGGAAAATTTTAATAATTATAAATAGCAAAAGGAGGTGGCACTAGAAATATGATCAATATAGGTTTGTTTAGAAGCAAATATAGTAAAACACATGTAAGAACAAAGCATTTCACAGTTTTGTAAATAAATAAAATGCTCTCACACAAACCTAGGCGATGACTTCATCCACTCTTTTGTCTCTTGTAGCATATCAGTAATTGGAAAAGGGTGGATGATATCACCCAGCTTTAGTCTTCGACTGTTGCTGTGGCACCATCAAAACAAACAGTAACTATGCCAGTGTGTATTCAGTTGGCTGAAAATGAGGGCAGAGATGGATTTCCTCAAAACGTCTCATGATAGTGACATTTTTATTAAGCTGGAAGCGTGAGAACATTTTATTTACCCAAAAGACATTTTTCAATGCATTAGTATCTTCAGTGCACTACCTCCAACTGTAACACAGCTAGCTCCCTTACAATAAGGGAAATGTAAAAAGACTACTTCTGAAAAACGAGTAAACAAATTAAACAATTTTATTTATTTAATTTGCAGATTGAAGTTCAGAAGCTTGTTATAGCATGATGATGACCTCTGTTTATATTTGATATATTAGAAGTTTTGTTATTTTGTACTCATTGTTGAGTATTCTTCAAATTAAGATTGCATTAAGTTGATATTTGCTATGAAATTGGTGGTCTTTTGTACTTCAGCAATAAAAATCATTTCATTACTTTAAGGTATCTCACATGGACCAATTACAGCTGGTGTCATAGGAGCACAAAGCCTCTTTATGATATCTGGGGTGATGCTGTGAACATGGCTTCCAGAATGGATTCCACAGGAGAAGCTGGAAGAATTCAGGTAAATGACATTTAAGACTGTGGGGGAACATATCAGTTTTATTTCAGGAGATGTAGTAGCAAAAACAATAAAGTAATAAGCACTTTCAGAGCTTATATCTATCACAAAATTACATTATTATTAGTACCTGGGTGATGGAGCGTTGTTTGCCATCTTTCAATTTCTGTTCAATATGCTAGATTTCGTCAAAACTAATAGAGACTTTCGAGAGAAACTAATATCACTTAGATACAAAAGTTGCTTGTATAATGGTAGTAGATAGATTAGATATATAGACAAAATATATTATGTATTCACTGTATTTCATACCTTAATACATAAGAACTGCAGTCAGTTAAATGAAAGCATATAGGTCAAAATTTTATTTTAAATAATCACCTTTTTTCAAGGATGCCACCTATGTTATTAATGAATCTTGGCTGTGTGAAGTATGAAAAAATGCTGTACAAGATAGGCCAAACTCAGAAATTACATTACAGTGGTACTACCAGAAACAACCATGATTGGGGCTTCAGGCATCACAGAAGTGGAAAAAGTTGAGCACAAAATCCTTAGAAGTTTTTTAGAGCATTACATAAAGACAGCATATGGATGAAAAGACCGATGAAAGAACTACACAAACATACAGATAGACTCATAGACATAATCAGAAGATGCAGATTACAATTCTTTGGACATTTACAGGGAATAAACAATACTAGACTCACAAAGAGGATCTTTGATGAGGTAAATGGCTCAGTCAGGAAAACCAATTAATTCCATGAAATAGAAACAGACTTATATCATGCAGGGATCAGCAGGGAAATGATTCATAAAAGGGGACAGTTCAGGAACAAAATTATGAACACAAAATTTGAAATGCAGAAGAAAGCAGGAACAAAATTGACAGAACAAAGAAAACACGAACACAATGAACGTATGAAGAGGTTTTGGGAAGAGAAAAAGGAGACAAATACAGAAAAAAAACTTAATACGAGAATTTGAGTTTAAACATTGTCCACAAAGGCAACAATGACTAATAATATTATATACAAAAAAGCATTCCCCCTCCCCCCCAGGAAGACACCTATTTTGATAAACTTGAAAAGCAAAACATTATATACATATGAGATTTCATCCAAATCATAAGAGCCATTTCTGAAATAAATACATATAGGAATTCCTCATTTTAAGATATAAGATTATTAATTTCAATGGAACTAATGTGCCAGTGGCAATTTCCGAACATAACTTCTTGCAACTCATACATATATTTCATGTTAAAATCCTTTATAAATTGAGGTATGTTATCTCCTTGTTCCAGTCCCTCACTCCCCAACAACAGAAAATGAACACATTCATACTCCCTTATGCCTGTAAAAATTGCTAATTTATTAAGGATCCTCACTTCTCTTCCACATGTTTCTAAATCTTCCACCAATATTTATGTAGGCATCATCACCAATAAATGCCTTGTACATGCTCACAATTCTCTTTACCCACTCTCTATATTATAGTAATATCCAGCCAAAGTCATTTCACTTAATAAGTACATCCTTTGGTAATTTCCCAGACAAGTCTAATGCCCCCTGTCCACCAGCTCCACTTCCAGTACATGATTCCCATAATGTCAGTCCAGTATCATCAAACAATACTCTTGCAAGGGCCTGATCAAAATTATGTAACCCATTTCTCTTACTTTCCTTGTACATCCTCTACGACAGATGCAATAATCTGAACCCTTTCCCTGCACCTTTCCTATGTGCCTGCCAATTTCAGTTTACTGTCAACTAATATTACCAGGTATTTACATTTTATCTCATCAACAAGCAATTCCCATTCACTGAATAATCATACAAAATCTTTATTTTACTATCTGTATGCCCAGTAAATTTTCTTTTCATTTATCTTAATTTTATGTTTAGGTACCGAACAAGATATCCTGTCTGTATTCTTAGCATTAGCTAACAATCCTTTCTCGATGTAATCCTATTACACGGCATTATGTCATCTGCAAACAGCTTAAAATCTGGATTTAGATCAAAACCAAAATCATTCATTAGAATAATAAACAGTAATGATCCCTAAATGCTACCCTGTAGCACAGCTGTCCATTTTTGATCTTCAATGGTACTACATTGCCCATTTTGACTCTTAGCTTCCTACCTCTTAAGATATATTTTCGCTTATCCCAGTGGTCTTAACATTATATCACACCTATTCTTTGGCTAACTTTGTCAAATGCCTTATAAAACACATGTAGCACACAATTTATTTGTCCTCCTTTGTATGTTTCATTTTTAATATCTTACATATATAACGTACTTAATGTGATTTGCATGAATAGCTTCTTATAAATCAATGTTGTTGTATCATAAACCACTTCTTTTGCTTACAGATCTTCCTAATGTAGCTAGATATACAACACTCCCTTAATTAACCCTTCACTGAAGTCAAACTAATGGGTCTATAGTTCTAAACCCTACATATTCACCCTCCCTTATGTATCGGTACTACTATGATACATTTCCAGCCCTCTAAAATACACTGAGTCTCTAGACATAAACAAGACTTGTAAATATCTTGGCATTACATTCGATAATATGCTTAACTGGGCAGGACACATTAAACAGGGGGTAGCAAAATGATTCAAAATTCTGCACTTGTTAGAGAGAGTGATGAGGGAATGTATGAGGCAAGTAAAGGAATAGGGTTACGAAACTTTGGTCAGACCATTACTCGAATATTGTAGTGTAGTATGGGAGCCACATTTTGAGCATCAAATATAGGAGTTGGAGAGGGTGCAAAAAAGGGCTGCTAGATTTGTTTATAGAAATTATCACAGAATGCAATCAGTAACAGATATGATAAAAGAGCTGGAATGGGATTCATTGCAAGACAGGAGGAGGGTAAAGAGGGTCATGGGAGTGTACAAGGTGTATACTGGTGATGACTGGTGAGACCTAGAAAGATATTGGTGTAGGTATGAAAAGTAGTCCATGGAAGGGAAAAGACGACCATGACCATAAGCTGGCACTGGATTTCAGGCACAAGGGTGTGAGAAGATTCTCTTTTTTAGGTAAGGGTGTCAGACATTGGAATAAGTTACCAAGGTAAATGATGAATAATTTACCAAACACGTTGAAAAAAATTGAAGTTAAAATTTATAGATGGCAAATGTAGGTGGGTGCAGGAAAAGGGGAAGATGGGTGTTTAGGGAAATTGCCACCAGCTTGTGTGCTCCATTGCAATTTAATTAAATTAAATTAGATTAAATAATACTTCTAAGTATGACACAATGTCTTTGCCATTTACCTTTAGGACACATGTGGAATATTATTTAGACCAGACACTTTAGACTTTTTTAAACTATGTAGCTCTCTCACAATACTCTGATACCCTATTTCTAATTTCCACAGTATTCTCTTTATTTTCAGAGTATGGAAACAACTCTCTTCATTTAATTCCCCATGCATCCCTGGATGACAATCCATTATAGTCTCACAAAACCAGTTTCTCAGCTATTTCTATATTATCTATAACTTCTTCTCCACTTTTATTCGTAGGTGTCTGAATACCTTCCTTCCCTATTATTACTCTAACATTACCATAGAAAATTATTATCTGTTGCAATTAATAATATTGTTATTTAGGCTGTTATAACGTGTACTCTGACAATTTCACTAGCAGCTTACATTATTTTTTTTCCACACTTGGTGATAATAGAACAACATTTATTGGTATCTATAAGGTTTGTTTTGTATCGAGGTTATAACCAGACCAGTATCATGTGTTATGGTTGCACTGAAAAGTTTAAGCTGCATGTATATAACAAGTTGACGACTTCTAAAAATACAATAATTTCAAAAATGTTTTATACAATGAGAAAATTAGTTAAAAAAAATTTAAATTAATATTTTAAGCACAATATCGATGATGCCAGTCGATAATGTGAAAAAAGCAAAAAATGAAATTTGTAAAATACAATAAAGTTACCTCTGTCTTAATAAATAATGAGAAGGTTTGTTTTGTATCGAGGTTATAACCAGACCAGTATCATGTGTTATGGTTGCACTGAAAAGTTTAAGCTGCATGTATATAACAAGTTGACGACTTCTAAAAATACAATAATTTCAAAAATGTTTTATACAATGAGAAAATTAGTTAAAAAAGAAAATTTAAATTAATATTTTAAGCACAATATCGATGATGCCAGTCGATAATGTGAACAAAGCAAACAATGAAATTTGTAAAATACAATAAAGTTACCTCTGTCTTAATAAATAATGAGAAAATAGCTAGCACATAATGTTACTAGTCATTAAATAAATCTTAGTAAGAATTTTCAGCACTAAACATGACTTATTTGACAAAAGTATTAATAGTAAAAGAAAAAATTCCAACAAATTAAAAAAAAAAAACAATATAACTCTTAACAGTTTAAAAGAAGACAAGTTTTAGGTGTACATACAGAAAAAAAAAAAATAAAGAAATGAAAAACCATAAGAGTTAAATGGTTTATAATTGTGTCCATAATGAAAGGATAGATTCAAAATGATTGCACCAAACAGGGTAACAAAACAGATTTTAAAGAGACTTTAGAAGGGACATAGTGACCAAAATAAAAAAAGATTTTAAAATAAAAATAATAGCAAAAGTCCCATTTGAAAAAAAAAAGATGGAATAATGGCACAATTAATAGAAACACAGGACTTGTTAATGATACCTGGTAAAATGCACTGCTGTTCTTAGACAGCAATGGGGAGGCACTACCAGAAAAAGAATGCAAGCAACCAGCTCACAGCAGAATTTGAAGCTGCAAAGTAGACAGTCTGGATGATGTGGAGCACACATGGTAATGGACCACATTCATCATGGCCTGTATGAAAGACATGATATTAAGATCCAGCCAGCATGAATGATGGAACAAAGTGGAGGGAATGGGCAGTAGAGCAATGCTATATAACCGTTTTGGCTTTGCGGAAGAGCACTGCAGTCCTGGTTGTTGCAGCACGTGCATAGGATCTGAGGATAATGGCAAAGCATGCAATTCAAAGCTTATCTTTTCACAAAATCAATTGGCACTGAATCCTTGAAGACTATATTTCAGTGATAACTCAGAAAAGCATTAATTAAACAGATTAATTATTGCTCAGGAATCTATCTGATTTGCTAAACAGGTAGTTTTTTAGTTTTCTTTTCAAAAGAAAATTATTTTGAGCAGTAGAGTCCTGCAATAAGTAAATGAGAATTTTAGTGTTTCCCTACTTAAAACCCTTCCATTCCAATAGCAATCTGCCCTTATCAGATCATTCTGTGTAAGCTAATGATGTTCAGTCTACAGCTGAATACTGTTCGTTGGAAAAGCTTAAGATTGCACATGGAAATGAATAAATTGAAGAAAAGCTTAGTCATCAATATACTACAATTATTGACTACATGCACTCTGATCAAACACAATCAAGGAATGATGTTTAAAAATATTTACAGCAAACTAATGCATTCTATATTTTTTCTTAATTATTCTTAAAGTTATTAATCTGAATATGTCTGGTCATTTTTGTTTTTAGATTACTGTACTTAAAGCCTTGCAGTTACTATTACAGTGTTTCTAATACTTCATGATTATAAGATTTCATTGAAATACGTAGTTCTGTATATATACTGCAATATATTTATCTCCAAATGGTTATCAGTTACTTCACATGTGATTATTTAACTTAAAAATTAAATACGTTTTCCAGAAAGATCTTCAGTACACGACTAATAATTGATTTGAAATAAAAATGAATTTGTCTTGGGATAAAGAAGACAATTAACTTTAACTAATATGGGTGTAACAGAGGCAAAGTTATTGGAGCTCAGCCATATTGTAACTGCACACCTACATGTTACATGTATTTAATTATGATAGTAGTGACAATTAAAATGCTTTTAGACAATGAAAATAATTCCTGCACCAAACACATATGAACGCAGGAGGGCTGCAATAAACACATATACAGGAAGAGTCACAAGAGTTTCAGGGCATACAAATTCCCTTGTCATATGCCCACCTTTCTATAACTAAGGTTTATACCGAAATAAAGTGTAAGTGTGTTCATTATTACCCATGTGGCTTCATCTGTGATGAGTAATGGGTTTGCTTTCCATATACTTCCTCATTTATATGGAATTAACTTATTTAGCTAAACAGCTGTTTTAGTTTATTATTATATTAATTTTACAATGAACAATAGTATACATTAGTTTCTAGATGAACAAAATTAATTTAAAATCAACATACCGGTATGTGATTTGTTCCAGTCTCTTTAATTTAATTTAATTGCAATGGAGTACATGCTCTGGTTGCAATTTACCTAGATAACAATTTTTCCCCTTTCCTGTTCACACCTACTTTTGCCCTCTATGAATTTCAAATTTAAATTCTTTCATTATTATTCATAATTTCTCTTGATAATTTATTCTGATCTCTGACCCCCTAACTTATGAAAGAGAATTTTCCCACACTCTTATGGCAGCTTGGGGTTATGATAATTTTTTCCCTTCACTCACATCTCTTAATTCCTCCACCAATATCTTTCCACACCTCATCACGTATATATGCCTTGTACACCACCATAAATCTCATCAGCCTCATCCTGTCTTCAAATGAATCACATTCTAGCTCATTTATCATATCAGTTACTGATTGTATTCTGCGATAATTTACAAAGACAAATCTATCAGCCCTCCTTTGTATCCTGTCCATCTCCTACATTTGATACCAAAAATGTGGTCCCATATTACACCACCCTACTCAAGCAATGGTCTAATCAAAGTTCTGTTTCCAATTCCCTATTTCTCTGGTACATCCCCTCATCACTCTCTCCAATAAGTGAAGGATTCCTTTCCTACTACCTGTCCAACGTGTCATGCACAGTTGAGTTTGTTATTACATATTATACCAACATATTTACATTTATTGTCTTTATTTATTTATTTCTTACATGTATGTCTTTTACACTTCTTCTACATTCAGTTCATTAGTGGTGGGAAAGTACTGCGGGCAAGGAGTGGGAAGGAATTTGGCAATGGCCTCTTGAAGGAAACATACAAGCATTCCCCTGGAGTGATTTGAGGAAACCATGGAAACCGAAATCTGGTTGGCTGGATGAGAATTCAAACCTGCATACTCTCAAATGGAAGGCCAGAACATTACCACTCACCCACCACATTCAGTTTCAAGTCTTCAACAACCCACCTTATAGTTATAATCATTTTTTAGTTTTTTTTTTATCTGTGCTCTTAATAAGCCAACTCTTCTTTGCATTTATCTACATCCCATGTTGACTTATCCAGCCAGATATCCTTTCCAGATAACCCTGCAGCTGTTATGTCTTCTACCATTTTGATACGATTATATAACGTTATATCATCTGCAAACAACATAACTTCTGATAGTAAACCAGCAACGCAACCATACATTCCAATAATGAATAACAATGGTCCCATTATGCTACCCTGTGGCACTCCCATTTTCACTTCGACTTCTTTCGATACTGCGTTTCCTACCCTAACTTTTTGGTTTCTACCTTCTAAGAATTCTTCTAGCCAGCACTTCACTTTTTCATCCACACCAATATTTTTTATCCTATTTAGCACCATTTTATGAATCACTCTGTTAAAAGCCTTTGAAAAATCTAGTGCTGCACTATCAACTTGGCCTCCCTTGTCAATTTCATCCGAAATATGTTCCATATAGCCTACTAAGTGAGATTTTTTTTTTTTTAGTTTAATTTAATTGCAATGGAGCACAGGCTTCGATGGCAATTTGCCTACACCCCCATCTTCCCCCTATCCTGCATTCACCTACATTTGTCTTCTACAAATTTTATCTTTAAATTCATTCAACATTTTCAGTAAATTAATCATCATTTCTCTTGGTAACTCATTCCAATCTTCCCACACCCTTGTGCCTGAAATCGAGTGCCAGCTTGTGGTCATGGTCATCTTTTCCTTCCATGCACTACTTTTCATACCTACTCCAATATCTTTCCATGCCTCATTAACCAGTATACGCCCTGTACACTCCCATTACCCTCCTCATCCTCCTCCTGTCTTGCAATGAATCCCATTCCAGCTCCTCTATCAAATCCGTCACTGATTGCATTCTGCGATAATTTCCAGAAACAAAACTAACAGCCCTTTTTTGCACCCTCTCCAACTCCTGTGTTTGATACGTAAAATGAGGGTCCCATACTACACTACCATATTCGAGCAATGGTCTGTCCAAAGTTTTGTAACTCAACTCCCTCACTTCTCTCGTACATCCCCATCACTCTCTCCCACAAGTGCAGAATTTTGAAACCATTTCCTACCACCTGTCCAATGTGTCCTGCCCAGTTAAGCTTGTTATCAAATGTAATGCCAAGATATTTACATTTCTAGTCTTCAGCAAGCAATTCTTTCCCCACCTTATATTGATAATTAACCTTTTGTTTTTTATTTTGGTATCTAATAAGCTGACTCTTCTTTGGATTTATCTTCATCCCATGTTTACCAACCCAACTAGATATCCTGGCCAGATCACCCTGCAACTGTTTACAATCCTCTATGATTTTGATTCTTTTATATAGCATTATGTCATCTGCAAACAATCTAATTTCAGATAGTAAACAATCAACACAATCACTACACTCGCATGAATATCCTTGTCTAAAGCCAAGTTGTCAAATTTAAAACCATTTACATTCATCACAGACTTTTCTGATGTCCTTGCAATTATGGACACTATTTGGCAACTCTCCTGCATGGACCAGTACTGTTATTGTACTTTTCCAGTCCTATATTAAGCACCAAGAATCCAGACTCAATTTCAATAATGTTTCAAGGTAAGGTGCAATGTCACATCCTGCAATGTTTAAGTCATCCATGGCAATATGATATCTACATCAGCCCATTTTTGCTTTTTCAGCTTTCTAAGTTCCTTCATGATAACCTCAGAATCAATTTACAATTTTTAGTCTGCTGAGCAGTCGGTTGGTTAAGACATCTGACTGGAGAGTGAAAAATCCCCAGTTCAAACCCACGTCTCGGTGGGGATTTTTAATGGCCCTTAATCCATCGTTTACCTCTGGCACAGCTTGCTTTTTAATTTGAAGTACACCAGAACATTTCCATGGCTCGGATTAAACGTTAAACTGAATGTTCCCTGAACCCAATAGAATTACCGGGTTAGGCTAGGCAGCTGCGATAGGGGCGGATTGCGCAGCTGATAATAAACCCTGTCACCTGGTTATTATGACCACATGAGTTTACCTTTTAGTCTGCTCATTTCTAATTGTGTGGATACGCTCATTCTCTGATTTGTACCCACCCATTCCTTAATATCGCTGCCTTTTCAAATCCTCAGTAACGTTGTCTCCATCCTTAACTACAATTACCTGAATATCTTCCCTTGCTCTCAGTTTTCTAACATAGCCATAGTAATTTCCAAATGCATCATTAAGTGGTCCCACCCCACCAATTATATTCTTCCTTCTTTGTTGTTATTAATTTCTTGTTTAGTTTTTTCAAGTGTCCCCACTGTGTTTCTGTCTCTTTACTCTGTAGTGTTCTCTTCTTACCAGCCTCCTTTACCTCCTTACATTCATATTGTAGTAATTAGGTACTGAATATCTCTTTAATTTCTGTTTTGGTATAAATGTTTCTTTCCCTTTTTTATTATCACTGTGATCTCTTCCCCTTGCAACTCCACTGTACTTGTGCCATCCTTCTATTTGCTAAAACTTTCCCTAGAGTGTTTCTTCAATAGTAAAATTTGTACCTTTCATAACTGCACCTTTTTTTCTCCCTTCAAAGGCCACTTATAAAATTACAAGAATTAATATGTTTTCCTAATATATCACAATACTGGTACATATACAGGAATTTAAAATTTTCAAATCTTCTTCTAAACCATCCAACACTACTAATCTAAAATTTAAAAATTATATTATTCATAAAACTGCATCATAAACAATACTATTTGTAAAGAATGTCTTGTAAAATAAAAGTTTTTCTACAATGACACTTCTTATTTACATTTTTTAGATTTTGATTTCATTTATTTTAACTTACTTTTAGGTTACTGAAAACACTGCGAAGGTTTTAGAAGAACAAGGTGTTTGTTGTGAATGTCGCGGGCAGACATTTGTGAAAGGCAAAAACTACATGACAACTTACTTCATCAAAATGGGAGATAATTTTCAGCTTATTTCAAAGCCAAAGTTACTTGAAGGAAGTCATGAGAAAGTGGAAAATCTGAGTAATACATCTGAAAATCTTGAGAAAACGGTTTTAAATGTAAAGAACCATATTGGAAACAATATTATGCAAAACAATAATTTAGTAAACCATGTTAATAGCAATCATTGTGATAAATCTAAAACAAATACATCTTCCAACAGTATTAGTGAAGAAGTTGGTGAAAGTGACAGTGAAGGTGACACAAAGCTGTGATGAACTTATGAGGAAGTTAAATCATGTATGTAGTGTTAAGAAAGTACTGATTTTTTTTTAAATCTTATACCAAGTGAAAAACCTGCAAGCCAAAGATGTGTTTGTTCATATAATGTATCAGTGAAACATACATGTGCTTAACAATGCAAGTTGAGGAATGACATTTATATTTATTTTTTTAACGTAGACAGTGTTCAATAACTCTACTGAATCAGTGAAGCTCAAATATATACATGTATTATAAATATGACACCTATAAAAAAAAAAAAAAACACAGGATATAAAGAACACACTGAATATTCTCAAGTACAAATTAGCTCAAAAGTTCTCTGAGAATTGCCAATGTCACATTTCCTCTTTGCATCTGTTGTACATGAAATTCTACAAAGATTCAAGACTGATTACTGGACAATAGAGGGGTATTGTTCCATCCTTGTAGTTAGCATATTTTCTTAGTCAAATCACTATATTCTAGTCTATTTTTTTAATACAAGTTATGGAAGAAAAAGATTGAATTTGTTGAGTACAATGTTTCCATGTACAGATGTCAAATTATCTAAAGGAACATATATTTATTTTTTAAAAAAAGATGTGTGCTATTAATGAAACAAGGATTTAAAGTAACTAACTTGTAAATATATATACACTATATACAACAAAAAAACGTTTCTCTGCCAATTCATAAAAATCAGAAAGGGGTTAATATTTGCATGTTCTCTTCTTTTATTGTTTTTACTGTAGAATATTGTTAGGATTTTTAGTTTTAAAACTATAAAAATATGAAAGAAATTTTACATTTGGTAATTGAAGTGTTGAAAATAGATTCCAATAATAATTCAATGACCCCTATGACTACTTCATAATGAGTTAGAAAACCCTCTGATTATTTTAATATCTTGAAATAGATATGTGAAGGAGGAAGCAGAATGTGACTGTTGTGTATAAAGTCTCTTTGATTTATCTTGTAGCTACTTATTATTAATTTATTAATAATCCATGTACAAAGATCTGACTAATGTTAACATAAGTAGCTGAGTACAGATTTAAATGTAATTTTATAGCAGCTTTATCAAATTAAATCAATTTCAACTATCATTTCTTCTTTATGTTTGTTATTTTGTTGTCTTGTGTAACATTATCATCAAGCAAATTATAATGTGGTTCTTCTTTCCTCTCCATGATTCAATGAGTGATGCTAAATATTAGTGTGACAGATTCAACCAAAATCATTTGAAAATGTAAATTAGTGTAAGATTTGGAACTGAAAATGATTTAATAACTATCAAACAAATGTCGTCTGTTGACATTCTAACATCATGTATTAACTTTTATTTTATATATGGTTACTAAAAATACTAGATGAAATTTCTTAAAATCACATATTACTTTAAGCAGATTTGTTTAGTCTGCCATTGGAATTGCCTGTCATTAGTCAGAGGTTTCATAAATTTTCTATGATGCTCAAAACAATAAACATATCCTTTCTTTAATGCTATGCTTAGGAATTTTTGTAGCATTGGATTCATAGGCCAGTAACTTTAAGTTTCAGTTTGTTTTAAAAGTGTTTTACTGAGCTCTTTATTTAACGCACAGCAGTAGTTTTATAAGTATTTATTATTTTTATACCTGTGTACAGTTGTTTTAAATTTTATCAATAGTGTTTAGAAACATTGAAGTTGGTACTTTGGACTATTATAAACTGTACCAAAAATCAACTTTCTTCAGTGATTATAAACATGCAGCTTTTGTTACCAATATTCATGTTATTGTAATAATATTTGTATTCTTTAAATAAAACTGTATATATGTTTTGTTTTTATCTTTTTCTTTTTTTTCAAATATAAACTTTTATTGTGTGATGCAGTGACTGTGTCTTCTGACTAATTTTAATGCCAGCCCATCAAATTTTCATCAGTTTTTAAAAAGAATTCCCATCAACATAAGACTAATATTTTTAACACTAGTTTGTTATAATTACTATGATGATAAAGCATTTTACAGCCATTAATTATCAAACATGACTTGAAATGATGCACCTGTTATGGTGGTTAATAACTTGAGTTTTTTTGCATTTCTTTTTTATTTAATTACAAGAAATGTTTAGTACTTCTCAAATAATTCAATCTGTCTTTTGGTAAAAATAAAGTGTACGAAACTGCATTAGTTATTTCACTTCATCTATGATAGTAGAGGATTACATCTGGTGTTTCTTTGTTCCACTATAACGAATTATGAATAAGGGATGTACAGGAACTGTAGATGTAACAGCAGTAATCTTCACTTTTTGATATGCAATGCAATTGTCAGCATAATTGATTTGTATTTAGTGTCTACAAGTGATGAGGCATATAGGAGAACTCCATATTAAGCTGCATTTTCACCAATAGTATTGTGCTTTTGACATGAATAAGATCGACAACAATAAAAAACACAATATTGACTTGATAACAGTGAAAAAGCTGTTAGGCAATGAAAATAAGGAAGGATAGTAGAAGTAAATCTGTCACTCACCATAGATGAAGGCAGAAGAGGCGTAAGATGTGGGCGATGTGGGTGATGGCCTACAGCCTAGCGGTTCAAGGAGCCTCGTGCTGCAAAGATTAGTGCAGCCTTATTTAACCTGTAGAATAGATTTGGCCCCTCAAAAGCTCTGACTGTGACTAAATATTTTAAGTATCATAAAATGATCAATTATGCTGGCTAGCAAGCATCTGGTAATACTAATAGTCTAGCAACTTTTGCTGGCATTACAGTGACTATCGGGTGGAATCCCCGACCACTGGTAATTTTTTCCAATTCAGTTTGTCTCCTGCAGAATCAAGGCCATATTATTTCATCTTGATGAAGTTGTTGAATGCATTGAAAAATTAAGTGGAAAAGCCAATTGATTTAATTCAAAATGGAATTTCCAGTATTATGTAGGCTCATTGGATGGCAAGCATGTTACAACAAAACTTCAATCAAATAGGAGTTGTCTTTATTTTCACTAGATTTTTTTTTTTTTTTTTACTAGTCGTTATAGTTGCTGAAACCGTTTTCTTATTACGGTCATCGGGGATTAAGAAAAATTAAGATGGTAATACATTTAGTGATGGAAACTTTGTTGAGGCCCAGGTTATGACAGATTTGAATTTTTCCGATGCCAACTTCATACAAAAAAAAACCGACTTAAAAATGCTATATCCGGTTGTAGAGGATGAAGGGTTTTTCTTTATGAGACATTTGATGAGACCTTTTCTTGGAAATTTGATAAACCAAAATCAACAGAAACACAAAATTCAGTTGCAGGCTCAGTAGAATAAGGAAGAAGAATCTAAGAAAGGAGAATGTTGATGTTCAGTAATAAGATAAATAAAGTAATATCAGCCATTGCAAGCTACCTTAGAATTTGGTAAATTCTAAAAACAACAGTTTGTTTACAATAGAACAGGCATAGGTGAAAGAGATATTCTGCAGCTTTAAAGCCAATTACGCAGCTAACTAAAGAACTAGACTTAACTAATCATTCAATACCGATACTAAATCAACTTTAAATAATAAAGCTTTAAACATACCTAAACAGCCGTAGCGGAATATAATCCATCACTGTAAATGCAATATTTAGTTATGATGTAATATCATTATAACAGAACACTTTCCTTCACTCCGAGAGTTTTTCATTTTAATAAATAGCCTAAAGTTGATACAAAAGTTGTACAAAAGAAACCGTAATAAAGAGTTTAAAGTCACTTAAAGCATAAAAAGTCAGTAATATAATTGATCACGTAAATTTGCACCATAAACTTCATGAAACCATGTGTTTGAAGCAATATTAGAAGTCAGCTGATAGTGTTAGACTAACTTAACAGACTTCAGCATAACATACTAAAATTTCAGAAAGATTTATACAGTTAGATGAGTTAGAGAGTGTTTTCAAATAAAAGGGGTTAAAGTGTCCTCATGTTAATAGAAACTTTCAATTATTACGAACACACCATGTAAAGTTAATGGAAGAAATAATCTTCAGATAACAAAATAGTAACCTTTAAACATAATGCTATAAAACTTTTGAGTAAACTTTAGTCTTGCAAATGTAATAAGAGGAAATAGTGACTTTTGCTTATGGCGGCTATGTTAGGATAAAACCCGGAAAGAGGATATTTTCGGAAATTAATTACAAAGCAAATACAGCAGCTACAGATGAGATTAATCGATTTTTGAACAGTTGAAACCCTGCAAAATCTTTTAAAATATTTTTTAAAGCCAAAGGGATAATATTTCCACACTCGGAAATTCGTTATGACGTCATACACAGCATGGTTAAGCCTTTTTTTTTTTTTATTTTATTTTTATTATTCACTTGAATAAACTGGCCATGTTTGATATTAAACAAAAGCTAAGGTTATTAGAAACTGTCTGAGCTTGGTTTGAGCTCTATATCGCCTAAATTGGTAGAGTTATTGACAATTGCACCACATTATTTAAGATCACTTAAACTTACTTTTTATGGCAAATCCATTAAATCCAAAGAAAATTTCATAATGATATAAAATGTCAGGTATAAGAAAATCTATCTATTGATTGATTTTCAAAACACTAGAAACAGTATTAGCTGAAATCGAAGAATTATGTTCCTCAGTCAGTGAAACCCTACACCAAGGCCTTACGAATATATAAATAGAGCTAGTACGGCAGCCATCTGGGGCCTTTTTGACCAGTCATTCAGTGCCTCCCAGTGTGTGAAGGTCGGAGATCGGTGTAGCGCTTCTAGCAGGCGGGAGCAAGCTAGCTCATGTGGGACATGCGTTGGGGCAGCCATCTTTGGTTTCAGTAGAGGAGTGAACTTTAGCAACCAACAATGTGACTTTCAAATTTGAATACAGGGTTCGGTTTGGTCTGGTTGAATTTCATTTCTTGCAATAATTTCATTTCTTGCAATAACTTTTATTTGGTGAAGAAGTTTCTGATAGTCATCAACTGTAATATACATGTAATTTATTTCCAAGAATATAGTGAGTGTTACTCCATTAGAATCTGTATGAGCGATTCCTGTCATGCGATGCGGCGTGGCCCGCCCTGTTGTGTGCTCACCTTTAGTGATCGTGATTCGGTATTGAACAAAATGTTCAGCTCAGAATTTATTATACCATTACACTTATGGTAAGAGACAATATCACATGTTAATCCTAAGTAAAATATGGTAATCTGTAAAGTTCATTTAAGCATTGCTCGTAAATATTAGCGTAAATTTTGTGACTGGATTAAAGAATGTCAACTTACTGGGTTCAGAACGCTTGTATGATGCTTGTTAATTTACTGAAAGAAGGACAATATTTAAAAATATAAAGGTAGCCGAAAAGTAGCAATGAACTAATAGTCTCCCAATAATGGTACAAAACAGATTTTTTTAAAACAATTTCCATTATTGATTCACTATAGAGCAATATTGATTCAAGATATGTCTTTAAACAAAAACTCTGTAAAAATTTCTGTTTTTTTTTCTATGATTTAAGCAAATTAAAAAATATTCTAGAATAGCATATATTAAAAAACTACAGAGATTTACATACAGTCATGCCTGTGGGCGATAGCAATAGGTTCCATGCTTACAAATTATATGAAGCACTAGCATTTGCCCACTGCTTCGCGCATGTATGCCATGATATGTGTAAAAATTCTGTACCGATTTTATTCTATTACCAAATACTGACATAGACAGGCATGAATTGTAAATGTCTTCTAAAAACTTTCCTTTGTTTCAGTTACAACCTTAGGTTCAGTTTTCATGCTGATGTCTGTGAATTTTGTTTCATTCATATTTTAATGCAATACAGTTTAGGAAATAGTAGAAAAACTATCTGAAATATCAACTTTTTAATGCAATATAATTTAGGAATTAATAGAAAAGCTATCTAAAAAATTAACTGTACTAATTGTAGAGGTAATTATTGTGTGAAGTAAAAAAAAAATGTTGTTTGGAAAGGATTTTATTTTGTGATATAAAGTGAAGCAAGGTTTAAGTGAAATAAGATGTTATCTTTTTCTTACTTGGTAGGTCGGTCACTGTAATACCTCTATGTGCCATTTTTAAATGCTGATACAGATGAATGCATGACAACCATGGTGGCAGAAATTTATATCAATATAGCAGTTATCTGCAACTTAGCTATTTCTGCAGATTTTAATTTGGACCATTAGCTCTAAAAATTTGAAAACCCCATCCAAATTGCAGCGGTTGTTGTTTTTGGATACCCATTCGAGTAGCTTGCTTATAGATTTATAATAGTATAAATTTAAACATTGATCCGAAATATTTATATTGTAATTCAGATTTTGTTAATCGTACCATTAAGTTCATCCTCCACTGAAAGGAAATTTCAAAATAGAAGTTAATAATAATAATAAAAACAACATTTATCAAGTTCAACAGGTCAGCAGAGACTTTCAGCTTTGGCACTTTTATCAGTTGAACAGATATAGAATCTAAGCAGGATTATGATGTAACAATTAAAGATTTCAGTAAGGCTAAGAGCAGGAAATTTCTGTTTCCTTGTTTCTTTACTGTTAGCTATTAATTAATAATGTTACAGTGAAGACAGCTGCATTTTTATGAACAAAAATTTGGTAAAAAAAAGCATATTTCTTTATAATTTCCACCTAACAGAGGGCCACCTCAAAATTTATCTTGCCCACAACACATTTAGTTCTTGCCCCGCCAGTGGCAGGAGGATCAAAATGAACACACACAAAAAAACACACTTTACAATGCTTCACTATAAACCTTAATCATGACTAGAGTGATGTGGTGAGTCTTGTGTGTACATATTCAATCCCATTACCAATGTCCTCCTCTAGTCATGATTAAGATTTAACTGAAATATTGTTTAATAGTGTTTTTGTGTTTGTCGTGGTCCTCCTTCCTCCATCTGTAGTGAGTGATGGGTAAAACATAAGATTAAGTAACTTAGGATTCTAACATATGCTCCTAGTACCTCATAAATACTTTTTTGTTTTTATTTACAAAAAATGTTTGCACGTAGTCTTGGTCAAACTGCTGGGGCTTCAGGGAATTATTTCTAATGGAAGTTTCAGAACATTTTATATGAGAAAATGCATTTTTTTTACAAGGTATTTGCATTTGTTTATAATGTTTCACTCATAATAAAAAATCCTCAGTTCCTAGCCACTAATCAATCCTGCTTTAAACACAAATCTAACCATTTGCCTCTCTCTTCCCTCAAACACTCTGCAATCGTTGTAGTTTAGTCTGCTCTTCCCCCCCCCCCCTTTTTTCTTCACTCGCTTCTCTGCTTGGCCTTCTTCACAACCATCAACTGACTTGCCCACTTTATGTGTCTTCCTTTGTATTCTGTAATTGGTTTTCATCTATAAGAAGGAGTTCAAATAAAAATCCTTGGTTGGACATTACTTCATTGATCTTGTTTATAATATAATCTGAAAGTTGTTGCTGGAGCCACCCATAGTCGGTTGTACAAATTTCATACTGCATAAACAAAAAACTTATGTACCCATATAATTAGTACCATCTGATAAACAGTTTGGGCATTGTGTTATTGTAAGGCACATTCATTAATCCACAGGAAACATTTGAAATCAGGTAGCTTGGTCAACACCTCTTAATCTATGGTCCAAAGATAACTGCAGAATCCAATGCAGGAAGCATGCAATTTACTGCAACAATGACAGACATTCCCAGAAGGGACAGTAAAGTTCCTGCCCTTTTTCACTCATCTGTTCATTTTCTTTCTTTAATTTCCTCTACTTGTTCACTGATCATTGGCAATTTTATTCAGTTACCCAGCAAATAACATTGTTTCATGATGAAGAAGTGAGTTCAAGGGTGAATGGTTGAGGTAGATGTGTCCCATTTTCATGGTACACCTTCATGCTAGCCTTGATAACTTTCTTAAATCATTTACTTTGACTAACAACACAGCATTTACCCATTGTTAGCTCTGAGTAGAATATCTTGTTTAGGAATGCAATTATTGAGCATTTGGACCATTTGGCTGGCATAAGGCAGCTGTGTTTTTACAATCATAGATACTCTACTGAAGGAATGGGTTTGTTCAAGGATACTGATATTGATGTGTCTATCCTACCATGTAATCAAAGGATTCTTCACCAGCATGGCACCTACAGCAAGTCCAGCATTCATATTTATAAAGTAAGGTCAGAATAACAACAAAATTATATACAAGAATCTTACCTTGGTTATCAAAAGTTGCTCCAGCACAGTTGATTCAGTACTGGATTTCTGGATCAATGTTTACATTTGATGAGAGGGTACCAATAAGATGGGAGATACTTTTCTTTCTCCAGCAGTGTCAAATCTTGATTTTACTAGTATCCAGTCTAGGAGTCTAGGACATCATTTTGTAGTCAGAAGCAAAGCCATTAAAAGATGGTCAATAGTTCTTCCTGTATATGTGCGACAACTGCATTATTATCTGCATACTGTAGCTGTACTGCTGCTGTAAAATATGTTTGAGTCATTGCCTTTAGTCTTCTCAGATTAAAAAAAAAAAAAATCCATTCTGTAGATAATTTGTATTCAAGGAGGAACATCATCTTTGGTGAGCTGCTTTATAGTAGCTACATAAATGTAGAAGAAAGTAAACGAAATTGCACAGCCCTGTTAAACTGCAATATTAACATGGAATTACTGTAGAGTGATTTCAAGATCATAATGAATTTTGGTGAAAACACATGCAGAGCTAAAAAAATTTCCTCACTGCTTCATGAATGACTGAATCAGCCTTGGTGAGATCAATTAAAGCAATAAAGGTATATATCATGTTCCCTACATTTCTCTTGAATCAGATTAGCAGTAATTATCATATCTGTGGTGCCTCTCCAAGGTCTGAAGCCACACTGGCTCATTGGAAGTATTTATTCCAACAAAGGTAGAATACGATTTGTCAAGAGTTTAGCGACAAAGCTTTCCCACACAAGATGGTAATTAAATTGCACGATAGGTATTACAGTCCATTCAGTCCTCTTTCATGAGTATGGGAAACACCAGACTATCTGTAAAGTCCAGAAGAATTTCTTCCATGGTTCAAATTTTGACAAAAATTCAAGAAAATGGCTTACGGCTTCTCCAAATCCTTCTTTGAGAGCCTCTGCTGGTATGCTGTCTGGACATATGATTAATGGCTTCTCAGCTCATGATGTGGGCTAAAAGCCTTTTTTTTTTTATTGGCTTGCCATATTATATCATACACATCTTCATCAAGACTTGATTCTTGATTCAGTAGGTCTTTAAAACTGCTCTTTCCATCAATTCCCGATGAAGTGTTGATCTCTTAGAGGTTTACCTTTCACAGGACTAGAATGGGTTTCTATCAAAGTTCTTGGGACTATATACTGCTTTTTTGCCTGCTAAAACTGTCGAGAATCCTTATCTGCTAGATACTGCAGCTCTTTTACTTTCATTTGCATTCTTTAGTTTATGTGTTCTCTTTTGTACAACCACTTTTTCAAGACAAAATGTTTCCTTTTTTGCACAAGTTTCCTTGTGAGAATCTTGAATGATGACTTTCAAGCTCTTACAGTGTTGTATTTGTAAGCACCTTAGAATTTGGGTAAATTCTAGTTTTCAGAGCTACAGAGCATAAGGGAGGGAGTAAGATTGTCAGTAAACATTAAATTTTTCATTTCACAACTACAGGATAAGAGAAACCCGTTTCATGTAGAAGCCAATACAGCAACCTAACTCAACAAATAAGCTGATTTTGAAACAGCAAAGCCACTCAACACACAATATAAGCTCTAAATAAACGTTTTATAAAAGTAAAGGACCTTTAAACTAACCTGGAATAGGGTAATCCATTATTATCCAATTTGTAAATAATCGATTTTTGTTACGTGATAATATCACTAATTCTTAACACTTTTCGATGCAGTAAAGTAATTTTATAATAATCAGAAAGAAACTTAAATTCACTAAAATTCAGTAGTTTCAGGTAGTGTAAATAGAATAAATAAAATTTTAAACACTTCGTTAGACACACTTGCACTTTCAACATTTTTAATCACATGTTTTCGATAATTTCCCGAACTAAAAAGTAAATTTCCTGAAAGAACGAAAAATCTAGTACAACATACTAAAATTTCAAAACATTCCATGCAGTAGAACTAATATTAAATCAATTTTAAAGTTATTTCGTCGTAAACCACAATGTGGTAGTTTTCAAAATTAAACTGTAATAAAACCAGACCACTTCTATAAACAAAACCACTGTTAAAACACATAACTAAATTCAAAGAAAATTCACATACCATCATTTTTTCGATGTAAAAAACACTTGAATAATTATTAAAAAGAAACCGGTTTTTACGATATGGCGTTTCGATAATCTTAAGTCCAATTTTTGACAAACTAATAACTTTGCTATTACACCACCAATCATAGTAAAAGTTACACCTTTGAAATCAGGAGCAAACGTAGAACACAATGACACTAATTTTATCACGATAATTTGTAATTCGGCAGGGTCGCATAAAACTTGCTCAAATTAACTTACATATCGGGGGTGCACCATTGTTTTTCGGAAACTTATAACCATTGCACACATAAACTTAATTCATTTATGAGAAAGCTAAGTATTTTAGAATTTTAGCTTAATACTTTTTATAAACTTTAAAAGCTAGGCTACACTCAGCTAAATTTTGAACACAATCTATAATCACATCTTTTGAGACTATTTTTTGGTAAGCAGTAGAACACATCTATCATGCGGCTGAGGGTATAAAGCTAGCTACTCAGGCCGTCTGGCTGTCTTTATGGTTTCATCTTTATTGTTTCATGATTGGATTTCGTCTGTCTTTATTATTTCGTCTTTCGTTTTTATCCGGGAACATTGTGCGTAGTGGATCTGCGCTAGTATGTTTCTTCGTGTCATTGTGTGCTTGTTGGTTAGCCGGGTTGATATCCGGTTGGTTTGAACTCAGAGAGGCATCATGGTCAAATTACTGCCATGTTGACTTTTTCTCACGTCAGTGACTATTCTTTGCAGATACTATGGACTGATAAATTTTCTAAAAGGGGTTAGTCGGTAAATTTATCCTCTTCACGGCTTGCAATTTTTGGAAACGTTTAGTTCGATTGCCTACTCAACTGTAATTGCTAATTTTCAAAATGTGACTGTTTAATAAACTTCTAATTTTTCATCAAGTGGATTTTTACGTGCTTTCGTAATGAACAGTAACCTTTCCTCAGCTTTTGGTTCAAATAAGCTTTGTGGTGACCGTTAAGCTTTACAGTTGAACATCCTGGGTGCAACATGGTCATTTAAAATTATTAATGCAGATTCAGAACTTTCGACAAATTAAAATTCAGTTAAGGTGATTAAACCTGATACTTTGTTCCCTTACACATTACATTAGAAAGATATTGCTTTGGTATGCTTGGTATAGCTGTATTTCAAGGTGGAACCCGAATCTGCAAACGTCTTGGTATCAGCCAAGATTGTCTAAGGCATCAATTTATGATATCGAATCATTTATTGCTTTTAGAATTGTTTTGTTCACTGAACCATAAAACTGTCAAGGCATGTTGATTGCTTGTCTTAAAGGTACTTGATATGTAATTATTTCAAATCAAATGTCAGTGAAATACTTTGAGATATTGTTACAATGTGCCATATAACTTAAATTATGTTATTCCTGTTTAATTAGCTACTCACATACATGTCAGCTCTGACTGGCTGCTTCCTTGACAACAGCAATGATCTACCAATTTTGCAAAGCCAACTTTGAGTTTGCCAGTCCTGCAAACATTATTTTGCGGCTCGTTTCAGTAGTTGAGCTAAAAAAGATCGCCATCACATAGATTTATAAATGCATGCTTACTACTCTACAAGAATACTCAACCTCAAGTCCTGCAGATGATCCATCACTGACCAGATAGGAAGAGTTTATTGCTGAATGAAAATAATAAGAGTGAACCAAAAATCAGATACACAAACTGCTAAAAGGTTCTAATGGAATGTTGCAAACAAAACCATGAAGAAGTTAGCAACCTTCATACTATGATAACTGGAGATTTGCTTACAAGTAAGCCAATTATTAACAGAAATGTTACAACAGAACAAATTATAAAGTTTTCTGATTGTAAATATGATGGCAAGTTGAAAGTATTAGTATCAAACAAAGCAATTAAAAAAGGAGTGGATGTAAGATGAGGACGGTGAAAGAAGGAAAAATAGGGGTAGAATAATGGATACTATCTCAGGATGAAAATGGGGAGGTTCATATGCTTCGTGACATCATGTTAGAAGTGGTGTTTTAATCAAGTTCTGAATTTAAGTGTGACATGGCATCACAGGGTAAGGTAAAAAAACCATGGATTGTCTGACATATGTTACAAATTAGTTGATAAGTGACATGAGAATTTTCACAGGTTGTATAACCAATGAATGGAAAGCTTTGAACAGATATAGTGAAGGTGGCAGTTGGTATGGGACTGCTGTTTATGAGGAGATTGGTATTTGTGGACTAGACGGTCTACTGAAGCATGTTCTGGCAGGAATAATCTACCACATAAAATCAAGTCTGTAAGAGAAAATACTAAATTCACTTCAGGACTGAAGGAGTACTTGCTTAACCACTACTTCTACAGAATTGATGAATATTTGCAAACCAAATGTTAGACTTAAATCACAGAAATTATCATAAATGTAAATACTGAAAAATTATATAAATCAGGTGTTATTTGTAATTATAAATGTTGTGTCTTTATAAAACCCGCAAAGTTATCTTGTGAGTAATCACAGAATGGATAAACTGTCATTTGTGTGTGTTTGTATACAGACCATTTTTTACTTATCCCATATCATTTGTATGTTGAACTATATTTGATGCCAGAGGACCAATAAATACAAATGCAAAACTTGAGTTTTTTTTCTTTCCTAGCACGAACTGGACTTGGTGTTAGAAGATTCGGTGTGATTACTGAACTGTACTGGAAGTGATGTGAAGTGACAGGGCAGATAATAAAAATTGAGTTTCTGATACACAGACCACAGTTACAGAAACATGAAGAAATGTCATGAGGCAGTATTAATATGGAAAGGGAACCATCACATACTCAAGTTCAAAGAAGGATGTCATGTAAAACAAAATCCACTGCCTGACAACATGCAGAAAGGGAGTAGGATATGAAATGAAACTTCACTGGTTGAAAGGGGATGTGATGTTATTTCAGTGATTACAAAATTGGCAGTATCAGCCCACTTGTCAGTATAATGTTGCACCCCCTCAAGCCAGAATGCATGCACAGATTCGGTAGGGAAATACAGCTATCATAAACCTGTTGTATCCTGTTGTGAGGCAAACTGTCCTTGTTATCCTGGATACTAGCACTGGGACAGAGTAGACAACCGAAATGGTTCCACACATTCTATTGAGGACAGATCTAGGGATCCTACTGACCACAGGAGTACCTCAATATCATGCAAACAGTCCATAGACACACATGCCGTGTGTGGACAACCATTGTCCTGTTAAAAAATGGCACCACAATACTGTCACATGACAGGTATAACATGAGGATGCAGGATGTCCATGACATAGCCTAGCATTGTGCCCTCAATTTAATTTGATTGTGATGGAGTGTACGCTCCACTGGCAATTTCCCTACACACTCATTTTCCCCCCTTTCCTGTGCCCGCCTACTTTTGTTCTTTACAAATTTCAACTTTAAAGTGTTTCACCATTTTTGGTAAATTATTCATAAATTCTCTTGGTAACATATTTCAATCCCTGACTCCCTTACCTACAAAAGAAAATATCCCCACACCCTTGTGCCTGAAATCGAGTGCCAGCTTATGATCATGGTCATCTCTTCCCTTCCATACTTTTAATTCTTCCACCTATATCTTTCCATGCCTCATCACCAATATATGCCTTGAACACTTCCTTGATTCTCTTCACCCTTCTCGTGCCTTCCAATGAATCTCATTCCAGCTCTTTTATCACATCTGTTAATAATTGTGTTCTGCAGTAATTTCCAGTGGCAAATCTAGCAGCCCTTCTTTGAACACTCTCCAACTCCTTAATTTGATACCCAAAGTGTGGGTCTCATAGCGGGGGCTTAGAGTCATAACAACGTATCTACAAAATGTGTGTTTTGAGAAAAATGCAAAAGAAGTTTTGCATCTGTTGAAACACTACCATTGTTACCATCTAACATTATGCCGCTTGTAGCTGTGATACCTCATGGTCCTTAGAATGTATTCATGTAATTCCAACAATTTATAATCTGTAACAATAGGTACTGCAGAACAAAACAGTGAACAATGTCGCAGATACCTTGTTTTGACTTTAAACATCTCGGTGGACCGGGTAGTTACGTCCTATAGAGTTGTAATTACAAAACCAAACAATGCACTCTTTAAAAGAATTTATTTTGATTAATACTATTAAGCAATTTATTTCAGACATTTTAAAGTATTTCACAGTGCTTCGCGAGTTACATGGGACATAATTAGGCCGTCTTTCGTCTTAAACACTGCATAAAGATAATTGCAATAATAAAATGGCAAAAAAAAACATGAGAATCCCAACACACATATTTATAAAATTGTCAGTGAGAGAGTTGTAAAAACCTTAATTATATATATTATTACACTTTAGTCACTTTCGTCATCAGCAGTCGTTTCTGTTACTTCGTCAGCTGCAGTAGGCTTACCTACTATTAATGACTTGTAAAAGAGGTGATACTGCTCGGGTATGATTCCCATATTACACAGATCTAGGAGGTCCTTGAGCTTATCTTTCTGTGTTGGAATTGGAGAGGAATACGCTGGCTTAAGCGGGAAAGATTCTTACAGCCTTGTTTTAGTTCTGCGGGATATTCGAGTCTTAAATTCTTCAGTAGTATGGTTGTATTTAAAGTAAATACAATCAGACTTCTTTCAATACCATAAAGAAAACTCATCTTCAGCCAATTGACATTATTTTCGTCACTATCAATATTTCTGTATTTTATCATGAAGCGTCTCAGTTCTGGGAAATTTAATACATTATTCTGCTGAACATCAATGACATGATATTTTTGATTTGTCATTCTCATAGCAGTGAACCATCCTGATGGATCAAAGATATCCAACAGTTTGTTTTCTCTCTCTCTATCGAGGCATGAACAGAGTGACCTGGTTCAAAAATCATGTGATTCATAACAGGGATATCAAGGTGCTTAACAGCATACAGGAACATACCAGACACATTTGCATTTCTATTTTGCCCTCCACATGTATCAGAAAAGAAGTTCCAACCTTTCCCATCTGCATTTTGTTCTAAATAATTGAATAAGCATGAAGAAATTTCTCTAGATCCACATTTGGCGGTCCTTTCACTCCACATGGCAAATGCAGCTTCTCTTGAAGTTATATTGTATATGATTAGATTGTAGACAGCAAGTCTTCGATGATAAAACAACGCTTTAGCATTTGTCTTTGGAAAGTAGCAGGCAGCTTCTAGATTAAATTAAGCTTAATGAGTTTTCCTTGTTGCAGCTTCCATCTTGATGTGGTCTTTCAGAGCCCTTGCTAAACACTTACGAGATATACGAGCATTCTGTTCTGAACGGTGAATTTCTTTCTCCGACATTCATGTGAGAGAATCTGTAAAATGTATCACACAAATCATTTTTAGGTATATGGAAAGATAGATTAAATTCTGTCTTAGATATTTGTCGATAATAAGATTCCTTTTCAGGGGTTGCGTTACCGTTTTTGCAAGTTTACACATACATTTCGTACATTTTTCGAAGATTTAAAGTGGCAAGTACTCTTTTTCCGAATCCTTCCTAGCATAATGTGAAGGGAGTTTTGGAATGCTAATGAGAGATCCAATTCTTTCTTTGACAGCATCTGATGTAGTTACTGCTGGTTTGTGACGTCCTCTTTCATCTTTGGAAATGATATTGTGCTCATGTTATGCTCATTCCTTTCTAACAGAACCTGGCGTATGAATGATTCAGTCAAATCAAATGTAGTAATAAAGAATGATTGGCAAACCTGAAACTTTGCATCATCTTTGGTTAGAAAGTATTAATTTGTAAATTTTCTCCTGGACGAGCCCTCAGAAGTCCTAGTCTTTTCTAAAAGAGAACTGACGTACAAACGCTGCCTGCTTATATCACCTAGATTCCAAAATTGTTGGTGCATTTTTAATCTGTCAGCCTCAGTAAAATTAAAGATGCACTTTCTCGAGCACTTTGAACAATTTTTTGGTTTAACTGACCGCCCAGGAACATATTTGCCTTGCAAGAATAATACGGTTTGCCAGACTGCCGTTTAATTTTTCTATCAATTTTCTTCCATTTCTCAGGCTGAGCCACTCGTCTGCGTTTTACTTTTATCTGATTCTCTACTACAATATTTTCACTTACGAGCAGGTCTGTACTATTATTGCCAGTTTTAGGTCCACTATCACCTAAAAATCCAAACTGATTGGTTCTTTCAAGTAAGAAAACATTTTGATTGTCAATATCGATTGTTTGTGCTTCAATATTTGGCCGAGGTGGAATATTTAAAGATTTCTGAAGAATTGATAGAGGGCAATATGGAAAAAAATAAACAATGATTTACCTAGGGAATGTCATGAAGAATCGAATAATGAATAAATACTGTTAATAATTTATGACGTGTGCATTAAATTAAGGTAAAAGCACTCATACCTGACAAATTTTTGTAGAAGAAATCCTACTCGCAATGTTTTTCCTTTATAATATCTGGAGATACGCTCTTTTGTCACTGAACAATATACTGCTGCAAAGGGAGCCGAAATGACGCAAAAGTCAATACGTCATTTTCACAATAAACAGTAAAGTGAAATTGTAGATACGCTACACATTATCTCTGGAACGGTTAAAGATAGGAGTCCCAGTGTTTTTCCATTGGATAGATTGGTTCTTCACAATAATAGTGGTGTAAATATGTCAAAATAGCCAATTTTGTAGATACGCTGTTATGACTCTAAGCCCCCGATAGTACACCATCATATTCAAGCAAAGTTTTATATCCCAATTCCTTTACTTCTATGGTACATCCCCTCATCACTATCTCCAACAAATGGAGAATTTTGAAACCTTTTCCTATTAGGTACCCATCCAATATGTCCTGCCCAGTTAAGCTTGTTATCAAAATAATGTAATGCCAAGATATTTACATTTCAAGTCTTCAACAAGCAATTCTTTCCCCACCCTGTAATCATAATCAACATTTAGTTTTTTTATCTGTGTATCTAATAAACTGACTCTTCTTTGCATTTATCTTCATCCCATGTTTACCAACCCAGCTAGATATCCTGTCCAGATCACCCTGCAGCTGTTCACAACCCTTTTCTGTTTTGATCCTTTTATATAGCATTATGTCATCTGCAAATAATCTAATTGCAGTTAGTAAACAATCAACACAAGATAGTAAATGGGATGCTTTCTACAAAATTTTTAATAAATCATTTAACCATTTTTGTCCAATTGTAACAAAGAAAACACAGGTAAACCATAAAACCAAAATTAAACTACCATCAAATATTATAGCAATACAAGAAAAAAATGAAAGGTATATACCATTTATATCAGTCATCAGGTCTCACATGCTACAAAAATACCGTATGTATAAATTTTATAAAAAAAATGTTTCAATGTGAACTACAGAAGTTGAAAGTGGGAATTTATGGGGGAAAAAAATTGTTGATTCAAATTGGGAAAACCACCTGGGGTCTAATAAACAATGTAAGAAAGGACAAGCAGGAGATGGAGAATATTGAATTAAATGCAAATGGAAAATTAGAAAAGGATCCCAGTAACATTAGCAACATGTTTAATGATTTCTTCTTAAATATAGGAGAACCCATGACTAGCAATAGAGTAAATGCAGATAATAGAATTAATTACTCCATCAATAAATCAATATTTTTGTATGAGACAACGGAAGAAGAGTTAAGTAGCATTATAAAAAATTTAAGAAATAAGAACTCCAGTGGGTGGGACGGCATAACTACCTTTATATTGAAACAGTGTAAGGAAGCCCTTCTAAAGCCATTGACATTTTTGATAAATGAATCCATAGAAAATGGGGAATTTCCAAATTGTCTGAAAATCAGCATAGTTAGGCCTGTATTTAAGAAAGGCAACAAGAAAGATATTGGTAACTACAGACCTATTACTCTGACCTCTGTTCTGAGCAAACTATTTGAAAAAGTTATCCTAGTGAGATTAAATAACTTCATATTGCAAAATAGCATCATTAATCCATTCCAGTATGGTTTTCAGAAGGGGTTATCCACTACTACTGCTGTAACTCAGTTTATATATGAGGTTTTAGAAAAATTAGATAAAAAACATAAAGTTGCTGGAATATTCCTAGACCTCTCAAAAGCATTTTATTGTGTTGATAACCACCTACTACTTCACAAATTAGAAAATTATGGAATTAGAGGATTAGCTAATAAACTACTGTCATCCTACATCCAAAATAGACCTCAATACACAGAAATTTATTTAAAAAATGGCAAATCAGTAAGTAAGGTAAAATCAAAAATGGGTGTAGTTAGATGTGGTGTCCCTCAGGGATCTGTACTTGGTCCTTTACTATTTGTTTTGTATATAAATGATATTGATATAACAAATAAAAGTTAACATATGCAGATGACACTACAGCAATTTGCTGGGGTAGCAATGATTCCACATTAGAGACAACTGTACTAATACCTCAAATGAGTTATCAGAATACTTTGATGTAAATGGATTAATTTGTAAGAAGAAAAAAACATGTTTAATAAAGTTTGAATTAAGAAATCATGATACAGACAATAAATTAAGATTAATAATTAGTGAAGGAAGCATCTATGAAACACATGAATACACGTTCCTAGGAATATATGTTGACAAGTTCCTAACATGGAAGCCACATGTTGATTTTGTATGCATAAAAGTGAGTAAAGGCATTTGTCTAATCAACCAGTTATCAAAAGTCTTGGACAGAAATATTCTAAAAATTGCATACTATGGAATAATCTTTCCACATATCATGTATGGTATTGAAGTCTGGGGATCCTGTTCTCATATCAATATGCATCGATTGTTACTGCTGCAGATAAGATGTATTAGAATAATGTACAAATTAGATAGAAAAGAATCGTGTAGAGAAATATTTAGACAGGAAAATATTCTTACGGTATTTTCACTATAATAGGGTTTTACTATTGATTCAAGGTAATCCTCACTTTAACCACACAAATAGTGAAATTCATAAATATGACACTCCTATCAAGACAGACTTTCATATCAAAAGACATAACTCTAAGGCAGCAGGTAAGAGTTCCTATGAAATGGGAGCCAGGTTATATAATAAGCTTCCAGCTCATCTAAACATATTGACTGGGAATGAATTCAAAATTGGAATAAAATCTTATCTATGTAATAAGGTCTTGTAAAAACTTGATCAATTGTAAAAAATATATGTATGTACAATACCATTTGTATTGACTTTGCTAGAAACTTGTATCACAAGCATATTGGCAATAAAAAAATTATTATTATTATTCATTAGAATAATGAACAGGAATGGTCCAAACACTCCCAATACACTACCCTGTCACACTCCCATCTTTAGGCCCAAGTTTTTTGGTCTACATTTAAAAAAATCCTTAATCACTACCAGCCAAGACCTGATGTCTCCCCACACCTCAACGCGCACGTAACACCGATATGTCTCTCCAAAATGTTGGAGAAATATTTCTTAGGTCATACTCGATGACAATGAATGTAGTCGCACAGTGTTCAATGATAAATCGCGGTTCTGTATGCCATAAATTTTACTGAAATTAAAGGCATAATATAAAATGACTTATTCTAAGTCATATTAGAACCCGAAAGACATGCAAAGCAAATCTCGGCTTTTGTGTATTTTTTAGATTGACAAAGCTACACTTTTAAGAATTTGTATAAGTTAGGTACCAAAAAACATGACATGCATAATGGCCAAGTGAACAAATTATTATTTTTATTTTAAATTTAAATTAGCGTTTTATAACACGGAGAGAAATCAGAAAGTGAACTGAACATACCATGTAAAAAGTAGACATGACTCAAAACAAGATCTCAAAATTTTTTGTCATTAAACAGCCACGAGACTTGGCCTATTTTTGCAAGAATTGTCTTTGATGGATTTCGTTTCTTTTTCTAAGTTGACCGCTTATTCTGAGTCGTCGCACAAAAAGAGGGTTTAATATGAAAATCGGTGGAGAAAGTCATTACAGAGTTCGACTTGAATGTGTGTAACTTACCAACAATACCAAAGCTCTCTACAAACAATGGATGTGCGCTCATGGATTAGCAATACCGATTGTCATAGATATAACTGCCACCATCAGTAAGATCCAAACAACTTCCAAACTAAACGAGAAATATGGTAAAATTGAAGGTGTCAGTTAAGCTTGCTGATTTCTATAGATAATAAATTTGAGGCCTATTGCGTGATCCGGACTCCAGAGCACAAAGCAATTAACCTGCAAATTTGCGCAGAAACCTTTCACGTTTAATACTGCCATTGAATAAATACACGGAAAACCGTCAATACTGGACTTTTCTTATTATATGGTGGTGAAAAACATATATATGTACCAAATTACTTGTTTCTATGACCACGGGAAGTAGAGTGGGATTATGTTGACGGGGTGTCGTAGTAGTTAAAAAAATTTCACTTTCACTAACTTCCAGATTTAGGAGTGGAAGGAATTAATATTAAACTTAGTAAACTCCGTCCATTATGTAAATACGGGAGGAACATAAAACTATTAATGTAAAAAGCGATTTTACGTTTGGGTTAGATTAGGTGTGAACATACTTAAATTTACGAGAGTTGCACTTTTCTTATAATCTGGAAGAAAAACTTTAACTGTATGCCAAATTGCAGCTTTCTACGACTACGGGAAGTACCTTAGAATTTTGATGATGATAAAATCGGTGAAATTTGTATATGAATATCACCAAAACTAAAAATTTGAACGAAACAATATTTAATGAATTTGTGAAGATTTCTGGTATCTAATTTGAAGCATTTAGAGTCACTAGGGTCGAAGAATTTGAGGTACAAAAATGGTCCGAATCTCTTCGAGAATAGGGCAGGCAATGCCACCGTCAACTTGACAAATTAAAAGCAAGTGTTTGAGTATTCGTGCGCTAGCAGAGTGTTAGGTGCGCAGTCAGTTGGGGACAATAACCTCAAGGTCCATGTAACCGTCACGGATCCTACACACCTGCGTCATAGCTGCCGAGTCAGTCTTAGCCATCATGAGCCGTATTGCAAATGTGAAAAGACAGACATATCGTTCCTATAACTTTGAAGACATACTTCACTGTTACAACAATTGATCACAAACAAAAAGACTGCAATCAAATGACTCTCTCCTATTGGTCTTCGAACTAGCATGCGACCTTTCTTCAAAACGATGCTTCATTAACAAGATTCGGCGAGACATATTCCTGTAGGACCTAGTGATAATATTAATATTATTATTTTATAAATGCACCTATATCGATCCTTTTTTTCAGGATGTAGCCTCTTTAAGCCTAATGAGCTATTTATTAGAATTTAATTCTACATAGTTTTGCTGTAGTTCTTTCCAGGCCGATCGATCCTGAGCCACCCTCTTCCAGTTCACGCCTGTAACTCGACGTATATCCTTATCCCAGCGATCCGGGGGTCTTCCTCTTGCTCTTTTCTTTTTCAGGTTTCTCGTTATCCAATCCAGCACTTCCGTAGTCCATCTTTCATCTCTTTTGCGAGCAACATGACCGGCCCATTGCTATTTTGAGTAATGACTCTTTTTAAGATGTCTGTTACTTTAGTTATTGAACGAATGTGCACGGCCCTTTTCCTGTCTCTTCTTGTAAACCCTAGCATTGCTCTTTCCATACTTCGCTGGGCAGTTCTCAGTTTTTGCTTCGTGTGACTATTTAGGGTCCAAGTCTGGCAGGCATATGTGAGGACCAGTAATACACATTGTTCAAATACCTGTTTTTTAAAAACTATGGAATTTCTTCCGTATGCTCTCCAGCCCAGCTTTATCCGTCTGTAGATCTCAGGCGTTGAGTCACCATTCATATTGATCAGTTGGCCAAGATAGATGTACTGATCTACGGACTCAATACCAGAATCTTTCATGTCCGCATTGTCTTTATCTTTTTCTGCCCATTTGTTTTGAATGAGTTTGCTTTTTGATATATTTATTTTAAGGCCCACTTCACTCAACGCTGCCTCTATTTCATTTATCAGTTCTTTGAGCTCTTCCAGACTGTTTGAGAATAAAACTATATCATCAGCGAATCTTAAGTTGTTGAGACTTCTTCCATTTATTCTCAAACCTCGGTTTTGCCATTGGATTTTTGACATTGCAAACTCTAGGACTGATGTGAATAGCTTGGGGGATATAGAGTCTCCTTGTTTTACCCCTCTTTCTACTGGGAACTCTTTGGTGACTTCAGCGATGTTGACAAAGGCAGTGGAAGTAGTGTCATGGAGGAAGGAATATATGGAGACGAGATAACGCGAAATCCGTGAAACCTCGTGAAAAAACTGTGCCTGCGCGGCGGATATCGTAGGAGTACCAAAACATTAGGCTGTTTGCACTGTGTCAGCTGCTGAGAATATTTCATTTTCTAGTATTCTAAAGTTTTCTATAATGCCAAGTTGTGATGCATATGGTTGCACAAACAGACGAGATAGGAAAAAACCTGGAATAGCGTTTCATAAGTAAGTCACATTGTAATTATCGTTCTTGAAGTATCTGACAGGCAACCGCAACATTAGTGCCATTCGCTATAAATTTATTCATTGCTCTCAATAGGATCATGTTATTCTCAAATTTTTGTTGGTGTAGTGTAGACAATTAGCATATGTTACTATTTTGCACCTGAAAAGCTAGCCTAATTGTAGACAAATGTTGGAAATTTAATTTAAACGGGTCATGTTTACATCGCGACACAGTGAATATGGTATTCTGCATGCATTACTCACGTTTAAGTTTACACTGAAATTGCACGATGAAATTAACCGTGATAATTTGTGCTGTGCGAACTACTAAATGTGATGAAATAAACTTTGTTGACGGAAATGTAGTTCGCGATCCATTTCTTGTGTTTAGATGTGTCTACATAGTTTGGTTTTGTAGCGGCAATATTAATGGAAATGTTTACAGGTTGAAATGCGGTGTATACCAGAAGAGAACAAACAATGTATTTATTATTAGCTGTTAGCTTCTGAATTCTGAATGTACTGATTTTTCTAGCAAAACTATATAGGCCACTACCAGTACAATATCTTCTAAGTAAGGTAAGAAACTATGAGGTTTTATGAAGTATTATTTTTTTAAAGCTCTAAACATTGACTTATGCTTTTTTTTAAATTTCAGATATGACTTGTTTCTGTTTGTAAATATGTCTACAAGTATATTTCTAGATTTTGAAATCTTCCTTGCCAATTACTGAAATAGAATGTGAAAATATAACCTATTAGAACATCAACTAAAATTTAAGGACTGTAGAAATAAACAGTTTTGTTATTCAAGTTAAAAAGAATTACCTGCTCATTAAGTTACGTCCGAATTCATCATCAAATATGGATATGGCGATAGTTTTTTTCTGGTCCAGGCCGCATTTCAACCTAACCACGTCAATTTTAAGGTACAATATCTCGAGAACTAAGCGAGATATCAAAAAATTTTATTCTTTACTTTCAGATTCCCTCATCTTGTTACATAAGAATTCGTCATCAAATTTTGTCGCCACGGTTATCGTTGAATCCCCTCATTACCTAACAATCTCACTTTTGAGACAGTATATCTCGCGAACTAAGCGAGATATCGAACAATTTCATTCTTTATTTTCGATTTGTATCGTCGTGTTACATAAGAATCTATCACCAAATTTGACTTTGGAGACACGTTTCTTCTGAATTTCAACCAGAAACTCCACTCTTTTGAGACAGTATATCTCGAGAACTAAGCACGATATCAAAAAATTTTATTCTTCATTTTTGATGTGTCTCGTCGAGTTACATAATAATCCATCATCAAATTACGGTACCACGGTTGTCTTATGATTCCCTTGTGGTTTTTGTGCATATTTCCGTGTTTCTCTGGTCAAGCAATATGGCGGCCTCCCCTCCCCACTTCTCTCCACCCGGTTTCACTCCAGTATGTGGCGAAGGTCCCTTGCGTCGTCTCCATATATTCCTTCCTCCATGAGTGGTGTAGATGTTGTACAGTAAGTCGATATAGCCGGGATTCACTCCTTGTTCTAAAATGGCTTGCATGATTGCTGAGTGATGGACTGAATCAAAAGCTTTTTCAAAATCGATAAAGGCCAAACAGAGTGGTATCTAGTATTCATTTGATCAACTTATAATATACAGCTCAGATTTTCATTTTCTGCCAAGTCAGCTCTTGAAGTTACCAACTATTGTGTTCTAGAGAAGGAGTCTGGTGTTTTCCATTCGTCAGTTCACTTCCCCAACATGTCCCTAGTTTCTATATACAACAAGGTCTCTGTTATTATAAAGAATCATATTTTAATTTTGGTGGATATACCTCAGCCTAAGTCCGCCAGTGTGGCTCTGTGCTTTGAGGCGCCGCACACTAGATCGGGTAGGTATAACAAGAACGGGTACGAGCCCCAGCCCCCACGTATCAGCAGTCCAGAGGCTATTTTCCACAGCCCGTATTGTCCCTAATCTCTGCCTTATAAACTATAGGTTTCACAATAAAAAAAATTACAGTTATCACACATAGTCACAAATTCTTAAGGCAGTGGACAACACTTCATTTCCTCCATTAGTAAGTAGAGTGACATGGTTTTAGGTTTAAAATGCTTGGCGTCAGCAAGGACATGCAGCTGTAAAACCTAATCTCCAAAACTGACCATGCCAACGTGAGTAAAGCTCAACTAAGGCAGCCTACCCATAATGGTGGGAAAAGATAGTAAAAAAGAAGAAGGATACTTGAGCCTAAGCATAAAATTTGTGGGAATATTTTGTTTCAAGTAAAATAAACGGAACATTCTTGTACGTAATTAATTTCCAACCGCAATCATTTCCTGATCGCCGAGCAGGCAACATTGTCCCACATGCGAGATAGTAAGTGAAACTTCTTTATCTCTGAGTGTGCTGTGTAATGTTCAGTTCAATAAAGAACTTGAATGGTCTAATTTAACTTCAATGCGAGTTTTAATGTGAATACAATTTTCTTTCATTTATTCCAACAAGACAGCAAATTAACTCCAACAGACTACCATGTATGGTGGAAATTATGGGAAAGGGGGCAGGATGGATAGACAGATGTTCTTTATTATTAGTGTGAACGTGAGGTGTTCTAAATAGGGAAAGATGTTGGTGCAACGCTAAACTCAGACAAGTAGGAGAAGAAGAGATGCCTCAGCAGAAACTTACCAACAAGCTACTTTTCAATGACTCGGAAGACTTAGCAACTACCAACGTGGAAGAACTTCCTGCCGTTGTTGTTGACAAGAAACGGCATTAACGAGTCGCTCCGGCTGCTGCTGTCACATGTAGCAAATGTCACCGTATACTATGGCGGTAAGTGACCATTGAACAAATTTCGAGGCAGAGAAAAGATTAACGAACAGATACGAATGGTATGAAGGAAACATTTACATTATGGTTTTCGAAAGTAAGGGAAAAATTGTTGGTCGTTTGTATTCCTTGTCGGTTGGTAAACTGATTCGTCAATGGTTACTAGAACACGACTAATGTTACTGTAGCTGGATGCAATTGTAATAAGAATCGACACAACATCTGAACCAAGTGCAAATGCCCTTGTCCAAAGTAAATCTTTCATAATAACAATATGGAAGTCTATATAACCGCCTCCTTAACAATTCGACAGGGAATAATATGGAATGTAGACGTTTCGCTAACCGAAATACTGCAAGTGATAGGTTGTGACATGCAAGTCGTACGCATTAGACGCTTTACCAAAGTGATATAGAACAGAGAAGACCAATTTCAATCTGTGTTGACACATTCAAGGCACAACGATGCCTGGACTGTGTTGTAATACAAGGAGTAAGATGCCCTGTCGAACCATATGTCTCATTGGTCTTACAAACACTATCTGAGATAAGGCCACTGAACCATGTTGGTTGTAGTTATTATGCAGTAATCTACTGTAGTAATAAGTGTATAAACGCAGGACAAATAATATGTGTACATTATAAGGGTCTGCATTGCTATACAGACCATAACTGTTCACAGTAAATACATCAACACCAGATGTACACAGGAAAATGGTTTATGACAGTATATCCCGCTCAGAAGCTTTGGCAAACATTGATCAAAAACCTTACGCCTCGGTGACTGCTGAACACACAGCGCATAGAAGAGGAAACGTACTTCACAGTCAAAAAAAAAAAAATGACTCCAAAACGTTCACTGACGATACCAGTCACTGTTACGAATTTTTCGGAACCTCCTCCTGTGGTTCCACAGACATCGCAGAGGTAGAAAATACAACATAGAAGGTCTACATGTCAACGTCAGATACCTGTGAACTCGTCTGACAACAGACGCAATTGAACCAATTTGATGTATAGTAACAATCAACGTCGCTCTCATGGGAACGCCGCTCAGATACCTCAGGAACTTCTCATAGAATCACCACCATTTCCGATGTCTGCAATCACTAACACCAACTACGCACAAAATGCACCGACTGATAAAGATACTTTAACTGAAAAAAGTCAGAATATGATTTTCTGGATACTTTAGTTGACATATTCCGGAAATTCGCCGCATAATATTAAGAAACTCATAGCCAAAATACTACTGTGGTGGGCCTTTTGGGGTTGATCCGCGCCACGGGTTTGTCAGGATGGTGTGGCCAAGGGAGTGTGGACTTACTTGTGGATGTATCTAGTACTCCTCTTCTCGCAGATCGGGGCGCCCGTCGGTTACTGGACCGCCGTTAGACGGCTGCATGCTTGCTAAGAATAATTGCTATCTGTGACACCACGCCATGAGACGAGCAAACAGGTGAGGGGTTACTTTGCATACTGAAATTATGAATGAACTGTTTGACGGACTACTCCAGGTTTATTGCCTGTATAAGTTTGCGATACATGGCAAGTAATCGCCGAAAGCCACAGTCCACCCCGATGTCGATTTGCAGAAAAAGCACCGAACGATCAGGCGACGAGCTAGTAGCTGGTTAGGTCGGCAAGGCTATAGCCGAGGCTCGTGCGATTCGTTCCGGTCTTCAGGTGACCACTCCTTACTTCATTACCTAAAACGAAGGCTCGGTTGACCCGCTTAGCGATGCGGCAATAACCTGCGGACACCGCTCCCGCCACCAAGAGAAATGCACATACCTGAAGTGGTGACTACCACTCGGCCCCGTAAGTGGCGAAATCGCCTTTGTCATCAGGTCAACGCCTTGGCTGGCAACACTAGTCGCTTGAACAAATACCTATATTTCAATAATAATTACCATAATTCATTACGCCCCTCATACTACTAAAAATTAATCAAGGACTAATTACCAATGGCAATGATTCTAAAATTGAATGCACGTTCAGTACGTTCCAACGTAGAAAGCTTACAGCATTTACTAACATTTCAAAAATTCTGGGAGCTGGAATAAAATAATTGATACCTGGGTGGTTACAGGATCAACTTTTTTTTGTCGCAAGGTACAAATTAATACGAGCAGATAGGGCAGGTAACACAATGAAGCGTGTAAGATATCAAGTTATTACCTTAACTACTGACGACAGGGACCTGGGAGTTTGCACAATCCGCTCAAACATTAAAGGCTACTACATTAACTTTCACCAATCGTCCACCAAGAGCATGTACACATGATTTAGAAAAGCTGCAATCACAACTCTTACCACGTCTAATTTTCACTGGCGACATAAACGCCCATAATGGTGCGTAGGGATGCTACAAGACTTATTACTTTGGTAGTATCATTCTTGAAACTGTAGAAAATGAACACTTAATCATTTCAAATAATGGTTCATTAATCCGAATAACTGCACCTGGAAATAAAAAATCGGAAATTGACATCACAGAGGCTTCTGTTTCCAACGCCATAAAAGCCTCTTTGATACCCTTTCAAGAATTTTGTGTATCAGACCACATTCTAATATCACTCCCAAAAGTCCTGTACGATAATAAGCAATATTTTTCACCCTAAAACTGGTAAAAGCTTCAGGAGAAATTAACTGTAGTGGTGAAATCAAAAGATCTAATGAATGATTGTGATGAGCTTTTCAGTTGCATAAATGACACAGCAGCATTATCTATTCAAGAAAAACGCCCAAGAAAAACTCCTCGCAGAGTCACAACTGTTTGGTGGGATGATGAATGTCAGTCGGCGATAAACAAAAAGTGAAGATAGCTTTGAAGCGAAATGGATAAGAAACATCCCAAGTGAATTTTTTAATCATTTAACAAGTTCATGCAAGATCAAAGAAATTTCTAAACATAAAAAAATGCAGGAATGGAAATAATTTTGTTAGAACCTTTAAAGAAAGAAAATGTCGGTTGATGCTTGGTGATAAATAAAACTACTCAGTGGTACTACCAGTAGGCCTAATGATATTAATTGACTCCAAGACACTGGAAACACTATTGGAATATCTTTAGCCACCGTCTGTGAACATGCAACTCAGCCTACCAAATTCTAAAAACATAAGCCCTTTAATGCAGCAGTTCCCTTTAATAATAATACTAACTGATAAAATTGCGATGGAGCACCCGCTCCGGTGGCAATCCCCCTACACTTCCTCCCTTTCCCCTTCCAACCTACATTTGCCATCTACTAATTTTTATTTTAAATTCTTTCAGTGTTTCCGTTAAGTTATTCATCAATGCTCTTGGAAATTTATTCCAGTCTCTCACTCCCTTTCATACGAAAGAAAATGTTCCCACACCCTTATGAATAAAATCAAGTGCCAGCTTGGGATCATGTTCAACCTTACCATTCCAAGCACCTCTCTTAATTTTCCCACCAATATCTTTCCATGCTTCATCACCAGTATAGGCTTTGTACACTCCCATGACTCTCTTCACTCTCCTTCTATCCTCCAATGAATCCCACTCCAGCTCCTTTATCATATTAGTTACCGATTGTGTTCTGCGGTAATTTCCAAGGACAAACCTAGTAGCCCTCCTCTGCACCCACTCCAACTCCTGTATTTGATACCCAAAATGTGGTTTCCAAACTACACCACCATATTCCAGCAGTGGTCTGACCAAAGCTTTGTACTCCAATTCCCTTACTTCTCTAGTGCATCCCCTCATTACTCTTTCTAACAGGTGAAGGATTTTGAACCCTTTCCTTACCAACTGTCCAATGTGTCCTGCCCAGTTAAGTTTGCTATGAAATATAATGCCAAGGTATTTACATTTCGAGTCTTCAATAAGTTGCTCCTTCCTACTTTAAAATCGTAATCAACCTTTAGCTTTCTATCTGTGTATCTAATAAGCTGACTCATCTTTGGATTTATCTTCATCCCATGTTGACTCACCCAAGTAGTTATCCTATCTAGATCACTCTGTAGCTGTTTACAGTCTTCTATAGTTTTGATGCTTTTATATAGCATTATGTCATCTGCAAACTATCTAACTTCTGACAGTAAACCATTAACACAATCATTCATTAGAATAACGAATAACAATGTTCCCAATACACTACCCTGTGGGACTCCCATGTTCACTTCTACGTCTTTTGATATTGCATTTCCTACCGTAACTTTTTGCTTTCTACCCTTTACGAATTCTTCCACCCAGCAAATCACTTTTATCAGCTCAAATAGTTTTTACTCTTATTTAGCACCATTTTATGACTCACTCTGTCAAAGGCCTTTGAAAGATCTAATGCCATACTATCAACTTGACCTCCCCTGTCCATTTCATGTCTTTAACCTCCTCACCTCCCTGTTATAGTATGAAGGTTCTGTACTTCTCTTTATTCTCTGTTTTGGAATAAACATTTCACCACCATTTCTTATCATTTACTTGAACTCTTCCCACTTCGTCTCCACTAAACTTGTGCCATTCTTCCATTTAATAAAATTAACCCTGCAGTATCTTTTCAGTTCCTAGATTTGTGCGTTTTTATAATTGTATCTATTTCCCCCCTCAATTTTGGCCACTGTTCAACTGGATTCCCCTATATCCATCGGAACTGCATTATGATCACTTATTCCTTCGGTTACTTGACACCCAATTAGGTTATCATCCGGCTTTATTAGTAATAAAATAATTGTTTAAAAAAACATAAAAACCGCCTTAAAAAAAAAAGCACTAAAATTTTTTAAAAACTTTATACCTTGCATAGGAAAAACTAAATCTAAATAGACAACAGTTTACATTACTTTCATTGAAATTTTGACATTAATTAGTTATTTTTGGAGTCGGTGCCAGCTGTCACATCACGAAGTTCTAATTACTGAACTTCTTTTTTGGCGTTAGAGGCGAAACGGGGAGTACGAACAAAAATTCCCAATATTTTACAGCATGTTGTGAGTCAGATTGTGTTACTGTGGGAGACATCTTAGGGAAACAAATTAACAGTATTTTAATCTGTGGCTTGGCCTTATTGGTCATCCAGGCATATCTCTGACACTACAGTGTCAGTGGGTAGGTTGCATCATGAAGTAAACGATTTACAGAGTATAATATCGGCGTATCATCTGTATGTTTCAGTTTTGTTGAAACATGTTTCTAGCATTAATTGTAGGTAAGCAGTAACATGATTTTTTAAGTATAATTGTTATTCCTTATTGTTTTTATCTTTTTGTTTTTCTTGCTTTCGCTGGCACCGACTACAAAAATAACTAATTAATGTCAAAATTTCAATGAAAGTAATGTAAAATGTTGTCTATTTAGATTTACTTTTTCCTAAGCAAGGTATAAAGTTATTTTAAAATTTTTAGTGCTTTTTTTTTGAAGGCGGTTTTTATGTTTTTTAAACAATTATTTTATTTTTAAATTTTTATTGGTATTATACTTCGTTTAGTATTTTAAATATGCCGAAGCAGTTCCCATTTTGCGAACTTCCTAGTAGCTCAGAGATTAAAGCGCTTGCTTTCAAAGAAGAATTATGTCTTTAAATACCACAACCACTTCCAGAACGGGGTGAATTGGGCGTTGTGTTAAGGAATGTCAGGCTATGTTTCGGTCTTATCATAACATATCGATAACCGAAACATGTAACATCTGGGCATTAATACATACCACATACAGAAATCTCTCTGGAATATATCTGTTTGCTCCGGCATCACACAAAAAATATAGATTTTTAATTGGTGAAAGCTTGGGATCAAAGTTGAAATCTGAAGTACATGTTGAGACATTACGACACATTTATTTTATACATATTATGCCATGACTAAAAAATAGCTTAATTGAATTTGACGGTGATTTAAAACTGTAAAGAACATTGGAAATTAAAAGGGGTGAGGGTAAAGGGGAAGAGGGATTGGGCTTTTGTATACCAAAGGTAGACTGCCTTTTCTGATTGATTTAAAGTATACGTGTGTAAATTTCTATTGATATCAGATAAATCTGTAGGTATGTATATAAAAAAACAATTAAGCAACCTAATTTAAACAAAATTGTTCTGTATGTTTTAAAGTATACGTGTGCAAATTTCCTTCAGAATCGGATAGAAACTGTAGATTAAATGATGGAAAGGAAGGAGCGGTGTTTGGACTCTCGAAATCAAATGTAGACAGTATATTTCTGTTTGTTTTGCAGTACACATGTTCATACTTCCTTAAAAATCAGAAAGAAACGGTAGCTTTATATAAAGAACATTGACAGTACTTAATGGGGTAGAAAGGGGGATAGGGTTTGCATTTTTGTGAATATTATGTGGATAGTATTTTTCTTTTTCTATTTGTTTTAAAGTATACACATGCGAAGTTCCACCGAATCGAATCAAAATGTGGGTTTTATACAAATATTAAGGGAAGGGGAGCTAGGGTAGTTTTTTTTATTTTTTGGTCAGAGATCTTATCCATAAAAAAGATACATATATATGTGCCAACTTTAATAAAGATCGGTCAAATGGTGTCGACTGTAGCTTTCTAAAAAGAAATTGACAAAAATCAAGGGTGTGGAAAAGGGGAGAGGGGTTCATTTTTTGCAAACCAAGAGTTGGCATCATTTTTCTCTTTGTTTTATAGTAAAAATTTGCTAAGTTCTGTCTAAACTGGATAAAAACTGAGGTTGTGTATAAAAATTAAGCAGTTTAATAGGGAGAGGGTGTGGTTTTTAGATCTGTTGGTCAGACACCTTCTTCGTGAAAAAAATACATATAAGCACCAACTTTCATGGTAATCGGTCAAACGATTGCGACTGTAGCTTTTTATAAAGAACATTGACAAAAGTTAATGGGGTTCAAGGAGGAAAGTGGTTGAGCATTGGCAAACCAAATATTGACAGGATTTTTCTCTTTGTTTTAAAGTATACATGGGCAAAGTTCAATAAAAATCAGATAAGAAATGTAGATTTCTATAAAATTAAGGGGTCCAATGGAAGAATTGGGGTGATTTATTTATTTATTTTTGTCAGAAAACTTCTCCATGAAAAATTACATGTATATGCCAACCTTAATGGAGACCAGTTAAATGTGTCGACTGTAGCATTGTATAAAGAACATAGGTAAAAATTAGGGAGGTGGATAGGGGGAGAGGGCTTCAGTTTTTTCAAACCAAAAGTTGACAGTATTTTTCTCTTTAATTTTTACTATACATGTCCAAAGTTTCATCGAAATCGGATAAAAATATGTGGGTTTGTATAAAAATGAAGGGGTGTAAAGGAGAGAGGGGTGGTTTTTTTAATTTATTTTTTGGTCAGATTCTCCATGAAAAATTACATGTATATGCCAACTTTGATGATAATCAGGTCAAACAGTGTCGAGTATAGCTTTCTATGAAGAACATTGACAATAATTAAAGGGGTGGAAGAGGGGGGGTTGAACTTTGGAAGACCAAATATTGACAGGATTTTTCTCTTTGTTTTAAAGTATACATGGGCAAAGTTCAGTAAAAATCAGATAAGAAATGTAGGTTTCTATAAAATTAAGAGGTGTAAATGGGAGAGGGGTGGTTTTTTATTTTGATTTTTTTGGTCAGAATCGTTCTCCATGAAAGCTACATGTAATTGCCAACTATAATGGTGATCAGTTAAATGGTGTCGACTGTAGCTTTGAATAAAGAAAATTGGCAAAAATTAAGGGGGTGGATAGGGGGAGAGGGGTTCCATTTTTTTAAACCAAAAGTTGACAGTATTTTTCTCTTTATTTTTGGCTATATATGTCCAAAGTTTCATCGAGATCGAATAAAAAATGTGGATTTGTATAAAAATTAGGGGGCGGAGGGGGGTAGAAGGGGTGGTTTCTCAATGAAATTCATATGGGACCACTTTGGAGGTATACCCTATCCAGTAAAAAAATTTAATTTAAAACGGTTCAAAATTGGTGAAAATATCGCTGGTCATACACACAAAAAAAAAAAAAAAAATACAGACGACTTGAGAACCTCCTCCTTTTTTTGAAATCGGTTAAAAATCAGCTTATGATGGCATTCAAACTCAACAACAATTCTGATCCCGACAATGTAAACTACTCTGTGCTAAACCATTTTTCACCCAACGCACTTGAAGTCTTCCTGGAAGAAAGAGATTTTCTTGAATCTCGTATTAAATGGGTAAGGATTACCCCAGTCTTGAAAATAGTTAAAAACCTGAAACTGATATCATCTTGTAGTCCCATCTCTTTGATTTATTGTCAGGTTAAGACATTAGAATGTGGAATAAGTAAAAATAAATATGTTATAGTTGTATATGCTGACATAATGACAATGTGAACCTTGCTGTATTAGAGTCCACAAACATTCTCACTTGGGAGTACCACCCGCAATCACGGGAAACTTATTGTCCATTTTTCAGAGGATGGTTGTAACCAAAAGGTACGGTAACGAAAAAATCGGACCACGAACAACTAGTCAGAGGCTACCACAGGGTTTAATACACTCACCACTTTTGTTCAACGTCGATGCTGGCGATCTAGGAGTTATAGCAACCGAAAATTCTTATTTACTACAATTTGCAGATGACATCTATATTTATGTTACTGGAAACATGTCACAGGCATTAAGGAAGAAAATGTATATCGTAGTGATTCCGACAGTGGCTGAAGGCAAATGGAGTTGCAATCGAGAAACATAGCGTGGAATCAGCAAATCAAAGAGGTGATTTGAAAATATGATTCAGCAGTAAACATCATGCCTATTCAAATAAAATCGGTTATCCAAACGTGTGATTCAATTCAGCATTAAACACCGTACGTGCCACATCAGGAGCAACGTGATGAATGCATCCAAAAATATCCTTCAGACTTTATAAGCTATTGATTAGCTAACACGTTGACTCTTCTTCTTCTTGATATTTATTCCGCAAGATCTGATTTACTGGACTTCTTCTTCTATTTATGCCGATTATGTGCATATTCAGATGAGACATTGACTAGTTGCATGTCCTCCCGCGGTTTATCCAGCCAACGCTTCCTGGGGCTCCTTTGTGATCTTCGGCTCTCCGGACTTATATCGAGTGCTGTTCTCGGAACTGATGTATTTTTGCTGTGCATTACATGACTATACCATCACAGACGACCCTCCCGCATTTTCTCATGGATTCGGTTCCAAACAGTGACACTGGTAATGACACGGAAAAAGTATCGATACTTCTTGGTATCGAGTACTTTTCTTTTGATACCGATACTTTTGTACTCTTTTGTACTTTTACCCATTTCAGTACCTTCCAGCAGCTACCGATACCAAAATTACAGTGGAAAAATTAGTGGAATTACTCAAAGCCTCTCAAAGAAAAAGTGAAAATATAATTCAAGAGGCATGACTGTATAATGTTTGGCCCCCAAGACAAGAACAGATGCATCTCAAAATGATAATCGAGATGTCTTTTATGATGGTATTATTGTCGTTTTTAAAAACATTAGAATGTTATGAGAACTTAAATTTGACATTTCTCTAGTTATTATTGTAAAAAGTAAGGAAGGAGTTTCGAACTGTCGACTCGAAAACTTAGAGATTAGGTTACATTATTATTGGCTATAAATGTTGTCGCTTGTTTGGTTTGTATGGAGTAACGGATAAAAATACATTGAAGATAATAATTTAATCACGGCATCCTGGTTGCTTGATCATAGATTCAAAAATATTCTCCTCCATGTTGCCACTGCTAGAGCCAACCCATTATCTACTATAAGGTACATAGTAGCAGTAAATATTAATGTCACCTCTTCTGGTGATCTACATAATGATTTTTATATTGACACAATATATTTGTATGATTTTTAGAATCATCACAAGACCTTAAAACAAAAAATTAAAAGTCGAACATAAGGCTCCCCTCTACAGTTTGCTGCAGCTAATGGAAAAGATGAAATGAGCCTTTATTCGCCAACACTAATGTCACCATTGTTGACTGACCCCTTGGAGCACTAGGAAGATATGAAAGTATTATACTCTTACTTGTATAAGTTAACCCAAGAATACCTGACAGTTCCAATAATATCAGTCCTCACCGAACGTTTATTTTCAAAGTCAGACAGTACAGAGTCGACAGTGTGACAAGAAACAAATTATCATCGAAATGATTGGATTAATTATTGTTTTTAAGTGATTGAATGGAGGAAGAATGGGAAGTATATGATTAGTATACACTTCAGCTATTTAATTACACAGTTTAATTTGCTGTTGATTTGATTTATAATTAAAATAAAAAATAAATTTAACAAAGTTTAATCTTTTTTAAAATTTATAATACATTTTTTTTCATATTAGACTGCAAAAAGGAACATGATTTTTTGCTTCAAATTTCATCAAAAAAAAATACTGGCCATTTCAACTACAAAAAATTAAAAAAGGGTTAAAACTTAAACTTAAGGGATCAAAACTTGAAATTAAGGCTCAGGTACTGACTTTTAATCTTAAAATAAAATAAAAAAATAAGCAAAAGAAAATCTCAATCCCAATAAATGATTTGAAAATATCATGCTATCCATACTTTTCTTTCAATACTTTTTTTCAGTACTTTAGTGAGTACGATACTACTCATGAGTACAGTATTGATACTTTTATTCGATATCATGTTGCTAGCCACTGGTTGAGCAATGGTTCTGTAAATCTTTGATTTAAGTTTCAGTGGCACCTTCCGGTCGAAAGGGCTCCTGTGATCTGACGCCACTTGACCCAGGCTATGTTGACTCTGTTTCGGACGCCTCGGAGTGTCTGACTGATAGAACAGTTTATTGTTTCCAGGTATTTGAACTCATATGACTTACAGTGCTCATCACCGTCGATATTATCAGACAAATCACTTGAAATTCCACATTCTATATCCTCGGTCTTTCCTACATTAAGTCGCATGTCGTGTTTGTCGATGGAAGTTGTCCATCGTTGAATTTGTTGTTCAAATTCTTGAGTTGGCCATGATGATAACCCGGGGTGGAGTGAGTAGTTCTACAGCAATGGTGTTAAGACAGAAGATAAACACGAGTAGAGGTAAATTCGATCCCTGATAAATGCCAACTCTGATGGTAAGAGTCGGAATTAGCTACGGCACATCGAACTTAGCTGATGACGTTCCGATATAACGGCTGGATCCATTTAACATATACCTCTGGTACCCCATGCTGTCTCAGTGTGTACCAGATTAGAACACAAGGTATCCTAGCGAAGACCTTTTCATTTGATTTTTAGTTTTCAAGGTGTCTTTCTATCAAAAGACATGTGACGTAAATAGCATCAATCGTCCCTGTGTCTTTCCCGAAACCTTATTGATTTGGGGCAATCATAACTGTGCTTGGAGGTCGTACATCCAAAATGCCCTCAAAACCATTAATTGTGTGACAAAGAAGGCTAATCGGTCGAAAGTTGGAGCAGTCTATCACATCACTCCTTTCTTTCCAAAGGGTTATAGTAACAGTAGTGTGCCAAATACAACGAGTTACAACTTGGTCTATATCCTTGTTCTGGCAGGCATTGAGTTGAGTGTGATCTTCAACACCTCCAATGGGATATCATCTACTACAGTTGCCTAACACATTGAGTAAGGCTGCACAATCTTCGGAGCAGCATCGACCCGCTTGATAAATTCAAATATAAGACATTACGTCTTTGTTTAGGGGTGACGACATCAAAAGCAAGAAAGTACTTCTGCTGGAGGCAATGGAACCCCTCTTCATATCAGGCGGGAATTTCTATCATACAAATTCCTGATGAAACACATGCAAATTGGGAACAGTAAAGTTATCAAAAAGATTTAGGACCAAAATGTATCATGCGCACATAGAGGATACTTATGACACAAATTCCTCCCATATATGTTATCGCCTTCCAGAAAATGAAGCAATATCAGAAATATGTGTATACATCTAGGAAGCAATATTGCTTTAAATTAAACTATGAGACAATTTTATGAATCTTAAAGTCCGTTTTGACACACCATTTTGTGAAAATGCTGCAATTAACAAACAATTAGTGACGATATATCTGACGCAGTGGCATCAGGGTGTTCACATCTATATGGATGGGGCTAAGTCAGGCAGGGCAGCAGATCGTGCCTCTCCCGAAGCAGAAGGTTTCAAGAATGTACAAACCTCGAGAGGAAGTTACTTATCATATAGCTGAAATACTGGACATCGCGAAAGCCCTGGAATATGGATTACTAACCCCAAAATGATTATTATGATATTATCGGATTTCAAATCTGCACTGCTAAAGATTTTGGATCTTATCTTTTGATGACAAAAAAAACCAAATGATTTTTTGATGAAGAAAGTCGTACAGACCTACAATCAACTCACCAATTTAAACAAAATATTTGTATTCATATGGATAAAATCACATACTTGGATAACAGTAAATAAAGTGGCAGACCACCTCGCAAATATTGCTGCAATAAAGGATGAAGAAGAGACAAAGGTACTAAATTAAGACATCACAAAATTTCTCTAAACAGACTGCACGGAAATGTGGAAACGAGAATGGTTGGAGACATGACAATTTGAAGGTCACTACTCGCATACATCTCCCCCAATACCAATTTCCTGGTGGCAACAAAAGAGCTGCCCTTCAGCAAGACGAATAACTACAATAGCTAGGTGAAATATTAACTATGGTTTCTTCCCTTCGCACCTGTATTGAATCAAATCAATCGAATCACCAAGGAATGACTGTGCAGAAGATGCGGTATGTGACGTTAACCACGTTTTTCGGATACAAGAGGTACTGGAGCATCAGAAAATTTTACAAGAGGAAATCTAGTCACCAGCTAATATGACACATTTACCAGACAGAGAAAATATTTGTGTATATCGCCTTGTCCTAGCATTGGTGAGAAATAATCATCTAAATTTTAGTTTCAATTTCTTACAAGAGGTGATGGTGTGGTACAGATTAATGTATTGCTATTCATAATTCTAATGTATGATTATGTCGATTGTTAACAGTGGGAACTAAGTTATTTGGTATATAATAAGATCAAAACTGGAGATGACAGTGATCAGCTCCAGTGTGGCCTGGACAGAATTTCTAACGGCGAAGGTCAACATGGAATGTAGATAAATGCCAAGAAGTGCCAACTTACTAAGTGTACAGATAAGAAACTAAAGATTGTTTGTGATTATAGGGTTGAAGTGTAAATTTCTTGACAGACGTTTGAGAGTGAACTCAACTGGGTAGGAGACATGGGGCTCGTGCTAAGAAAAGGGTGCAAAGTCCTTCATTTACTGGACAAAAAGATGAAAGAATGCACCAGAGAGGTTAAGGAATTAGGATACAAAACTTTTCTCACATCATTGCTTGTATATGGTGGTGTGGTTTGGGAACCACGTTTTTGGTAACAAAGGAGAGTAAAAAGGAGTGCAGCTAAATTTGTTTGTGGAATTTACCGCAGAACCCAGTCAGTAACTGATAAGATTAAAGGACTGAATTGGGAGTTATTTGTAGACAGGAGTAGGGTGTAGATAATGCTGGAATAATAGAAGGCGTGTGTTGGTGATGAGACTTGGAAGGATATTGATCCAAAAATTAGGACTAGTGAATCGAATGGAAAAATTATCATTCGCGCAGTCTGGCAGTCGATTTTATGATGAGGAAGGGTGTCAAGGATTGACATAAGTTACCAAGCGAAGTGACGAATAATTTACCGATAAACGCTAAAGGAAAATTCACAAATAGCAAAAGTAGAATTTAAAAGTATATAACGCAATAATAATCAAAACGATTAGTAGGAAATGTGTAATTAGATGATTAGAAAAATTTCCGTCGCAATTTAATTCAATAGATGACTATGGAAATTGCCACGGGAATATACGCTCCATCTGTATGGAAGATTCAGTTCAATTGATTCGTGCATCGAGCTGTGCCAGTAATACAATGACCTGACAATTTCGTTGATGGCAGATATCTAGATTAATATTTGGAAGGGAAAATATGACCATGACCACAAGCTGGCACTCGATTTCAGGCACATCTTTTTTTTTAGGTAAGGGTCTCAGAGATTAGAATAAGTTGCCAAGGGAAATGATGAATAATTTACCAAAAACGTTGAAAGAATTTAAAGTTAAAATTTGCAGAGGGCAAATGTATGTGGGTGCAGGAAATGGGGAAGATGGGTTTTTAGGGAAATTGCCACCGGAGCATGTGCTCCCTTGCAATTAAATTAAATTAAATTGTATAAGATTGTTGTATTCAATGGTGTAACATCCTATGCCGTGCCTTGAAAATTTGTATGTTTAGGTGTTGGACATTAATGAAAATTTAATTTAATTACGACGGAGCGCACTCTCCGGTGGCAATTTCCCTGCATACAGTTGCTTTATTACAATGAGTTTGTAACAATAAAATTTAAAGTTGGTCTCAATTCATTATGACAACGGCGGTGACATTTTGTTATTGTGTCGTAATCTATCAACGGTATTGTTCGATGTCTTTAGCCCTTTGAGAAATGGGGTGTTAAATTACTACTGGTCCACACTCCACATGTAGATACAAAAGCTTTTGACCGTGATTTATTTTTAGTTGGTGAAGTACTGGTAACAAAGTTTATAGTTATGTAAACAGGTATTGAAAATCATTCAACTGACCCTGGTAGCCATCTCGTATTCGGGAAAATAAACAATATATCAATTTAGGTAACTTGTCCTTCAATGGATTTATGGTTTCGAAATAACTAATAATCACTCTGCTTCAAGTTACAATAACATTTATTAACCTAGAATTCTTAAAACTTCAGGCTGTTACCAGACACGTATAAAACTTTTAGAACAATAACGGGACTTCCATACGAATATTGCTTACAGCATAATAATTAGAAACAGTAACATCAAATTTGTTACAACACTTACTCTTGTAGACAGTCAATAGTGGGGACCTTCCGTTCCAGATTCATCACTCACGCGGAAGTTATCCTCTGATACAAATACTGTTCGGAGGCCACATGTCGGCTACTGCTCTCATGTTTACTACACACTTCCGAACCGAGCGACTCTCAGTCAAAAAACTAAATTGAACGAGGCCGCTTCTCCTTCTGCTCCACTTGAGCCAATCGTAAATGTCCTTTGACCCCACGTGTCCTATTCTAGCCTATCATAAATTTCCACTTAAGTTCATATGGAAAAGATTTCATCTTATTTCAGTCTACCTACTCCCTGTCCTATTTCTTATACTATACCGATTTCTAATGTCAGTCTTATAGTTTGTCAACCCCTCTGCCTGGTCACTACCATCGAGGAAAGAAATATATGGAGACGAAATACCACTTTATTCTGTGGTGGCCATATAACGTATCCGTACAATTCCTATGTTCACATTGTGTTTGATACTGTGATTATTTCATTTTATAATGCCATCTTGTGCTGTGTACGGATGCACAAATAGGCCAGATAATAAAGAACCTGGAATATCATTTCATAAGTAAGTTGCATTGTAATTATTGTTCTTGAAGTGTTCAGTAGGTGTTGGCAAGTTTGGTGCCTGTCTATAAATATTTAGTCATAGCTCTCAATAGAATTATTTTGTTCTTAAATTTTTGTTGGTGTAGTACAGAAATTCGTCATACCTATATATCTTGCACATAATAGACTAGCATTACTTTTTAACGAGTGTTGAAAATGAGATTTAAAGGGGTGATTTTTGCATCGCGATTATGTGAATTTAGTATTGCGCTTTCTTTCGTCACGTTGCAGTTTATACAGACAGTGTATGATGAAATTAAATGTGGTAAATTATGCTATGCAATCTAGGAATCTTGATGAAGCAAACGATGTTGCTACCCCAAATGCAGTTTGAGATTCAAATACTTGTTTGTGGGTGTGTCTACATAGTTTGATTCTGTAGCGGCAATTTAATGGAGATTATGGTTAGGTCTAAATGCAGTCTGTACCAGAATGGTTTTTTGGTTGCATAAGGGACAAAGAATTTATATATTATTGTTAGTAATTTCATGGGAACCATGTTAGTGACGAAACGTTAATCACGACGTAAACTACTTTCAGCTATTCCCAACCAAGCTTACGATGTATGGTAACAAGATAACTATTTTTGTTCTGGTCTAGGCCGCATTTAAATCTAACCACAAGTGGTAGTAATAAAACTGAAATATCCATTCTGCATGTCAAGCATGTAATACATTGTTGCTTTGGCAGAATTAATATTTGGTCCAGGCCGCATCCCAACGCAATCCCCTCAATTTGGAGACATTATATCCCGAAAACTAAGCAAGATATCAAAAAAAATGATTGTTTATTTTCGATGTTTTTCGTCATGTTACATAAGAATCCATCATCAAATTTGACTTTTGCGAAATTTTTCTTCTGCATTTCAACACAAGACACCTCACTTTTGGAAGACAGTATATCTCGAGAACCAGGCGTGATATTGTTTGTCTCGTCTTTTAAATAAGAATCCATCATCAAATTTGACGTTGACCAATTTGTTCGTCTGAATTTCAACCAAAAACTTCCCACATTTGAGACAGAATATCTCGAAAATAAGCTAGATATCAAAAAATTTACTATTCATCTTTTATTTGTCTCATCGAGTTACATAATAATCCATCACTAGATCGCGGTGTAACGTTTATCCTAGAGTCACCTTGAAGTTTTTGTACATATTCTCCCTGTCTATATGGATATTTAATATGGCGGCCACGCCTCCCCACTCCTCCTCCGCCCGGCGTCACTTTAATGCGTGGTGAAGGTCCCTTACGTCGTCTCCATATATTTCTTTCCTCCATGGTCACTACCCAGGCCAAAACTATGTAATTTCTCGTTTACTCACTGGTGTTTCCACACTCCCGGTACATACTATTACTATATTATAAGTTAACGTTAGATTTGTTACAACACTAGGTCTTGTTTGTTGGCTAAGAAGGAATTTAGACACAGCGCAATGGAAACGAGTCCATGTTGAGTAGATAAATCTGCGAATCCATTCGTTCGAATCATTTTCACTTAGCGTCAGTCTGGAACAAAGATCTTCCTTTTGCCTCGGATTATTTAGACCGATTTTACTCGATCGATCATCATCAGAACCCACATCAGTTCACTAAGCCTGACCTCTATAAAATGCAGTCAGTTAATTGTTAGCAACGGCGTAATAGTTTTAATTTCAGAAGCATATTTATCTACATAGCAAGCGTATTACAGTCTTTAGTTCCCAATATAATAAATATTGAACTTTGTTATGTGATGACAAGTTTTCTTCATCAATGCAAGCGTTAAAAGGTCTCTAGTTGCTCCTCCCAACCAGAAAGCGCCAAAAAATTCTCAAATATCATTGTAAGACCAGTCAAGAAAAGAATACGTAAGAATAGTAGATTTCGACGTAAGTAGTAGGAAAATGAATAGATATTACAAATGTTGTCAGAATTATGGATTTATTAGCACAGCACACACCAGCGTACATATATGTAGCACAGACTTGTCACTTCAGGTCCCTTAAGAGCAAATACTCATGTTGTTATGATGGGATTCACAGCAGATTAATTAAACTGTGCTCCTCAGAATTAAGTTGTATGCTAAGTTATCTGTTAATATATCTTTACTTGAGCGTACTTTTCCAGAAATGCTTAAGTATGCTGTAGTTAAACCACTCTATAAAAATGGAGATAAGTCAAATCGAATTGCCGTCCTATTTCCTTACTAACAGCCTTCTCCAATTTTTTCGAGAAAGCAAAGTACAATAGAGTTTATGAACACCTTATAAATAATAATATTCTAAATAAATTACAATTTGGTTTTCAATAGGGTCATTCAACAGAACAAGCTATATTTGCATTCACTGACAGTATTTTAGAAGGAATAAATGATAAATTAATTCCTGTGAGAATTTTTTGTGACTGATCTAAGGCATTTGAATGTAGATCATAAAATTATAATGCATAAATTAAAGTATTATGGTATAGATGGTATTGTTACTAAATGGCTGAGTTCTTACCTTCTGAATAGAAAACAAAAATTGTCAGTGTTGAATTTTAAGGATGCCTTAAGTGGTCCACAGTTTTCTGAGTGGGAATTAATCGGATGTGGAGTACCTCAGGTGTCTATGTTGGGGCCACTATTGTTTTTATTATATATAAATGATCTACCATTTTTTTCATCAAAAAATTCTAAATTTGTCCAATTTATAGATGACAAAAACCTGGAAATTAAAAATACGCCTGATTTATCTACAGAATATATTTTAAATTATGTCTTTGAATATATTAATGAATGGTTTACAGCTAATGGCTTGTCTTTAAACATTGATAAAACTTAATATATGCAATTCAGTACATCACACAGATTAACACCAGATATAGACATAAAATTTGCAGGACAGTCGATTCAAGAGGTAGAGTGTGTGAAATTTGTAGGGTTGCATATTGATCATGATTTAAATTGGAAAGTACATGTTTCTGTCTTACTAAAGCGATTGGGTGCATCCACATTTTCAATTCGTACAAATTCAGCTATAGGTGATCTCTGTCTGAGGCAGCTAGTTTATGTTGCTTATTTTTACTGCTTAATGTCATATGGAATAATATTCTCGGGCAATTCTACCCACAGAGACTAATTGTTCAGAGCCAAAAGTGAGTAATAAGAATTATGTGTGGGTTTAGTAACAGAGCCTCATGTAGAGAGCTGTTTCAAAAGTTAGGGATTGTAACATTACTGGCTCAGTATGCATAATAATGTCTTTTGTAGCCAAAAATTATACTTTGTTTGAAACAAATAGTAAAATACTCAATTATGGATCTAGAAGTAAAAATGATCTTCATAAGGATTGCAATTCATCGTCTTTTGTTCAAAAAGGGATCCGATATTCGGGGATACATTCTTCAATAAGCTCCCGACACATATTAATATTCCAGCAGATGATAAGAATAAATTCAGGAAAAAATTGAAAGAATATTTAATTGACAACTCCTTCTGCTCTGTCAGTGAATTTATTTCTAAGGTATCTACAAAATAAACCGCCAGTAGCTTGTGCAAATGCAGTTGACATAATTAATGTACCATGTACGCTATGACTGTACATCTTCTAGTGTATGTATTATTTTGTTATGCAATTGTTAATGTACCATTTATGCTATAACTGCACAACTTCTGGTGTATGTATTATTCTGTTATGCAATTGTGTACCTGTAAATTTGCAACTTTCCACATTCCCCAGAGGCACTCTCTTATATTGGGATCAATGGAAAATGAATGTATTGTATTGTATAGTCACCAATTGATTCCACTTACATAAGGTATAGATGTGTAGACAGTCTGCATACTGAAATAATCTTGTTTTATTTTGAGAAATTAATAGTAGATCAGGAAAATAGAAAACGAGCAGTAGTGGAACCAGTATAGACACTTGAGGTCTCATACAAAGAGACAGAATTTATATCGGTTATAACTTTATTTCTGAAGGTAAATCACCTAAATCAGAAATTCAGGTAGACAACTTATACTCGCAATAAATGGGAAATTAGACATATCTAAAATGAAATATCAGATGTAGCTTCTAGACTTCGAAATGTTGATGTATAGAATATGCGCATCGGTCGATAAAGCTGAGAGTACCTAAACTATCCTGATAATTTTTATCTTTACCTTAGGACAGCTAAGTGACATAACATGGAACTTCTATGGCTTTGATCAATATTCACGTCCAAGTTAATTAAATTGTGGAAAATATTCGTTTCTGTAAATATGTACAAGTATTTTTATATGAGATAGTGGTTTCAATTGATAGCTTGGCAATCACAGTTGCTTGTTTCACGTTCTGTTAAATTTGACACAGTTGATTAGTGATGTTAGTACTGTAATACACAAAGTTTGACAGTTGTAAATAATGTAAATTTCTTGTGTGTTATGTGAATTTTGAACTATGTTATTACTTCCAGAGTGCTGATAATAGCTATAATGGAAGGCAATTATAATTTTTCGTCATACCATAACGGTGGTCCCGGCAGGGAAAAGGATTTCCAAAAGTTAGCCCAAACGATTGGGACAAATATACAGAAGATATCAAAAAATGGTATGTAGAGTAAAGTATTTTGTCTTTCAAAACAACATTGTGATGAGAATCATGCTTATACAAATGTCCGTTTTGCAGTTTCGTCCATGCAAAAAATGGTTAATCAGCTGGGAACACCTCAAGACTCACAAGACCTCCGCAATCAGCTGTGAGTGTGTTCTTTCAATATTGGTTCTATGGCTGAAATATGTATGACACTGGCTTCTGTGATACTGCTAGAATAACATTCTTCTATTAGTAATGGGCAAACATTATTTTCTTTCTGCATAGCACAAAACCTGTAGACGAAAACATACAAAAACTTGGTGTTATTACTATTACCAATAATAATTTTATGAATGTTAAGTGCTGGGGATCGCATTTATTCTCTGTTGGATTAAATAGTTCAGCTCATTGTGTGATTTAACATAGTTTTCACTTAATTTGAAGCACCGAAACAAACTGCATGTCTTTGAAAAAGGATCAATGTTATTCTGGTAGAGACAAGCTGTAATTTATGTCACACATTAACAGGGGAGACAGGTCTTATAAGCTTTGGGTCACCGTGTAGCATAGTGTAGCAAGGAAGGAGGAAATAGGGTGTTTGTATCTTTAGTAAAATTATGTTGGAAGTGCTTGTTTAATCAAGTTCTAAATTTAAAGCTGTGGGTGTCTCAATATCAGGTGTGGAAGGGGCAGGGTGGATGTTGACAAATTGTGACAAGGCATGGCAAGGAAGAGTGAGGACATAAAAGCATTTCTTTTGTGCGACATAACTTATAAATAGTTCATTGCACATGGAAAAGAAATTAGTGTCACCGGTATTGTGAATCTTGAAATAACTGAAGTAAAGGGGTTTTATCTAACAGGCAATACCGCTGCCTCGCGACTGTTAACATGTTGTCATCGTGACATCACGTTCACGTACAGTCAATTTTTGTGACTATTGTGACCGAGCGTAGCAAGGTCACAATAATTTAAAGCTGTACAATATCAACATAAACTGATATCCCGAAGGTGGATCAGATGCAGGTGTCCGCTGGTAAGTGGCCGCAGATGTCCGATAACACAACCAGATGTTCAGTGTTTGATGTGTTATCGGACATCTGCGGCCACTTACCAGCGGCCGCCTGCATCTGATCTACCTTCAGCATATCAGTTTATGTTGATATAGTCACAAAAATTGACTGTACGTTAACGTGACATCACGATGACGACACGTTAACAGTCGCGAGGCATCGGTATTGCCTGTTAGATAAAACCCAAGTAAAGTCCTAATCTTCTTTTTCGTTTAGGCCTCTATGGATCACATGTTTCCTAACTTGGGTGAACTTTAAAGTCGTAATCTATATTAGAAATGACTGAATATTATTCAGGAATTAATATTGATACCAATAACATTTTATCAATGTGGTAGTTATTTCACCTTTTTTTTAAGGTATATTATATATTATATTTAATTCTTGGTACTATGATGCCACAACTACTAATTAGATCACAAAATGGGACCAGATATTTGCAATTCTCATGGGTGGTGTAGCTTCTCTTTTATTTTGGTCATAACACCTTCATGATTTCAGTGCCCAGAACTATAGATTATATCTGAATAAAATGTAACAGATTGGCCAACAGCCACATGAATGAATTATTTTAGATGACATTAATAACTCTTTAGAATATCTACACATTTCTAAGTATTCAAATCATTACATACAAAATCTAGAGATGGCCGGTTAGATATTTCAGCATATAAAAACATTCCTACAACTCTGCATAACCTTCGTGCCTGTGGTCCACTTTCCTTAACATAGGCCTATGTGTATTTTTCATTTTTTGTTCTCCCTCTTAGCACACATTCATCATAATTTCAATCTTGTATCTGATGCATTAATTAATTACAGCATTATATTTGATTGTTACATAAAATTTTGCACGACCATAATGCAGTATATTCCTTTCCACTATTTTTTTTTTGGCCCTGTACCACTTCGTGACATGATGAAAGTAATCAGAATCCCATTGTATTCTTAATATTTGACAGTTTTAAATTCTCTTTAATGAGTGTTTGTCGAGTGTGGCAGGTAAGTGGAAAAGCTCTGGCCTCACACTTGGGAGGAAGCAGGTTCAAATTCCTGTTCACCTTTCCAGATTTTAATTTTCAATGCTATCACTCAAAGTGAATGTTGGCATTGTTCTCTCAAAAGGCCACGGTGAATGCCTTCCTGTTCCTTGACCCCAGTACTTTCTTGCTATTGATTACCATGACATCAATGAGGCATAAACCCCATAAGGGAGAAAAAAATCTTGTAGACTGCAAGACTTTCTTCACCTGTCAAAAAATGGCTCCAACCTCTGGAAATTTATATAAATTGTTTCAGTATGATGTCTCCCCCATGTACCTCACTCACATTTTACAGAAAATTGCCACAAATTAAAAATTCCAAAATATGAGTTTAGAATTATTAAACCACTAAACAGCTATCTGCATGGTACAAAAACAGTCATCTAATAACAAATTGTGATAAAACCATTGCAGTAAATTTCCGTGCTGCTCAAAACAGGAAACCTGCCAACCCAAATATTATTTTGAACAATCAGACTTTACCAAATGGGTTAGACTCAAAATTATTGTGTTTATGGATTCAGTCTGATCTCAAATGGAGTAGACATATTCAATATTTAAACTATAAATTACATCAAACCTGTTATGCATTACGTATTTTAAAATTAACCACTGGTAAACAAACTTTGAAAAATACATACTTTGCCCATTTTCATTCACAAATAAAGTGAAATAAATTGAGAAGGGAGCAATAAGAATAATGAAAAATCACAAAACATGGGAAACTTGTATACCCTTGTTTAAATATATTATTATTCTCCAAGCTTTTATATCTTTGAAACCATTCTGTTTATTAGAAATAATGTCATAGGTAAAGATGCAGCTGTAAAAGCAAATAGTGAGGTACCTGAACATTACACAAAGAAACAGCCAGGTTTGCATATTATGCATACTAGAACAAAAATTTATAAAAATGGAACATTTCACATACGGATTAAGCTTTTCGATAAATTACTCCATAATATAAAAGCAACATCAAAAAGCAGAAATTTTGAGAAATTGTTGATTTCATATCTTCAATACCAGTCCTTTTACTCCGTAGAAGAATATTTGAAATATACTGTCTAAAATAATCAATGTAAATATCTTAATTTATAATTGACCTGTCTGATATCATTATGCATAATATACATGTGTACGATTTAGAGAAGAAAAAAATACAACTAATCAATACAAATCTCTTGAAACGTTGAATTTGTATGTTGTGATGTGTTCTTGGCATATCATCTTCTTTCCATTCGAAAAGGTCATAAGAAGTTCCTATAGCAAAATATTTTGTATAATGTCATAATAGTTATGTCTTGCCATGTTGAATCAATGCAAGTCATCAATTGTTTTTGTTGTATACAAGTATGATATTTGAAGATGGAAATCATAGAAGAAATTTTATGCATTACTTTTACAAAAAAAATGTCTTGCAAAGGCTGCATTTCAACTTAACCTCAACCATTAGAAGAACATATAACAGTTTAGTTTGATATGATCCCTATACTTACAATATTTCTGGTATGTGAAACTAAATGTTTGTGTTATAGCCGTTTGCAGTTGTATATCCTCATAATTCGGCATTTATAATTTAATTTGCGGTGACATTTTCAGTCAAATGTGAGCAGAGAGTATAAAGACATTGTATCAAAACAGTTAATCTAACTTTCAAGAGGCTAGTATCATTCTTAGTATCTAATTGGAGAAAGTCATGCAATCACCAAATTCTCTATAGCTACTCTCAGATAACACAATAAATTCGAAACTCGGAGAGGTTTTGTTTTAGCAGTCAGTTTATGGGTGATAAAATAATGTTAAATGTGGTAAAAATGCCATTTACGTTGATACTATTACATATTATTTGATATAATTCAGGCTGGAGGGGGAGGCTCTTGTAGTTGCCATTGAAGGTGGTCAGAAGAAATATGGGAAAAATCCTAGGAAAAAATCCCCCAATTGAAATGAAACTACAGTTTTTCATATCTGAGTGCCTGGGTGTATTTTTTTTTACAAGTACAAGATCAATTGTAGTTTGCCTTATTGCCTGGTGGATTAGAGGTTACACTTGCACCTGGTATTGGGAAGATTCAGATCCCCGTCTGGCCATGACTATTCTGCTCTCTGTTTTCTATGGTTTTCCAGAATAACTCTGATGAATGCAGAATGGTTCCTTCATAAGGCCATGGTTAAATTTCTTCTGTTCCTGGCCTCCAGTGCTTCCCCACCTCTAATAACGTCAATGAGCAGTAAAGTTCTAGCAAAATAGTCTGCTATTTTGTCTTGCTTATATATTTTTTGTGCCCAAAATTGTTAGTTTCCTTCTATTAGTGTGCATTACGCTTCTGTGCTGTGTTGGGGAAAAAAGTCTTCATTTTCTGACCCAAAATTATTAATTCTCTTCTTTTTCATCAGTTATAAGAAGATTATGGATAGAATATAATTTCTAGTAAACAAAATACATTGTCCAGTGTCTCCTCCCTCCCCCATTCCTGTCATTTTATGGCTTAATTTGGTTGCTGAGTAGTGAAGTTTAATTGTTCGTGTCTTCGACCTCTGCCTCAGCAGTATTTGACTGGAGGAACTGAAGTGTCGTTTATGATAAGTGTGTGTGCAATGTGTAATTGAGACAGAAATTGGGGACTGTTCCAGCACTTGTCACCAACTCTTTACAAATGTGTAAACAGGCAGTAGAGGATGGAAATGGAACATAATAGTTGAAGGATTGCTGAGATATGTTTGGAATTTATCAGGAATGTGGCTGGAATATATATGTTATGGACAAACAAATGTTGTGAGAGCAATGTAGGATGCTTGGAAGTAGTAATAATGGAGCTGCTACAACATCTAGGGAATATATTTTAAGGAATGGGACAGATTTTGTAATGGTATACACTGCAGATACTTTTAGTTTAAATAAGAGGTATTTTATTGTTTATTTGAATTTATATTACTGTGTTTCAGCCATCAAATTCAACATTACACCCAACATCTTGCAAAAGATACCAGTTCCAGTTTAAAAGAATTGGCTAGCTTGCCAGCACCAACCACATCAGAGCAGGTATCTACATCTCATATATTATTCCCGATGCCTGTTTTTAAATTCTGAGAAATTAACAGTTAAAGTATTTTATTGGGAGTTTGGAAATAATGACAGTGAAATTTTTCAATATGAAAATTTAAACTGATTATTGGTTAGTTACCTAACATTAATAACTGCTGCTTTTTGCATCTTGATATTTTTTAAATTAGTAAACATTGTTTTCTTGGCTTTGTGTAAAAAAATAAAATGAGTAATATCTAGACTGGGATACCGCTGCAACTACTTAGCACCTCACGATGTAAACACTTCAGGATGGATGGTGTATTACGTCATAGTTTCTGTGTGTGACGTGTTCAGCCTTCGATTGATTCGTGAATATACGTTAGGCCATAGAACGTAACCAATAGTAATAAAATATTTACGGATTGAAATAGTTAAAGAAAATTGTTACTTGCACAATTAATAATATTATTAAAATATCAACAACATTCCAAACTGATCATTGATATCATTCATTAGTAATGTTCCATAACATCGGTTCCTTTAACATTATTAGTCATAATTCAATTGATTTTTTTTTGATTCCATTCTTTTATTTCCTCGCGTGGATGAAATTGCTATTAAAATCATTCATATGAAATAAAATATTTATAAAAAAAAAGATTTCGTCAATAACCGTTTGCATATAGGTCGTAATGCAGTCTGAACCATACTAACAGATAGATACGATTTGGAAATTGGGTATCAGCAATATCGTGTGCAATGGTTACATTTCACTATCGTCCAGGCTGTATTAAGACATGAACAACAGTAACAGCAGCGATAGATAGGACATAGAAATTAGGCATCTGCAATAGTTGTGTTTCAGTGTGGTCCCGGCTGCATCCAAACCTCATCACTGATGAATTTATTCCTGTACTACTGGTGCAAAATTACCGATTTCACGATATGAGGCATACGCCTCATATCGTGAAATTGGTGATGGACTGCTTTCCATGGAAAGCCCTGTTAGTGACATTTAAAGCTGCGTGTGGAATGTATGTCACATTCAACAACATGACTCAATATTTTGCAGGATTTTAGAACACATCATATATTCAAATGCCTTGCAGTTTTTGGATGAAGGTGAACTTTTAAACCCAAATCAACATGAATTCAGAAAAGGCTGATCCTGCAAAACACAACTTGCACTTTTAATTCATGACTTGAGCCGTGTTATAGATGAGCAACCGCAGGTTGATTTAGTTCTATTAGACTTTAAAAAAGCTTTTGACACTGCCTCACACTAGGTTACTTAGGAAACTTAGTGCTTACGGCATATCTAGAAAAATATGTGACTGAGTTGCTGACTTTCTGAAGGGCAGAACACAGTGTGTAGTTCTCGATGGTGAGCGTTCATCACTTACTGAAGTGAGGTCCGGGTTTCCCCAGGGAAGCGTGATAGGGTCTCTGTTGTTTCTCTTATACATTAATGATTTGTGCGACATAATAAGGGGGATGAAAAGATTATTTGTTGATGATGCTATTATTTATCATGAAATCACAATCCAGGATGACTGCATTTTGTTACAAGATGATATTATGAAAATAATTGCGTGGTGTAAAGATTGACAGTTGGAGTTAAACACTAAAATGTGCCAAGTCATGCATGTAGGTAAAAAGGTGACACCATTTAGCTCTGAATATACAATTAATGGTACTGTCGTTAGAACGGTAGATTCCGCTAAATACCTAGATGTAACAATTAGTAATAATTTGTCGTGGAATGAGCATATCGAGAATGTAATTGGGAAAGAAAATCATATGCTTAGATTTCTAGGTCGTAATTTAAAACAATGCACTCCGGAAGTTAAATCGATTGCATACAAGTCACTAGTGCGTCCTCGCTTAGAATATTGTTGTTCTGTATGGGGTCCCAATCAAAAGGAGTTAATTGAGGCGTTAGAGAAGGTCCAAAGAAGAGCCTCCCGATTTGTGACAGGTATATACAGTTGGAGGAAAAGCATAAATGCGATGTTGAAGGAGTTCGGCTCGATAGACCTGGAACACCGAAGGCGTTGCTCTCGACAGAAGCTAATTGAAAATTTTTCAACTAACCTATTTTGGAATGACAGCAAACAAATATTGACACCAGCAACATTCACATGCGAAAATAAGATAAGAGAAATCAGGGCCAGAACTGATTCATTCAGTACTCATTTTTTCCACATGCGATTAGGGAATGGAGTGGGGTAGAAAGGATTTACCGGGCAAGTAAACGTAAAATCTGACAGGAGTAGCTTTCAATAAAGCACTCCAGCTATCCTGATCTGGGTTTTCCATGGTTTTCCTGGATCACTCCAGCCGAATGCTGGAATGGTTCCTCACAATAGCCCATGGGCACCTCCTGCCATATCCCATATATCCCTTCCAAACCATTACCATTTCGGATAGGTGCAATGCACCTTCCGCTACACACTTTTACTGAATTGTGGAGTATTGATAATAGTAGTGACGTCATACTCTCTCCATCCCGTAGTGTTACATTGCGATGCCGCAAGTGTTTGCAGCGGTATCCCGAGCTAGATATTGCCCTATAAGACTGCTAATAGTGACCTGTAAGAATGTAATGAACAGAGTAATATTTTGGTAGCTTAATACAAAGGGAAGTGTAATTTGAAGACTGGGAAATTGCCATAGGAACATGCAGTCCACTGAAATTATAAAATTTAATTCATTAATTAACAAATGTACGAATGACAAACGGTTTTAGGAGGAGTGATTTTGTTAAAGAGTGGTAGACAATGGGGTTTTCACCGACAGCTGTGGAGTGTACCACAAAAATAGTGGATGAACTGTTGGAGAAGTATTCCTACTGCTTAACAGAGACTACTGCAATTCACTGCTATTCATTCTTTATTATCATGACCAAGATGAAAAGTAGTGGCGAGAAAGTACAGTCTTTATCATTAAATGTGGCCACCCCTGCCAGCGCATATCTCTCTATTTTTGCACAGTGCGGCAACACAGCACATCCACGATGTCACAGGAAACTGTAGCCTGTCTCTTGACTCCTCCCATGATGGCATCCTATTGGTGGATGTTGAATCAAGGGCCTTCTATATTTTAGATGATTGATTTTGTCATGTCAAGTAGTAGAATATAAGTTAGGTACCACATAAGTGCCTTAGTTCCACCCTCTGAAGTGTTGATTGACTGGATATTTCAATCAATGCCACATACAGCTGATTCCTTTTCAAAAGTCATATTATTAAAACTAAAATTAATGTTTGGAAACTAAATTAAAGGATTGGTTTAAAGTGTAGCAGAGAGTAGATAGGATATTACTTTTTATTCAGATTTGTCGCTTTTGCGCTAAAGAAACGTTTATTCTCATTTTATTTGGGATAATTTCTTTTCTAATTTCTGCTTTTCATGTCATCCATAAATCCGTCTATAAACAGATCAAAGGATAGGCAAGTCTCGAATCATTGAAATCTTAATTTTTAGTTGATATGGAAGTGGTCCTAAGAATGTTAACGTAAAAACATGTATCTCAAAGCCAGTGATGTGAGCGGACAGGAAATTCCATATAGGTTGGTTTGTTACAATTTCTTAATATGCGTTCCTCATCTCATGTTATCTTTTTATAGCCACGGGGAAAGATTATTCGCATCAGAGATTAGAATTTGTTCTTAAACTTAACGCTGGAATTTGGCTTTTTATGGCACCTAATTGTTCCAGGTTATTCTCTTTATTTCTATAAGTATGTGAAAGTATATAGAAAACAAACAAAAATCAGCTGCCTGCTGCGAATGGTACGATCAGCTTCGACATTCTTTGAAAACAGTAATTAATAGTCAATAATTCCAGAGATGAAAGTGTTCGAAATGGTTAATCATGAGAAATGATTTAAGAGATGATTTTGTTTATAGCTCAGTGCTTTCGATTAAACGCTATGGTTTTTATAATGAAGATTTTATTCAGCAGAATTTAATAGAAATAGGTTTTTAGTCTGATGTATAATTGCTATCTGTTCTTTAATACAGAAAATACATTTTTCATATATAAACAATAAACATGTTGGAATAGTTTGGAAAAGAAAAAAAAAATTATCCCAATGTAAATTCAAACCAGCGACCACACCGTTACTAGCCTACAACGGTAGCCACTACACCATGCTGCTTGTTCCGTCAGTTCAGTCATCCTGTCCGTAAACAAACCAACCTATATGGAACTTCTTGCCGCACACATCACTGGCTCCGAGATACATGTTTTTACGTTAATATCCTTAGGATCGCTTCCATATCAGTTAAAAATTAATGTTTCAACGATTTGTGACTTGCCTATCATTTGGTCTGTTTATAAACTGATTTATGGGTGATGCGAAAAGCAGAAATAAGAAAAGAAATTACCCCAAATAAAATGAGAATAAATGTTTCTTTAGCGTAAAGGCGATAAATCTGAATAAAATGTAACATCCTGTCTACTCTTTGCTATGTTTTAAACCAATCATTTAAGTTAGTTTTCAAACATTAATATTAGTTTTAGTAATATGATGTTAGAAAATGAATCGGCTGTAAGCTGAATTGGTTGAAATATCTGGCCAATCAGACATTTCAGAGGGTGGAGCTAAGGCACGTATCTGCCATCCAACTTAAATTTTATATTCTGCAATTTGACATGATGAAACAAATTGTCTGAAATATAGAAGGCCCTTGATTCAACAGCCACCAATAGACCAATAGGATGTCATCATGGGAGGAGTCAAGAGACGGGCTAAAGTTTCCTGTGACATTGTGTTTGTACAGTGTTGCCACACTGTGCAAAATTAGGGAGATAATCCTTTGCTAGGGTGGCCACATTTAACGATAAAGTCTGTACTTCCTTATTTTAGTCAATTTCTTTGTTACAACTAATATGATCATTTCCGCCTGTTTTCGCATAGCTTGCACTTCCCTGGTATAAGTTTGTCACTTTAGTGAGTGTTTATTTTGTAAATCCTTAACTCCATTTTTTTTTGCCATGGCCTTCCATACTTTTCTCCTGGGTCTGCAGTCATATGCTTTCTCTCAGTATTAGAGCTCTAAAAGTAACGTTGTATTCGTTACTGAGTATTGGGTTTGTCCACTGACTCGAAGTACCGAATCGTTACTCACAAATTCATTTCGTTGCTTGCATTTGTTGTACAGATACGAACACAACGTATCATGCAGGAGCTGAAACGGTTCGCCCAGCGATTGAATGAGCAGATGTTTCTTTTTGAATTAGTTGATTAAAGTGTGATGCAATTGTGATATTAGGTATTATTCTGAAGTATGTAGCATTTAGTGCAGTAAATCAAATGTACGACCAATTTACCTAAATTGACTTTACTCAATGAGCAATTTACTTGATTGTTACAAAGTACTAATGAAGTCATTCATGTGATGCTTCATGCTAGTGCTCAATTGTGTCAGATGTAATGTGACATAGCAATCAATAAATTTTAAGAATAAAAAAAGAAAAGCATTAATCAGAAAGCAGACGATTGGGGAAATTACCTGAGGTGCATGTGCTTTATCGCAATTAAAAAATGGATTTCAAATGTGAATGAACAAAAGAATGAAGTTTGAACATCATTCGTCGTATACATATGGGCATATTTGTGCGGTTTTGATTTGAATTTGTTTCATTAAAATAAAAATAATTGTGTCCAAACACATTGTGCGAACATTATTTTAATGTAATTAATATTATTTACTGTTTTGATATTCTTAATGAAGTAAATAATTTTAACAACGTAAAGATTAATTTTGTAGTTTTCATTGTGTTTAACGTTAAAATTTACAGTGCATAATTTGTAAATAGAAAATTTGTATGGATAATGTGCGATAGTTACTGTTTTTTCATTGATCGTTCATTAGTGAGGATTATTAATTTCAAACATTTTTGAAATTTGTTATTTTAAGATTTGATACCTCCTATTTTATTTCGTAGTGTAGTTTACAATATAAAAGAGTTGTCTAATATTTCGTGATATATAACTCTTCACTTGTTATGTTCTAATGATATTTAATTAAATTATAATCGAGCGCATGCTCCGGTGGCAATTTCCCTACACACTCATCTCCTAATCTAGTTCCAACTTCTGTAAAGTGGGTCCTGATTAACCTGAAACAGTTTTACTTTCTTACTCGAGCATCTTTGTTAGTTTGTTAGCTTTAGAGGATACTGAAATGCATATGATATTAAATGAATTATAAATAACAAAGGCTAGGGAAAATGACTTATCACTCACCAAAGTTGAAGGTTGCAACAAGTGAAAAACAAATGTAATGAACAAAAAAATATACAATATTGCAGTTGTCTGACTTATTCGTGTTTCAGAAAACTGGCCAAGTGTTTTGGGAGGTGTGCACACACCGAAGTTAACCACATGACTGGTTTTTCTCGGGAATGACAAAGATGATGTATATAAATATATATATCACAGTTAAAGTTAATGTATATACAAAAGGGTATAGAGTGTTGATAAATAAATAATTTGGAAGAAATTTGTTAAAATTACTATCAGTTAAAAGATAAAAAATTATAATGGTAATAATACTGAGTGATGGGTCAGAAAGTAGAATTTTATCGGTGGTTGAGGCCAGGTGTGTGTCTGGTATCCAGGATATTTTGATATGCAAGTGGTGTATGAATTATATTTATTTAATGAAATGAAATTTGTTTGGTGGTCATTACGTAAAATTGAAGCTATGCAATAGCAGTAAGCCTTAGTAATTAGTCATCATTCAGTTATTGTTTGTAGCTGTCAGTATGATATTAATTGAGTTTTAAATTTCAGAGGCAATGGAAAATGCAAAAGGAACGGCTCTCAGACGAGTTTGCTACTGCTCTAAACACTTTCCAGGCTACTCAAAGACGTGCTGCCCAAAAGGAAAAGGAACAGGTCCAAAGAGTCCGTGCAAACTCTGGTCTTTTGGATCCTTTTGGAGGTAGTGTTACTGTACTAGTTTAAATGTCTATAAAAAATTATGAATGTAGGCATGACCATCACCAATGGTGGTAGAAGATATAGATATTTGTTCTGGAAAATTTTATAAGAAAAGTATAATGTCAAAAATGAACATTGATTAATTATTATTTTTTCATTGATGTTTCTTGATGTGAGTAAAAAAAACCTAATTCATAATATCCCACTCTGACCATTGTCTTTTTCTACTTCCTTCTGTACTGTCACTTCCACAATGACTCTGGTGGACTCACAGCAAGGAAGTGAATGTCACATCATCAATTTTTTTTATTTTTCTGCTTTTCACTATATTTTTTTCCTCTCTGCCATTAATATTTTTCGACTTCTTGTTGTGCAGTTACTTCAAAAACAGAAAATTGCCTTTAAACTGGCATTATAATTATATTTCCTTTGAATACTATAGTGTATTTACTTTAGAGAGGTGGGTCAAGGTCACTTTGCTCCATTCCAACTCTGCTGCCCCATTTCCTACATGCGAGAGGAAAGCAACTGCCATGCATGCACAAGTGTCCTCACAACAATTTGCTTCTAATGTGATGTTTTCTTTAGTAAAATCAAGCATTTTCATTACTTGTCATAAGTGAAATTAGTGAATTGTAAGTCATAGAAATTGCATGTTTACCGACAACAATTTCATATGATAATAAAGATAAAAACTATTTACATGATATTAATGAATAAAATACTATACTGCTTCCAGTCATTATTTTTAGTTTTTAAAGTTGCATTAAACATTTCGAGAATAAAATCCAATTTTTCAGATTTGTTTCCCAGTGGAAATTAATCGTTGAAACATTATCCATATTTTGAAGTGAAAGTAATGCTGACTGGAAGTGGTAGGTGGTAGTTTTTGTTTACAGAAATCACTGAAAAATACTAAAGCCAGATTTCATGCTGCCATTGCATAGTGTATGAAGTAAATATAGTTGAAATAGAGCTGCACTGTTTGTAACGATACACCACAAGCCTGTGCATTCATTTTTTACGGTTCCCTAAAAAGTATATTAAACTTTTTCTTTAGAGTTTTCTACTGTCTTAAAGAAAATATACAGATCATAAATAACTGTGACCTGATATAACAATTACCTAAAGTCATTTAACTTCAGCGTTTTATAACAATATATTCGTATGAACATGACAATACTGTGATAAATATAGTGCATTTTGCCTGCCTGTAGGCAGCAGTCTGCTCGCAGCGTAAGGCATTGGGAGTGGGTGGTGAGGTGCGGATTGAGGGGAACATGACCTTGACACGCCATTTGAGAGCGAACAAGTCTGATGAGACAGTATTGGATTAGCTTTAGGAAAAAAGAGTGAATAAGCAGTCATGAATTTGATGTATTTTGATAATATTGTGGCTCAATTAAAAATTTTAGTTGTAATTATTTGTAAAGGTTCAGATGCTTCATGATACATTGTTGAGTTGAGAGGCGCACTTTGTAGAAAAGTGATTGTTGAGTTAGTCGGAAGCTGGTGGTCACGGATGCCTGACGCTAAGTAAGAGCACGGCTTATTGTATTAGTAGCGTGGGCCAGGCTTCTCTTTATTAGTTATAAAGTGGGCAAAAAGGCAATTTAATGCTGTCGCTTTAGTTTTTGGCTGAAGCTGGTTTTCGCGAATGCCTGACGTTGGAGCCCAGCATTTTGTAATAGTAGTTCGTGCCAGGCTTCCCATTATGATGAAGATGGATCAAAAAAAACAAGATAATGCTGTCATTTTAATGTGAACTCTAAGTGCTTCAAGGAGAACATTTGACCCTGTGGGATTTGTTGCCAGTACATTGTGTACAAAGTTGTCGAGCCAGTAATCTGAAAGTGAAGAAGTTTCTCGATAGCCTTATCCGTGGTCTGTAAGCTCAATTAAATTAGAGGTGGTGATGGGCAGTGTATGAGTTATGTGAATTAAACCAGCATAAACTTTAGAGTGACCTGTGTAATTATTTCTGTACAAAAAATTGAATCTGCAAGCCTCAATAATCAGCATAACATTATAACAAACCTGAGCCACAGGGCGGTTCAAATCCCCGTCCGGGCATCCAGATTTGGGTTTTCCATGGTTTCCCAAATCACTCCAGGCAAATGCTTCCTTCAAAAGGCCATGGCCGAATTCCTTCCCATTCCTTGCCCCCCATCCTTTCCCGTCTCTAAAGATCTCGCTGCTAGAGAGACGTTAAAAAAAAAAAAAAAAAACTGAGCCACAGCAACAAAGTATATAAAATCAATTGCAGTTATTTATTTGAAATTTTTGTAGTGTTAGATAAAACATATTCTACCAGAACATTAGCTCAACAGCACCGTAAGTGACAGCAAGTGTAACTAACACTCTGTGGGAAGCTCGATCGGTGGTTAGCCAAGCAGCACTGTGGTGGTAGCTAATGTAATTAACTCTTCAGGCAACATCAATTCGTGTTATTTCAGTGTGCTCTAGTTACCAATTAAAATGGCTTTTATGAAAGTAGATTAAAAGCAGTATCATAAATCTATGTTGCAAAATGAAACATTATTTCTTTAATACCTACAGAGTTCCAACTTTCAAGGCTCATAATTTGACTTGTATTTTTATTTTCATGGTGTTTACTTATCTGCTTCACTGTCTGATATAATTAGTGTTCAAATTCCACTTACCAACATTACTGGTATCATGGTCATTCATAATTAACATATATATATGTAAACTAGCATTTACCCGCTGCTTTGCACATGCGGATCTTGACGTGTGTAGAAATGCAGGTAGTCTGCCTCTTTCTCCACCAATCAGAAACTGGTACCAACCTTTTGAAATTTGCAGTATGTGCCTCCACAAAATGTCCTCTTCACATTTTACACTCTCCGTCTTCAGAAAAATTGCCTCATGTTATGTTAAAAAATGCCGAAATATGAAACTCTGCATGGGTTAATTTCCCTTTCTTTTCCTAATCCATCAGCAATACATGTATTTTTTTCTTAATGGCTTTTATACAACTACCCACATTTCGAGCCATTTTCCTTCATGGTATTTCAGAACTGAAGTAGTTAGATTGAAATGTAGCCTGGACCAGAAACAAATTTCACCAAAGCCATCAGGAAATACATGATACATGATACATGTCAATTACTAACATGGCATTCATTAAAACATCTTATTAATTTCTAACAATAATTGAATTCTTCATGACTTATATTTCTGGGTCAGGTTGCATCTCAAACTAACCACAACTTATCTGATATTGCCGTTACAAAATCAAAAAATTCAGATACGCCTAAACACATTAAATATTTCAATAACTACAATTTGAGTAATGACAACATTATTTATAGCTTTACGGATTATGCCGCGTCGTTTATTGTATAAATGAGGTAGCATAACCGGTAAAGCTATAAATCATGTGCAAAGACATCTGCGAAAGTCTTAAGAATCAATGACAACATTGTCAATTTTAGGATAGCATAAATCATAACAATGATTTTCTTAATACACCTTTATTTTTAACTGCAACAGGGCTAAAACACGCGCAGTAATAAACCTACTGTATCGCAATGTAAAGCTAGTGGTTGTGGTTAGGTTGAAATGTGGACTGGATTTCACAGTCAAATTGCAACGACAATAAAAACCTTTAATATACATATTAAGCTCTTAGTTACTTACAGTAATTATCACAATTCTTTTATTCTTATTTAAGATTTAATATAATATATAGTAGTTTAACCAATTGCTAAATGCGTGTAATTATAACCAAAGAAAATTCACAAGATTAGTATATTCATCTTTGGTCAAACTCTTAATCGCGTAATTTTTATAGTAAATGAAATATTAGTAGTGATCATTATGTTTGATTCAGGTATTCCGTTTATTTACTGCATTCCAGAAAACTGAAAAACTAAATATTCGAGGTCAAAATATTAAACAATCATTAGTTAAGCTGTGTAAATTTTCGTCAGATTTATGCGGAAGTAGTGCGTGTCTTAAAGTGCATAATGTTCCATGGCATACAATTTTCCATATAAAAAGGTTTTTAATTGCCCGTTCCTTCTGAAGGTACGTATAAGTCATTAGCTATTTCAGCAGATTTTGATTCGGATCATTAGCTCTTAAAAACTTGAAAACCACATCCAAATTGCTAGGGTACTTATTGCGCGATACCCGTTCAAGTAAAGAGGCACACACAGCTTGCTTACGGATATACAGGGCGTTCGCCGGAAAACGCAACCCTCCCAGTCTGTTGCCGTCGGCAACTTGCTCGGACAGCGGGGCCAGCAGTTTCCGCCACGCGGCACCGTGAATCACCGCACTGTTTAACACCTCCGCTGCCCCAACAGTGCAGTGCAGTGACCCTTACATTGTTAAGAACGGTTTCTTTGCATTGTAGCTAGTTTGTGACTTCAGTCTCTTATTAATCAGTGTTGTGAATAAACGTTTCTTTGCGGTTTGGCTGGTTTGGGGCTTCATACTCTTACTAATCTGTACCGTGTTTGAGTGTGAGTAAAATTATGGTACGTTACAGTTTGCAACAAAGAATATTTCTCTACTATACATATGTGAAGAAGAAGTCGTTTAAAAAAGTGTCGCAGTAAATTTCATCGCGAATATCCTGGCACTTTACTGCCAGCTAAATCAACAATTCTGCGTCTGGTTAAAAAAGTAAGAGAAACGGGTTCATTTTTTAACAAAAAGAGACTGTCGGTCAACCGTATTCTCACAGAGGAGAAAATTGACGATATCGCTTTTCGACTAGAACAGTCACCCAAAAAATCATTAAGTCAGTTAGGGCAGCGTGTGTCTCGAAATATGTTCAGAAGATGTGAAATGTGCATTACACAAGAGTGTCAACACTTCCAGCATCTTTTATAAGGTAAGCTAATGAATTACGTCACATTTAAATGCTTAGCACATACAAGTTTATGAAATAGTCCGCGGCCGACGGTCGAAAAATGCCGGGAGCTGACCGCTCGCTTGCCGCGAGCAGTTTCTTCCTTGTAGCGCTAACAGTGGGTTGCGTTTCCCGGCGAACGCCCTGTATAATAGTATAGAAGTGACCCTTAGCAAAGTAAAAATTAATGTGGTTATAGTGGGGAATCATCATTCTGTTGTTTATATTTCACAGTATCTATTACACTACTAGTTTGCAGAAAGTCTCGTATTGTGATTTAAGTATATCTTCTATAGGTGTAATGAAACGGGAGAAATTCCAACTGATTTTCATAAAAATATCATCTTCACACTTCCAAAGAAAGCACAAGCCGAAAAATGTGAGAATTATCGCACCATTAGTCTAACATCACATGCTTCAAAATTACTGACCAGAATAGTATACAGAAGGATGGAAAGGGTAGTAGAAGAGATAGTAGGTGAAGATCAGTTTGGGTTTAGGAAAAATCGCGGTACAAGGGAAGCAATTCTGTCTTTAATACTTGAAGGGCGGATCAAGAAAAACAAAGATACTTTTATGGCATTTGTTGATTTAGAAAAAGCTTTTGATAATGTTAGGTGGGACAAGATGTTCAAAATTTTAAAGAAGTCAGGTCTAAAGTATCGAGATAGAAGAATACTCTATAAACTATATATGAATCAAGTGGCAGTAATAAAAGTAGAGAATCACTAGAGACATGCATCAGTTAAAAAGGGTGCGAGACAAGGTTGTAGTGTATCCCCATTAATATTCAACTTGTATGTAGAAGAAGCAATGAAGAAAGTCAAAGAAAAATTTCCATGTGGCATAAGTTTTCAGGGAGAAAAAATCAGTATGCTACGATTTGCTGACGACATTGTCTTATTAGCGGAGAGGGCTGAGGATATTGAGAAGTTATTGGATGGCATGAATAAAATACTGAAGGAAGATTTTGGACTGAATATAAATCAAAGTAAAACAAAAGTGATGAAATGTAGCAGAAATGATACCAATACTAGCAGATTAAATATAAAAATAGGATCAGATGCAATAGGAGAAGTGAGTGAGTTCTGTTACTTGGGAAGCAAAATTACAACCGATGGCTGAAGCAGGAATGATGTTAAAAGCAGAATAGCACTAGCAAAAAGAGCCTTCATGAAAAAGAGAAACCTTTTAGTTTCAAATATTGATCTAGGAATTAGAAAGAACTTCTTAAAACTCTATGTGTGGAGCACAGCACTTTATGGTAGCGAAACATGGGCTTTAGGAATACCGGAAAGAAAGAAACTTGAAACATTTGAAATGTGGTGCTACAGAAGAATGCTGAAAATTAGGTGGACAGACAAAGTAAGAAATGAACGAGTTTTGGAAATGATGGGTGAGAAAAGAAGTTTATGGAAGAAGCTTACAGGAAAAAGAGACAGGCTGGTAGGTCATATTTTGAGACATGCTGGATTGGTTAATTTGTTAGTGGAGGGAACAGTTGAAGGTAAGAACTGTAGAGGTAGACAGAGATTAGAATATATGAAGCAGATAATTGAGGACGTGGGCTGTAAGGGGTATGTAGAAATGAAGAGGTTAGCACAGGATAGGAAGGGATGGAGGATTGCATCAAACCAGTCTAAAGACTGACGACAGCAAAAAAAAAGGTGTAATAAAATAAATATTTCTGTAATACAGTGAATTTTTGAATTAAGTTCCCACTCACTGTTCATGGATAAATTCTGCAGAAGTACTACAAATACTGAAGGGAAATTTGTATGTTTATATTCCAAAGGTAAAAGGGATAAATGTTTTGAAAAATAACTTTTGGTGAAAAACATTATTTTCTCTTCATTTTACTTTAACTGGTTACTTTATTCTCTTGGTTTTTTTTTTGTAGCATTTTATACCTAACCATACAGTCTTTCATTGCATCACATACAAGGTATTTGTCTTTTCAAAATCAAGCTTCTTTTGAATGAAGGACTGTTATCCAAAAAATTAATAAATTTCTGGAGAGTTATATACACATAGATATTTTTTTCTCAGAATTAGGAGATGCTGCTGTTAATGAATCGTTTTCAGAGAGAAAATTTTTTTATTCTGATGATATCACATCTTTGAGATATGTTTCTGAAAAATCTTTGCCTGGAGCCGGTACCCACCTCCTTTCAACTTTGGTGCTTGATGGGTGTATTTTGTCTTTCATTTCCATCTTAATATTATAAGTTTAGAATAAGTTATGAATAAAAAATTGTTATTTATGATTATGCTTATATTGTCACACATCATTCTAGATGTTTGAGTTGAGGAACATTGTGGAGGAATAATGTGGGGATTTTGTGCTGAGAAATTTTAATAGCTTTTGAATTTTAGATAACACACAACAATGAGTAAATTTAATTTCTGTGGTTGGTTAACAAATTTTTTTTATTGATATATAATTTGAACTATTTATCTGAACATTTATTTGAACCACAATGACATGCTTTCGATGACTGTTGGCTTGATGAACAAAATTTAACATTTTTTCTACGAATAAATTCTTAAAACATATTTATAGATTAATAGTATTTCAGTCTTTAAATTTTGTTTGGCATCTTATAATAATAATATAATTTTAAAAAATAGATGTAATTAAAGTCTGTAATGTGGGAATCTTTTAACTAAGTCAAAGTAAGGTTGATATCAGACTATGATAATACAATCTATATATTTTCACTATAACCTGTTGAAGTGCATTCTGTGCCTGAGTAACTGTGTGGGGGTAAGGTATTTACCTGGAGTCATAAATATAAATCTTAGTCACAAAAAATATTTTGGTGAGATGTAGTTTTTTTTAGCAGCCATTTTTAATCATGAACTGATGAGATCATTGAGGTAAGGATGTGAAATGTAGTTTCTGGGCCTGATCAGTGGCAGATTGGTGACTCTGCCTCTTGCCAGAAGGAATCTATTCTGATGGGAGATTCTAAGTGTCACCATCTGTCTGTGAAACGTATATCATGTATGAGAGTTGTATTTTTTTTATTAACTGTCGTGTAAGTCACGATGATGATTAAAGTTTACTCTGGAGTCTGTGTGCAATCATCATCATTATCGTTGAGGACCATCTCCAGTTTCCCGGGTGTGGTTTACGAGCCTTGGTTATTATAGACGATTGTTTTCCATCTTTTCCTGTCCATAAAGGTTTCTCTGTCTGTGATGTACTCCCAATTCCAGCCTCTTCTCTCTACATCCTCCTTCAGTTGGTCTGTCCATCTTCTTCTTGGTCTTCCCACTGGTCTTTTGCCCAGTATCCTTTTTTCCAAATAAGTTTTTGGCAGTCTTTTGCTAGTCATTCTCTTCACATGCCCAAACCATCGAAGTCTAGATGACCTAAGTCTCTCTTCCATGGATTCCCTTAGCTCTAGGTTTGATCTAATTTCATCATTCTTTATGCGGTCAAGTCTAGTTTTCTGGAGGGCTGTTCTAAGAAACTTCATTTCACATGCTTGGATCTTGCTAAGGTCCCTTGATGTTAGTGTGCATGTTTCCAAAGCATATGTGAGAATGGGAATGAGATATGATTTGTACAAGACAATTTTTGCTCTTCTGGGAACCTTCATGTCCCATAGTAAGCCTCGCACAGTACTGTAGAAGTTGGCTCCTTTGGTTACTCTACTCACTATTTCTAAATCACTTCTACCATTATTGGCAATTATGCTCCCCAGGTAGCTGAATTGGTCAACAACTTCAACTTCGTGGTCTTTTAATTTTATATGACAGTCTGTATTCTTTCGGCTTATTTTTAGTGCTACAGTTTTTTTTGGATTCAATTTCATTCCATATTCTTCAAACTTATCATTCCACATCTTCAATTTGTTTTGTATTCCTTCTTCTGTTTCATCCCATACTGCTACATCATCTGCAAACACCAGTGCCTGTAGATCTCTATTGAATGTTCTTTTTAGTTCTTTTAAGATGTTATCCATCACCGCTATGAACAGAAGGGGTGAAAGGGCACTTCCTTGTTGTACTCCTTTGGTTGTACTAAACCATTCAGAGTAACCATCCCCAACATTGACACAGCTCTTGCAGTTATTGTACAGCATTTGGATCTTTCTTATGAGGTACTCTGGTATGCCATGAAGAATGTTGATGTACGAAAATGTAACATCAGTGTTACGGGATGGGAGCTGACTGGCTATGGGTTGTAGATATTGATCCATCAATGTATAGATGTGTTCATAGGATCTGTATGAAGGAACTACGAGGCAGCCAGGATGGTCTGGCTCTTGAATTTTTGGAAGCAGGTACTGGGCAGGGGTATGTGGATTTTAAGGAGTAAGAAGTGAGATTGACTGCAGAGTGAGACCTTGAAAGGGGCCTTTAAACTGAATGATTTGTTCTGAATATATTCATCATTAGCTGTCACCTTTTGGGGTAATATTGTGTTATGTGATACTACTAGAATTACTTTCTTCTACTCCCAACATAGATAATATTGAATTCCACAGGGCAGCCAACCTTGTATATAAAAATACATTACAAACATGGCTTTATAATTACTGTATAAATATCATTAGCCATGGATCATATCAACCTATTTTCTGTTCTCTTAAATTTGATGTAATTCCCGGTTTTCTAATTTAAAGCAATAATTTGAAACTGTGTATCATTCAAACATTACTTCCTCACCTATGCAGGAGAAAACCATGTTGCTAATTAGGTTGTTTATTTATTTTCTTGCTACATTTGTTGTTTTCTGCTTGTTTTCTTATTGTTATATTATATATGGAGTGAAGATAAATGAGTTGTATGTAATTCTCTACAGAAAGTCGGTTTACTGGCCAATTAATAGAACTGCAGGACAGTAATGAAAGACAACAGGCACAGATACAGGAAGAAATGAATCTTCAACTAATAGAGGAACAAGAACAGGCAATTCGTCAGCTAGAGGTTTGTATCAAGATCTTGAAATTAAATATGACAGTAATGTAAAATTGTTTCATTTATGGCATGATGTTTGATAATTTCAGAGTGATATATTGGACGTGAACCAAATTTTTAAAGACCTTGGTGCCTTGGTTCATGATCAAGGAGAAGTTATTGACAGTATTGAAGCCAGTGTCGAAAAGACTGAAGTACATGTTGGAGAGGGTGTGGAGCAGCTGCGTCAGGCTAGCAACTACCAGGTATTTTTAGTGTTGGGCTACATTAAGTTGTTCCTTCCTCTAGATGGTCACAACAGTGGGCTGTTGTGTAGAACTGAAAGAAGTATCATGATCTACTCATAGCATACTTTCAAGTATAACACTTAAGGTAGGATTAACATCAGTTATAAAGTTGTTGGTTGAATCATAATGGAGCATGTGCTTTTTTTTTCATTTTGTTGATGGCCAATAATTGAGGTTTACTGCTAGTTATTAGCTTAGATTTGAAGTAATGGCTGTACAACTGTTTTTCACTGGAATGATGAAGCAAATTTAGTTCTGTAGCTGTTAATATCAAATCACCGAGCATGGTGGGTGAGCAGTTAATGCTCTGACCTCACATTTGGGAGGAGATGGGTTCAAATCCCTGTCTGGCCATCCAGATTTGGGTTTTCTGTGGATTATCTACATAGCTCCAGGAGAATGCCAGGATGTTTCCTTCAAAAGGTGATGGCTGAATTCCTTCCCATTCCTTGCCCCCAGTCCTTACCCACCTCTAATGGCATAAAGCCAGAAGGATAAAAAAAAATAGTTATTCTTATCAACATAGCCATAACATTCCGTGCACTTTTGCTATCTTTCGCATATGTTCTATCATTTGGCTCCCTCGACTGAGCCCTCTACTAACAAATTAACCTATTCGACATGTATTAAAATGTGGCCCACCAACCTGTCTCCTCATTCTGTGAGATTTCCACAAACTTCTCTTTCCAAAAAACGTTCATTTTGTACTCCGTTTCTTCATATAATTTTCAACAGCCTTCTGTAGTGCCTCATTGATAATGCTTAAGTTTTTCTTCTTTCGGGTATTTAGTCTGAGCTTCACTTTCATAAAGTTGGTGCTTAATATATATACACTTTTAGAAATTTCCGAGTTTTAGGTCGATATTTGAAACTACGTTTTTTTCTCTTTTAAGAAAGCTCTTTCCAGTACTTCTACTGTTTTTTAAAAATCATTCTTGCTTCTGCAATCAGCTCTAACTTTTCTTCCTAAATAACATAATTTACTAACTTCTTGTATTACAACTGATTCTATTTTGATATTTAATCTGCTGCTGTTACTGTTTCTTCTGCTCCATTTCATGACTTTAGTCTATATTTAGTCCAAATTCTCTTCCAGTACTTTGCTGATGCCATTCTTTAGTTTCCAAATAATCTATTGTCTGCTAAAAGGACAGCATATTGCTGCATACTGATTATTTTCCTTTGAACACCACATTCACCACTTTGGTTGCTTTCACTACATGAGATTTGAATATCAGTACATACAGACAACAATGTCATCTCATCTTCTTTTTAAGTGATTCTGGTCCCATGATTCTTGTAAAGATCAAAATATTTAATTAAATTGCTATGGAGCGCAATTTAAATTACTGTTCTTTTTCAAAATCCCTACAAATCATAATAGTGACAGTGAAAATGCAGGCAGTTAAAATAGGAATGATAGGGAAAATAAGAACGTCATTCATGACAGATGCAGCACAGCTATGATGAACACTTATATAAGAATAAACTTTACAATGTGTCAGTATAAATCCTAATTGACTAAGGAATGACATATGGCAAGAGGATCAGATATAAACACACTGAGATGCACTACATGATTAAGTAAAATACAAACCATGTGGGGAGCATAGGGATTGAGCAACAATAGGGTAGTTGAGCAACAATAATTACAAAAAAGCCAGCCAGTCAGAATAAAAACAAATGAATTAAAATTTTTAAATTGAAATAGACACAAGAAATATTATGGATATTGTCCATTTTAGAACTGTATGTTTTCTTTCTTTTTTAAAAAGAAACAGCATACATCTTGTCCCATTTAATACCATCAAAGCTTTTTTCTAAGTACACAAAAACACCATAAAAGTATTCTTGTTGGTCCATCCTTCCAGTACTAATCTTAAAATCTGAATTGCTTCTCCTGTACCTCAGTTTTTTCTAGGCTCCAACTGGTCTTCACCTAACATCTCTTAGACTTCAATTTTATTATTCTGTATATGGAATGATGAACAATTTACCAGAAAACCCTAAAGAAATTTAAAATTAAGATTTGTAAATTGGAAAAGTAGTAGGGTGCTGATATTGCAATTGGTGAATTTTAAGATTAAAAAAATAATCATGAAATGGGTAATCAGATGAGTAGGAAATATTCACAAGAACTTGGGCTTCATCACAATTAGAGTAAATAAAAAATTAATTATATTATCCTAATCAGAAAGTTTGAAGCTTGTGATGTTAGATTTGTTGTTAAATTTTCACATTTTCCATCATGTGCATTCTTCAAGAGTGTGCGGATGATACTTTTATTAAAATGTGATACAATATTTCCTGTTTCATAACTTTTTGATTTTGGTGTGAATAGTAATTTGATTCCATCTCTTCTTATGTATTTTAACATATTTGTGGAATCTCATCTATTCCTACTGCCTTATTTGAGTTCAAGGCCTTTTCAAAGTCATCATCCTCAACAGTTTCCAGTCACTGGCTGGGTCTGCTTTATGCACAAGCCTCTCCGTTTCCTTCTTTCTTTCTGCCACCTCTTCTCTCTTCCGTAGACACTTCTTTCAGCCATCCATCTCTTGGTCTTCCTCTGGGTCGTTTACCTTGCATCCTAATTTCGTTTCAAAGTCTGACATTTTAAACAGGATTTCTTCTCAGTATCGGTGTTACTTCCTATTACCAACACGCAATTTCTTTCCATTTTGCTTCAATTAATTAGCTCTATCTTCTGGCTTGAAAATAAGTTTCCTTATAAATAGCTTTGTTTACACATCTTTTCTTCATTTCTCCAAAATTTTGCTTGATCTCCATGTGGGCCGCATGTGCTTTACCAGTAACTATTTCCTTTTGAACTTCTTCCACTTGTCTTTTTGCATTTCTTGTTTACATGAACTGCTATATTTCTGCTTCATTTTGATAATTTTTGTGCCCTATCTGATCAATCAGTTCCAAACTTTCTTTTGTGATATAAAATTTTTAAATAGCTTCTTTCTTACAGCTAAATATTTCTTTACCAGCTTTGAGTTTACACATTCCATTCTTCTTCTGTTGAAGTTCTTACTGAGTTAATTTTTAGACCCTCATCAGCAGAGTCTGACAATTTCTCTCTCTTGTAATATTCTTTCAATGCTGAATTCAGGTCTGTTTTACCTGAATTGCTTCCTTATCATTTTAAAGGACTGATTAATACAGGGCGTTCGCCGGAAAACGCTACCCTCCCAGTCTGTTGCCGTCGGCAACTTGCTCGGTCAGTCGGGCCAGCAGTTTTCGCCACACGGCACCGTGAATCACCGCACTGTTTAACACCTCCGCTGCCCCAACAGTGCAGTGCAGTGACCCTTACATTGTTAAGAACGGTTTCTTTGCATTGTAGATAGTTTGTGACTTCAGTCGCTTATTAATCAGTGTTGTGAATAAACGTTTCTTTGCGGTTTGGCTGGTTTGGAGCTTCATACTCTTATTAATCTGTACCGTGTTTGAGTGTGAGTAAAATTATGGTACGTTACAGTTTGCAACAAAGAATATTTCTCTACGATACATATGTGAAGAAGAAGTCATTTAAAAAGTGTCGCAGTAAATTTCGTCGCGAATTTCCTGGCGCTTTACTGCCAGCTAAATCAACAATTCTGCGTCTGGTTAAAAAAGTAAGAGAAACGGGTTCATTTTTTAACAAAAAGAGACTGTCGGTCAACCGTATTCTCACAGAGGAGAAAATTGACGATATCGCTTTTCGACTAGAACAGTCACCCAAAAAATCATTAAGTCAGTTAGGGCAGCGTGTGTCTCGAAATATGTTCAGAAGATGTGAAATGTGCATTACACAAGAGGGTCAACACTTCCAGCATCTTTTATAAGGTAAGCTAATGAATTACGTCACATTTAAATGCACACAAGTTTATGAAGTTTATGAAGCGTAATTATTATGAAATAGTCCGCGGCCGACGGTCGAACAATGCCGGAAACTGAGCGCTCGCTCGCCGGGAGCAGTTTCTTCCTTGTAGCGCTAACAGTGGGTTGCGTTTCCCGGCGAACGCCCTGTATTTGGTTGGAAGTGGCTAATTTAGTATCTTCCAAACCCTGATACATTGTACTATTTTTTTAATGATGTTTTTAATCTTCTTACTGTATTATTATAGTGTGTAGACTCCATACTTTTCTTAATTATATTTTTGTTTTGGGATAAAGATTTCTTACCATATTCTTACTGTCTCTTTGAATTATTCCCAATTCATATCTGTTTAACGCTCAAAGGGAGGGGCTGGCGTTCAGATTACGCCAATGAGTTATTTCTTTCTGTATATAACATACCACCTCTTACTAAACCCTCATCCTCCTTCTACCCTTCTAGTAATTATCCTCGACAACAATGCACCTGATTCGTTCAGTCTGGCTTCTGAGTTCACTCATTAACATTTTCTCATGCACATTGTAACAGCCCTTAAAACTAGACTTTAAATGGAACAGTATTATATGAAGCATTTGTAACAAGCTTGAGTGTGATTCAAAATGATGTTGCATATTTGTCTTGCATTTTACTGTAAATCAGTGTAACTGGATTTTGTTTTGTGAAAATAAATTATGTGAATACTATTTAATACATTTAAGGACAGAACTATGCAAGAGAATTGCTTAAATGTTTGTAGGTCCAAGTTTTAAGGTGTGCTACAATGTTTAAAGAACGATTTACTGCAGTTTAAAATGATTTATGTGGATAATTTTTCATTTCCGAGTATTTCATAATGATTGTAAATGATTATGTATTTATTTTGATTGGTTTTAATAGGTTTTTAATTGTTTAAGTATTGTTAAAGTTCATGAAATATCTGTCAGAAACCTTTGTAATGTTCTAGAACTTTCGATGAAGGATATATAAAGTCCTTGGAGACAGTTTTACAGTTTTTGCAGAGACAGTATTTTGAACACAATTTACATCAGTCAAGGACAGTGTTGGTAGTATTGTCTTTGGAAGAAGTTTTGAATGTATTCGTTGGAGCTTATATATACATGTGACCAGTATCTTTGAAGTTGTGTTTGCTTATGAAAATAAAAAGAAGTTAAAATTCTAAACTGTATCATGGATTAGTTATTTAATGTAATAATTAAACTACGAGACACCTAATAGCATGTCCTATTGACGAACCCAGTACACTGCCCCTCCAGGTCAAGAAAGACTATCAGTGGGTTTTTGCAAGAACTTTCTAATGGAGAGGCACTTGGATCTGTCATAAGTGCATTTAATGTTCATGAATCAGGATTCATTGAAGATTCTGATCATGAAACTGACTTGGAAGTGTGCTGATACTTTCTTGACCTCCTCAAGCATCCTTGTCACCTTGTGTTACTCCAACACGATTCTACCAATGTTGGAAATGTTATAAGTGATTCATGTTTTTGCAAAAACAATTTACTAAAAGACAAACAGAAAAAGGAAGGTTTTAAAAGAAGTTATCAAAATTCATATATCTAAGAAAAGACTCACCGTAAGCAAATTTACAAGAATGCCTCGTAAAAACTTGTTGAAATGCAATCTTAAGTTTTCCAACAACTGTGATTATGTAATTGCCATTCTGTTTTCTATCGAATTATAAACAGTAATATGATTGATGATCTCGTAGAGTAGACAAACGTTTACCTTCAATGGGAGAGAACTGCGGATGACTCAAACAGAGAGAGGATGAAACATGTGTGACACCAATATAAAATAAGTATTGGCCTTTTTTAGATATTTTGTGATTATTGGGTGCCTAAAAATGTCCAAAATCTATCTTGATGAAGCTAGGGCGATGGAAAGCACTGGGATTGAAATTTTGCTTAGGGTCATGGGCCTTAAATGATTCAAAAAATTGTTAATTGCCATTAGACTTGATGACAAAGACACAAGGGACACATGCAAAAAAACCTGATAAGTTGGCTACAGTTATAAAATTATTGGACTTTTTTTTTAATGCAAACTGTCAAAATGTTTATACGTCCAGTGATCATCTCATGTTTGATGGAAAAGTAGAGCCCTTTCGTGGAAGGTGCTCGTTTATTCAGTAAATACTGAATGAGATTGATTTTTTTTTCTTCTAAAATTCCATTTTTTCTAATATGGTTGCTGAACAGGTAAATGTAATAAACTATGAAAAATAGTAGGCAGTTTAAAGCAGAGGGTGTAAAAATTATCTGGAGTACTCCATACGTTGCCCCTATTAAACTGCTCTGAATGCCAGCTCCTCTATTTCAGGATTGATCAGACAATTACGGTTACTGCAGTTGCATTCTCTTCAAATATATTTAATCTGCTACTTACTGGAATGAGTAGTTGATGTTAGATGGCAGTTCACATAGGTGTGAAATTGGTGGTTGTACTTGAGATATCATCCCATGGACTGTTTTAATTCATTCAAAATAATATCTTCTAAATAATTTCAGTAGCTGAAAAATGAAAGCGTCTTTTACTAAATTTGACTGTGAGTGTCTTCAAGTTCCACTTTATTGGAGAGGGAGTGGCATAGTGTGGTCAGGTTTAAAGCTCAGCCCCTGCTCTTCTGATTACAGTTTTTAAGCTGCCAGAATCCTGTGTAAATGCTGGAATGGCCCACACTTTCCGGATCAAAAACTACATGTATCATATACAGCAAGTATAGATGAATCACAGATAAGTGGAACCACTTACTTTCATCATTTGTGCTTTGAAAGGGGAAGTAAGTGTAGGATATGCCACAGAGAAGTTGGGAGTTAGTTACTGTTCTCATGAATGCTGGCAAAAACTGAACAGTGAAGAAGTAGAATATCTGTAAGATTTAAATGAGTAAAATGAAATTTCTCAAAAGCAGAAGGGGGCCTTCAGAATAATGAGTGATAAGGCTAGGGTTATAGTGAAGAAGTGTAGAAAAGTATAGAGAAGCAAGACTCAAATAGTATGGTGATGTTAAGATAATGGAGTGGTATAGAATATCGAAGAAAATACGGTATCACAAGGTAAATGACCCAGGTTGAGAGTTAGAGAAGGATGGCTGGAAGAGTGTGTGCTAAAAAGAGCTGGACCAAAGTGGTAACGAAGAATTGGTGGAGAGAGAGGGAAATTGACATACACTAGTGTGAAGCAGATTCAACCAGTAGCTGGAAACCGTGGATGATGACTTACCTTTGTTACTGAATGTCATTAACTGGATGTTGAAAACGGCCAAGTTTGTATTGAATTATAATAAAATAATTGTCTAATCAGTATGTTTTAGAAACTTTGCATTTTATGCTCGTTTGGGTAGTATACATACATGTGTTGTTGCTTAAAACCATGAAAAGTGAAATCAGAGTATTTACATTTATCTATACTAATATTATAAATGCGAAAATAATTCTGCTTCTCTGTCTGTTACATTTTCACGACTAAATGGCTAAACTTATCTTGATGAAATTCAACAAGGAAGTAGTTTACGTCAATAGGGCGAAAATGTTATACTCTTTTTTTTTTAATAAATATTTTCTCATGAAATTTTTAAAACTAACTGAAAGGTGACAGACAGCATGTGTCAGTCTTTGTCGTGTTATTTTGGTCGCTCAAGATTTGTTTCTCTCGCAGTCAGTTTGTCTATGATCTGTTCGTAAATTTTGTGTACAGGCACAACTATCAATAAAGTCAAGGGAAAGGAGATTGCTGTTTTTTGGACATAACTACAGAATGAATAACGGACTACTGAAAAAGATACTCAATTACCTTTGGGGGAAAATCAACAACACGCTGGATTCTTAAGAAAGATTTGGAAAGAAATAAGAGGAAATTATGGAAAGAGAGTTCTTTAGAAAGAAGGTATTAAGTTTGAAAGGATTCCAAAGACAGAAAAAGGAAAGAAATCTGAACTGAAGTGGTCTGAGTAGAGAAGAAAGAAACATAGTGAAATGAAGAAGGAATATTGGATTGAAACAAAGAAAAAAACAACAAAGGATGATGAATTGAAATTGGAACTTGGTCCCAGAAGGCTTTATCAGAAAGAAGAAGGAAGTCATGACACAGACACTGAAAGTTACAAGCATACACTTAGAATTGATAATTTTTTTCCCCATGGTCAGTTATGCCCCAAAGGTTATATAAACAACAGCAAAACCAAAAACATTGTGTACAAAATGGGTGTTGATACATGATGTCTTCCCTTAGTTTGTTGCTATTTTTAAACATGTTGCCAATTGCTTCTCAGGACAATGGTAGAATGTGTAAGCTACCTTAGAATTTGTTAAATTCTAACCTTTTTGCTACGAGATGTGGGGAACGGTCATCTTAGAGGAGCCGATACTGCAGCCTATAGCCACATACAGGGCGATTTAAAATATAAAAACTATCTGAACACATAATAACAGCCTTAAATAGACCTTCAATGATAAAAAGTAGCCTTTAAACTCACCTAAATCACTGCAATCATCAATAATCAAGCTTGTAAGCACTTAACTTTGTTACGAGAAAATATCACCATTCTACAACACTTTCTGACACAGTAAAAACATTTATAATAATAATCAAACAGGAGAAACTAAATTTTGCAGTAAATAACACATGATCAATAGTTTCAAATAAGAAAATATAAGTTTTAAATCCAGTCAAATAAACCGGCAGTTTCAAATCGTAATAACAACACATTTAACATAGTTTCTGATATCAGCTGATATTGTAATACAAACTTAAATTCTTCCTGCACCTTGTACTAAAATTTCAGGCAGTTCTGTACAGTTAATCAAGTCTGAGAGGACTTTAAAAGTTAATTGGATGTAATTTGACACGTTACCAGCTTACATTAATTATCACAAAGTAAATAAAGTCAGGGAATAAAAACACTTTCGAACAATGTAATGGAAACCGGAGAATCATATACTGAAAATCCTTTTTTGAAACAGGCTTTACTTTCCGAGTAATTCACTGTAAACTTTTTGAAATTTGAAAATCACTAATGGCACTTGGCCGAAAAGGCATCGGTATTTTAGAAATTTGATTATTACACAAGTACACCAGCTAAAGAGAAGATGAGCACACCATTATAAAGCGGAGAAAGAGGAGAATTAAATGGCAACAGTTTTAGAACTCAAAATAGAGTATTCCCGCAAAATTTTAGGATCAGGGGAAACCCCCCTCCTCCTCCAAAAAGAGTAGGGATACACGAAAACATAGGAACACCATTTTTGACATGATGATAGCAAAAATGAAAAAGCTTTAAACAATAAAAAGATGGTAAAAGAAACCCAGTCATTCAGCAAAGTTGGACGATTGTGATAAATCAAATAAAAATAGGATAAACACAATATTTTGTGCAACACATTTTTCATGTGAAAGGCATGTGTCACATTACCAAAGAAAATGTTTTGCACACATAAACTTGGAGTATTTTATTTTATTATTAAAGCAACTAGTTTACCTTTAAATTTCAGGGAATAGGTTGCCTATTCCGTGAAATTTCAAGTTTGAAGTGGTGTGGTGAAATGGTTTAATTTCTTTTATTGTTTCTTTAAATGCAGCTATTAGGTCCCCTACTCATTTTTTTTTTCTACTTTGGGCAGTGGCATGGCTGTATTGTATCTGTAGTTAAAAGCCTCTGTTTTTATAGTGTTAGTTGAAATCAATTTTTAGGTTTGTAGTTTTGCAAATGAGCACAGTACACACTAGTTCATATTACAATGATTATGGAAGTGAAACATAGTTAATGAAGAATTATATTACTTTACATATGGTGCATGATTAAAATACATATTGTTAATTGTTGACTCAATTCAAATCCCAAATGCACTGGTTTAGTGTTCTTTGAATCAAACCAGTTGAAAGACTGATGACGGCAAAAGGAAAAAAAGTGTTTTTTTTATGGTTGAAGATAGTTTTTTATTGACAAAATTGAAAATTTTTAGCTTTCATATTTTGCTTCCATAATGTGTAGTCTGCAATTATTTTATCTTGACATTAACCATCATTTATCTAAAATAATAGATTTAACTCATTTGGTTCTATTTTTGTAATATCAACACGCACAATTAGTTTGAGTTTAAATTTTTTGATTTTATGTAAATATTACAGACCAAAGCTCGAAAGAAGAAATGCATCCTTGCTGTTTGTGTAATGGTAGTGTTGGCTGTTATAATTGGCATTATAGTTTGGCAAGTTTCAAACTGATGAACAGGTAAGAAATTCCAAGTTTAAATTTCCTCTGTGAATGTTTTCTTGTTCTGGCTTCAGTACCTTAGTTTTTAATAGTGTGAAATGTTTCTGGTAACAGATAATATTGTCAAGATGGGACTTGCATGTTTGCTTGATATTGCTTATATAAATTTCGTTTTCTATAAAGTAAATTTTAAAGCATTAAAGTATATGATGTACATGGTGTAACATAATTTACTACTTTATGCAGTTATAAATAATTTTTGATGACTTTACAAATTGATCTTCTGAGGTATCTTATTGATCCCTCTATACAGTAATTTGTAAATAATATATGGTTGCCTATGTGCATACAACTGATAGAACTCGGAGTAATAATCTCTTTAGTTATCTCATTTATAAAAATTAGTTTATTAAAATACACTTCAATGTCCAAAAAAAGAAAAAATTAAACAATTTGTATTACATATTTCAAAAGTGATTAAACACTGAATGTGACATGAAAACACACTAAAATTCTATAAGAACATGTAACTAAAAAACACTATTCAAAAATTTTAAAGTTAAGTTTTGCGTATAGTGTATAAAATATCTAAACCAGTTATAAGAATTTAAGTATATATTTTTCGTAGTGAAGTTGTAACAAACTTTTTAAGATATTTGTTTGTTTTCAACAGAATAAACGGCGTAAGAAGAAAGTTTTCATGGTTTTAATTGCTCTTCTGGTGTGCGTGCTGATTGGTATCATCATTTGGCTGAAAAGCTAAAGTATTACTGTATGCCTGATATTGTTACTAAGTATCCTAGAGTGAATAATTATGTTAGAGTATTTACAAATGTGATGGTATGATTGAAGTAGTCCACATTTAAAGAAAGCTTATATAAACATTTTTGGATGTTATTTTGTCTTTACCTATCATTCCAGAATAATTGTGTGTATTTGTGGAGGAGATTCCCACCCCCCCTCCCCTCTTTCCTATAATTACAGATCATTTGAGACTTGGGAGTTGACAGTTAGATGGGTACCATTTTTGTGCAGTTATTATTTGAAGAAAATGAAAGGAAATAAATATTTCCATAGAAAAATTTGTATATTTCAAATGTATATTTAAATATTACAAAGAAGTTTTTACTCATGGTTTTATACTGACAAATGAGAATTTAATACTAAAAGTTGTACCACGCCATCTTGTGTACCTGTAAATACATACTTGATGGGCTGTGGGTTATTGATTGAAATATTGAGTGTTGGAATAAGAATGTATGAGGTGTAAAAATAGAATACAATATCTGTACAGATTTTTTTTTTTCAAATAATGTATTCTCCTTCTATCTCATCTTAACAAGATTTGCTTCTGTACATATTTTATTTTGTTGGGAATGGTTGCCATGACCTTTTAGAGAGCTTTAAATATTTATGAGCCTACAACTGCTTAATCAATTTCAGACTCAGATAAATCATCGTAGTTGCACATTTTATATGATTTGCTTTAATGAGTTAAGAAATTTGTTTGATCTAAATTATACACATTTATTATGTGCTTCTCTGAAGAATTTAAAATGAAACTAAATATAAAGTGAGTCCCTACTGAAATACACCTAGTCCTGACACAGTTCTTTCCAAGAAGAGTCAAAGCCTTAAAAACACTATATTCTCATTAATGATCTACTGGCATTATTTCTTTTTCTCTCTTTCTGCTTTTAGTAAATGTATTGCCACATTATTCAGCATGTGAAACACTATACTCTTATCATATCTGCCAAAAAATTATAAATTAAAAAATAAATTGATTTAGTGTTATTGAATATTATGTGATATTTGTTTTTCCTGTTATTAAATGATCAGATACACTCTTAACATTTACCTATTAGTGTAATCCAAAGGTTTAATTTCACCATATTTGTAATGTTAAAACATAGTAATTTTGAATATGTTATTTATTCATTATGTAAAGTTTTCTTTTGATTGCATAGAGCATTATTTATAACCAATGTTGGCATATTTAATAAAACTATTTTACTAAAATTTTACTTCGGTTTCATTAATTACAGTCACAGTGGTTTGTATTAAACAGAATGAAAAATGCAGATAAGGAATTTTTCCATCTTCTTAAAAAAAACTTTTGGACAAAATATTAATTAAATATAAATTAGTGTGTGTATGACTGTCTGTGTTTTTATTTTTTAGGAAAGCCAAAAGTTGAAACCATTGCGAATATTCTATTTGGAAATAAGTAAGAAGAGAGAGATTTGTTTTTAACAGTTGGTTTGAATTTCTGTTTGTCATTGAATCTGATGTAGCACTGGATGGACTACATTTTTTTATGATTCCTGAATCTATTTGACTCTGTAAGCAATGGTGGTAAATTGGAAAAAAAAGTTAGTGATAGAAGTCAAATTTAGTGGGGGAATTCAAATTAAATGTCCGTCATCACTGGGGACCATTACAGTTTTAAGGGCCTTCTAGTGGTTGTTTCACTGTTATAGACAATCATTTTCCTCTGTCTCAAATCTTAAGAAAGTGTTGTTGTCCATAACAGATTCCCAATTCTATCCTGTTCTCTCTATATGCTCTTCCAGTTGGTCCATTCATCCATAGTCTTGGTCTTTCAACTGGTCTCTTAACCATTATTATTACTTTATTAGTAAATGATATCAACATGGTATGCAATCAAAATTATTAATAATCATAAAGAAATATTTTATTTTGTGGCATTTCAAAATGAACAAGTTGTATATCACAAGTAGTTTTAGCAATCCAGTGGTAGGTCATTCCAATCCCTGACTCACTTATCTAAAAAATCCTACTCCCTTATGCCTAAAATCAGATGCTTGTTTATTTTTGTAGCCACCTCGTCACCTGCAAGTACTACTATTACTACTGCTAACAATATCAGCCCCAGCCTAATCACCAGTAATACTCTCTTCACCTGCCAGTCTTCTAATGGCTCCTAAACTATCTCATTTATGATTTACCTCATGAGCTACAAAGATGTTTTTGTTATTGTATTAAATACGATTAGAGACATTTTGACCAGATGCGTAAATAATTTCAGTAAAGCTGAAAATGTTTGTAAACATTTTATTTGTTGAAGTTCTAAATTTCATTACGTTTACTTTACATCTTTTTATTATCTCATTTAAAAGTCTTTAACTTTTTTTTTGTGGAAAGTAACTAAATAACAATATATGGGCTGATAGGAAACCACATAAGTTAAATATTTTTTAATTACAAAATTTTAAAACAAGAAGCTAAAATTATTGAAACTGTTTTAACAAAATTATAATTATCAATAAAAGTATAATTGTTAATTGTAAATTGGCAGTGGTTTCATTAAGATCAGTGCACTAGCTGTCAAGGTAATTAAAGAATTTAATGGCAAAATTAAATGAAGTTGCTCATTAAAACACCATCCTTTTTTTTATTTCAGTTAGTTTCTTTCCTTATGTGATATGGCCTAAAGTCATGTAAACATGTAAACTGAAGAACTAGCACCCTGCAATGGTTATTGACCAACTGTGCATCCCTTGTCCCCCCTTTTTTCACCTAATAGTTTTGAGTGTAAAGGATGTAAAGTGCCCACATAGCCCTTTATATTACTGAAAGATCAGCCCAAACTTATTTTTTTTTCTTTGTATCAACGTTTATGATTAGGGCACTTATCATCTTAGACAGATTTTGGTTTACTTTCTCTCTATGCAAATAATTATCTATACTGCTAAACAACATATTAACCTTTTATATTGCCATACTTTTAAGTATTTGAAGGAAAGACTGCTGATCTTGGTCAATACAGGCATATATGTACTAAAAAGAGCAAAAAAGTGGGAATCACACCAACTTAATAATTTCTGGCATTATATCAAACATAAAATGTGAATTTTTGGGACAAATATGACAACAGAATTTGCTTAAATTAACCAACAAATGGTCTAAAATAGTACTCAGGGTAGTAATTGCACAGGTTTGAAATTATATTGATGTGACTCCATAACAGGTGTATTGTTACAGAAATAAACAATACTAATAAAATGCTATTTTGGTCACTGTGTTGTTAGATTCTTTGTGGGTTTTTTAAAATTAATATGATAATTAAGTAGTTCACAATGTACTTCAGCTTAAAATTTCGTTTATTTTCAGAAAAACACGTCAACAATATTGTTTACATGCATAGATACAATCCAGAGATACTACTAACACAGTCCTTGACAGTTTCAAAGTGAATATAGGGAAATTGCCACCGGAGCGTGTGCTCCATTGCAATTAAATTAAATTAAAGATTAAACTAACTATCTGTCCTGCTCGTTTCTTTATATAGGCTCTATTGAAATTTTCCAAACACTTCAAAAGCTTCCACGAGATATTTCTCGAACATTAACAATTACTCAAACAATTAAACATATTAAAAACAATCAGAATTAGTACTTAATCATTTAAAATCATTACAAAACAGTCAGAAATGGAAATTAAAGATATTTAAACACAACATTATTTACAGAAATCATTTTTAATTGTCCTGTAGAGATCGTAACTTGCATTATGGAATTACACACATTTAAGCAATTCTCTTGTACAATTCTGTTTTTAAACATATTAAATGACCTTTAAATAATTACTTTTCATAAAACGAAGTCTATATACACTGATTTACAGTTAATTGTGAAACAAACATACCAGATCATATTCAAGCAAACTTTAGCTCACTACAAATATTTCATTAAATACAATTCTATTTAAAGTTCAGGTATGAGGGCTGTTACAACCTCTCCCCAGGATTCACTTAATTTTACACAGTTAAAATTGATTGAATCCGTCATGAATCTAAACAGGTTGTATGTACATATAATGCCAACACAAACAGATTACAATCAATCAACCATAATGACTTTTACAATTATAAAATGTACATATACAAGCCTTCCTTTCATACAACACCTATACATAGTTCATGACACTGGTTCTGGTTACAATAATTGTCTTTTTACAGATCCAATCATTTTTTATTTTTTTTGAGTTACTGTTTTACACAACAAACATTCTATACCATCACCTTAAGTGGCAAATTAATTATTCACTCCATATTACACACTTGATGTCTGCTTCTTAATGACAACAGTCTGTTTACATTTTACAGCTGATCATTTGTCACCACACTGCAGCAAGTGCCAACATCATGAAAACACCAAAAGTCTCTAAGCAAAACTTGTTACAAATTGCTTTAAACATTGGAATTCTTACATCTTACACATTCTGTATCATTATATCTATATCTGAACTTCAGTACTCACACAAACTATTTACAAAATTGGATATTTATAGGTTGTTACCCTTCCCCAAACCATGCATTCCAACAACTAATTCTCTTAAAAACATAGCAGACATTAGGGCATCCCTCCCAAGATTCTGGTGAAGGCCCCTCCATATTACAATAAAAGGGGGTATCAGGATTTCCCTGAAAACTCAAAACCATGTAAATTACTTTTTCCTAACTTTCCAATTTTCTTCTACCTTTGAATACACATCTAATACTACATTTCTATATACACAGAGGTTCACTATATTGACAGATACACAAACTTTGAATCATCTAAAACAATAGACTTTGGTATAACCATAGACCAGCTGAGACATAAAATGGTTCTGTTTTTAAAAATTGTTTGTCCTTTAACAGCACTGTTGCTGACTCAACTGGTAATACAATTTCACAATCATCACTACTGCAGTTCAGCCTGTCATTACTTCCAACTCCACTCTCCATTATCTGATGACTACCTAAACTTAACATACTATCTAAATCATTACCTACAACTGTTTTAACATCTGGCTTAATGACTTCTTTCACAACATACAAATTTTTCTCTGCTACTATCACTTCACAATTATCTCCTACATCAAAGATTGTCACATAAGTCACATTCTGTACATTTTCCAAAGTCAGAAACTGGCAAAGGGAACTTCTTACTACCACTTGTTTTTTCAATACTACCATCCACATCAAGTAAAGAACTAAATAATGTATCAGTCAGTGGCGGATCCAGGATTTTTTTTTTTTTTTTTTTTTGGGGAGGGGGCTAGGATTTAGTTGGGGGGGGGGGGCTTGTCTCGGGGGATGAGGGGTTTGGCGACAGAAATCTAATTATTCCAGATTGCCGCCCTTATTAAACTGTAGAGAGAGAGGGGAAAAAAAAAAAAGGAGTCACCAAAATCCATGTCATCAGGGGTGACACCTTGGTGCTTTTAGGGGGGGGCCTTCAGCCCCCTAGCCCCCCCCCCTTGATCCGCCACCGGTATCAGCTGAGTCACATTAAGAACATTTTTCCAACTTTGGGATTGGTGCATAAGCCTTTCCAACCTCTCTCTCTTCAGTTGACAAACATTTTAACTTACAATTTTCCACCTCATCTGGGTTTCCTATCCACACCACTGTATCACCCTCAGCTACAAGGTATTTAAGAAACTCCTCAATTTCAGCACTTCTACAAACTTCCTTACCACCTATACAAGCACACATAGTTCCAACTATGCCATGCTGGATCACACTGTAAGCACCTTACTACTGAAGAGGTTATGGAAAGGGAGCTCAGCTTACCATGCCGATACCGATTATAAAATAATGAAACAAACCATTTATAATAATATCCTGTACATTTATAATGGTTCCAGAACGTTTTAATAATAAATATCAAAGTGATAATAAGATTTGGTTAACAGTCCCACGTTGCGACTTTTCAAGAGTAAATTGTAGTTCATTGGGATAATCTCAGGACCTTAAAAGTACATTTAAACCCGTCCCGTAATAGTTTATCCAATATTAAATAAATTCTAAACAAGGTAATAAACATTTAATAAAAGATAATAGCAAACCTAAAATGTGAATGATACTACGCAGTTAGCCGGTAAGTCAGACATGAATTTCAGCTAAAATAATATATTTAAATAAATAAAAACTTTTGGAAAGTACTTAAAATTAATAAAGGAACGTTGTAAAAGATATACCTCGGGCTGAAAAGCTGTAAATAAAAAGTCAAATTGTAGGATGAAAAGTAAGAAAATTACCGATTCTAGGGAAGTCCATATCTTTTAAACTACCGAACAGATTGGGATAATTTTTACACCAGCATAATCAGCACAAATGGGAGAGCACTTCTAAAATAGTCTAAAACCCGAAATCTAAAATTTTTGACAAACCGTTTTTTGTACACAGATTTTTGAAATGACTACGTAATCCAGTGTAGCAACACACCCCAACTAAATAAATCCATAACTCTGTTCTGGAGCACTTAAATCATTATTACCAAGAGACAGTAAACACGTATTTTTGCGTGATCTACACACCATGAATTTCTAGTAAACATCGGGAGATAAATCAAATATTTCTATGTCTATTTTGACCACTTTATTCCTAGTTTGATATAGGGAATTGCGGCGCCATGACGCTTCACTCTGGACTGAATAGTGAGAGAAGCAGGACGTGTGCTGGTTAGATTGAGGCGAGCGAGCCTCGGGTGACTTAGGCATGAAACGAGTCTACAACTTGGCGGACAGGATGGCGGATAGACGCCATATTGTGATTTTTCAGTTACATAGTAAAATGTTGGGAATTTGAACTTTGAATTTTACGGGGGAATTATCGGTTCGTGTTATGCTTCGCAACTTGCAATTTTCGTGTGATGATATTCCGATGCCTTGCTAACTGAACAGTTGTAATACAGTGACAGTTTTGAATATATGTGAATAGTGAAACTTCAACCTGACTTTCATTTAATAGTATACCCTTCCTGTTTGGGGAATAATGAACAGGTGGCGACCATCTTGAAAACCAGTTAGCATTTCCTTAGGCAATTCACGGTCAACAAACTATTTTAAGAACTTCAAGTATTTTCCAGTGATAAGTAAGTGAACTATAGTTGAAGAACGTAAAGCTGGTATCTGACCCCGGGTATCCGTCTTTGTTCCTTACAACACCTGTTTCAGATAGCCACACTGTACTAAGTACTATAAATTCTGCATCCCTTTTGGTAATTAAGCTGTGGCCATTCCGTAAATCCTCTACATGAGAATTATTACTTTCACACACTGATGCAAGTGATAAGGTACTATGGTGGTCCCCTATCATCAACTTTAGCCTCATAAACTTCATTAATTACATTCCTCATTACTATACCCATATCTTGTAATTCACTTTCTGCTACCTCCACCAAGCTATCTACCACTATAGGACTATTTTCTACATTATATTTAGCAACTTTCTCATCACATCCTGGATTTAAAACTTTGTTGCAGTCTGGAGATGTTACTAAAGAAACATTACCATCAGAAACTACTTCTTTTACAGTTAAATCAACTGCTTGGTCATCATTAGGAATGACTTCAATCTCTTCGACAATTTTATTATTATTATTAGAGCCACCACAAAACAAATTTTTAGTAACTTTTGACCCACCATTATTTCTAACTATAGCATTTACCTCATGGGAAACAGTACCTGGGCCCAAACTCTTACCCACCACTGTTGGGTCCTACACAGTGAGGGATCTTAGTTTGACTGCTCCCCAAGCTGCTTTTCCTTTCCAGTTTGAGGGTTCTGTTCCCTTACCTTTCCATTATCATTTATCCTTGCATAATTATCATTTAGTCAAGTCAGAGAATGTTTTATCATTGTTTTGTTGCAATTCAGAAAATTTAGAATTAATTTCAGAAAATTTTCCATCAAGTTTTGAAAATTTACTACAAATTTTGTGTTAAAATTGGCTACAAAAGATTCTACAAATGTTTGTAGATTCTGACTATCAGCCATTTTCGTTATTAGCAAAATCAATATGAAAACAAACTTGAAGAGAATTAAAATTTTGTTAACCTGCCACAAGCGAACATGCAATTGCAAATATCTGAATATTCAGTACTTACTGTTCGTCATCAGTTTTGTATCATTTAAATACTTTCTGTCACCTTATATTTCTCCAAGTAGCACTTTTACACTACTAGCCCAGTTTCGAAGAAAGATGGTATCCTGAGGCCGAAGAAAATCCGCTTGCTGTCGGAAAATTACTGCTGATTCCAGGCGTCGAAGGAAAATCTCCAATGATTGCTGCATTTAGCCACTCGTTGTACTCAGTTTCAAGTTGTCACCGAATAATTAACTCGTCGAAATTCTCCAACTCATGCAGCCTTTATAACCTCTACGTGTCGTAGTCTGTCGATAACTCGTCGCAATTTGCTGCAGATTCTTTTAAAAAGTTAACATCTCACAGATGTTTAATAATTTCTCGTCGCTATTATCGGTCACCATGTCGGATTCTTCATGGTTTTTTTAAAAATTATTAAGATAATTAAGTTGTCCACGATGTTCTTCAGCTTAAACTTTCGTTTATTTCCAGAAAAACACGTCAACAATATTGTTTACATGCATAGATACAATCCGGAGATACTACTAACGCAGTACTTGACAGTTTGAAAATGAATCTGTATAAACTAACTAACTGTCCTGTTGATTTCTTTATATAGGCTCTATCAAAATTTCCCAAACACTTCAAAAGCTTCCGCGAGATATTTCTCGAACATTAAAAATTACTCAAACAATTAAACATATTAAAAACAATCAGAATTAGTACTTAATCATTAGAAAATGGTCTGAAATGGAAATTAAAGATATTTAAACACAAAATTATTTACAGAAATCGTTTTAAACTGTAGAAAATTGTCCTGTAGACATTGTAACTTGCATTAATACTTGGAATTACACACATTTAAGCAATTCTCTTGTACAATTCTGTTCTTAAATGTATTAAATGGCCTTTAAATAATTACTTTTCATAAAACAAAGTCTATATACACTGATTTACAGTTAATTGTGAAACAAACATACCAGATCATATTCAAGCAAACTTTAGCTCACTGCAAATGCTTCATTAAATACAATTCTATTTAAAGTTCAGGTATGAGGGCTGTTACAGTGTCCCTAATGTTGGCGCCATGCTGGACTAACAACAACCTAAGATGTTATTTCAAAACTGAGGTTGTGAACATTATTTAATAACAATTCTATTTCATTAAGCTACTGCAAAGAAATGAATCGCCAGAATACTGCAAGAAAATTATATATTTTATTTAATTCAACATATTAATTATTAGTGGCTTCCAGTTTATTTATATTTCCTCAGTGTAGATGTTTCTGTTATATTCCGCTTTTTTTTTTTTACTTATGGCTTGACGCCTCTTCGAGGTCATTAGAGGTGTGATGGGACTGGGGACATGAGACAGAAGGAATTTGGCCATTGCCTTTTCAAGGAAGCAATCTGGCATTCACCTGGAGTGATTTGGGTAAACCATGGAAAACCCAAATCTGAATGCCTGGATGGGGATTCAAACCGGTGGCTGTAAGACCCAAACCTGATACCGGGGCTATAGTATCGGTTTAGTGGCTTAACTAACAGTTCACTTGAATTAAAAGTTCTGTGGAATTTTGACGAAATAATTTTAAATTGACCATGTAGCCTTTCTGAATACTCAACTAAAATGCTTAGAGGTCGCCACTAAATTTGTTTAAACCACAAACTTAGAAAAGGGTGAAACAGTTTAATATGAAATCACAAAAGCTCACTTTGATAGAAAATTTTTGGAGTTTATTTAAAAAGTAACATTTTCAAAATTAGCATTATACAGTTGAGTAGGCGATCGAACAAACATTTCCAAAAAATTGCATCTTGTGGAGAGAATAGAATACTGAACCAAACCCCTTTTGAAAATTTAAAAGTTTCTAGTAGACATTATACTAGCAGACTAACACAGCAATGTCCCAACATGGCCGCCAAATTTCAACCGCCTCCTACCCACTCCGCAACAAACTCGCGCAGATTAACTCACATAACACTCCCGACGTAAAGACACGCCATGATGGCGGCGGGGTCTTATATAGGAACTACCAAAACCAGTGACGTAAGCAGCTGTACCACTTTTTTTTGCTTCCGCGTAATAAAAAGTGTGTATAATTTATTAGACGATCTAGATTATTAAAAGTGTTCAAACTTTGACAGTGTCTAGACTTATCTGCTAGAAGTCCAAAGGCTGTTTAGTGGGAAATTTCGAGTGATTAGTTTTAATTTTTGCGTAGTGATACCTCTAACGCAATCGGGGAAATCCCTAAATGTTTTGAATTTATTCGATTTTTCTAGAAATACTGCTGAACTACAAGTTTATACCTGAATAAAATTAGTGTCAAAATATTCTCAAAAAATTCCTGAGTTTAATGGTATAAATTATCCCGAGATTGGTAGCCGGGTAATGAAATTACAGCTTAGACAAGGTTTGTTAAATTAACTGTTTAGAAATCATATGTGTTTACGTTAATAATTTTTCTTCTATTGCTTCTATCAAAAAAGTAAAATCACCAGAATTTTCTCTGAATTAAATTAAGTGTTTTGAAAGTTATTTTATCTCTGAAAGTGTTTTGGTTTGTTTACAAATAAATCTCAAGTGGACCACGTGTGTTAAGTGACGAAATAATTTTTAAAATGTCTATAAAATCTGTCCTACTGCATTGAATGGTCTGAAATTTAAATATGTTAAACTAGATTTTCGGTTCTTTTAGGAAATCTACTTTTTAGTTCGGAAAATTACTAGGAATCTGTGATAAAAATTATTAAAAGTGATGTGCATTTATCGAAGTGTTTAAGAATTTATTTAAGTTATTTACATGGTCAGAAAATACGGAATTTCAGTGAATTTAGCTTTCTTTGGAGTTGTTATTATTTTTAAATTACTTTACTTCATTTGAAAGATTTCAGAAATAGTGAAATAGTCACGTAGCAGAAATCCACTGTTTACAAATGGTACAATAACGGATTTTGCTATTCCAGGTTGGTTTAAAAGTTTCCTTATCATTATAAAAAGTTGATTTAGTACTTTTATTAAATGTTGAGTGACTTTATTGCTATTAACAGTGCCCAAAAATAGTAAAATATTCACATGACAGAAATCTATTACCTACAAGTTGAACTATCATTGATTATTCTATTTCAAGTTAACATAGAGTTTCTCTACTGTTATGAAAAGTTTATTTAGTGCTTTTATTAACTACTGTGGGTCTTTACTGCTTTCAAAATGGTTTAAAAATAGTAAAATTATCATATGGCAGAAATTTATTGTTAAGAAGTTGAATTACTAGGAATTATCTTATTTTCAATTAAAATTAAGTTCTCTTACTATTATAGAAAGTTCATTTAGGGCTTTTACTAAATATTGGAGGTCTTTACTGCTTTTAAAATGGTTTATTTAGTAAGTTAGGTTGTGGTATCAGCTTCCTACATAAACCGTCCCTCCCATAATCTATGTATGCACTGAAAACTATATGTTTACTGAGAATTTACTTCCTCCCTTATACTTGAAGCTAAGAAACCAGAATTTACTAAAATTCTAAGGTGCTTAAATGTCCTCCCGAATGTGAGGTCAGAGTTAACCACTCACCAGCCACACTTGGTGTTATATTCTGTAAGCACAGATATGCAACATATAAGCTTTATTTTTGACCATCAATATTATCAGAGGATTTAATTAGATCAAAATTTAACTTGGGCTAGAATGATAACTGGAATTCATTAACTGCAGTATAAGTAATTTAAGTTGTTTCAAAATAATTTAAGTTACTTTCATTAGCACCATGCATGTTACTGCTTAATGTGGATGAAAGTAGTTCCATGTGTATAGTGATCTATCTGGTGAAGACAGAATTGGAACTAATATTATGCGGCATAACATAAATTGTTAAGATTTATTTTTATAATTTCCTTTGCTTCCACTACAGGTAGTTCCAAGTGTATTGTGATGTAAAATACAACTGAAATATATACAAGACTACAAAATCAAGGTTATGAGCATTATACAGGGCGTTCGCCGGAAAACGCTACCCTCCCAGTCTGTTGCCGTCGGCAACTTGCTCGGTCAGTGCCGCCAGCAGTTTCCGCCAACCGGCACCGTGAATCACCGCACTGTTTAACACCTCCGCTGCCCCAACAGTGCATTGCAGTGACCCTTACATTGTTAAGAACGGTTTCTTTGCATTGTAGATAGTTTGTGACTCTTATTAATCAGTGTTGTGAATAAACGTTTCTTTGCGGTTTGGCTGGTTTGGGGCTTCATACTCTTATTAATCTGTACCGTGTTTGAGTGTGAGTAAAATTATGGTACGTTACAGTTTGCAACAAAGAATATTTCTCTACGATACATATGTGAAGAAGAAGTCGTTTAAAAAGTGTCACAGTAAATTTCGTCGCGAATTTCCTGGCTCTTTACTGCCAGCTAAATCAACAATTCTGCGTCTGGTTAAAAAAGTAAGAGAAACGGGTTCATTTTTTAACAAAAAGAGACTGTCGGTCAACCGTATTCTCACAGAGGAGAAAATTGACGATATCGCTTTTCGACTAGAACAGTCACCCAAAAAATCATTAAGTCAGTTACGGCAGCGTGTGTCTCGAAATATGTTCAGAAGATGTGAAATGTGCATTACACAAGAGGGTCAACACTTCCAGCATCTTTTATAAGGTAAGCTAATGAATTACGTCACATTTAAATGCACACAAGTTTATGAAGCGTAATTATTATGAAATAGTCCGCGGCCGACGGTCGAACAATGCCGGAAACTGAGCGCTCGCTCGCCGGGAGCAGTTTCTTCCTTGCAGCGCTAACAGTGGGTTGCGTTTCCCGGCGAACGCCCTGTACAAAAGCAACTCTATTTAATTAAGAAATGACTTACCGCCACACTCCATGTAACACATCATTTTTGATGAGCTTAGAAGTTAATCCTAATATATTTACTATGAAAACTGTAACTAGATAGCTAAACTGATATTTAAATACAATCTGTTAATGAAGCTCTGAAGCAGTCCAAGTCACTTTGAAATACAAAATACAGAAACACTAACTAAAACGTAACAGGAAACAATGGTACCAGGCAATATGAATTTCCCTTGTTGCTAAAGTAAGTAAATTCATTGTTATCAAAACTGAAAGCAAGGTAGATAAAATAACACTAGTTCCCCAGAGTCCCACATTTAACTTACTTAGGTCTCATGTACTTTTGTATGGTCACACAATACATGGTTTACTTTTCGGATTCATATCCTAATTTTGCAACAATTCTTCTGCGTATAGCTTTGATAAGTGATGGGAATACAGAAATTACTTTTACAGAAGGGAAAAATACATTGGATTTTATTGAAGATATGAACAATGAGAAAGTAAACAAAGCTTAGTAAAGATGCACTTAATATGTGCAGAGTGCACAAATACACTTTTTTTAAAAAAAATCTTTCTATGTTTAAAATCTCAAGTTAAAAATTAATACATTTTTAATAAATTTTTTTGTAACTGGTACCAGTAACCTTTCATTTACTTTCCCATTGTCCAAAATTGATAAATAAGTAATTATTTACATGTTATAATACTTTTATTACATAAAACTTACAATAAAAACTACAAAGTACAGAGCTTAAGTCTTCTTCTCTCTTGAACTTGTGAACACAAATGAGGAATTGAAGTGAATGAACAGCACAGCAGCAGCCAATCGAGCCTGTGTTTGTTGCTGGTTCAGGTCATGAGCCCACTCTACTCTTCCCCAGTGACCTGTCTGTGAATGAACAAAAAAGCATGTGTGCATGTATAAAATATATGAAACGAAGGAAAAAGGAAGCGGCTTCTGGGCAATATAAATAATAAAGGAAAGGGAAATTAACCCATCACATACAAAAGTCGATGGTGCGATGAGAGAAAACAGATAAGGCGGACACACAAATAAAATATTTTTCACCTTCTTCATTTAGTAGAGAAACAAGTCATTTGGTTCTGGACATGTGTGCACACAGAACGTCACTCCATGACTGGCTTTAGTTTGCTGGGGGCTAAGTAACACCAGGTTCTTAACTTTGAACTATAATGTTCATGACAGTTAGTGTATGGTACCTTGAATATTTAAATGATCATGTCGCCACACAACTGATATACCTTCAAATGTAAAAAGGAAAATAGAAATGAGTTCACTGTACACTGTTTTCAAAGTCACAAAAGATTTATATTCTTCACAGAAGTTCTGCTATACAATATCGGTACCAGAAATTTTGATAAAGCAATCTGACAACAGTTTCACAGAAGATTTGCAGGTAAAACACATTCATGAGAAAAGAAAAACTCTCATCAGGCCCTCTTTCCTAGATGAAAATACTACTACAGCATTTTGAGATATATTGCGACGACCAACCACGTGGAGCTATTCGCTCCGCTAGCGACACAAGCTAACCGTTATGAACTGCCGATAGAATGAGCACCAGCTAGGATGGCTGCCCTCTATTTATCGAATCAGTAAAATCTGTGATGACAGCAAAAACCTTTGAAAATTTATACCTAAAAAACTACTCAATATTTTGACTTGTAACTAATACCTGGGCTTCTTGATATTTTATCCCATCTATTTCAACTTAGTTTAGTCTTCAAAAAGGTTTCTGCCAAATTAATTTTAAATTATCTTACGTCATCAGTCAATGCGCCATTCTTAACAATTACGAAATCCATTTCCAAAATCTCATTTATCTTACAGATGCTTTAAACTTCCTATAGGAACCTATATATCATTTTCTCAACCCGCTTAATTTGCTCTAACTTTGGATATTAATTTCTTGTTTTTATTTTGTTTATTTTAAATTTAGATTTTTTCTCTAAATTAAAAATGGTACTTAAACTTTACCTAATTATTTGACTTTATGTTCAAAATACTCTAGAAGGTGCTGACTATTACTGGTGAAAAAAGATCATCTGTCTTTTCGTGTTTCCAAGTTATTTCACATTTTCAAGTTTTGGTCTCCACTGACCACGTGGCTTTAAAACCTCAACAAATCAAATTATATCTTAAACTAAATTTTTCCAGGTATGATAAATACACTTTAAAATGCTTCTCATAGTGAGTTTTAACGGTGAAAATGAATGCAAGAAAATCCTTTAAGATTGGGAAACTACTTTATCTGAAATTTCTCTGTTCCACTAAAACAACTTTGAAATCGAACTATACAGTATGTAACTACTGGGAATAGCTAGTAGAAATGCTTTTAGCTAGTAGAAATGCTTTTAGCGAGCTTATAGATATGTTATACTACATAGCGGGAAAAATGGTGGGGGAACCACTAAGGAGTAGACTATCGATATATCGGCCATGTCTGAGATAATATATTGCAGGCTGGTAAAATTAATATATACATCAAAGGGTACCCACTACTGACACGAAAAATTATTACTAGTTAAAATCTCTAAGTGGGGTAAAAAAATTAAATGAAATTAAAAAGAGATGGGTTAAGTGATAGGATTTTATCGGCGATTAAGGCTAGGGGTACCTTGCATCCAGGATATTCTGGTATCAGTGGAAATGGATGTAGCAAAATCCATTGACATTAGAATTTCAACTTTCTATAATTTAGGTCTCCTTATGAAAATGATTATAATCCGAGTTGAAAAGTGTTTTACTATTAACAAAATGTTTATAAAAGCCCAGTGAAAATTTTAAAATTTAACAGCTAAAAGTTTCATTCTCTCACCTCGGAATAAGTTTGGTGACTTTAAAATTCATTTCAAGGAAACTTTAAACTAAATTCAATGAAAGAACTTCGTTTTTAATAAGCCAATAATAGCAGTGTTTAAAATTTTCATCAAGCTCACACTAAATTTTGGGGTACAAATCAAAGCATGTTTGCAAGAGTGAATGCTTTTAACCAGTATTGTGACTTGAAGGATAACATGTCATTTTTCTAAGGGAATACGAATGTCCGATTCAGCCGTCAACAATATTTCTAACGTGTGATCTGATACCAGTAGTAACTTCATCAAACTTTCAAGAATATAACAAATTAGTACAGTAGAACTCCAATTATCTCAACTCCGAGTAACCGAATCACTGATTATCCGAATTGATTAAGGCAGTCATATTAAGACGTGCATGGAACAGATTCAAAGGCATATCCACTGAAGAAGAGAAGGAAAACGACAAAAAGAAGCTCAAGAAAAGGAAAGGGAATAGACAGGAGAAGATGGGGATGACGCGTCACTTGAGGAATTCATAAACATTCTTCTGAAAATTCCTGGATGTTCAGAAGTTAGTGTTGAAGATTTAGTAGAGTGGGTGGTGTGTGATTCGTCGGACCATAAGTATGAAATCCTAAATGATGAAGAGCTTATTAAAAGTGTGAGAGAAGAAAGTGTCAAGGAAGAAGATGACCTTAAAGTCGAAGTTGAAGCAGACACGGGACCATCAGCTAGTCAAGCATTTGCTGGCACTGCGTTGAAGTGGATGGAGTATCAGCCCGAATGTGACCACATGCAACTTCTCACTGCTAAGCAGATGCGCAACTTGGCTGCCCGAAAACGGATTAATACAAACAGCTTATTTTGACTAAGATGTTCAGCAAGCAATGACTTTTATACATACTTTACTAATGTACAGCACTTGTAAGTGCACTTAACATGTAAAAGTGTTGCCTTTTAATTTAAATAATTAAAAACTCTTTTTCTTTAAACATTGTTTTTTTCTCCCATTTTCAACATACATACAGTAATTAATTAAAACAGACCCGTTTTCGGAAAAAATCCAATTATCCAAATTTTCGATTATCCGAATGGGGTCCAGTCCCAATTGATTTGGATAATTAGAGTTCTACTGTAACAGCAGTGATTTTTTTTATTTGTATGTGTAACCATCTCCAAAGATTGGCGACCGAAACATAATATACAAACCAAGCAGCATCTTCAGAAAAGGTATCAAAAATATTACATAAAAGAAGGGGATTCCTGCGGCGTTGGTACACGAAAAAAACACTAACACACAAAGAATAGAATTCTCGAGCATCGCTCTTCCTCAGTAGAAGTGAGAAGGCTGCACGCAAGCTGCTGGCAGCCAAGTGCGTGAGCCACAATGTCGGTGGCTCATGGTGGGGGAAAAACAACATTGCGGGAGGTGAGGGTGGGGGTAGAAGAGCACAGGCTGGAAAACGATGATGAATAGCAAGTATAAAGCAAAACTGTACACAAGGACCCGTCGCGGAAGGGCAGTATACCTCAGTTAATGGTCCCAAAAGCCCACCAAGTAATGGACACGGGCAAAAAACTGAAAAAAATATTCAGAATATTTAACTTAAAATTTCTGAATATTTTTTTCAGTTGTTTGCACATGTGTCCATTACTTGGTGGGCTTTTGGGACCATTATCTGAGGTATATGCCCTTTCGCGACGGGTCCTTGTGTACAGTTTTGCTTTATACTTGCTATTCATCATCGTTTTCCAGCCTGTGCTCTTCTACCCCCACCCTCACTTCCCGCTATGTTGTTTTTCCCCCACCATAAGCCACCGACATTGTGGCTCATGCACTTGGCTGCCAGCCGCTTGCGTGCAGCCTTCTCACTTCTACTGAGGAAGAGCGATGCTCGAAAATTCTATTCTTTGTGTGTTAGTGTTTTTTTGTGTACCAACGCCACAGGAATCCCCTTCTTTGGTAAGCGGTAGTTTTTTATTCTATCCTAATGTTCAATATATCCGCTTTTAGTGCCTTTGTTTCCTAACAATCCATATTACATAAAAGGCATCACGATGAAGTTTACAAGTAATGTTTGATCCCCAATCTCCCGATCAAACATTAATATGTAACATGGTGACCGTGACAGGACTTAGGAAATCCTGGAATTTCCTATTATTTTACAAGGCAATCTATGGATGACGAAATACAGTGTTTCTAAGTGAATACACTTATTCAAGTATTACAAAAATTTGTACACTTTTAAGTTGCACTATTAATTCAAATGTGTGAATAAAAGGGACACTTTTTCAAGTGCAATAGTACAAAAACAAACATACAAACATTTTCTTGTATTTTCATTTATTTATTACAATTTTCTTTCACATATGTATGAACATGTTAGTATTTATTCATCCATGATTTTATAGTTTTTTATGTTACTTTTGATGTCAATATGTAAAAACATATAAGACTTTTGAAACTGGTATCAGAATTTAGGGATTTTTGATAGAATTTCCAATTTATAATATCAGTTCTTTACTTTTATATGCTGTTTTTCAATTTAAAGATGCAGGAATTTTTTTTTATGTTTTGTAGTATGAACGAAGTGTGAATAGGTGAAATCTTCTACAACGTGCAGTTAGGGGCAACCATTTATTTTTCTTACCTGTGAAATCCAACTCGTGTCAGCTCTCGAAATTAAAAAAAAAGTAAAATTTGGAGGCAGGAGGGCTGTCATATATATACCGTATAAGGTCACCAAACACGTTTAGAAGGTGGCACTTCACATAAAATTTACACAGCAAATAATTTTTTTGATAAGTATCTTTACTTAAAACTTAGATGCTGCTCATCCTACCTCATGGATTAGAAGCTGCCACACTGACTAGAAGGGATGAGAGCTAGATTCAAATAACAAAGAAAATTTCTCCGGTGCAAAAGACCAGATAAGATAAAATTGGAATTGAATCAGTTCAACATCAACTAGGACTATGAAAAAGAATTCTAGATATCTTAGGAGAATCAAGACTGAAATGGTTTGGACACATTATGAGAATGGTACCAAATAGACCATCTAAGAAACATTTTGAAAAAAAATCCGTAACTTGAAAAAGACCAAAAGGGACACCAAGAGATAGTTGGATTACAAAAAGACCTGGCCAGGAGTGGTCCATATTTGGTTAAGATACTGGAAGGGAAGTGGTGGCAAGACCGAAGACAATGGAAGAGCCTTGTTCATTACCACACCTGGTTCACTGGAGTGTAAAATTGACTATGATGATAAATGTTACTTTATTTAAAAAATAGAGGTATAAGATATTATCCTAATGCACAAGTCTACACCTCCCAGTTCTCAGGTTTGTACCAGATTTTTCATTTACATTTCATGTAGCATAGTGATTTGCCATTCCCAGATACAGTAACGCATTTCATATTATATGAAGACAAATCCTACTAATATTCACACAGTTTTTTCAACATGATAATCCTAACACCACCGGTTCATTGTTTTGTTTTTATTCTACATAAATTTTAGTTTGGATAAACTGTTAAGCATTAGTGTGAACAAAAAGAAATACCTGAAATTCTTCTTCTAACCTTGAAAGAAGAGCAGCCTTTTCAATTGACAAATGATGATCAACACAGCATAAAGTCAATATAAGAGACTTAACTGCTTCGACACCAAATGCAAATCCTGTGAAATAAATAAGTAGTTCATTAAGTTTTAAAAATAATTTCTGTCTACCCTTATTGCATCAAGAAAAAATAGAGGAACATTATTTTAACATTTAGACAAGGCAATTGTACTTCCCTGAGGGATGGAGTTTATGTGATATTCTGCAATTGATAAAAAGTGTGACGTAACATTTTACTGCATAAAATATTAAGCTTACCATTATTATTTTGTGCAGAAACTAAAGAAAAACTATATTACCAAAATTTCTCATGAAACAATCAGAAATTCAGAATTTTTCAAACTCCATTAACCCTCACTGTCTCTACAATGAATCTAGATTTCTCTCATTGAAACATGGAATATTTTTCCAATGGGTTCTGTATATCTTGAGAGGAAAGTGATAAATGCTTAAATATTATAAAAGTTGTGGAAGTCTTGTGCAAAAGGAAACAATTGCGACAGTGAAACTGCTGCTAGGTCATGAAATTTAGGAAGTATAAGGAAAGTAAACCCATCAATTAACTTTTGTAAGATCTTGCATTACAGGAACACAATACTTAAAACTTTCTACTGCGAATGGAATTGGATGCAAACGTGTTAATACTTGATGAATTCACCTCCCACATGCCTTTCGGTATGAAAGACTGTTCACACAAGAACTGGTCTATCAATATGATGTAAGTACTGTAGTAGTGTTTGATTGAAGTGTAACATTTGCTTCAAATACTTAACCATACTGCTCAATGCTTCACCAAATAGTGTTCTATGGAAGATGGTTTAAATTTACAATATTTTGGTATAAACCTTAATGATATATAGAAGTGAGACACATGACTAGGGAATCAGACACCAAGACTCATCACATGATTGAAGTCAGAAGTGAAAAAGGCAGGAATGGAGAGGATTTCAATGATGGAAAAAGAAGCAGACAATACTCTCTGGAAAAAACCTACCACCTATTTTTATCATACATAATTATATATTGAATAATTAAAGTAAAGAACTAGTTCATACACAGGCCTCACTAAAAAACAATCCTCAGACAGAATGAAGGCCACAAACAGTCCACACCTGCAACCTATACCTTCCAAAAGCAGAACATGCCAACTCCCACAACTCTAACAATCTCAACAACTACTTTACACTGTGAGCAGTGAGAATTTTCTCAGAAACCAACAATGCATCTGAACTTCGCAGATGGGAACCAGTGTACCAAAATATCCTGGATACCAGAAATCCTCCTGACCTAAATCACTGATGGGAACCTAGCACTAAAACCATCACTTATTATGTACTTATTAACAAAAAAATTATTCTAAATTTATTTACTGTTATTCTTTTTATCCATTGTTCCATACAATTTGTATTTTTATGTTTATGCATATATACTTTCACATTTCATCAATAGTTATGATTGATATATATCCACACCCAACTTATAACAGTACCTTCATTTTAATAGCTGCTATCCTTATAACATCAAAAGCTCCCTCTGCTACAACCTTGGCATTTTTCAGAGGCACATATGTTCTAACCAGCAGGTCCTCCCACAACCTAATATCCTGTAGTTACCCACCGAATTTAGTTCATAAACAAATTTCATTTTCTCAACCATCCCAAACTCACAAAAACCAATCACAGTCCAATTCTGTTCACCCAATGGAAAATCTCTCTGGTTACGCGATATGTGTCACAATTTTCAGGCTTACACCTTTCAATTTCTACTCATGTTTCCTGCCGTGTTGATTCCCCCTGCCCCCACAAGCCATCTACCAATGGTGTGTATCATCAGTCAGATTCAAGCTTCCATCAGACAGCTGCCTCACTCTACTGCCGAAGAAGGGATATAGCCTGAAAATTTCAACACTACATTTTTTGATGCTGCAACAGTCTTCAACCTTGGTAAGCAGTGGGAGGGAAGTTAGGTCGTTAAAGAGATGGTAAGAAAAGAACACTACACACTTAAAGGTCAACAAGGCAGTGGAGAACATTCTATCCAAATGTTCAATATATTTTATTTACTGATATATTACATATTTTTTGGATATATTTTTTATTTTAATATGTATGGCCATTTTCAGAGAGTATATTTCCTGTAATTTTCAATTGTATACTTCTGCCCTTATTATTGCCCCATGCACCCTTCATCTCTAGCTTCAGTCACATGATAAGTAACACATCTGATCCCTTGCCTTACGTCCCATCACTATATAACGTTTACAGTGAAGTACTGTATAGTTTGTTTGTGTATATGTGCACTGAATATAAGACTGTCAGCCTGTACAGTATTTCTTTCCATTCAAGTGACTTCTTAAATAAAACATCAGAATTTATCACTGTATTTGGATTGTTTATTTATTCTAGCTTGAATTCACAGAAATTACAACTGAATAAAAAGCTTTTACATATTACTTCCTTCAAACTGACTGATGTTAAAGTTTAAATGGGAAAAGATAAAGAAACCATATTTTACCACAGGTGACATCAAGATACCGAAGAAACATTAAAAACAAGAACAAGTGATTTAGACGGTCCATTAAACCAGTGGTGGTAGGTGCAGTTATAAAAAGGAACAAGTTCCAGAACTGAAGAGATATTTCAGGGGAATATTCAATATTTGGAAGGAAGAGACAAGTACAATGGAGTCAAAATGGGGTCAGCTCAAAGAGATAATAAGACTGGGATAAGAACTGTTAATTTCAAAACAAAAAATAAAGGATAGTTGGAACATACATATTATAATAGCGAAGTCAGGACGTTAAAGAAGTGGTAAGAAAAGAACACGACAGAGTTAAAGGTTATCAAGGCAGTAGGGAGCAACCAAAAAAACAAGGAATTATAGCAGCAAATGTCGCATGCTTGCTTTTCGGGGATTCAGGAATAATATAAAATCTATATTTCATTACGTTCGTAGCAGTCAAGACCAGCCCAGAGCTGTTTCACAGTTTGTAACATAAGGACCGGATGTTCTGCCGAGTCTTATGAACCGCAGTCCTTGAGGTATCCGACACTTGCATCCTACCACTGCATGGTTACGCGTGGGAGCTGAATCAGTAGTCAAGGACATGGGAAGCTGCCGTCAGCTACCAACTTGCCGCGTTAAGCCTTTCCCCCTACCCTTAGAACCTCAATGACATCACTAGTAGCCAGTAAGAACACTTGCTTGTACTAAAATCCTAACTAGCCAATTGGGAGCTAGCTTACCCCCTCCATTAGTGCCGAGTGCTAGCTATCATGGCGACGACACTAGTCCAGTAGTCGCGCCTACACCTTCGACTCACAACATCGCTACACTGAGGTAATCTGCTGCTAGCTTACTATTCCATGCTGAGCTAATATTTCATGATTGCATTTAATCAGGAACTATCTCATGTCACTCCATCCTCCAACTTATTTAGAGATCAATTCCATACTAAGCCTATCGCCATCATTATGCAACCATATCGTAAATAGTACCAACCTGCCATAACTATATTGCAATCAGTGTGTTTACGAAATAATATCTTTATCTGAAGTGTTTGTAATAATGTTCTTTCCTTTGCAACGTATTGTTAATAAATAGCCAATTGCCTTATACGCTGTGTGTTTCCTTTCAAGCTACCTATCACTGAAGTAAGATACAATAATAGCTCTAGATAAATTATGCTAAGTGTTCATCCAGCCAGTTTTATATGTTCCCTGTCACGTGTGAGATAGCTGAGCGGAGACTTATAACTACGACAGATGGATTTTGGATCTGTCTCGACCACCGCCAGAAATCTGTACGATTTCTGTCTGCGATGTAGTGCTGAGAATTAGACTAAATCCTTAGTTGATGCTAGCATCTAGTAAACAAGTTCTGTAAACATCTATACTCTCTTCTGTTAGCATTTTAGCATACATCTGGATGAACACTTAGCATAATTTATCTAGAATCATCTTGTATCTTATTTCAGTGATCAGGTAGTGAAAGGAAACACACAGCGTATAAGGCAATTGGCTATTTACTAACAATACGTTGCGAAGGAAAGAACATTATTACAAACACTTCAGATAAAGATATTATTTCGTAAACACACTGATTGCAATATAGTTATTACTAGCTTCGAGCCCGTCAAAAATGACGGTTTGAATGCAATATCCTCGCAAGTTCATTTTTTTTAGTTGGTTAATTATATGGAATTGTTATTACATAATGCTAATGGCCTGGATTTTGTAATGTTCTATATATTTCATTTGCAGTTCACATAGCGATACAGTAGTAACTTCTACTGAATTATTGACGATGGAAGTATAGAACCAATAAAATTGAAAACAAATTAGGAATCCCACAAAAACTTTTGCTGTCAATGTAATATCAGTTTTATTCCTGGTCCAGGCACAATTCAGCACGATAAATATGAAACTTCTTTCCCCCGTAATAAATAATACTTCCAGTAACATGGCGCTTATGAAAACAGTTTAAATGGTTTGTAAAACTCATTTCAGAGCGAATTATGCTGTAACAAAATGTGTCAGTTGCGATTCTGGTCAACTTATCCCCAATCTACATTAACATTGCATTCGAAAATCATAGCTTTTATTACCCTCATATGAATAATGACAGGCAGCACCTATGGTGGTAGTCTGAATTTATTCTGGAAAAGATTGCATGAAAAAGCGAATATCGACCATTTTTAATTAAATCATCGTGATATGAGTACCATACTGTGGTTAGATTATCGGAGTATTTGACTATGATTTATTTAAATAAATACATTTTACATTAAGTGACGGAAAGTATAATATCAAAAACGGATAACGGTCATTTATCTCGGTGATACATTTCATGATTCGTAAATATGGTGTAAACTTTTTTCAAGTTTTTAATTAACTTCATTGTTTATCATCTGCCAAAAACATTCTTAGGTTATGTTTTAACCTCGTTCTTATAACTGGTACAGATAAAATAACGCAAACATGGAATACTCTTCTCTTTGCATTAATTTTTGCATCTAGTTGGCATAAATAAACAAAAAGCACCATGTAAATTTAAACGAACGTACCAACTGTAACTTAGTAACAGAGCTTAGTAACGTATGATTGCCTCGCATTAATTTTCTATCTCTGCTCGCCACTATTTGGCTGCAAGAATATCATTGTTGAATTGCGAATTATAAATTGAAATCATTTTTAATTATATCTTTCGTCATATGAGTACCTTATTCTGGTTAGATTATCAGAATATTTGGTTAGTATTTTATTTAAGTAAATGCATTTTTATAATTTCGAAAACGGATAACTGTTATTTATTTGACTGATACATTGCGCGATTTCATACGTTTCTCTTAGTTTTTAATAAACTTCATTGTGTCTTATCGTCTGCCAAAAAAAATTCTTAGGTTATGGTTTAATCTAGTTTTGATAACTGATACAGATAGCGTCAATATTGAATCCCCTTCTCCTTACATGAATTTCTGCGTCTAACTGATAAAATAGCGTAAATATTTAGTCTTCTTCTCCTTATATAAATTTCTGCGTCTAGCTGTAAATAAACGAGAAGCAAGACGGTGGTACGAATGTAATATGGTGGTTGATGATTGGCCGTTCTTTAGCCAATAGGTGAAGCAGCTATAGACGACGCACGCAGACGCCACGTTAGCGTTTTATATAATAGGACTAGCATGGTTGGTACTATTTACGATATGGTTGCATAATGACGGCGATAGGCTTAGTATGGAATAGATCTCTAAATAAGTTGGAGGATGGAGTGACATGAGATAGTTCCTGATTAAATGCAATCATGAAATATTAGCTCAGCATGGAATAGTAAGCTAGCAGCAGATTACCTCAGTGTAGCGATGTTGTGAGTCGAAGGTGTAGGCGCGACTACTGGACTAGTGTCGTCGCCATGATGGCTAGCACTCGGCGCTAATGGAGGGGTAAGCTAGCTCCCAATTGGCTAGTTAGGATTTTAGTACAAGCAAGTGTTCTTACTGGCTACTAGTGATGTCATTGAGGTCCTAAGGGTAGGAGAAAGGCTTAACGCGGCAAGTTGGTAGCTGACGGCAGCTTCCCATGTCCTTCAGCTCCCACGCGTAACCATGCAGTGGTAGGATGCATGTGTCGGATACCTCAAGGACTGCGGTTCATAAGACTCGGCAGAACATCCGGTCCTTATGTTACAAACTGTGAAACAGCTCTGGGCTGGTCTTGACTGCTACGAACGAAATGAAATAAAGATTTTATATTATTCCTGAATCTCCGAAAGGCAACCATGCAACACAAAGACGGAAGCCAAAAATATTATCAGAGCAGGGAGGCTACTGAATGAAGCACCTAGAAATTTCAATGGCTACATTAGGAAAATGAGGGGAAGGATGGGTATTCAAATAATTACAGCTAAGGGTGGAGAAGAATTTAACGAGGATTTTAAAAATGGCAGTGATACTCAGTAACTGTTCAATGTGGCCATTAGGGATTAAGTTACTGGAATGGAGGAAAGTAAACCAGAGAATAAGCTTGTCAGCACAATTAGAAATTAGCATACTAAAAACATTCATTCTGCAGCTATTATGAACAAACTAAGAAATTTATGAAGAGCTGTTGTAGATAATATAATTGAAGATAGCAGGATTTGACATTGCACCTTAACTTGAAATGTGACGTGTATTAAGAATGAATCTGGAAACATATTGCTTACTGAAAGACAGGGAAAAGACAATTGTGGTACTGCTCCATAAAGGAGGGGCTGACACCTATGGTAGAAAGTAACAGGCCGATCAGTGGTAGGTAAATTAATGAAGATATTGATATGCAACTGCATCAGAAATGTCTGTGAGGAAAGAAATTGGTTTTAAAATTGACAACATAGCTTTAGCCAAGAATATTAATACAAATCTCAGTTAGAGGGTTACATGCAAGATATTTCTGATGAAATGGACAAGTGAGAGGAAATTAATGTCTTAGCACCAGGTCTTTCTGAGGCATTTGACAAGACAAGCCATAAAACGGCGGTAAATAAAGTAAAAACCATTGGAGTGTACGAAATAGTGGTTTGCTGGTAACAAGAATTCTTATAAGGTAAAAAGCAAAGAGTAAGATAGGAAATGCACTATCAAAAGAAGTGAACTTGAACATGGAAGTGCTAAAGGGTAGTGCATCAGGACCATTGCTATTTATTATTCTAATGAATGATTGCATTGATACAGTCAGAAGTTAGGTTATTTGCAGAAGTCTGAATGTTATATAATAGAATCAAAATGGGAGGGTGTCTTGCTGGATAATTCAATATCGGATGATAAAAAACTAAAGCCTGATTGTGATCATAGGGTGGGAATGGAATTGCTTGAAGACTTAAAGCATAAATATTTTGACATAATAACTGATGATAAATAACTGGGCATGTGGTAGGTAAAGGTTTCAAGAGCCTTCATTTATTGGAGAGGCTGAAAAGTGAAAGAATTGTGCTACAAAACTTTAGTCAGAACATTGCTTGAATGTGGGGGCATATGTGGAACCCATCGCTTGGGTATCAAATACAGGAGTTAGAAGGGTTGCAAAGTAGGGCTGCTAGATTTGTCTCTGGAAATTACTGCAGAACACAGTAACTGAAATGAAAAAAGATCTGGAACGGGTTCCATTGGAAGACAGGAGGAGGGTGAAGAGAGTGCTGGGAATGTGTATTGGTGATGAGGGGTGGAAAGATGTTGGTGGAAGAATTAAGAATGGTGAAAGGAAGGGAAAATATGACAATAAACACAAGCTGGAACTTGATTTCAGGCAGAAGGAAGTGGTAAAATTTTCTTTGTTAGGTAAAGGTGTTGGTGTTTATGCTCCAATTTTCATAACTTATTTTATAAAGACCGTTGCTTTTAATTGATTTGGGTTTATTCAATTCTGTTTTTTTTTTGTTTTTTTTTGCATCCATTACTTTGCTTACTCTATATTCACCATTATCTGGCACATCCTCAATTATTTTGATTTTATTTCTCCTCCATTATTTGTCTCCAATCGTTTCACTTGTCCTCCAAATCTCTCTGCACATGGTGCATCAATTTTGTTTACAGTCTTCTGAATGGTCTCCTCTCCCATACTGCATTTTCTAATTCAAATTGTTTCTGTGCTGTCATACCATTATCACCTATGGAATGAAATGGTTCCTACTTCCTTCCATGTTCATAGTAGTTTTGTTTCCCAACAAACCTGATAGTTGTACTAAAAATAAGAAAAACTGGTATAATTTTATACGAGTCACTATGGGAAACATGAACAATGGCACTCTCCAGCTAACACCATTTACATTTACACCAATAATGACAGAGCAATTTATGCTTCCTTGAGTTCAAGAATATTTAAAGGTCAGGGAGGGAATTCATGAGAGAAAAAGAGAATTGAATTTGTGTGAAATTGTTTTAGTTTTATTAATATTTATGAGTGAAAAATACTACTAATAATTACTAATAATAATGATGGTGTTTGTGGTAGTGAAAAAGACACCTTAAACATAATCATTATTAAACATAATATTTCTAAGATAATTACCATGTATGGACCACATATTATAGGACAGAAGATGGTTTATTATTTTCTGTCGAGATTCTGAACTGACAGTTGGACCGGAAATATCTCTTGTACCTTGAATATCAACACTATAGCGATCACAAAACCATTTCAGAACAGGCCCCCATTCACGTATCTGTAGCCCATACAACTCTTCTTCCTGAAAATTAAATCTTGGATGAAAGTGAGGCAAAGAAATTTAGTGGATAATTAAAGAAAGAAACTGTTAAAAAGTTAATTTTTATAAATAATTTTATATCCTCTCTACCATTACCAAATAGTGGAAGTAATCACCACATTGTTTGCTTATCACTAAATCTTAATGCAACAATTCAAACTTTCCTTCCACATCCCTGTTCATGCGGTTTTGGTAGACTGCAGCCTTACATCATCTCCACTTTCACTGATGCTTGTCTCTTGTGACTACCTATTCTTGTATCAGCAACATTTTTATACATTCTTCTAATCTCTTATTTCAGACATTTTTATAAATTTTAAATGTCTTGTCGTATTTCACATTATCAAAAGATTTTTCAGAATTCACAAATACCATAAATGAATCCATTCAAATACATGATTTGAAGGGTGCAAAGGAAGGCAGATAAATTATTTGTTTGCAAATATTACCACAGAGAAATGGACAAGGGAGGCCAAAGTGATAGTGCAGCACTAGATCTGTCAAAGGCTTTTGACAGAGTGAGCCACAAAATGATAGTAAATAAGGTAAAAACTATGGGAGTGGGTGAGAAAGTGATTTTACTGGGTAGAAGAATTTTTAAAAGGCAGAAAAAAGAAAGTTTGTAGGAAATGTGGTATCAAAAGAAGTGGAAGTAAAAATGGGAGTGCCACAGGGTAGCATATTGGGACAATTGCTATTCATTATTCTAATGAATAATTGTGTTGATTGTTTACTATCAGAAATTAGATTGTTGGCAGATGACATAATGCTATATAAAAGGATCAAAACGGTAGAGGACTGAAAATAGTTGCAGGGTGATCTGGACATGATATCTAGTTGGGTTGGTAAACATGGGATGAAGATAAATGCAAAGAGGAGTCAGCTTATTAGATACATAAATAAAAAACTAAGGGTTGATTATGATTATAAGATGGGGAAAGAACAGCTTGTTGAAGACTTGAAATGTAAATACCTTGGCATTATTACCTTTGAAAACAAGCTTAACTTGGCAGGATACATTGGATAGGTTGTAGGAAAAGGTTTCAAAATTCTGCACTTGTAGAGAGTAATAAGGGACCTGCATTTTGAATATCAAATTGTGACACAACAGAAACATTTTTTATAAGAAAATCATATTTTTTCCCTTGAGTGTGGACAAAAATCAATAATATTTACTCTTAGAGAAAAAGAATAGGACAGTGTAGGTTGCTATGGAGATAGATGAAGAGTGAGGCTAATGGCGTAGAAGTATAACTCAGTTGCTTAGAATAGCCGAAAGAACCTTCATCGTCTGATATTACATAATTTCAATGTAGTTTCTAGAGGAGAAGAAGCAGTTCAAAATAAACTCACAAAACTGTTTGAAACAAAAGGACTGAAAACTTTAATTGTTATAACGACTTCACAAATTATACGGTTATGCGAAAAAATACAGGAGTTGGAGAGGGTGCAAAACGGCTGTTAGATTTGTTTCTGGAAATTATCACCGAATGCAATCAGTAACAGATATGATAAAAGAGCTGGAATGGGATTCATTGCAAGACAGGAGGAGGGCAAAGAGGGTCATGGGAGTGTATATGGTATATATTGGCAATAAGGCATGGAAAGAAATTAGTGTAGGTATGAAAAGTAGAGTATATAGGGAAAAAGATAACCATGACCACAAGCTGGCACTCGATTTCAGGCACAAGGGTATGGGAAGATTCTCTTTTTTAGGTAAGGGTGTCAGGGATTGGAACAAGTTTCCAAGGGAAATGATGAATAATTTACCAAAAACGTTGAAAGAATCTAAAGTTAAAATTTGTAGAGAGCAAATGTAGGTGGGTGCAGCAAAGGAGGAAGATGAATGTGTAGAGAAATTGCTTCTGGAGCATGCGCTCCATTGCAATTTAGTTAAATATTAATTAGTAGAGTACTATAAGTGATTGATATGATAAAAGGATTATGTTGAGAATTATTGCCACAGAAAAAGCTGCTTGGAGTATATAATACATATAATGGTGTTGAGGTCTGGATGAATATTGGAAAAACAACTGAGAGCAGTATGTGGGAGGGTAGAGTTGGCTGTGCCCATAGACTAGCTTTTGATAGCAGACTCAAGGGCGAGGGCAATTTTTTTTTTTGGTAATCGGATATGCTGAACAAGTTTCCTGAGAAAAATAAATAATTTAAAGAGAAAATTCATGTAATGTTTCCTTTCAAGTAAACAATTCAGATTCTCAATCTTTGACTAACCGCAATATAATCTAATTTATATCTTACTTATATCTTTGTGTGCTATGATTAATTTCAATTTCCAACCAGCTTCTATTCATCTAGGTCATCAGTGATTTCTATATCCTATATTGGTCAGCAGCACTCATGATTGTTGGATTTCTTTCACACCAAGCCGCCCTTTGATTTATCCAAATATTTTATCTATTTGGTTTTATCAGATTTGTGGGATTATGTAAGGCAGGAGGTTGATGTTGTTGTTTTTTTTTTTTTGCATCAGCGAGGTCATTAGCACCCTAACAATAACCAACCTATACAGTGGCTTAAAAATATACTAAAATACTGTCTACATGGTTGACCGTAAAGGGGTCGGCCATACAGACAGCAAAAAAAAAAAAAAAAAAAATCACAAAAGAAAGTGTGGCTGCAAAAAGGCCATCAGGACCTAAGACTGTACAATGTCTGGATGGCTGTAAAGGGGCCAAACAGGTTTAAAAACGAATTAAAAACACTACATGTTCCACTGAATATATAATGGCTGGCGAGACAGGAATTATAACAATATAAAAAATAACAACAATGCACAGACGGGTGGCCACCCATCAATCTTAAAATTAGGCCGATCTGCTTAAAATCTTAGGCACTAGACCAGCCATTACACAAAATTTTAAAAGTCTCCACATTGCTGGTCTCATTGTTTAAAATAAGGGACAGATCATTGGCCAAGCCAACATCTGTCCTTAAATCCCAAAACAGTACACAATCAATTAAAATGTGACACACCATCAGAGGTATGCCATAGGCATCACATTCGGGTGGGTCCTTCCGATGGAGAAGAAGGCTACACGTCAGAGGCGAGTAAGGAGAACCTCATCCTTCCTTGCCAGCTGGAAGGAGCTGCTCCATGGCTGAATGGTTGGTTTGACCAGCTGGAGCTTATTATGCTCTGCCTCCAGCCACTGCCTCTGCCTCTGCCAAATGTCAAAAACAAATCTTTTCACTGCCAATGGAAGGTCAGACTTTGGGATCAAAGTCAATTCTGACCTTGTTGCAGGCTAACTTGGCAGCTTCATCAGCTGCCAAGTTCCCCCTGATCCCCACATGGCCTGGTACCCAGCAGAATACAACCTCCTTTCCAAAAGATTGGAGGGATCAGAGGGTCACCTGTATATCCTGGACAAGATGATCTGCTGGGTACATGCTTCCCAAGGCCTGAATGCAGCTGATGGAATCACAGCATATCATGTACTTACGACTTACTTTCGTATGCTGGAGCGACTTTAACAAAGCATAACACTCTGCAGTATATAAGCTGCACATGCTATTCAGCTTGTATGTGTAAGTCACTCGAGGGAACACTATGGAGCAACCTACTCCATTAGCCTGCTTGGACCCATCTGTATATACTGGGGTGAAATTGTGAAACTGGTTTAAAACATCGCTAAAAATTTGGATGAAAACATTATCAGCGGTACACAGCTTGTTGTACCATCACAGTTCTAAAACTGTTCTGGACCTCTTTAAAAGCCAGGGATGAGATTCACTCCAACCCTGATGACTAAAAGAGGGCATCTCAAACCCATATTACTCTAAAACAGCCTTTGTATGGTAGCTGAATGGTTTGGTTGCTCTTTGGCAGTTGGTGTAAGACCGTTCAAAGTTAGGATGAATAACTATGTCGTACATGGGACTACCAGGAGTTGTGGCAATATGTATATAGTGTCGCACCATGAGGAGATGCTGGCGGATGGAAAGTGATGGCTTGCCAGAATCAGCACAAATGCTGGGTATCAAACTGGTGCGGTATGCACCTATGGCGAGATGAATTCCTACATGGTGGACACTATCCAGTATATGGAGATAACTGTCCCATGCTGAACTGTATACAATGCAACCATACTCCAATCACAACCGTACAAACGCTCTATAAAATTGTAGCAGGCAAGGGCAGTCAGTGCCCCACTCCCTGCCACACAGACATTTGAAAATGTTGAGAGCTTTCAGGGCACTGGCTATAACATCTTGAAGACATTGCAGCCAAGTAAGCCTAGTGTCTAAAATGAGACCCAGAAATCAAACAATTTCACTAAAACCTAAAACGGTGAGATGAGGTTCTGCTAAAAGACTTCTACTGTGGCTAAAAAGTACACACCGGGTTTTCACAGCAGAGAAATGGAAGCCAGTGTGTACTGACCATTCATCCAGCCTGTTCAATACAAACTGCAGCTGCCACTCAGTGCTTCTCAGGCTAGACACTACACTAAAAATTAAAAAGTCGTAAACATATAAGGAGCGAAAAGAGTCACACTTAAAACTGAACCTTGAGGAACACAGTTTTCCTGAATAAAAAAGGTTTGACACTTCTCTACTGAGTCGGTACCAGAAGTAATGTAATGATAAAAATGATTTTAAAAATGGGAGCAAATTTCCCCTGAAACCCCATTTGTTTAACTGTTTTAAAATAACATGCCACCAGGTAGTATCCTATGCCTTTTCGATGTCAAAAAATACGCCCACAAGGTGTTGGCTGCGGATGAATGCGTCCTCTATTGCCACTTCCAGTAAGATCAGTTATCCGTGGTGGAATGGAACTTTTTGAATCCACACTGAAAACGCCTCAGCAGTTTACAGGACTCGGCACACCAGACGAGGTGGCGGTTGACCATCCACTCTAGTGTCTTCCCGACACAGCTCGTTAAGGCGATACTACAATAGCTCCTGGCAACAACTTGTCCTTTCCTGGTTTTAAAATTGGGAATAATATTGCTTCTTTCCACGAGTTGGGAAGTGTCCTCTGGTCCAAATATCATTAAAAATACTCAGGACATACTATTCAGCTTCTTTGTTAAGGTTCCTCAGCATTGGGGGTACTGGATCAGGTCAGGTCCTAGTGTCTTGTCTTTGGCGCCGAATCGAGCTCCCAAGATGAAAATGGGCTATTGTATGCCTCCAAATCTGACAAATCAAAGATAAAGATTTGCCTTTCAGTAGATATTCTTCTTTGCTGGACCTGATGGTCCAATCTGGCAGACGAAGTGATGACAGTGAAGTACTCTGGCATCAGATGCGCAATGCTTCACTCATCGTTGACTACATGCCCCTAATCCAATAATCCAGACACTGGCGATCAAAAGTACCTCCCAGATATACGGTGGAACAACTACGATATTTTTGTGATGATGAACGGTAAACGGTGCTCAAAAAGTTCTGCCATGACCTCCTGTTGCTCTCCTTAATAACACGACATGCGATAGCTCTAGCAATTCAGAACGCTGTGAGGTTGTCTAGTGTTGGGTGCAACTGAAATGACCCTGAATAGCAGAACAACATTCGCTGCTCCACGAGGGGACGCGCATTCCGCACAGTGTTCCAGAGCTGCTAGGCATGGAAATATCAGCTATCCGGTGAATTACATGTGTAAGATGTTTCACCTTCTGTTTGGTGTTATGGTGCTGTTCGAGAATGACTGACCGGCTGTAGAGCTGCCAGTCAGCTCTGCTGATATTCCATGTTGTAATGATTTCTCCACATTCAATCTCTATGTGCAACCTAATTGGGAGGTGGTTGCTTCCATGTAGGTTGTGATCCACCTCCCAATGCACAGAGTCCACAATTGAAGGAGAGCAAAGAGAAAGATCAATGGCAGAGGACGTACCAATAGTAGTAGTGAAGCACATCATTTAACCAGTATTAACGATGAATACATCATCTCGCTCCAATAATCTACAAATTTCCCGACCTCTGGGGCAATTGGTGGTTGATTCCCACAATGCACTGTGGGCGTTAAAGTCTCTTAGCAGGAGAAAAGGCTGAGAAATTTGCCACAATAAATCAGCCAGTTGAGCGAAATCAACTGGTGACCCCGGCGATAGATATGAGGAGCATACTGTCAATTGTGCTGGTCCATGAAATCTGGCAGCTACTGCCTGTAGGGTAGAGGTGAGAGCAATAGATTCGGAGTGGACAGTGTTCCATATAAACACAGCCACTTCCCCCTTCACTCGATTACCCTCGGTATCATCCTTTCGGTAAACGTCATATCCTCTTAACACAGGTTGGTGTGAAAAAGACAGAGACACAAAGGATCGGATCTTGCTAAGAGTTGTAACTCCTCTTTGTGAACCGTAAAAAAGTTAACATTTCATTAGAGTATGGGAGCCATCCTACCTATTTAGTTTCATCCACCCCGGTTCAGGTGGGTCTTCAGTCACTGTCTGTTGAGGAACGGGACCAGTCTTGTCCATCAGCATTTCAGTTTCTTCTGGCTCTGAAGAGACAGACATCTCCGACTAAGTAAATGACTCAAAAACCTCCTTGACATTTTTCTTCCTCACCCTCTTTCCCTTCTTCTCCTGACTGCCAGGTAGTATGGGAGGGGAAGAAGAAAGGGATTTCACAAACTGAGTTGGGCCTGTCTGCCTAAACTTCAGGCCCCGGACCTTCTGATCAGCTCCATTGGTGCTGGTAGCAGATATTGTTGCTATTCCTGTCACTGCACGTGGTGGAATTGGAGGTGCAGCGTCTAACTGCTGCTGGTGGTGGAACCTTCGCTACTGCTGTGTGGTTGAGGTTGCAGACATTTACCTCCATTGCGGATCCCCCAGGTTAATACAACAGTGGTGTGCAGGTACCCCTGCGGTTGCACGCTAGCGAGTGATTGCCCTCAGCATCTATTCACCTCCTTGGCACATGTCAAATCTTGAGGGTTTTTTTTTTTTTTTTTTTTTTTTTTTTTTTTTTTTTTTTTTTTTTTTTTATAAAGGTTAGTTCCATCCTCGCAATCAAGCCAAGATCCCCACTCTCCTAGACACACAACATTCCATCGTCACGCCCTACGGTGGTCATTGAAGCATAGTAGGAGTTTACAGTGTGGGAAACTTGTGGGAAGCTTGGGTACTGCGGATTTGCCAAACCCATTCCTGGCATTTGCGTACAAGGCTCCTGTGAGCCTGGAGGTTTTCTCAGCATTGCATATAGATGAAATTTTCTTAGGTAACTAGCTGAGTGAGTCTGTTTGTGCAACACAACGTTTCGGCAGTCATAGTCTCTGTTGCCATTGTCAAGTCACTAGACAATGGCGGCAGAGACTATGACCGCCGAAATGTCTGTTACACAAATGAACTTACTTGGCTAGTTACCCAAAAACATTTAATCTATTTCTGAGCCCGTAGCTCTAAGCACAGATTACATTTTATTAAGGTAAATTTTTATCTGAAAAACAACTTGCATGAAGGGAGCATGAAAAGTTCTTGACCTAGCAGTTGAAAAATGTGTCTTCTAGTTTTTTTTTTTTAATAACTGTATTTACATCACTATGTAGTCCCCCTTTAGCTTAATGCACTATGTCCAACAATTATGGAAGTTATGCAAAATACCCATCCATGGCTGCTATAATGTCCCCTTTTTGGGTTTTGGTGGTGAAGTAAATGGTAACTTTAAGAGTGCAGGTTATATAAGGGCATTCTTGCCAGGAACATAGCACTTCACTAGAAGATGAAGTTAGGCAGCAGCCACTAAATGTTGTCTCCAGGCGAGATGCTTGAGAACACTTTATATAGTTGATACGTTGGGAAAGCATACATCTTTTTGCTTAATTTTCCAGTTGTAAGTGATTGTCTATTTTTCTGTTCCCTGCCCCTACCTGCACCCTGCTCACAGCAGTCGTCTTTGGCTTCAGTCGAGTGTTGAGTCTCAGTGTGTACTCATCTGATTGCTTTGAAATTATGTCACTTCTCTACATGAATTAGATTTCAGACCAATATATTGCAAAAAGTATTAATCTTTGTGTGTTTGTCACTATCCTCCTGCCTTCATATGTGCAAGTAATGGGTTTACTTTCCCTATCATTCCTTATTTATGTAAATATTTTTGGTAAAAAATAAAAATCAGTCTACCTACATTTGAGTAACATAAAATTGTGTCTGTGTCCAAGAAACTGACAATTTTCTGCACTAAATCATACTTTGTAAGATTTCCAGGATTATCAATTGCTGTATTACACAGAGCAGTCTGAAACAAAAAAGAAAAAGTAATATAGATTACATACACTTTGTATAAAATTATGGTTTGAAAATATATGGTAAAAATTTTAAAACTAGATTTTACAATAAAACCACAACAAAATAATACCAGGTGCATTAAGCTCTGCTCTATAGTTGGTGCCTGTGCATCCCATTCTGCAGCAACAGCCAAAGCTAGCGGCTCACTTGTCACCCGGACTAAACTGCCTTTTGGTGTCTTCAACTTCCTTTGGTCAAGTGTGATCTCATAAACGCCATCATTAAATAGAATTCCAGTTCTTTGATAGAATCTTTTTGGAGCTAAAAGATATATAAAACTCAGTAGTGTGTATGTATAGACTAAATACAAGCTCAGTCTAATTTAATGTATCTAAGTTATTAAGTATTACCTCACTTTAAGAATTACAATCACACAGTTAACATAAGAAAAAAAAAATAGATTATTGGATTTATGATTTTTCTCCCTTATGGCCTTACTCCTAATAGATGTTGAGATCATTAAAGGCAGGAAAGAACTGGGAGCAAGGAATGGGGAGGAATTTGTCAATGGTTTTTGAAGGAATGATCCCAGTATTTGCCTGGCGTGATTTCAGGAAACCATGGAAAACTGATATCTGGTTGGTGTGAAGGCTCTAAGGCTTTATGGAGTATATTTTTTTGACATTAATCTGATTTTTATTATAATATTTATAAATTGCGAGCTTGGTGTAATGTTAGGATTCACTCATAGAGGAAAAAAGATTGTGACACAATCCACCGCATCAGAATAAGTGTCGATTTAGTGAATTCCATAAATAGTAACCACTAAGCATGCCTTTTTCATCACCAGTGATCATCTGAAGCAGGGCGTTATGTCCAGAGCAAAGTTTTAATTTTTATTGCATTGTCTGAGATTAGTGTGTGCATCTAGTTGTATTGGGAATAAGTTTATTGCTTAGTGTATTTTATTGTCATTGTTCATCAAAAGTGAGAATTTTAGTATAATCACTCCTATTAGCTTTTTCGACAAAACTAGCACGAGCTAAGTTCATATAAGTGTATCAGGTTAGGAAAGCAATAAAAAATACCAATGAAATTAATTATTAGTAAACACTTAGTAGTTGTGCTACTATTAAAAAATATTGCCGCATCTATCCTGCCATTTATATTCATAATGGACTTGGCTCTTGTTTAAAAGTTGTGAATCAGCCATCAAGTATTTTTGAATAGGAATCTTCTGATAACAATTTAAATAATATATAAGAACGAAGTCTTTCTCGGCATTGAGAATGTATGAAATGCTTCAGCGAAGATGGTGACAATGAATTTAGTCGTCGTAATATCATGTGACAACGCATTCTTGACTTGGCTAGTTACCCGAGAGCATTTTATACAATTTAAATAATATTCAACTCAGTGAGTCTAACAAATTTAAGGAAAAGAAGTGTGTTAAAGACTTAAGTGGAAATTATTTAATCTCTAATTATCTATTATCATTTAGTAGTTTTGAGATTTCCTTCAAAACTTTTGTGAATTTCAGAAGAAAGTTTGAAGTGTCCACGAACAAAGAGAAAGAACCAGAAGCTTCGTGAGTGAACGAGTTATATTTTATTCCTGAAATATATACGTCATTTTTCAAGGAGGTGAAACCTGCAAGGATCCATGCGGGAAGTGAGGAATCCAGCTAGCACAGCGCTTTTATACACCACACTCATCAGCGCTCTCTACCGTCTCAACGCAGAATTACCGCACACACATTCCTATACGAAACCTGCTTATTTAGGTCCCCTCTACCTGCCTTTACATTTTTGACATATAGTTCTTTTGCACCCTATTTAAGATTCTTTCAGAATGGACAGATGGGGATTTGAAGCTGCATCCTCCCACGCGCTGGTCCAGAGTATTACCGCTCACCCACCATGCTCAATAGCATTTTCCAAAATGCTCATAAAATTGCAAAGAAAATTAATGAATCAAACTGTAAAGAATGCCTGCATTTTTTTAACAAGCCCATACCATTTTAGTATGGATTTCTCTATCATCTCCTGTAGGGGTTCCTCTTTTACTATGTGTATAATCGTTTCAATCCTTATCTTGTCCATTCTTGTAAAACCCATTCTGTCTCTTATAAATTTAATTTTGCTTGCTTGTTTGCTGCTAATGACCCACTTCTTTACAGTCCAGGTTTGAGTACTGTTTGTTAGGACAGGAATATAGTATGTGTGATAGATTACTTTCTTACTTCTCTGTGGCACATCACTGTTCCATATAAGGCTTCTGACATTTCTTTAAAATGTCTCTTCCTGCCTTCTTTCACTTATCTCACAATTGTTCCTTGCGTTTTCCTCTACAACACTTCCAAGGCATTTGAAACTACTCACTATCTTCAGTTATTCTACTGCCAACACAATTATGCTGGTTATTCTGTTCTTCTTTCTGGTTGTTAACATATACTCACTTTCTTTACAGTAAATTTTATATCATATTCAACAACACTATCACTGAACTACCTCTTCATCATTCCCCAGATCACCAGGTCATCTGTAAAAGCCATCATCTTCATGTTTTCCTCTCCAATCCTTACTGCCAACTTATCCAATATATCATACATGATTATGATGAAAAGTCTTTTTGTCCATTTCTTTGCTTCAACCAATCTGTCCTTTCCCCTCCTACTTTTACATCTCACAATTTCATGGTATAATTCGGTCACTCTACTGATGGTTCCTTTTAGGATTCCTCTGTTCTCCATAGCCTTCCATTCCTTACTCTGAGTAATCATAATCTTTCTCAATATTAAGGATTACCAACAGCAGAAAGCACTGAGTAAAGGTTTTAAATTATATTGGGTAGGAAATGAGAATGAATGAGAATTTGTGATGAGGGAAGGATTGCATGAAGAGCTAAAAGATATTCACATTTAGCAACTGTTAGTCCTTCTGTATTTATTTGAAGAATGTGAGCACTGGGTCCAAACGTTCTGGTCAGTTGGCTCTGACAAGTTCAGTTTCATCTTCAAATGTTTCACCTTCTGATGTTGCTTTGTGTGACCATGAGAGGTACGGTATCTAGTTCGGTCAGCAATTGTGCAGATTATAAGTTGTCCTGCATCAGCAGCCCGTTGTTCAGAGTACACCACAAGGAAGTTATATACACGTCGTAGAAGTTGAGAAAGTCATCAAAATGCTAAAAGCGAGAAAGGCAGCAGGATTAGATGGAATTTTCCCAGAATTCATATGATATCTTGGCAAGCAAGGAAGAACATGGCTCAAGAACTTCTTCAGTGATATCCTGGACACTGGGATCATCCTCCCAGAATTCAAGATGGCTCACATCTTGGCAATCCTCAAATCAGGCAAACCAGCAGATGATGCTTCAAGCTACCGAACCATTGCTCTACTCAGTGTTTGTTATAAGCTTCTAGAATGTCCCATTCTTAACTGTATTCAAACATACCAGGCAGGTTTCGGACTAAAATGGAGCTGTTGTGAACAAGTATTAGCACTGACATCATATATTGAAGCTGGATTTCAGAAGAAGTTAAAGAAATCAGTAGCTTTTGTTGATCTAACAGCAGCATATCATATGGTTTGGCTGGATGAACTGCTACTTAAACTTATGAAACATGTATCCTGCAGGAAACTAACATCACTCCTGAAGAATATGCTGAACAACTGATATTTCAAGATCACCGTTGGGAAAAAGATAAGAAAGTCATTTACAATAAAAAATGTATTACCTCAAGGGTTAGTACTAGCTCCAAAGCTCTTCAACTTGTACATCAGTTACCAGCAATAAATTCTTCTATGTTGAGGACTCAGCTATCGCTCTCTGAACTGCCACATTAGAGGAAGGTGAAAGCACTCTCTCAAACGACTTAGAAACCCTGAAAGCGCACTATATGAAGTAGATACTTTGTCTGCATGAAAGCAGAAGTATGCGCATTCAACTTGCGCAATAGAATAGCAGATCAAAGTGAACTTCTGCTACCAGAGAGAGAAACACAATTTCTGTCCTAAATATCTTGACATCACCTTAGACCATTCCTTAACATTCAAAAAACACCTGGAAAACACAAGTCAGACACTTAAAACATGGAACAACATCATGAAGAAGCTGGCGGGTACTTCATGGGGAGCTGATATGGATGCACTGCGAACAACCACTCCACCATGGTTTACCCTGTTGCTGAGTACTGTGTTCCAGTGTGGTAACATAGTGTTCACACTAGAAAAGTCGTTGTACATCCGAATGAGTGTATGAGAGTAATAACTGGCACACTAAAATCCACCCCAGTTCCTTGGTTACATCTGATCAGCAACATACCTCTGCCAGAGGTAAGACGCCAAGAAGCAACGGTATGTGAGTGGATAGAACTACACCATCCTGACCATCCACAGGATCTCGCAATCTGCGAGGTCCTAAATGACCTACCCCTCACTTGTCTTAAATTCAGAATCCCAGTATGGCAGGACATATTTGACTTTGATGTCAAGGAAAATTGGCAACAAAGCTAGAACTCTACATCTGCGAAACATCCAGATATTAAAGATCCCACAACTGGACTTCTGGGATTCCACCTGAAGAGAAACCAGTGGGTCAAACTAAATTGCCTTAAAACAGGCCACACCAAATGTAATGGGGTCTTCAGGATTGTCCTCCCTGTGAATGCGGAGTTCCTTCTCAGAGTATGGAGCATATCATCAAGAAATGCCTTCTAAGGAAGTATGATGCACCATTTAAAGATGTTTCCAGTGCTACAACTTCCTTGATAGAATGGCTACAACAACTGGACATCAGTTTGTGAATGCTACCAATGTTCTTGTCGTTGTATATATTTATATGTATTACATTAGTTGCTTAGCCAAATGAAATAAATAAAACAAGTGCTAAAAGGAATTAATGATAGAATCACCAAGGCCAGAGTTCAAGTAAGGAATATGATTATAGACATAACTCAAGTTTATGCCCCACAAGTAGATGTAAGGGGAAAGAAAACGAAATGTTAGTCAGACCATTGCTTGAATATGGTGTAGTGCAGGGCTCACATTTTGGGTATCAAATACAGGAGTTGGAGGGTGTGCAAAGAAGGGCTACTGGATCTGTCTCTGGAAATTACCACAGAACACAATCAGTACCGTAAGTGATATGATAAAGGTGCTGGGATGTGATTCATTGGAAGACAAGAGGAGGGTGAAGAGAATAATGGGAATGTACAAGGCATATATTGTTGATGAGGCATGGAAAGATATTGGAGGCAGCAATAGGAGAGGTGCATGGAGGGGAAAAAATACCATGACCATAAATTGGCGCTCAATTTCGGGCACAAGGGCGTAGGAAGATTTTCTTTCATGGGTAAGGGGGTCAGGAATTGGAATAAATTAATAAGAGAAATGATGAATAATTAACCAAAAATGCTAAAAAAAATTTAATTAGTAGAGGGAAAAGGAAAGTAGAAAAATGTGTGTGCAGGTAAATTGCCACCGGAGCAAGTGCTCCAGTGCAATTAAATTAAATGAAGTGACAGCTTATAGTGTTATAAGCTGTCCCTTCCACGAATGTCTATCCAAGTATTATTGCCAATATTTTCCCTGAACACTCCAAGCACTCTCTTCTCCCAACTGCTGCCATTCAATGACTCCTAACTGCCGTCCTTTATCATTTCAGTTTCTGACTGTGTACTGTGGTAATTTCCACTCCACTTTGAACTCCTGAATTTGATATATAAATTGTGGGTCTTACACCATAACCAAGCAATGGTCTGACTGAGGTTTTGTAACCCAATCAGCTGGTATATCTTCTCACCAACTCTTGGTTCTCTCCTGTTCCAATTAAACATAGGTGGGAGCCCATGATGAGTAATTTATCCTGAACTCACTTGGCATACACATCATGTTCTTAAACCTGGAATTATAAATGTTTTATGAGTGTCTATATTTTTCATGAGTCGACAATGTCCAGTTGTCAAATTTGGTAAAAAGTGTTTTTTCTTTCTCTACCAAAATTTATTTCAACTATCACAGTACTTCGTACATGTACAACAGAAACTCTTTGATAAAAGCAGTCTAATTTTATGCCACACTTTACCTTGAACAAACAAATAATTCAGCCTGTCAGCACCTTTTGCTTCCTTGGAATCCGAAGTACATGATCAAATAAATGAAAGTGTTTGCTGTAATACTGTAAGTATGTCAATAAAACATATGATACCATTAATCATCCAAGACTATACATTACCCATCTTCCCATTCCAATATAATCTTTTGAGATTTAAACCAAACATATATTACCTACCCAACTGGGTCATTAGAAGCGGCTCAGTAAGCACCATGACGGCTAGATTTTTGAATCAAACCTAGCCAGACTGCGTTCAAATCTTCACTGATGGCTTTATAACTACAGATGGAGTCACTTACGCTTACTTCTGCCCATCCTCTCGTGAGTCAAAGAAGGTTCGCCTACCTTCCGAAACCACGATATATACAGCTGAGGCTTTAGCAATTAGAGATGCCATAAAATACGGGTATGAATGTTATAATAATATTCTGATTCTATTGGATTCAAAAAATGTTGATCAAAAATTCGAAAATCCAAAATGACAGAACTGACTGAACAAGATTTTATTAGAGATTCTAAACATGATGTATTCAGCCATGTCAAAGGGTAAAGAGGTCCACATATTATGGATAAAGGGAAATGTGTGTATCCAGCACAATGAAATGGTCGACCACTTAGCTAAGGAAAGTACAGTAGATGGAGAGATTCAGTTTATTCAGCTTCCCCATACAGATTTCATGTCAATTATCAAGAAAGATTCCTTTCGCATCTGGTCAGACTCTTGGGTATCCACGCAAACCGTCAGAGGAAAATATTACTCCCAAATTCAACCTCACATTCAATCAATCGACTGGTTCGCAAATTCCAAATTGGGGAATAGACACACATCAATTATACGAATGAGATTAGGACACGGGTGTTACCGTAGCCACCTATTTAAAATCGATATTGTTCATTCCCCCTATTGCCCGGAAGACCAAGAAGAGGTAGCAGACATCAACCATATTACACTCACATGCAGCAGTTTCCGGGTACCCTACAACAGTTTCTGTATCTACCCTGTTGAGGACAGAGCGATGTATAGCAGGCAATAGCCCATTTCTTAAGCGAAGCTAATATAATCTTTTAATGATTACCACTTAATTGCAAGGTTTCGACGTAGGTCTATTAGTGCAAAGTGAAAATTTACAGTGAACCTACAACTGTAATAGTGATACCCAAAGAACGAATTAAATGTTGAAACAAGATGTATAAGTAGGCCTAAACAACAAAATTGCATATGTCTAAATATATATGTAAAATATTTGTACAAAATTGAATCTTGGGCTAAACATCTATGTACAATAATTGTAAACACTAAAAGCTGGCTACATTGTGGCCATGACCGAAGGTCAAATAAATAAACACAGTTAAATGGATTTGTAAAGAATAAGAAACAATTGAAACACTGATGTCACAAAAATCAAGTGGTTGGTAAGCATTTTCCAAGCGCTGGGGGTAACAACCCTCATCATGTAATTTGTACCTAGTCATCTAAAAGTTTAACAGGGAGGTATTTTTTACCCTTTAGGAAAGCAGACGCCTGACAAAACAGGCCTCGGCTATTTACAAAAATGACAGGTGTACAGATAACAGTATAATACAAATACACATGCCTTTAATACTTTTCATTTTTTTTACAAGGATCCTTTGGGATTACTGGAAATCGTGATTCCGCCAGAAGTTTACATCAAAATACTGCAGTGGTCAAACGCAAGACCACTAGAAATTCTTTCCCAAGTACATTTAACGGTTTCATGCTGGTCCAGGCTGTATTACAACCTAATTTCTGCTTCAAAATAATGGTCCAGGCTGTATTATATTGTAATTAGTGCTTGAAAACAATACGTCTTTCGATTTACTACAGCAGTTTTCCAACGATATTACTGAATGTTGTTGTAGCGGAATCGCGATCTCCAGTAGACCCGAAAAACGAATATACACTGCCATTGCATATACTCTTATTACTACCAACAAACAAAAAAATCGCTTATATTTTGTGTTCTTACACTTTTTATTAATAATAGACACACATTTTATCTCTGATAGTATTTTACATACCGCTGGCGTAATGTCGAAATCTACTAAAATTTGTTTTACTTCCTCGCAGCAGGAATCTAAGTAATGATCCACATTTAAAAGGCATCCACATTTCTGCACAACCTTAATTTATTGTTTACATTCGATCATATGTTCACCCTCTGGCAGCCATTGTACAACGTTAATTTTCGCGCTCGCGACTTGCAGACAGAGCGTACTTTTAAAAGATAACAGAGGCAAGATGAAACACACCATTAACGTTGTACTTACGAAAGGGGTAAAATAATGTCGTTTTTTGATAGATGGCACTTATACCGATTTAGTTCTCTTTAAGAAAATTAAAGACAACAGTTTCGCTGAAGAAAGGAAATCCCAGTATCTAAAAAGAAGGAACTGTGTACTTATTGAAAACCGGTTTCCATCTCAAACACGCGTGTCATCTTCGACGGGAAGGCCCTGGCCTTCATTGGGAGTTCAAGGTTGTATGGAACTTTGTAAACATAAATAAGCAAATGCGAACGTATTTAATCAAAAGTTAAGGAAAAGGACTGAATTGTTTGTTCGTTCAAGGTAAAGTGCCGCATAAAATTTGACTGCTTTTATCAAAGAGTTTCTGTTGTGCATGTACGAAGTACTGTGATAATATAAACATTGTGTAAAATTGTACAACTGTTTGTTTTGATTAAATGTAGGGTGAAAACAATAAATAACTCCGATAACTTATGAAAGAAAAGTTTTTTTAATTGTAAAGCTAGAATGCAGAAGTTCCTGTAGCAACATGTTAATCATTAATGCGTAGGATTTGGCGCATAAATGAAATGAACCATTCCTTACGAAGACCATCTAGGAAAAAAGCCGCTAACTCCTGTTTGAATCATTGGCAAAACGCTTATTGTTAGAAACATGTTTATTTTTGCTGAGTAAAGGGAGTGCTTGAACAAAGTTCTATTAAAGTTCTTTGAACATAAATATTTCGTGTCCAATGTGCATTGCCATTATTTATTGATAAAATTTGCCGACCTGTGATTATAATTTTATTAATTGGCATGGGTCTCATGTATCGCTGGCAATTTAGCTCCGTATCTACTCTCGATTCAGTTATGTTTTTGTTTTAAAATCTTTTTAATTTCTAGGTTTATTGTTCAAAACCGCCCTAGGTAACTTTTTCCAGTAATACTTGACTTTCCTATCAACAAATTGAAACTCCCTTATGCTCAAAACTAAATTCTAATTTATTAACATGGTCCTCACTTCCTTTTCATACTGTTTTTCCTAATTCTTCCCTCAATATTCATCCAGGAATTATGCCAGTATATGCCTATATACATGAACTCAATATCTTCACCCACTTTTACTCTTCAGTGACTCCCAGCCCAGCTCTCTTCAACATATTAGTTACTGAGTGCATCTCATGTTAATTTTCACAGACAAAGCTAGCTGCCATCCTTTGCATCCCTGACTGTTTACGAGATTAAGATACGCAGCTATGCATGCTATCACATGTAACGAAAGATTATATAAAATGCTGTTGTATTTACTGTGATAGATGTTTTTAATTTTCAAGTAGTGATTTTAGTGAAGATTGTGGTTAGGTTTTAATACACCCTGTGCCATAATGATGACATATTCTGCTGTACAGCACGAGAAACTAGAAATGTTACGTCAGAGGTTGCGTATTATGATGTCAGTATGTGTAAATATTTCCAGTGGTATTTTATACACATGCTGTTTAGCCCTCTGCATTTGTTCATGATCCTGTCTTGATCTTATTCTGTTATACACATTGTGTCATTTAATAACAAACTACCCTCCAACTTTAAATCATTAGGCTGTATTAAATAAAGACCAGCAGTAGAGCCAGTACATTGCCCTGAGGCACTCCTGTTCTGACTTCCACCTTCTCAGTCATTTTTTTCATACTTTCAATCTTTGCTTCTTACATTTTTCTGTCTATCATATCTGATGGACCCATGTAAACGGGCGGACGCATGGAATACATCACAATCCCGTTCCTGTGATCGCCTATAGAATTACTAACTTAATGCATGTGCAGAGGCGAGCAGTAGATAACAGGAAGGCCGCCATGCTTGGAGGAAATTCCTCCACTGAGCAAGTCCCATCTTGATTCACTCCAATGATATTAATGAAATTGCAGCCGGCAATGCTGAGTGAGCAATAACATTCGGGCCTGGCGTTTGAGAGGATTTAGTTTCAAATCCCGTCCTCGTCCAGCATTTCAGATGTTGGTTTTCCTTTGTTTCCCCAAAACACTCCAGGCAATTACCAATATGATTCATTCAAAAGGCCATGGCAAATTCCTTTCCATTTCTGCTCAAATCCTATCCCACTTCTAATAACATCAATGTCAATGGAGAGATAAGCACTGGAGCAAAAAAAAAAAAAAAAAAAAAAAAGGCAAATTAACATTATTTGCAACCATTCCATAGCCATCTCTGTCTGATGTGTTGAAAAGATAAATGTTACGCTGTCAATTAGGTCACTCTTGTCCATTTAATCTGAAATACAAGAATATCATGAATAGTGCCTTTTTAAATTTTATTAATGTAGCTGGTTATAAAGCTCTCCTTCGATTTGCCCATCACTGTATTCAAAATGAAGAGTTTGTAGTTCTCTGCTGTATTTTTCATCCCTCCCTTATGAGTTAGTACTATTATATCACATTTCCAGTCCACTTGAAATCAAAAAATCTCTAGACTCAACTACTACTCTTATTGCATGTTTCCAACCCATTGGAATATAGAAGATTCCAGACTCTACCTAAATAATATTTCTGGTTATGGTAAGATCTCACCATCTACTTGCTAAAGAATATGTCAATAAGGGTGCAACATTTGAATTGCATACAACTGTTGCTGTTTTGATATGTTAGGGCAATAATTGTGACAGTTCAATATGAGATAGGATGTTGTATTTTATTATATGTTGTCATATTTATTTAGCTATCGGACTCGTTCTTTATGTTTTCAGTCACCAGGGAGACTCGTCCCGTTTATCTCGTTTAGAACTTGAATCTCCAAATTTATGAATTTAATCTGTTTTATTTGAATAATAACAAACTTTCATATCATTCCTTATCTTATTTATCCAAGCTATATTCGAAAGTCAGGTTTCCGAAGATACAAGGTCCTCTTTTAGCAATGACTGGCTGAACAACATTGACTCATACACACGCTAACAGTATTTATCGCACTCTCTCTGTTTTTTATTCTCTCGTTCCCATGACAATGATCTTTACTCAGAGTATCATACATTCTGTTTTAATTTTTCTTTGAGGTTCATTATGCTACAAGAATTATTAAACATGGAGTGTTACACGATACAACATGTCCTTATTGTTAAACTTTTGCTGTCAAAATGGTGAAAGTTTGGTTGCCAAGATTCATAAAGTGTGTTAAATTTTCGATGGAAACAATGTTCTCAATTCATCAATCATGAAAAGAATAATTGAAAAATTTGAAAGTACTGATTCAGTTGTTGATGGAATAATAATAATAAAAAAATGTGACCCCAATTTGGTGTTGTGCATTATAATTGGACATTTCAACAGCCACACTTCGCTGTATTTTCACAGAAGATTTGCATCTCCGTGTTACAAAATCTAAATTGACTCAAGAAGTTATGCCAACAGACCATGTCTGTGAGCCTATCCAGCACAGCAGGATCTCCAACCCTGTTCCAAGAATAGTTTGCCACTTGGAACCTGTGCACAAACTGGACTGGAGAGGGTCCGTCACACACCGTCAGTCTGCTCCTCTTTTTTTTTTTTTTTTTTTTTTTTTTTTTTTTTTTTTTAACAGAAGAAAAAGATTGAATAATCCTTTTTTTCTTCTCAATAAACCACCAATCATTCTTTATAATTCTTCACATGATCTTACCACTCAGCAACCAAGATCTTGTGCCCAATCCTACATTACCCAAATGCACAAAAACTCTTCACAACGTTAATAGTACTCCGTTATTACTGTTATTCAACCTAATAATAAAACCAGATAATTTCCTGAACCAAAGATAACACCTCATACAAGAACAAATAATAAACAATGATATATCCATGTAGCAAGAAACAGAGACATTAAAACCATCGTCATTACTTTGAAATGTGACTGTAAGAGTGCATGTCCAAATACTGGTTCCTTATCATAACCATTGTCCAAACTGTCATACCAACACATACTCCTTTATGAGTTCTGCAGCCCAACTATAAAATTAACTATCTATATCAACTTAAATGTAACACAACACAAAACACACAAAAATATAAAAAAACTAAATAAAAAAGTCCAATATGCATCAGAAGTGGCTGCAAGCAGTTTCTATCGAAGCCATGGGAAAAGATCACCATGAGCACTAGCTGGCACTTTATTTCATTGCAGTTCAATTCATTAGCTCTTGTTAAGAAAGTTCAGCCATGTTTTAGTGTAGTGAAACTTTTAGGACACATATTATATGTCAACACTGCAGATGAAGAGTTCTCACAGTTTTGCAAGCTTTTATACTGTTGTACATGTGCACATTTACACTTCCTATTCACAATGGAAGTGGCCATAACATACACAGTTAATAACAACAATTACGATGTAGGCTTTTGCATTTCCCAGTCCATTAGACAAAAGAGCCAGTAACTATCTAACAGTTCACTTGACTGCTTTTGACACCACATACTTTCCAGCAAGCAACTCTTTGCCTTCAATTATAGAGGTGGAATTGCCATTGTCACATGAAGTACACACTTTTCTGCCGAAAATTGTTTATCCACCTTCTCATTACTTTTCTCGAAGATATCAAAACCAGATATCTGTTCCCCCATCTCTATGCTCTTGCACACAAGAATTTTTCTGTGTTTTTCTCTTTCACAAGAACCGTTCAGTTCTAATACAAATGGCTTACCAAAATCATTTGGTAGGTCAAGGCTTCTTGCCATCCATTTCTCCGTCACTGCCACCCAGCTCGTTAGTAAACTGAAAATCGATGACACCAAAATTGTTCCATCACATATCAGTTTATTGCCTTAACAACTTTATTTTCAGTTGCAGCAGCTACTTGTATGGTTACCTCCAGCTGTCTTTCCCCCTGTGATCCACTTTTAATTTTTTTCCAAGAGTATTGGTGTCCACTGTGACTGACAACCTGCCTTATTTTTGTTCTATTTTTATGTTTTCGGTTATACAACCAGTTTTTAAACTTATTACAGATTTCTTTGTTTCTAGTAACATGTTGTTTAATCTTGGGGGGTGTGTATTCTCACATGCAAGACACTAACATCTCTTTACTTGCTTTGGGATGTTTGTCTAACCTTTCCCTAAATTCTTCAATATCTTTACATTTACTTTCTTTCTTGCTCTAACTCCCTTCCCTCATTTGTTTCACAACTTTTACCAACTATTTCCTCCAACCATTTAAATGCTTCCAGTCATTTTAGCTGCTTCTTTAATCTCCTTCATCCGTTCTAGTTTCTCACTCATAATCTCCTCATGCCTCCATTCAAACAGCTCATGCTTCCATTCAGACTCGTCATAACTCTTAATCATCTCCTGAAAAATTCTTAAAATGCTATTCAGTTTAGAATATTCAGTTGCTTCTCTATGATTATTAAAATTACATCCTATCACTGGTATATTCCTACACTCCCATGGAGTTACACTAAAACTATTGTTTAACCAGAAACCATCAAACACTGACACAAAACTTATTAAACTTCCAGACAGGACTCAAATGTAGTGATCAGAGAAAAGAAAAGACAGTTAACACCACATTCAAACACGTTTAATTTATTCAGCTGCACTCTAAACAAAACAGAGCCATTCTGGAAGTGCAAGAGTGAACTCTGATCCCCTCATCTGCATGTATTCCCATCACACCTCTTGCCCCACTGCCCACATCTCTGCACCATGCTGCTGGACCCATCCTTCGGCATGGAGAGGTGCTTGACTCACGTGACTAGGACGTCAGCTGAAACCATTGGCTGTCCTGGACTAAACAGCAGCAGCCACTTCAGGACCCCACATTCTGCCGAAAAATGAAGTTGAAGAATGGTTTTGAAATGTCATATCAGATTGATGAGCTCCTCTGGTGGAAGGCCTGAACTTTTTATATAACTTTTAATTACTTTAGGTGCAAAGACAAAACTCTACATGAGAGAGGACAGAAAAACCACTTCAACCATAACCACAACAAATGACAAGAAAACTATGAAATCTTATAAACTACAAAAAAAAAATGGTCAAAAACAATGAAACTGAGTACAAACACACATCATTATCACATGTTTGTCCCTAGAGAAAACTAAAATAACCTAATAATCAAAATGGTGAACATGGAAACTCTGACAGAATTGATAAAAAAAATTCCCAACTTGAAACCATGGGGAAACAAAGATTCAGCATGTGCGACATAAAACAAACATTTACATAATTATTAGTAGGCATAACATAAAAATCTGCAAGCTACGTATTCAAGTGTATTGTGAGCAAGTGAAGCCATTCTTTCCATCAACAGGCGGAGAAAAAAAAAAAAAATTAAACAGATAACCATCACCAAAGTGCTACGTGCTAATACTTATCTCAATATAAACTGTCCTGTATTGACAATCAGTCTGCCATTTTCAGGAATGGAGTTTGGCCGAGGTAGTGCTTACGTGTTACATCTTCTACTAGGAGCCACCAAAGATGTGCATCTACTGCAGATACCAACTGATGATCACGAGGAATCATATTCATTTCAGTGGACCTGAGAACGTCCTTTCCTCTGCTTCTAGTGCTATGATGAATGTTCTGATGAAAGTGTTAGCTAAGGTTGAAAGCTCTTGAATTCAGTGTCTGTGTGAGTTTGCAGTCATTTGTGAATGATGGCGAGAAAAAGCTTTAAACTTGAGCGGTTCGTCTGTGTCAAAGATAATCTACAACTCCAGTGAGAAAAATACATCGCTTGCCATTTTCCCACAACTGACTACATTCTCTCCACCACTTCAAAATCTTGTCACCGAGACAAAAGCCTGACCACCCTTTGTCACTGCCTATCAGACTGCCAAGCATGGAAGGACCTTCACTCCTGTTCCTAGAACAGATATTCACTGAATTCCCCACATTTCAGTGCTTTAGACCTGCATGAAGGCTGGATCAGAGATATACCTGCAGTTTGTTTATTCCTGTTGAAAAGGAAATAGAGGTGAAAGGTGCAATCAGAATTATAAGATTTGACTATTTCATATTAAATAGTGGGAAGTGTTTACATATTTATTTAAATTCGTTGCAATGGAACTAATGCTCCATGTAGCAATTTCCCTATACACCTATGTTTTCATTATTTAAAATTTTTACTTTAAATTCTTGTACAGTATGAAAGTAAACTATTGTTCACATGATTTCATAATTTATACTATAACTTCCTTACCCACAAATAAAAAATTTTCAACTTCCTTATGTCCGAAGTTAGATAGTTTATGATAATGGTTGTATCTTCCTTTCCGCATATTGCACCTAATTCTTATCCCACAACCTATCAAGGTCTCTTTACCAACAAATGTGTTATACACTTCATACCTCATTTCTTCCAACAATTACCCTCCTTAACACCCATTCGATCAGGTGAATCTGGTACTATTCGACCATACTCAGGGTCTAATTAGAGTTCCAAATCCCTCCTTAGCACCCATTCGATCAGGTGAATCTTGTACTATCCAACCATACTCTGTGTCTAATTAGACTTCCAAATTCCAGTTATATCCTCTGGAACACACACTTTAATACAAGGGTGAGACAGATGAAAATCCTAAATACTTATTAAGAATTGTTTACTGTGCACAAGCGGTATCACTTTATGACAGTCTACCACATGTTCAGTAGAAGCCTTTTAGTATTTGCAAAGTTTACGAATTCCTGTAGAGATTTTTATTTTTTGGTCCTTCGTGCAACCACTAATGCACCACTTGGCATACCTTCTTAATCAGAACTGAATATCTTTCCTCCTGTGGCTTCTTTGATTGGTTCAGGTGTATGGAAATTATTTGAGGCAATGTTTGGTTAGCATCCTAGTTGAAAAAGACATTCAAAATGCAGTTCTGTGACTGTCATAGTTGTATGGGTAGTCATGAAGCCTTGAATCATCATACTGTAAAAGGATTCTTGTAGGCAGCACTCCAAGTCACTATGATTTGATTGCAAGCTGAAGATGATTTTTTTAGGAGATCTGAGTTTGATGCACTGGCGACAGTTATCGGCCTTGTGTGTCGTGTCTTTATTCATTCCAGAAGAAAGTCAGTATAACCTTTACTGTTGATGAATCTGTTAGGAAACTACTTTGATTTTGGAAATTGGACTGGCACCATACATTACCCACTCTCTTCATTTCTGATTGGTGGAAGAACTGGATTCATCCCAATAATGTGAATTTGGTTACAGCATAACTGGTTTGACACAGGACACAAACTGTGCAACACATCAGCTCCAAGTGGTGGCTCCATGAATATGTACATTGTGTTTATGGAATTACTCTGACTTTTAATCATGTTGTTAGTGATGGAGAGCTTAAAATATAAGCCTACCTGGAGGCCTCATCACCCTGAATGAAGCTGGACTAACCATCAAAGGTGTTCTGAATCCTTGTCATCTGATTAGTTTAGTGCTGTTTTCTGTATGTTGTAAGTAAACTATCTACTTTAAATTGGTATACAATAATAATAATAATCCCAGGAATGATTCTTGTAATGAATTCTATGATTTGCTGATGACATTGTACTGTTAGCAGAACAGACTGAGGACCGTGAGAAATTACTGAATGGCATGAATGAAATACTGAAGGAAGATTCTGGATTAAATATAAACCAAAGCAAGATAAGAGTGATAAAATGTAGCAGAAATGATAGCAATAATAGTAGACTAAATATAAAATTAGGATCAGATGCAATAGGAGTTGTAAGTTACTTGGGAAGTGAAATTACAACTGATGCCTGAATAACACTAGCCAGAATAACACTAGCGAAACGAGCCTTATTGAAAAAGAGAAATCTTTTAGTTTCAAATATTGATCTAGCACTTAAAAAGGAGTTTTTAAAACTATATGTTGGACACAACATTTTATGGTAGTGAAGCATGAACTTTAGGAATACCAGAAAGAAGGAAAATTGAAACATTTGAAATGTGGTGTTATTTAAGAATGCCGAAAATTAAGTGGACATATAAAGTACGAAATGAAGTATTTTGTAAATGATGGGTGAGGATAGAAAGTTGCAGAAGAGTCTTACAGAAATAAGAGACAGAATGACGGGTCACATTTTAAGACACATGGATTTGGTTGATTTGTTAGAGCAGCGAACAGTTGAGGGAAAGAACTGTAGAGGTACACAATGATTAGAATATGTGAAGCAGATAACTGAAGATGTAGGTTGTAGCATATATGTATATTGAGATGAAGATGTTAGCACAAGGTAGGAAGAGATCAAGGATAGCAAAAAAATTATAAGAAAGCATCACAGAAGTTTATCACAAGAATCAGTGCATTACTCCAATTCAGGAGTCAGTTGCTATGCCGTGAAACTGGAGAATATTAAGCATAGTGTTTTGTGCTGTGTAAGGGACAAACCAGATTTTGGGGTTGCTGTATCAGTAGTCACCCTAACACACAACTTGCATTTTGAATAAAGTGTCATAAAATGTTTTATAAAAAAGTTCAAACTGGTGAACTGTGAAAAGTACCTTGGATAATCAACTGTAATTTAAACGCGGTCGCCACTCTCCAAATTAAAACTCAGGAAAGGGAAGGTTAGGTTTTAACTACAAAAATTATAAGCGTTCAGGATAGGGGGAAGATGGGTGTGTAGGGAAATTGCAACCGGAGCCTGTGCTCCATTGCAATTAAATTAATATTTAACCATCTCTATATTCTTAAATAGACACATCACTGTTACAGTTGAAAGGCATTCAGACGTTCATCCAAAGATTGCAAATAAAGACCGACAGACCTATTACCCCTAATTAATTTTTTAAAAGTTACATTGCACTTATTCAAAGTGAACTGCTCGACTCTCAAATCTCATCATGGCGGCCTAAGCACATGGTTCCGGAACTACTTTCACTGCCAGTCTAGTCCATCAAGCTCAATACCTAGCGACGCATCTGACCACCTTGACTATTCCCGATTGATTGGCGTGCCCCGTGGCCTTTACTTCCTATAACCCCAGTAACATAGTTCACCAAAAGTGTAACGTAGAGCTCTGAAATTTTTATATGATTTAGAGAAATGCTTTACAATTATTTTACCCCCTCATAAATTTTGCTGTAAACGTATTTGTTTGTCCGTAGTAAATTACTACCTGTTGCTGCCTAGAATCCTACATCATCGCTTGAAAGTGCATGAATTACATGTTGTAATAATATTTTTGGTTTGGGTTTCAAAACTACTACCATTTTATTCTACAATTCTCCGGCTTTCCAAAAAAGTGATCTATTTTGCCTCTAGCTGCTCTACAAGTGTTGTAATCGAATTTCTAAAAATCTTATTTGAGGGACAGTGGCATCCATTTCCTATTTCCTAAGTGTTTTCCTTTGATTACTATGAAAATACTGCCTATCCTGAAATACGGCTTTCAGCATAATTTTCAGTGAATTTTATTACATATTTAAAAGTGTTTTTATCTACTGATTTGGATTGGTTTGTCTGTGGTAATTAATGTAAGTAGACAGCATGTCAACTCAGATGCATTTAACATAGAAAGTCATCTTGGCTTAACTGTTTGAAATTTCAGTACGATGTACAGGCAGAAATTAAGTTTTTATTACTTTATCAGCTGATTTCAAAACTGCTTTAAATGTGTTGTTATCTGAAGTTTGAAGATGCCGTTTTGTGTGACTGGGTATAAAACTTGTGTTTTCTTACTTTAAACTGTTGATTTGGTTGATTTATGACAAGATAACAAATTATGAGGTAGCTTACAGTTGAGCCTTTACTAAGGTTTAAACTTTCTGCAGTTTCATTTATTGTCTCATGTATTGTGTGATGGTGTTCATATACCTACACTATTCTGCCACCAATGGGCCATTCTGTTTGCTGTTTGTATTATCTTTACCAACTTGCAGGATAATGTTGCAATTTCTTTTATTAGAAATTTCAGGTTTACATTTGACTTACCCTCATAAATGCATTACTTTGAAACCTTTTCCTGACACCCCAATTTGTCCAGCCCAGCTATGTCTGTTACCAAAAAGTATGCAAAACTGTTATATTTTGTACAATCAACAAGTAGTTCCTCAAAAACCTTTTTTTTTTTTTTATACATGAATGCAATTTTTCTTGGCGTTGTTTATTTATGAATATTTCTCGGAAGCAAACCGAGTAATAGTATTACTTATACACAATATTTCAGCAACATAAATCTCGCAAGACTTGAAGTTTGCCTAGAGCACATTGTTTAAAAACTGGCATGGCAATGACAGACATCCTACCAGCAGACAAGGGGAACGCTTCAATGGTTCTTACTATGGCAGATTATCAGCATGGTGGACACATTTTACTGTTGAAGAATCCAACAAATGCGGTACGAAGAAAACTACAGCTCTTCTGAAATGTTAGGGTCTACCGGAAGACACTATTAAACAGCTACAACCCCGCGCAGCTATTCCACCCAGCCTTTATGGATTGCCTAAAATCCATAATCGTGTACTATTGAATCGGCCACTTATCATCTGGCTCGATACTGTAAGCACCTTAGAATTTTGGCAAATTCTAGTTTTGCTTAGGCGGGACTTAGAAATTTCGAGAAGAGCAGTTTTCAACTTTAAGGAATTTCCCTGTAATCTTGCTCACAGTAACAATTTGCTATAAAAATCATTTTAAAGTGTATTTATCATATCGAAAAACGTTTATTTAAGGAGATATTCCGCTTTGTTCAGGTTTTGAAACACGCGATCGGAAAAATAGAAATTCTAAGATTTGTAATATCTTTAAATCGGTTAAAGCTACAACCGAACTTTTATCACCAGCTGTAGTCAGCACTGTCCCCGATATTTTGGCAATAAAATTAAATAATTTGGTAAAGTTTAATTAGTGATTTTAATTAAGAGAAAATAATAAGCTTTTTTATTCAAAGAGATATTAATTTAAAAATTACATCAGTAGATAGCCCTAATTGAGATGATTTCGTACATATATTGGTTTCCATAAAAAGTTTTAGTATTTGTCTGGTAATCAAGTTTTTGAAAATAGATTATTGCTGATTGTCGGGTGGAAGTTCGGGAAGGTCCGCAAAGTCCGCCAAGATTGGTCACGTGATGAATTTAGTGTTAAGACGATAGAAACCTTTTGGAATGATAAATTAAAATAGATAGAACTGGATGATAGAAAGTCCCTGTAAAAATCTCAAATTAAACTATCATATACTTTTGAAGATATTAATTAAAGAAAGATTTGCCAAGGTCACAGGCGCGTGCCGGGCTATAATAGTTCGTGCGGTAAGCACACGTTGACTCATCGCCATCCCAATCAAGGGCGGACTGAGGTTCATCCCTCAACATCCGCAGCAGAAGACACTGCTTACCAAGTTCCTCGAGGCGTACGGGATAGAGTACGCCACTCAGCTGCCGAGGAGACCCGCCAAACTGGTGGTCCGTGGACTACCAGGCGACACAACCGAAGAAGCGGTAAACAGCTGCAGGGCTAAACAGCTGCGGTATCGCTACTCAAGAGGTCCACCAGATGCGGCGACCAGGCACGGACGAGCGCATCCCGCTGTACACTGTCTAACCAGTGGATAAAGTACGGCGGGACCAGCGACCTTCGGAGCTGCTTGGACACAAGGTGCGGCTGGAACCAAAGAGAAAGCCGCCTCTTCCACTGACGCAATGTTTCCGGTGCAATAATTTCGGGCATCTAGCTCCAAATTGCACCGGAGAACAAAGATGCGTGAGATGTAGTGGAAACCACAGGGTGGCAGACTGCCCGCAACCACGGGACGCAACAAAATGTTGCAACTGCGGAGCAACTACCCACGCAGCGAGCTGGGGAGGGTGCCCAGCCCGCCTCAGCCTCGGCCAGACCAAGTCCACGCCCCCCACCACCGAGCAGCAGTGACCCAGGCAGCCGCGGAAGGAGTCACATCTGCGGCCCGCTGCGGACACAACCGGGGCAGCTCAGAGCGGTGCAGTGAGCCATAGGCGCACTCGCCGCCCAGAGACCGAGCGGGACGGTCGGGATCGGCACTCCCGGCTGCCCCCTCCCTACCACACCGAGAACGAAGCCAAGATGGCTGCTCTCCTACAAGCAGTCCAAGCCATACCGGCCCAAGTTGCTGCAGCCATCACGGCAGCTCTTACACGCAGCATTACGGTTGCAAACCAGCAGCCGTAAATGAGCGAGCCGTTTTCCCCCTATTACCAACCTAAATTTAAGCTTCCTATTCCTTTTTCTTTAATAAAACATTATTTTCTGTATAGTATTAAGTATTCTACTGGCTGAAAAGGGCCCTACACCAGCCCGCCCCCTGGGCTTCACCCAGAGGGAATAGAAAATTAAAAAAAAAAAAAAAACACGTTGACTCATTCTTACGCCGGGAAGTGATCGAGCAACTCCGCGCATGACTTTATCAGTGATGTTTGAAATGGGAACTTAGCCAAATGTAGTCAGTCTGTTCCAGTATGTCGTCTGTTCCGGTCTGTCTTTCGTCTCGCTAAGTCTTTCTTGCGTCGGTTGGTTGTAACTCGCCATGCTGGCTAGTCCGACAATGTTGAAACTTTGGTGTCGGGTTATATAGCAACCTTAAGGGGGCATCCATAAATTACGTGAGGTGAAATAGGGGAGGGGGGGGGGGTCCGGCGAAATTTCACCAGATCTCACCAAGGGGGTGGGGGGATCTACGGAAATCTCACGTGAGATTTTGCGAAAAATTTGGGGACAGTAGAGCCAAAAAAAAAAGTCTCAAATTTGCGGCAAAGTCGATTTTAGGAGGATATTTCGTCAAAAAAGTTAGGGTGTGACCTAAAAAAAAGTTTCCAGGGCGATTTCTAGGGGGGGTTCTCACGGACCAGATCTCACCAGAAAGGGGGGGGGGGTCCGGCCAGATCTCACGAAATCTCACCAGGGGGGAGGGGGGGTCCAGAAATCCGGAAAAACACCTCACGTAATTTATGGATGCCCCCTAACTTGTAATATGAACTAGTAAATTTTCATCAGGGGTTCAGTTGGTTTAAATATCTCTCCACAACTGGCAACCTTTGGTAAAGTGTGTTCTATTTGCCAACTCAACTGTTAAATGCATATTTGAAATTTTGTGACTTTGAAATAAAACTTGGAATTTTTCGGAAAGTGAACTTTGTATCATTTCATAGTTATCTTGCAATCTTTTCTCTATTTGTGGTGTAACAAATATTGTGGCGACCTCAAGAATTTAGGTTGAGTTATCCGGCTACATGGTCAAACCAAAATCATTTCGTAAATTTTCTACAGAACTTTGAGTCAACATCAAGAGTTAGTTGAGGCACGCTATACTACAGCCCCGGTATCAGCCTAGATTCCTTACAATACCTGACTGGACTGTTATCACCAATTGTGGGAAGATGTCTTCATCATGTGGAAAACTTAGTGGAATTTATTGATATTGTTAAAGAATTTCGCCTGTGTCAACAGGATTTGATGGTGAGCTTTGCTGTGGTTTCCCTCTTCACCAGGGTTCCTCTGTCTGATACACTGTCACTACTATGACAGCACTTTGAGCCTAGGTTAGTTGAGTTGTTACGCCACATTGCAATCATCGTACTTCTTGTATAATTGGCACTACTATCAACAGATTGATGGAGTAGAAATGGGCAATCCTTTGTTACCTGTTATGGCTAATTTCTTCATGGAAGATTTTGAGGAAAAAGCATTGTAAAGTACTCCCATGAAGCCCAGTGCCTTATATCGGTATATGGGTGGTACATTTGTCATTTGGTCCTGTAGGAGGCGAGCTTATGCTTGGGGTGGAGCATAAACTTGAATCTTAACTCTGACCGTGTGTAGCTTTGGATGTAACAGTTTTGGCTTAAATAGAATAATACGGTCGCCACACAGATTTTAACCCGAAATCTATGAAAAGGTGAAGTTCAATAAATAGTTCAATGTCATTTAAATAACTATATTCTTCAATTTCACTAAACCAAAAACTGTACAGGCAATCAGACGACTTTTCCAAAGAAATGTTTTACAAGTTCGATTAACCGTTCGAGCCAGACCATACCCCAATAGTTGAATCACACGCTCCCATTGTTTCACCGTTTAGTAAATTCAGACAATCCCGAGGCTCCACATTGCGGAAAATTACTTTAATGTGACATTATGTTCAACTTGACTGAAAGAAGAAGCATTACTCCCAAAATAAAACTTTCACTGATGTGCTAGATATAAAACTATCCGGCCTACTGAGCTACATGTTATCGCGCCGACTGCTTCCGTATGACTGAGGGCGAACAACTGCACGCACGCATCTATATTAGGTAGCGCTTCTCGAAGATTCCTAGCGACTGCTTTCTCACACGAACCATGAGAATGTATTCACTTCCTTATTCACAGGGGTGGCTGCTGGGAGGCTGATCAGATATCAAATCGCACGTCTGAAGTCCTTACATTGGCTAATCTGACCTTGACAATAAAAATAATTCAATCTCCTTGAAACTTTACAAATCACTAGATCTTTAAATAAATGTTAACTTTAGTTATTATGAAAAATATCCTAACTTTAATGGTTTAGTCGAAAATAAATACATTCCAAGCGAATGCCGAAAACTGATAAAATTGAAAAAAATTGAAAATGCTGTCTTAAAAACTGTAAATCTGCTTTCTAACTCAAATAACATAAAAACTAACTTTGAAAATGAAATTTACTAATATTCTATCCAATCTAACTCGTGGTTCTAAGAACAAAATTTTGTTACGCAGTTACAAAATTTAACAGATAGCTTACAGCCCCATGTTAAAGACCTTGATAGGTTTCTTCTTCACATGAACAGTATCAACACAAACATCCAGTTCACGATGGAGGTGGAAAAGGAAGGCCGCCTGCCCTTTATGGACATTCTTATTGAAAAGAAATCCAATGGAACTTTAGGACGCACTGTGTACAGAAAGCCAATACACATGGACCTCTACCTAAATGTGCACAGTCATCACCATCTGGCACAGCGCAAGACAGTACTCACTACTCTTGTCCACAGGGCATGAGCAATATGTGTGTGATGAGGACAGCCTACTTGGTGAGTTAAAACATCTACATGATACCTTCAGGCAGTATGGGTACAGTGAACATCAGATACAATTGGCATTCCAGGAAGTAAAATGCTGGCCTAATAACCTCACGATCACTTAACCTTCTTACCGTACTGTGGTGCCACAACATCGAAGGTTGGAAGGGTTCTAGCAAGAAATGGCATTAAAACCATTTTCCTACCACCTCCAAAAGGAATATTTTGCACTCTCCAAAGGATGACCTTGCCTTTTGTACACCGGTAGTTTGTTGCATCCCATGTGAATGCGGAAAGAAGTAAATTAGCCAGACAGAATGGTGTGTTAAACAACGTTGTTTGGAACATGCCTGTCATGTTCACCTGGGGCAAAAGGACAAATCTGTGGTGGTGGAACATAGTTTGGAACAAGGACATGGATCTGATTTTGAATCAACTAAGGTGCTTCTGGGACAGTGTCATTAAAGAAGCGTTTGAAATTCACCTTGCGCCTGATTTGGTTAAGCAGGATTGTGGGTTACAACTAAGTGATGTGTGGATACCTGTTAATGAGACTGCTCGTCAGCAATGATCTACGTTTTGTGCTCTGTGGGCATCTAGTGATGTCTGAGATACTGCTAGGCAACTTAACAATTTCTGTCGTTGCCATGCTAGTTTTTTAAACAACGTGCTCTATGCAAATTTCAAGTCTTACGACTACATCTGAAGATGGCAATTAAGATTTATGTCACCTGTACTTAATAAGCTTGAAGTATAGTAATTATTAATGAAATTTTGACCCTAAGTAGAATTTAGCAGTCTTTTTTAGATTTTTTTTATGTGTATGAATGTTGCTTATACTGCAAAGTGAATATGGACAAGAATAGGAAAAATAAACCTGCCATTAACCAAAGTTGATTGCAATAGGGCTGATATGACACACACACAACTGAGAAGAAAACATGCCAGACAAATACAAATATTCCGTATCTACACGAAGCAAGTAATGAGATTAAAAGCCTGTACTACTATGTAAATAAAATGTTGTTCAGGGGACCATGAAATGATAAATTAGTTAAATTGTACATGAAAACAAGGGAAGGATAGGGAAAATAACCTGTCACATACTACAGATGAAGGCAGAGGGGCCACGACAAACACAATAATAAGAAAACACTTTACAATATTTTAGTGAACAACCGTACTCATGTTGGAGGTGACCACATAAATCATATAAAATCATGTGTTAGGTCTGTATGTGTGCACTTTTCCCTTGCCGTATGTCTTGCATCCAACATGAGTTATATAAATGTTGTAAAGTGTGTTCATATTTTTGTGTTTGTCCTTCACCTGTGGTTAGCGGTATTTATTTTTCCTGTCCTTCCTTATTTTCATTGCCTAACAGCAGTTTCACCATTGTAAAATTGTTTCTGGTGGTAGTACTGAACAATTAAAAACAATATAAGTTGAAAATTAATTAAATTAAACTTTTATGTACATATTTAAAAAAAGAAGCTTTTGTTGCTGTGGGTCAGGGCTGCATTTAAGCGTAGGCTACATAGACTGTAGCACAGGGGCCCGTACCACAAAGGGGGGCCCGCACCAGAACCCCAGGCCCCTGCCTGGGCCAGCGGTAGAACTAAATAAAAATTATTTTTCTTTGGTCCGAATTTTGAATTTAAGCATCGATAGCAGGAGGCAGCCTCTGCGGTCGTACGGTCCACTGCCAACAGGGGGGCCCGCACCACATATATAGCCTAGGGGCTCACAAAGCCTAAATACTGCCCTGCTGTAGGTAGCAGAGTTAATGCTTAGTTTTAAAGATGGTAAGTGTATCCATGTACACTGGAAGACTTAATGTTAAAACACCTAACAATGCTATAGAATGATCTGAAAATCTAGATTTACAGATTTAAACTTTTTTCAAATGCATTGTTAACTGTCTTAGAATGACACATTGTTTGTATTCTAACAGGTTTGTTATTACCATAAGCTAAATAAATAAGTGGTAAGCTTGTTCCCATGTGTGGAGATCACAGAAGGTGCTGGTTTTGCAAAAGACTTTGCTAGTCTCAACCTTCTGGCTGTTTTTGATAGTGTTGGAGCTGAGAGTACTCACATGGGAAACTACGGGATTGTTAAGGTTATTGTTGTAAACAGTTTGCCTGTTATCCCTGCGATTGTCGTCCTGATAGTGAGTTGATGTACAAGGTCTGTTGTGGAGCAGGTACCATGTCCAGATATTGATTGATAGTTGTGCTTGGACGTGCTGCGAGTTTTACAATGTGGTCTTTTGAAGGGGAAAGACATATGGTGGTTTTGATGAATCAGGATGTATGTATTTATGGACCAAGGTATTTTTAAATGAATTCTGGGGAAATGGTTGGGGGAGTGACAATGGGAAGAGTTTTGGGAAGAATTTTGCACATTTCTCGGACAAAATTAGGGAAATGATTAACAGATTTAAGACCAAGAGAAATAAATAAACAAATTGTAAAACAAACACCCACTGTAATCGGAGAAATATGAAATTAAATTCCTATAGCTTTAATTTATTGTTCTTGTTGTTTATTTTAATTTTTATTTACATTTTTAATATCTATTATTTTATTTTGTAATCTGATACTTTTGCCCACCTGTGTCTGGTTTGATTATATTTTTACTATTTTTGTAATGCTTTGCTACCCTCTTCAGCTCCCTACCCCCACTCCTTAACCTTTGTTTGAACTTACCCTCAGCATGTGCCTCACTCAATGTTCACGTGATACAGTGGCCTATAATACTCACCCTCTGCCTTATTCACTCTTGATGAAGGGCCAAGATCCGAACATTTTAATATTTTTTGTGTACATGTCCATATTATGTGTCCTTGGCAGCCTGCCATCATCTGACATAAGTGGTGGTTCATTTCACCATACCAATTTAAATTATATATAATGATTTTTATTCATTTATTTTTACTTCTTGTTAAAAATGGCTGACATTCTTAATAATATTGTATGATATTTGCTTGATTTTTAGATGGATCTTTCTGCTAACCATGAAACATTGACAACAGATTGGCAGTTGGACAAAGAGACTGTTTTGGACAGGATTCGAATGCTATACAAAACCTCGCAGTGGAGTGATTGTTCGTTTCAAGTTGGCTCACAGTCTCACAAAGAGGTAAATCCTTCTTTTTTTACTTTCCATCTTTTGTTCCTCCATTTATTTATTCACTCTGTTTCTCTGCATGTAATTGTTATCAGCAAAAAATGCAGGTCAAAATACTGAGCAGTTATGTAGATACTAATTTTTTAAGTTATAAGCTGATGTCACAAGGTCAAATGATTCGTTAAATAGAGGTCAGCCATCTTACTTTTAGTCTATAGAATATTGGCATTGAAATATTCCATTGCATTTAAATACTATCTATATTACAGAGACATCAAGGGGTGCATGTCACAATGAGCAAGCTCTCTGCTGGCAACTTTTTTTTTTTTTTTTAAATGTGTATACAGATAATTCCTGGTAATCAGTTTCAACAATTATGCATACAATAAGTTACTCCTTCTGATTGACTCTTGGGGTGGGTGAACGTACCTGGAGTTGTATGATGAGATGTTTCAGGACAATAAATAGTTACCGAAGTGCACTATGAAGATCATTCCTCCAAAGTACATTCTCTCGTCCAACAGTGTGACATGGACTTTACCAGAAATTAAAAAATCTATTCAAGTGCCTTAAAAATTTTGCTTATTTAATGGAGCAAGATTGTGAGATAAATTCCAGAGAACATCGTATAAAAATCCAATTGATCATCCACCACCAGTTATCTTCTCAGATTTTTTCCCAATGTGATATGATACACATGGTTTGTATCACACCTGATGGAAGACAGAACAATTTTTCTAAATGTAAATCAAGTATTTTTCCCAACTTTAAAAAACAATTGTGCTAGTAAAAAAAAAAAAAAAAAAAAAAAAAAAAAACACACACACATCTGATAGATGGTGGATGTGCTGATTTTTGTTGTCCATGTTTTTGTGATAACTATCACTCAGGTTCATGTGACACTCCGGCTACTTCATATCATTAATTGTAATTTATCTGCAATAATAATAGATAATAATATGATTATTCTCGGATCATAAACATCAAATACACAGTTAAAAAATTGTGCAAATTAACAACTTTAAACACATTTTGCCCAGTACTTCACAACCTCAAGTGCATTCGATGTTGCTTGGAACAGATCATCTTTTTTGCAGGATGATGGGTACATACATAGGGCACTCGAGCATATGTCGTTATTTGGTACTCACCAAACTCGCACTTAATACTGGTAGCATCAGTATAACCCCATTTCACTAGGTTTTCCTTGGACCTGCCCACTCCTGTTTGCAATTAATTTAAGGACCGCTGGACGTTTCAGTTCTCTGCGTGACCAGGTGGCAAGCGCTCTGCAACTGTCAGTGGTCCTGAGATGTTAGAGATCTATTTTTCCACAACTGTACTTTTGCCTTTTCAGGTGATCGAATTAGTTCCTGCGATGTTCTCACAAAGCTTTTTTTGATTTGAGTCTTTGGACTGTTGGTATATAGCCATGCAGAGGATGAGTGCTTCCCCGTTCTATTCCCCGTTCTACTTTCGTTCTCTCCTTGTTTGCAGCCACTTCTCTCTGGATACTGGGTGGTGAAATCCCCAAAAGCTGGTATAGCCTGTCAACTGGGGTAGGCTTTAGGCAGCCTGTCACTAGTCTACAGGTGTTATTGAGGGCTACATCCACCTGTTTGGTGAGAGATGATGAGTACCAAACTGGGCATGCATATTCTGCAACAGAATAACAAAGGGCCATTGCTGATGTACGTAAAGTTTGTGGTTGACTACCCCCCTGTGATCTAACTAGATTGCACACTAAATTGTTTTTTGTAGAGATCTTCATTTTTTAATTTATGCAGGGCTTCTTATATGTGAGGGTTCTGTCGAGTGTCACTCCCAGATATTTTGGGGTGTTTCATGTCTGCAGTTCGATACCTGACCACATTACTTTCAATTTGTACAGAGCTTTCCATTTTTTAGGTAAAAGGCACACACTTCAGTTTTTGAAGGGTTAGGTCTTAAGTGATTTTCCCTATAATAGCTTGATAGGCCTTCAAGGGCAGCAGACAAATTTATTTCTACAACATCAAACTTTGTGCTCTGTGAGGCTAAGGCAAGGTCATCAGCATACACGAAGCTCCTGGTAGCTGGCAGTAATGGCTGATCATTTGTACAAATGTTGAAAAGGATTGGGGCCAGTACACTACCTTGAGGTAGACCATTTTTTTGTACCCTCCATTGGCTGCGCTGTCCTTGAAATTCAACAAAAAACCTACGGTTCTGGAGAAGAGTAGTGATAAGCTTGGTTAATCTGGTGACCTTTGTCAGATTGTAGACCTTGTCAAGGAGTAGTTGGTGGTTAACACTTTAAGGACCAACAGCTTAGGTACATTCTTGGCCCGGAAAGCCAGCCATTTATGGTTTTCTTTGAAATGTCACTGACATGTTTGAATTTTACATATTTTAAACAGAAACTCATATAATAAAAGAACAATCTTCAAGGTTTATTTTACATATTTATTTGAATTCTCTTAGTTGGTAACAATGGTAACAAAAGGAAAAATGTTTGTTTCACGAAAAAATTGCGTTTTCAGTTTTTGTATTATTTCACATGTAATTGGCTTCAGTGTGGAAGATTTTGAAGCATTCTGGCATGCAGAGAGATATATTGCAGTCATGACATCAGCAACTCGTTTCCTTTCCACCTGCTTTACCACTAGATGTTTTTGTTTTCTCAGAACAAACTTTACAAACTCTTGCTGGACACTTCTTCTCAGTGGCTGGAATTTTTTCTGGGAAGTGTCGTCCCAAAATTCTATTGCTGTGATTTGATCCAGGAACACTTTCTTGTGTCAGTGTTGTACCTTTCTCAACAAGTCCTTCACCAATTTGGTGCAGAAATGTGGAAAATTAGCAGCTCATTCTTTGAGTAGGATTCCTGGTTTCACGATATAAAACAAATGCATTTGCTGCAGCCATAATAAGCATATGGAAGAAAAGTTTCTTCCACCCCTTCATCTTTTTCCTCTTAAATGCATAATAAGAAATCATTTGATCACGCCAATCAACCCCTGTTTTGTAAATATAGCATCCGGTTTTGATTTTATTTTGGTACCAACCATTGTGCGAACACGTATATGTGAGCAAGTCATTTTGTGCACAGAGGAAAGGCATAGCACTTCTCTTGTGTCTTTCCACTTCAAACAAAGAAGGTGATTCCTCCTCATATACACAGATTCATTCATTCTCAGCTTTTCAGATACAATATTTTCTTTTGGCAGTTCTTTCTGGTTAGCAAGCATGTTCCTACGGCTTTTGTTTTATTTTGCCACAGAAAATCTAAAACTGCTGGTGAATTGTAAAATCTGTCCAAGTAAAAAGTATGCCCTTTTCCCAGGTAATCAGCAAGTAACATCTGAAATAGTGGTATTATGGAATTGTCTTGTGTACCTTTACCAGTGTACACCTCCAACAAAGTAACCAGTTTTCAAATCACACACAATAAACATACATACTTACCGGCTTTATTTTTTTATACAAACATGAAATATTACTCTTCCATGAAAACCACACATGCCTTTGTCAATTGTAAGGTTTTCTGATGGATAAAATGAGTTTTTAAATTCTAATAACAAATTATCCAAGAACAGTCTGATTTTATGCATATGATCATGCTGAGGTTGACTTTTCCGAATGTAGGTTGAGTTCCCATTCAAATGCAAATTTGACAATATTGCCTTGAACCTATTTCTGCTCATCACAGAACCTGGGAAAGTAGTTGAGATAAAACTGTTGGTAGACCAGTAGTCAGTCTTTTTTTTTTTTTTTTTTTTTTTTATTTTTTTTACGAAACACATGTGAAAAATATGTCAAAAAATAAATACATTTAGTGTAATTTTACTCACACCCACGATTTCCATAAACTGTGGATCCTTATTTTGGAAGCTGCATTGAGCTAGTCACAAACGAACTTCCCATATCTGTTTGTTTCAGATTTTATGTGTTTCACCATCAACTGAGGGAAAAAGATAGAGAAAACATCAAGAGGAGTAGAATTTTCGTCAACTGCTGCTCTTACTTCACCTTTTCATACAAATTGTGGCACAGTAGGCTGATCGTCAGCAAATCTCCAGCCTAATTTGGCATCAGTAACTTTCTTCTGCGAAACTTGTAGCCTTTTGTTGGACATTCAGACTAGGGCTGCATTCCAGAGGACGTCTTTGTTGTGGACGACGTACTTTGTTGAACAAATGCCGCCTGCACAGAAGCAGGCTTGTCATCCAATTCTTCTGCAAAACAGATGAGACGAATGCAAATAGACTCTATTCTGTCCGTGCTAACTAAAACAGCATCAGCCATATCAGTTGTAACAATGATACTGAAAAAAAAAATACTCTTAAAAGGGCCTTACCTGAATATGATCCCTCTTCTTATTCATCACATTCAGAAATTTCCCCCTCCAACCCAGAATCATTCAGTTCTTCTTCTAGAGCTTCAAAAATTTCTTGCTCACTCAAAAAGTGCAACATATTTGAGAGAAACTAACGAGAACTTGCAAAACCCACGACAACGCAAATACACAATCGCGCAGCCGAAGCTGTCCGGCACCACTTTCTGTTTCTTTCGAAGTAATTCCATAAGCACATCAGAGAAAGCAGCATCAGTCAAGGAGAATATAGACAGATGTTACACGCAGCTCTATTATAGTAGCCGGCCCACTTCCGGGTAGGAAACGGGCATGTGAGTTCTGAGAACCAGTCACCTGACCTATGCTCGGGCTCCGTTGCCAAAGTTTTAACAGTATCGTATGTTGCTGACAGGTCCACAAAGACCACACCCGTGGCCTTATGGGTCTCAAATCCATCCTCTATAAACTGTGTTAGACTCATCAATTGTCCAGTACAGCTTTCACCAGGAAAAAGCTTGCTTGCTGTGGTGTAAGTTTTGGACCAATCACAGGCTGTATATGATTCAGAATTTATCATTCAAATATTTTTTAAAGGTGACACAAGAGCTCTATAGGTCTAAAATCTTTGGGATTGTTCCCTTCTTTTCCAGGTTTCATCATGGCAATCACTCTTGTCCTCCACAACAACTTCGGAATTTGATATATGCTCATACATTTGTTAAAGAGCTGTAGAAACCATTCTTTGGTTTTATATCTGAAGTTCTTAATTTGTTCTGATCATATGTCATCGAGGCCTGCTGACTTCCCTGGTTAGTACTCATGAATAACCTTTTTCTGCTCTGATATACTAAAGGGTTCAGTGAGGTTGTTCATCTCTTCCTGACTGTTTCTGTTTGTTTTTTGTTTTAGATTATCTACTTTGATAAATTTCCTTCCTGTTCATGAGTAGCTGATGTGCAATTTGATTTGCATTGATTTTGAAATGTCCAGTGATTGATGGATCATTGTTGAGGCATTTTAGATGTCTCCATGCCTTGTTACTATCTCTTGCCAGGTCCTGCTCTTCTAATGTCTTGATCCAGCGGTTTCTTTTTTCTGCACTTAGAGATGAGGTAAGTTGATTACCAGCTACCAATGTCTTTTTGCTAAAGGGATCATCTTGGAACAGTGAACTGGGCAGCTAGATCTGAGGTGAGACCTGGAATATATGATGATCGGCAGCCATGGGGGATGGATCTTCTGGAGCATTTTTTCACAGTTGCAGTGAATGTGTCATATGATTCTGGTGTTGGTCCATCATTTCTGTGAACATGGACCAGTTAGCTCTCTTGAAGTTATACCTCCTGCAGAAAGGAACTCTCTGGGGTCTCACTGCCACAAACACTTTGCACATTATTTGTCTGTGCTGTGTGTTTTGTATTGGGCTACACAAAGACTTCACACATTGCTGGCTGATGTGATTACTGCTGAATATTAGATCAGGGTTATAGCCGTCTCCATCTCCCACTATTGAAAGATGCTGGTAGTTTGGGATCATGTACGATAGTAAGTTGATTTACAGTTGCCCGTTCTTCTAATGCAATGCCATTTCAGTCGTCAAAGTCGTGACCCCAGGCAGTACAGTGAGAGTTGAAATCCCCATAACAATTTGTAGGTGTTGATTTTGGAAATTGGAAGATGGTTTGACAACTAATTTACTGCTGGGTGGTTTATAAAAAGGCTGCCACACACGAGCAGTCCATCTGGCGCCAGGCCATTTCGCACCATTCCATTTAGACTCAGTCCAAACCAGGGGGTCACACACGACAGAGCTGCGCCAAGCCAGGCCAGTGCGTGCCTACAAATTTCGCCAGTCCGGCTCTGGCAGTGTAGGGGCTAGCATGATGGCCCGGCATTTTAAGGGTCACCCGTTCGAGTCCGCCCTGGGGCTTGGTTGGTATTATTTTAGTATTGTTTTGTCTTCAAAAATATGTCCCAAAATTGCACAAAAGAAGCCTGATACAATATATAGCACAATATAAACTGGAGCTGGCTAAATGATCACACAGACCGAAGGCCTTTTTTTTCGCTAGGTTACGAAAAGTTTTTTTTAAAAAAAATCAGCAGTCATTTAAAACTATTTTTTTTTTTTTGCTTTTAATTTTATTTTACAGGGAAAAAATTAAATGCTTCTTAAACGAATTCTTAAAAACAATTGTCTTAAACGATGAAAATGAGTAATAACATATAAAATACGGTGGTGTAAGTCAATTTTCCTTGCTGGTTAGAAATTAACATAATGCAAAAAAATACTGTAATTAATTCTGGAACATAGATGTTGTAATATATTCAATTTAACACCAAGGTTATAATTCAATAAAGTCTATAAAATGGTTACATTTTACTGCTGACAAAAATGACTGAAACTAGTGTTTATTAAAAAACCGAATGAACACACTAGGGTGTATGACTTACACCGGTGTATTTATAACCAAAACTGATATATAGTGAGATTGCGTAATGTATCTTGAATTGTAAGAAAGAAGATCTTGAATTGTTTCGTTAGAATCAATTATGTCTTTATAAATCCTATTCGGAAGTGCGCTATAAGTTAGCATGTAGGATACGTTTCCACAGTGAGCACGCAGGATGCCTTTACAAACACAATGATTTAAGTCTGATTTACGTGCTTTGTTTATCAGTAAACTGGTATATTTCGTTCATCAGTTGAATTTCCAGTTCCTCCTGTTGGAAGCTGAATGAAAATCTTACTTGCTTCATATTTTTTACTAACAGATTGAGAGATTGGTTTATCTACATATGGTTTTAGTGTCTTTTTTTTATTGAAAATGTGACTGACCTACACCATTGTGACTTAAACCCTTCCAAATCGAACCTATCTCCTTGAGACAAAAACTTCGTAATCTTTATTTGAAGCCGTGGCCAAAGCTTATATCTTTCAGACTTGTTTTTGGCGTTGCACTAATTCGCTATTAATACTGATTTTTTTTTTTTTTTTTTTTTTTTTTTTTTTTTAAACCTCTGTGTACAAGAATGAAAGGACTAGGGTGAAAACGACGAACAGATAAAATTCTATGAATTTATTAGCCTTTCTCAACTAACTATTGGATTTAATCTATAGATATAATAAAACTATAAACGGGAAAGTCTGCACATATGAGATATTCTTTAAAAAATGAGTTCGGGTACTATTAACTCGCTACAGGAAAGAAATGAGCTATGTTTTTTTAATTTGTGTCTGTCTAAAAATTATGAACAGGATTTAAGAAAAAAAAATATTTGTCAGATTTTGACTGGGTTTCGCTTAATGTACAGTCCGTGGTCCGGTGAGTAAAATAAGGCAAGTTTCATTTTGATGTGAAGTCGGAAAGCTGAGATATTTAAGATAAAAGTGTCTGCAAATTAGTGTCCACTTTTCGTTGCATGGGTTATCCCACTCCAGTCGTGGTGGGGATAGTCTACCAGACCCTCGGCTACCTGCGTTGGCTCGGTGGATTTTGGAGTGGCCGAAAATCCAGCTCGGCCAGCCGAGCCACGCCAGTCTGTCCGAGCTCTCCCACACACGACGAGTTTTGGATCGGCGCGAGGACATTTGGCCTGTTGGCTCGTCTGTGTGCGGCATCCTTAAAGATGAGATTGTGCAGTTTTTAAGCTCAATCATGAGGACTTTCTCTTCTGTGAAGTCGTGGACAGAATCTGAACATCAGATCGGACGAAGATGGCACTTCCATATTTATGGTGAGGTCTCTCAACTGCTTGGATCATTCCATTTATTTTGGGTCAGCGCATTTCACTACTTCTATGTGTCTCATGTACACATAAAATATGTCATTTGTGTTGATTGCATAGATCTTGGAGCAAATCTTCTTTGGCAGATAACAAGCCTTCAATGTTAATAGAGACAATCTATAACTGTGGCCCTGATAACACCTCGAACGTTGATGTTTCTGGTGTGAAAGGTTTGGCCGGCATTATACCGTTACCGAGGGATTGTCCGATTACTACTGATAATGTTTTCAAATCACAATCTTCGGCGTGGCACCTTTCATGATGTACATACCATTTTAATACACACTTGATTGTTATTTGTGATATTGTTATATTGTTCCATAAAACGTAACTGTCTTTGCAAACAACATAATAAAGTTCGAAAGTGTCAGTTTTTCCACAATATAACGGCATTTAAAAAGCTTATTATATGCAGAACTGTTGAAACTGATTGCTGGGAATTGTCTGTATACACATTTGAATAAATAAATAAAATAGTTGCCAGCAGCGAGATTCGATCCATTGCCAATGGGCTTATGAGACATAGAGCTTATTTGCTGCGCCACACAGTCCTTGAGATCTGATGTAGAAAGAATTTGAGCACAATGAAATATTTCAAATCCGATTTTCTCAACTTTGGCGAACAAGTGCACGCTATTGCTTTGCCACATTACACCTCTGACCATGAACTTGTATTACACACAGTATGAATCCAATCTGAATTTTACAATTGGTGGCCTCCCCTTCTAAATCAGTTCAATGACTACTTGCATTGTGTGAGATTTGGCATCATGATTCTGAAACCGCTAGTCATCCAAATCTGTGCCATCCGAGTAAGGACAAAAAATTTCCGGTCTCATCTCATGATAATACACACAATTGATGACACAGCATTTTTAACTTTGTTAATGATCATGTACAGTTCTATCACTGCAGTAGTCCAACATTCACTCTAAACTATCACTTGTTGGTCATGCAACACAATTCTTGAATAAAACAAAGATTGAACCTGTCCCAATTGTGGCAGTTTTACTTGTTGACTATTGTTTATTTTTGACCAACCAAATATCTCACGAAACTTAATATATTTATTTTTTTAATTGCAATTAAGTGCACGCTCTGGTGGCAATTTCCCTACACATCCATCTTCCCCCCTTCCTGCACCCACCTACATCTGCTCTACTAATTTTAACTTTAAATTCTTTCAACATTTTTGGTAAATTATTCATCATTTCTCTTGGTCACTTATTCCAGTCCCTGACACCTTTACCTAAAAACGAGAATCTTCCTACACCCTTGTGCCTGAAATCAAATGCCAACTTGTGGTCATGGTCATCTTTTCACTTCCATGCATTACTTTTAATTCTTACACCAATATCTTTACATGCGTCATCGCCAATATATGCCTTGTACGCTCCAATGACCCACTTCATCCTCCTCCTGTCTTCCAATGAATCCCATTCCAGTTCTTTTATCATATCGGTTGGCTGTGTCCATAATCTACATGGCTCGGTCTATAAAAGGGGGGCGGGGGGGGGTTGGCTGAAAAGCAACGCTGGGCTATGTGACCGAAGGGGGGGGAGGCGAATTTAGGCTCTGTGAGCCCCTAGGGTATACATGTTGCGGGCCCCTCCCCCCCGTCGGCAGCTGATTCCGACTATTGATGCTTAAATTCGAAATTCGGCCCAAAAAAATTATGGCTGACCTTTTGTTTTTGTTTCTTTTAGCTCTACCACTGGCCCAGGCGGTGGACCCAGGGTTTTGTGGTGCAGGTCCCCTCTTTGTGGTGCAAGCCCCCCTTTGTGGCGTGGGCCCCTAGGCTACAGCCTATGTAACCTATGCTTAAATGCAGCCCTGGGGGGGGGGGGGGCACGAGCCAGTCCATGTAGCTTTTCATCATTGTTAAAATGAGGTACAGAACACACAACAGCATGTGAAAATTTATTTCTGTCATTTAATTATATTTGAATGTAATTTATGATAGTCTGACAAGACAAAACAGTACAAAATGTCTTCTGGAATCAATAGGAAAAAAAGCTACATGCTACGTGGGGAGGGGGGGGGGGGAGGTTGTAGAGGCAAAAACCACGTGTGAGGGAGCGGGGGAGGGTTCATAGGCGGACAAAATGGAGCTACGTGGTTTGTAGATGCTTCCTTACTGGTTGCATTCTGCGGTTTCCAGAAACAAACCCAGCAGCCCTTTTTTGCACCCTCTCCAACTCCTGTATTTGATACTCAAAATGTGCGCCCCATACTACACTAGCATATTCAAGCAATGTTCTGATCAAAGTTATGTAACCCAATTTCTTTACTTCTCTCGTACACCCCCTCATCACTCTCTCCAAGTGCAGAATTTTGAAACCTTTTCCTACTACCTATCCAATGGGCCCTGCCCAGTTAAGCTTGTTATTAAATGTAATGCCAAGATGTTTACATTTCAAGTCTCCAACAATCAATTCTTTCCCCATCTTATAGTTGAAATCAAAATTTAGGTTTTTTTATCTGTGTATCTAATAAGCTTACTCTTCTTTGCATTTATCTTGTAAGGGTCAAGGCTGCATATTGGGGTTCATATCAGCCTAGCACTCCTTAACTAGTAATTTGCACTTCCAGATAAATTTTATCAAATATTAAAATAGGATTCCAAATGTTCAAGATGATTGTAGACCGTGAATATACCTTAGGAAATTAAATCAACTGTTTATTACAATGGTTGCCACTCCCAATTTAACCTTCTGAGAGAAAAGGGTTTAAACAAACTATGAAAAGAAAGTCATTGTTCAGGTTTCACCATTAATATATTCTGATATCAAAACAAAAGTTCACTTTTTTAATACTTAGGTCAATATCCTTAGCTGCTATACTAATGTTGGGTTTTTATACTCCGTCTAGTGCAGCTATCAAATGAAAAAACTTTGTTATGGCCTATGCATTTCGGTTTATTAGACCATCATCAGTGCCCTAGAACAAGTTATGTACAATTTTTGATGTGCAGCATAATGTTTATCTAAATGAATGTATAAATTTTTTTTTTGTTATTAAATATTATTATAGCTTATTTTACTTACAGTTTTTTTATATTACATTAATGTATGGAATTGTTCCATATCAGTTTCTCCCCTTGAAGTTTCTCACTCACTGAACAATTTTCGCCAAGAAACATAATTTCCACACGTCTGATTATTGAAAGTAGCTTCTGCAACAAGCAACAAGGGGAGAAACTGATATGGAACAATTCCATACATTAATGTAATATAAAAAAACTGTAAGTAAAATAAGCTATAATAATATTTAATAACAAAATTTATACATTCATTTAGATAAACATTATGCTGCACATCAAAAATTGTACATAACTTGTTCTAGGGCACTGATGATGGTCTAATAAACCGAAATGCATAGGCCATAACAAAGTTTTTTCATTTGATAGCTGCACTAGACGGAGTATAAAAACCCAACAAAAGTTCACCATTACAGTTGATTAGGCGATTGGATGTCCTTTTCAAAAGTTTGAAAGTTATGAATCATAGAAGACAGACAGCAAAACCCCATGAAAATTTTTCAGTTACATAGTCATTGTCCCGAATGAAGTTGCACTGTTTCAATGAAAACCATTATGGCTGCCATCCAGCACTTTAGCGGACGTCATGGCAGTAATACGAACTCCTGTTTCCCACTCCTGGGTAGCATAGGTCCAACTCACACAGATTTCCAGGCCCAACTGAACCAAACTTGGCCTGGAAAGCCCCATATAGTGCATCAAAATCTCCCAAACCACGCGACACCTAGGATATAGTGCTCCCAAGATACTTGCAGCAGGGCTTTCAAGTTTTAATATTGTTTAGAGACAAAAATTATAAACAACTTTCCCCCCTTAGGTGTTTCTCGAAAACTTAATGGTCTAGCCGTAATTAATTTCCCTGTTAACTGCGTAGAAACTTTGACTTCAGCGGTCTGCAAGTGTGTTCGTATGCGGAAATAGTTCCAAAAATATCCCCCATGTTAAAATTCAAATAAAGAAAGGTTTAATTGTGAATTTCTCTGAAACTAAAGCCTATATCAAAAATTGAATTTTAGTCTGGTATTCCTCGGTATCAAATACATCATTTGAAAGTGATTTTATTCCCTGACGGTGCTTCGTTTAGCCATAAAAAACTTAAATAGGCCGGAAATGTGTGAATTCGGATGCAGTATCATTTAAAAATTCCTGTTAAACTTTATTTACTGTACAGAACTTCTCGAAAAGTTTAACACATTGTTCAGAAAGAATTTAAGTAGTAAGAATCGTATCGTTTAATATCCAAAATGCTATAAAAGTGTTGCATTTAATTTTTGAAAGTGCCGGTTGATTAAATACTTTTTTTTTTTACTTTTAATGGTTTTAAACTATATATTATGTGTTTAATATTGCAAAATTTGGTTTCTACTATTTTATTATTATTATTAATGCTTTTTACCACGTCGAAAACTGTTGTAGAATGACGATGTTGTCACGTAACAAAAATCGAGTGAACTATTAAGGATTACAATGCTTTCAGTGAGTTTACTGGTTGTTTTCTATTATTAACTGTCTGTTTAAAGCTGTTATTATATGTTGAGTTACTTTTCTGATTTTAAATCGCCCTATATTCGGATATAGGCTGCAGTATCAGCTTCTATAGGATTCCTGTCCCCCATATCCTGTAGCGACGAGGTTTAAAATTTCACAAGTACTGAGGAGCTTACACCATCCCTTATGCCCTGTAGCCAAGAAATGTAGAATTTACTAAATTCTGAGGTGCTTACAATCTTCATCTTATATTTTCCAACCCATCTAGATATCCTGTCCAGATCACCCTGCAGCTGTTTATAAGTCTTCAATCATTTTGATCCTTTTATATAGCATTATGTCATCTGCAAACAATCTAATTTCAGATAGTAAACAATCAACACAATTATTCATTAGAATAATGAATAGCAATGGTCCCAATACACTACCCTGTGGCACTCCCATTTTTCAACTTCTTGTGATACTGCATTTTCTACCCTAACTTTTTGTTTTCTATATTTTAAAAATTCTTCTACCCAGCAAATCACTTGCTCATCCACTCCTATAGTTTTCACCTTATTTACTACAATTTTATGGCTCACTCTGTTAAAAGTCTTTGAAAGATCTGGTGCTACACTATCAATTTGGCCTCCCTTATCCATTTCATCTGAACTGTCTTGCATATATCCCACTAACTGAGTTTCACATGAATATCTTTGCCTACTTGAAAACCACTTCGTTCCTCACATATATTTCTGATGGGGTTGCATATCAGTCTCTCCATTAATTTACCTATCACTGATGTCAAACTGATTGGCCTATAATTTTTGACTATTTCTCACCCTCCCCCCTTTTATGTACCAGCACTACTATCGCACTTTTCCAGTCCTGTGGTTAGCTGCAAGTATCCATACTCAATTAGAATATTATTTCAAGATAGGGTACCATGTCACATCCGGCTAGGTTTAAGATATATATAGTAATATCCTTATGTATTTTTCAGCTTTTTTAGTTCCTTCATGATATCTTCAGTATGAATTTCAAATTTTTTGGTTTGCTCATTTCTAATTGCGTTGTTAAGCTCGTTTTCTAACTTCTATTTCTGATTAATTGTCCCTAATGGTCTCACTAAACCAGTTACTTAAAATCTTTGCCTTCTTTAAATCCTCTGTAACTTCTTCTCCATCCTTATCTATAAGTATCTCAACACCCTCCCTTCCCCTCATTTTTCTAACATAGCCATATAAATTTCTAGTTGTATCAGTCAATGGTCCCCCTGCACTGACAATACTCTTCATAAATCGATCTTTAGCCACTTTCTTAGCTATTATTAGGTCCTTGTTTAATTGTTTTAAATATTCCCGACTACCCTGCTGTCTGTTAACTCTGATATTGTCTCTTCTTACCAACCACTTTAACTTCCTCACCTCCTTATTACAGTACACAGGTTCTCTTCTTCTCTTTATTTTCTGTTTTGGAATAAATTTTTCTTCCTCCTTTCTTACTGTCTCCTTAAACTCTTCCCACCTTGACTCTACTGTACTTGTTCTTTCCTTCCATTTGCTTAATTGTTCTCTGAAATATCTCTTTAAGTTTGAAATCTGTGCCTTTTTGTAATTGTATCCATTTTCCCCTTCAATTTTGGCTGCTGGTTCACTGAATCCTCTAATATCCATCAGAACTGCTTCATGATCACTATTCCTTCAGTTACTTGATTCTCCACAAGTATATCATCAGGCTTTATTAGGAATATATCCAAAATATTTTGTCTCGTAGTGTTCTACCACTTGTATAAATCTTCCTTCCCTTATTAAGGTATTTGCTAATATCTGTTCCCTTGTGTTATTAATCTTATTTCCTACCCAGTTTACACCTGATATATTTAAATCCTCATCAATAATAACCATTCTATTCTCACGTCTTAATTCTGAGTATGAATTTAATTTCTCCCAAAGCGCCTCATCTTCCTCTGTCATTCTTCCACTGCGATAAGCAGCCAACATACTGATTTTTTTTATTACCCCAGTAATCTACCCTAAGTAACTCATATTCATGATCTATGAACACCAGAGAACTGTGGTAAGTAGTATGAAAACTCCTCCACCAATTGCTCCTCTATCTATGCGGTACACTCTGTAACCACCGGGAAAACCTCATTGTCTAGTGCTTCTTCTTTTAACCAAGACTCTATCCTATTATTACTTGTGGTTTGTGTATCTCTATTACGTTTGCAAATGCTATTACTTTGAATGAATATAAGCTTTCTCGCTGTGTCAATTGTATAAAATCTTCTAAGGCTTTCCACCGAGGTAGCGCGTCAATGTAGGGCGACGTTTCGAAGCCTGCCTCTGGCTCCATCTTCCGGCGAAGTGTCGGATTCCTGGAAGCGTCCACTCTTTAAAGGGGCTTTGTTTGCCAGGTGACGTAAGTCACATGCGTCGGGGCCAATCAGTGCACAGGTGGTGGGGCGGCCGGGTAGTGGGGCAGGCGGCGTGGTAGGGGTACACATGGTGGAGGGGGCGGCTGGCAGCGATAATCTTGCCACCTTGATCTCTGCCTCCGAAGATGATTTATCGCTGGATTCCATGCCGTGCTAAGGTGGTATCCTGAATCCCTATTCACAATGCTGTCCGCCAGGCGAATCTCCACGGATTCCTTTATCACACTGTCACAAAAACCCTTGGCGAAAGATAATATTTTTGTCGCCTCGAAGTCGAAGGTATGCCCTTCTTCAATACTGTGCAAAGCCACGGCTGACTTAGTGACCTGTCCCAATCGTACACATCTTGCATGTTCCAAGCAACACTGGAATACAGACCGTGTGGTCTGCCCGATATACCGTTGCCCACATTCACAGGGAATCGAGTATATGCCGGGATGCCTCAGGCCCAACCCCTCCTTAACGTTGCGTAATAGGTCCCTTATCTTCTTATGTGGGCAGAAGAAAGTTTTAATCCCGACTTTGTTTAACTTTCTGGCAATCTTGGCTGAAACTGCCCCGGCATATGGAAGGATCGCATACTGGTCTGTTTGCTGCTTCTCCATCCTCTTCTTCACTTTCTTGCGAAAAGCTCTGTTTATTTCTGCCTCACTGTATCCGTTCATACGGAATGTGTGTCGTAAGTGGCCCAGTTCAGCCGGAAGACTGTCCACGTCACAGATGGCTCTGGCACGACGTACCAAGGACGACAACACCGAATTGCGTTGAGCAGGATGGTGGTAGCTCTGCACCCCAAGATATAAGTCGGTGTGGGTGGGCTTTCTGTAAACACAATGCCCTAGCGTGCCATCTGGATTCCTCTTAATTAAAATATCCAGGAAAGGCAGGCAACCGTTCCGTTCCAACTCCATCGTAAATTTGATATTATCATTAATTCCATTCAAATGTTCAAGGAATTCATCCAGTTTCTCTCTTCTGTGCGGCCATATCACAAACGTGTCATCCACGTATCTGTAAAAAGATGTTGGTCGAAGTTCTGCACTCTCAAGAGCGGTGTCCTCAAAATGTTCCATATACATGTCGGTGACCACTGGGGACAGGGGCGACCCCAAGGCCACTCCGTTGCATTGTTCAAAATAATTCCCTTCAAATAAGAAGTACGTTCAAGTGAGAGTATGGCGGAAAAGTTCTACCATCGGTGGTTCGAAATACTGGTCTGTTTGCTGCTTCTCCATCCTCTTCTTCACTTTCTTGCGAAAAGCTCTGTTTATTTCTGCCTCACTGTATCCGTTCATACGGAATGTGTGTCGTAAGTGGCCCAGTTCAGCCGGAAGACTGTCCACGTCACAGATGGCTCTGGCACGACGTACCAAGGACGACAACACCGAATTGCGTTGAGCAGGATGGTGGTAGCTCTGCACCCCAAGATATAAGTCGGTGTGGGTGGGCTTTCTGTAAACACAATGCCCTAGCGTGCCATCTGGATTCCTCTTAATTAAAATATCCAGGAAAGGCAGGCAACCGTTCCGTTCCAACTCCATCGTAAATTTGATATTATCATTAATTCCATTCAAATGTTCAAGGAATTCATCCAGTTTCTCTCTTCTGTGCGGCCATATCACAAACGTGTCATCCACGTATCTGTAAAAAGATGTTGGTCGAAGTTCTGCACTCTCAAGAGCGGTGTCCTCAAAATGTTCCATATACATGTCGGTGACCACTGGGGACAGGGGCGACCCCAAGGCCACTCCGTTGCATTGTTCAAAATAATTCCCTTCAAATAAGAAGTACGTTCAAGTGAGAGTATGGCGGAAAAGTTCTACCATCGGTGGTTCGAAATGCTGTCCGAGGAGTTTCAAAGTATCAGCCAGAGGAACCCTCGTGAAGAGGGACACCACATCAAAACTAACCATGATGTCATTAGGACCTAATCTTAACTCTTTTAATGTACCAATAAATTCAGTTGAATTCCGCACATGGTGAGCACATTTACCCACTATTGAACTCAACATGCCGGCGAGATATTTGGCCAAAGAATATGTAGGCGAGCCATGGCACTAACTATAGGTCGTAATGGAATTCCCTCTTTATGTACTTTAGGTAAACCATATATCCTGGGAGGTATCGGAGCTTTAGGTTGAAGTCTTCTAATTGTTTCCGGCGGAAGATCCGAAGCTTTCAAGCGTAAAATTGTCCTCCTCACTATTGAAGACGTTGGATCGCGAGTTAGTCTAAGATATGCTTCATCATCCAAAATGGTGTATTTTTTCTGCCTGTAGTCCTCAGTTGTCATGAGGACGGTGGAGTTTCTTTTATCCGCAGGCAGAATGACGATGTCTTCGTTCTGCCGTAACTCCCTAAGTGCTCTCCACTCCGCCACTGGTATATTCTTCCTGTCGAGCTTAGCCTTCTCGATGATGCAGCTGGTTTCACGCCTAATTTCTTCCGCCGCTTCCGCCGGCAGTTTGCGGATGGCCTGCTCCACTTGACTGATGATTTCGATGTGGGGAACACTTCTTGGTGTTGGTGCAAATTGTAAACCACATGAAAGCACCACTTCAGCATCCTGGTCCAGTGCCCTGCCTGTCAGATTGATGACGGTTTGCCGGGCGACGTTTATCTGCTCACGACCATTGCTTGACAGGCGACTAAATTTCCCTAGTTGTCTTGCGGTGGCTCTCCGGTGTAACAGTGCACTGTCGGCCGTAGTGTAGCGATCAACCCACTCCCAGGCATGCGGAGACAGCTCCTTGGCCAATTTTAGGTGGCAGGCCAGAAGAAATTAGGCGTGAAACCAGCCGCATCATCTAGAAGGCTAAGCCCGACAGGAAGAATATACCGGCGGCGGAGTGGAGAGCACTTAGGGAGTTACGGCAGAACGAAGACATCGTCATTCTGCCAGCGGATAAAGGAAACTCCACCGTCCTCATGACAACTGAGGACTACAGGCAGAAAATATACACCATTTTGGATGATGAAGCATATCTTAGACTAACTTGCGATCCAACGTCGTCAATAGCGAGGAGGACAATTTTACGTTTGAAAGCTTCGGATCTTCCGCCGGAAACAATTAGAAGACTTCAACCTAAAGCTCCGATACCTCCCAGGATATATGGTTTACCTAAAGTACATAAAGAGGGAATTCCATTACGACCTATAGTTAGTGCCATGGCTCGCCTACATATTCTTTGGCCAAATATCTCGCCGGCATGTTGATTTCAATAGTGGGTAAATGTGCTCACCATGTGCGGAATTCAACTGAATTTATTGGTACATTAAAAGAGTTAAGATTAGGTCCTAATGACATCATGGTTAGTTTTGATGTGGTGTCCCTCTTCACGAGGGTTCCTCTGGCTGATACTTTGAAACTCCTCGGACAGCTTTTCGAACCACCGATGGTAGAACTTTTCCGCCATACTCTCACTTGAACGTACTTCTTATTTGAAGGGAATTATTTTGAACAACGCGACGGAGTGGCCTTGGGGTCGCCCCTGTCCCCAGTGGTCGCCGACATGTATATGGAACTTTTTGAGGACACCGCTCTTGGGAGTGCAGAACTTCGACCAACATCTTTTTACAGATACGTGGATGACACGTTTGTGATATGGCCGCACGGAAGAGAGAAACTGGATGAATTCCTTGAACATTTGAATGGAATTAATGATAATATCAAATTTACGATGGAGTTGGAACGGAACGGTTGCCTGCCTTTCCTGGATATTTTAATTAAGAGGAATCCAGATGGCACGCTAGGGCATCGTGTTTACAGAAAGCCCACCCACACCGACTTATATCTTGGGGTGCAGAGCTACCACCATCCTGCTCAACGCAATTCGGTGTTGTCGTCCTTGGTATGTCGTGCCAGAGCCATCTGTGACGTGGACAGTCTTCCGGCTGAACTGGGCCACTTACGACGCACATTCCGTATGAACGGATACAGTGAGGCAGAAATAAACAGAGCTTTTCGCAAGAAAGTGAAGAAGAGGACGGAGAAGCAGCAAACAGACCAGTATGCGATCCTTCCATATGCCGGGGCAGTTTCAGCCAAGATTGCCAGAAAGTTAAACAAAGTCGGGATTAAAACTTTCTTCTGCCCACCTAAGAAGATAAGGGACCTATTACGCAACGTTAAGGAGGGGTTGGGCCTGAGGCATCCCGGCATATACTCGATTCCCTGTGAATGTGGGCAACGGTATATCGGGCAGACCACACGGTCTGTATTCCAGTGTTGCTTGGAACATGCAAGATGTGTACGATTGGGACAGGTCACTAAGTCAGCCGTGGCTTTGCACAGTATTGAAGAAGGGCATACCTTCGACTTCGAGGCGACAAAATATTATCTTTCACCAAGAGTTTTTGTGACAGTGTGATAAAGGAATCCGTGGAGATTCGCCTGGCGGACAGCATTGTGAATAGGGATTCAGGATACCACCTTAGCATGGCATGGAATCCAGCGATAAATCATCTTCGGAGGCGGAGATCAAGGTGGCAAGATTATCGCTGCCAGCCGCCCCCTCCGCCATGTGTACCCCTACCACGCCGCCTGCCCCACTACCCAGCCGCCCCACCAGTTCCTTCCCTGCCTCACCACCTGTGCACTGATTGGCACCGATGCATGTGACTTACGTCACCTGGCAAACAAAGCCCCTTTAAAAAGTGGACGCTTCCAGGAATCCGACACTTCGCCGGAAGATGGAGCCGGAGGCAGGCTTCGAAACGTCGCCCTACATTGACGCGCTACCTCGGTGGAATGCTATTAATTTGTTCATTATACTTCTATAGTTCACCAGTAATACCCTTATTACTGTCTTTATATTTTCGGTATTAACCTCCTGCTTCCTAGTTCTACCCCAGTCAGTTATTGTTTCAGCAACTTCGTCTATTTCTTTAACATCTGTAATTTTTTCCATCATGGATCTACCGTCAGTATCAATTTGATTATCTATTTCCATCCCTATTGTATAACACTCGATACTCACCACAGACATGACTCCATAAACTGGTGCCAACCATATAGACAGAAAGTAACACTCTATTTATAACCAGTGTTAATTTTGGAACATTTCATATTCACTGAAGAGCCAAAGAAACTGTTACTCCTGCCTAACATCGTGTAGGGACCCCGCGAGCATGCAGAAGTACCACAACACAACATGGTATGGACTTAACTAATGTCTGAAGTAGTGCTGGAGGGAAGTGACACCATGTATTCTGCAGGGCTGTCCATAAATCCGTAAGTGTACTAGGGGGTGGAGATCTCGTCTGAACGGTACGTTGCAAGGCATCCCAGATATGCTGAATAATGTTCATGTCTGGGGAGTTTGGTGGTCAGTTGAGGTGTTTAAACTCAGAAGAGTGTTCCTGAGCCACTCTGTAGCAACTCTGGATGTGTGGGGTGTCTGTCTCATTGTCCTGCTGGAATTGCCCAAGTCCATCGGAATGCTCAATGGACATGAATGGTTGCAGATGATCAGCCAGGATGCATATGTATGTGTCACCCGTCACAGTCGTATCTAGACATATCAGGGGTTCCATGCCACTCCAACTGCACATGCCCCACACCATTATAGAGCCTCCACCAGTTTGAATGGTCCCCTGCTGACATGCAGGGTCAATGAATTCGTGAGGTTGTCTCCATACCCGTACACATCCATCCGCTCGATACAATTGGAAACGAGACTCGTCAGACCTGGCAACATGTTTCCAATCTGCCCAATGTCGGTGTTGATGGGGCCAGGCGAGGCGTAAAGCTTTGTGTTATGCACACAAGTGGACCTTCTGCTCCAAAAGCCCATATCGATGATGTTTCGTTGAATGGTTTGCATGTTAACACTTGTTGATGGCCCAGCATTGAAACCCGCAGCAATTTGTGGAAGGGTTGCACTTCTGTCACGTTGAATGATTCTCTTCAGTTGTCGTTGGTCCCATTTTTGCAGGATCTTTTCCGGCCGCATCGATGTCGGTGATTTGATGTTTTATCAAATTCCTGATATTCACGGTGCACTCGTGACATGGTCATATGGGAAAATCCCCATCTCATCGCTACCTCGGAGATGCTGTGTCCCATCTCGCATGTGGCAACTATAACACCATGTTTAAACTTACTAAAAGTGTAATAACTTGCCATTCTAACTGATCTAATTCCTGCGCCAGACACCTGTTGTCCTATATAGGCGTTGCTGACCGCAGTGCCGTACTCTGAGTGTTTACATATCTCTGTGTTTGCATATGCGTGCCTATACCAATTTCTTTGGCTCTTCAGTGTATATTGAATTGTGAAAGAAAGTCAAACAAAATTTTACATATTTACAGGAGAATTAGATATACAGAGAATAGGTCAGTTGTGAGTATTATTATTGTCTTTTTGTTATAATAGTTTTAAATCCATAATCAGTTCATAGTTATTTCTTGTTTTTACTTTGCTGGATCTTTTGAGCTCAAAGCAATAGCAAGTAAAATCTTCAAAATTATATAATATTTATTGTAAGACTAAAACAACATTTGGTTTCATATGGACCAATACATCTAACAAACCATCATGCTGATATGATTGAGGCATGTTAAATGCAAATCCAGATGTGATCAAAACTCTGACTGTACTGTATTTTTTGGTGTCATATAGTCAAAGTTGTGAGGATAGTTTTTTCCTCTCTCAATAAAAGAAACGGAAAACAAGTTGACGCCACTTTTTTGGTATAACTAGTTAATGAATTGGCTATTATGAAGGGGGAAAATGGTTTCAGTGTCATAAAAGAGACATCAGTACTAGTGTGTTGTGTAATTGTATTTGAAAAATGTTATGAAGCTATTCATTTCTTTTAAGTAATATTAGTTTTGGGTCATTTAGAACTCAGAATTTTATTGTGCATTTCAATTCTTCATTTTTTTTCCAGATTTTCAGGGCTCATAGACTGTTACTTGCTGCATCCAGTCCCGTGTTTGAAGCTATGTGCTATGGGCCACTAGCTGAGGAGGAATGTGTCAAAATACCTGACGTGGAGCCAGAAATATTCAAAATTTTGCTTGAGTATGTTAAACCCACTAAACGAAATATTCTATAATTTTAATCATTTTTTATTATTATTTTATCAAAGAAAAAGTATTTATACATTATGATACTGACAGTGACAAAACTGTTGAAAGTAACCTCATCACTCACCTCAGATGAAAGCAAAAGGATTGCTATGAACAAATAAACTCGAAGCATTAGATGACAAGAGCAATCTTTTGGTGGTTTGAAACCTGGTGATGATTTTTCTTTTTTGGAAAATATGAAATTTTAGGCATCACTTCTAATTCATATAGAATCCATCTGCATTCAGAATCAGATCTCATGTATAACCATGATCAATTATAAACTTTAGCAACTCTTTGAGATAGCATTTGGCAGTCACTCTGTCCATCGATATTTCTTCAAAACAATTTTTACATCATGAAATGAATATTCAGTTTCAATCTACTGAACCAACTTTCAAAAACTTCAAAGTTAATCAGTTCTTTGCTGCTAGAAATGATTGAAAAATACTATAAAAACAATCTCTTGTCTTTATCTTGAATTATTGAAATTCTTTTTTATTTTTATACTGAGCGTGGTGAGTGAGTGGTAACACTCTGTCCTCACATTCGGAAGGACGTGGGCTCGTATCCCCGTCCGAGCATCCAAATTTGGGTTTTCCATGGTTTCCTCAAATAACTCCAAGCGAATACGAGGATGTTTTCTGCAAAAGGTCATGGCTGAATTCCTTCCCATTCCTTGCCTCCAGTCCCTTCCCACCTCAGATGAAACTCAACATCAACGAGGTGTAAAGCCATAAGCAAAATAAATGATTTTTATCTTCAATATATAAACTTCAATGTCTTTTTTTTTTATGTGGTATAATCCAGCATTTGAGCCTCCGCAGGCCGTAGCCAACTTTTGTGTGTGATTTAAATTGTGCTAGTTTTTGTCGTTATCTTTGAATATTTCCTGTTTAGGTAGTGTGCCAGTCAGTTTGAGCCTCCGCAGCCGTAGCAGCAGTAGCCAACTTTTGTGTGTGATTTAAATTGTGCTAGTTTGTCGTTATCTTTGAATATTTCCTGTTTAGGTAGTGTGCCAGTCAGTTGAGCCTCCGCAGCCGTAGCAGCAGTAGCCAACTTTTGTGTGTGATTTAAAATTGTGCTAGTTTGTCGTTATCTTTGAATATTTCCTGTTTAGGTAGTGTGCCAGTCAGTTGAGCCTCCGCAGCAGTAGCTAACTTTTGTGTGTGATTAAATTGTGCTAGTTTTTGTCGTTATCTTTGAATATTTCCTGTTTAGGTAGTGTGCCAGTCAGTTGAGCATCCGCAGCCGTAGCAGCAGTAGCCAACTTTTGTGTGTGATTTAAATTGTGCTAGTTTGTCGTTATCTTTGAATATTTCCTGTTTAGGTAGTGTGCCAGTCAGTTGAGCCTCCGCAGCCGTAGCAGCAGTAGCCAACTTTTGTGTGTGATTTAAATTGTGCTAGTTTGTCGTTATCTTTGAATATTTCCTGTTTAGGTAGTGTGCCAGTCAGTTGAGCCTCCGCAGCCGTAGCAGCAGTAGCCACGAGCCTTTGCAGCCATTAGTAGCGGTTGCCGATTTTTGTGTATTCATTTGTAGTTCGGTTTTTGTCTGTTTCAGGTGATATGGCTTGTGCAAAGTGTTCTGGTAGGTGTTTGGTTCTCGAGGAGATTCTTAATACCATGGCGTCTCTTCAAGCGCAGGTATGGAGCATCCTAGACGAGGAGCGGCAGTGCGTCGAAGAAATTCCGCAGCCAACTGTAGTGGAACCGCAAGTTTGGATTTTCAGGTTCCGTTGCAGAAAACATCTGGCATCGTGTGGATCAGAGAAAGGCGTCAAAATTTCCAATTAGCCGAAGGGAAAATGATACCTTGCCCTAAGTAACGCGTTTTCTGTGTTGCAGGAAGTTGTAGATTCAAGTGCGAATGGCCCAGAAGAGCAGCAAGGAAGATTTACCCGCAGACCCCGAGCCTTGCCAGGAAAAGGTTTACTGGTCCATTGGAAGCTCCAACGTGTGACGGCTGGAGAAAACCGCTACGGGAACTAGCCACGAAGAACGGTGGCAGATCCTCATACTAACGTTCATTCCGTTTCTCTTTCAGGAGCAACCGTACCACGTGTCATGGAGGCCATTCCAAAAGCGATTAGGGAATCGAACTGCCGTCAGTTAAGAGTAGCTGCGCACGTCGCACTAATGACTCGTGTCATGTTTCTGTTCCAGATATAGTTTAAATCCATGGACAAGTTGGGCCGTAAGGCGTATGAAGCCGCCCGGGAAAATTCAGTTTCATTACAGTTCTCAATTTGTAGTGTGGTGCCGCGTGTCGATTGTGAGGAGGCTGTGTGGTGGAAGATCTTTAATTTAAATAGTAATTTGCAGGAGCTGTGTCGCAAAAACAACTGGGCTTCGTTGACCTTCGTCCGATGATAGTTGCCAGCTGGGACGCATTTGACAGGTCGGGCCATCCACTACACACCTAGAATGATGTCCAAGGTGGCTGCTAAAATATGGAACCGCCTTGATATGAATTAATTTTTTAGGAACAGCGTGAGGCCCGAGGATCCTTCATTTCACCGAAGAGGATGTGCTGATAACATAGAAGCTGGTCCCGGTAGTGATGGCGCGAATAATTTTAATATTACAGCTCCAATTACTTTCACCCGTTTACCGTCAGAGTGCGAGTATGAAAAATGCTATTTTAGACTCCACAAATAACAATACGAAGCAGCTAAGGATAATGGTACTAAATTGTCGAGTATTAGAGGGAAAGTAGCAGATTTTCACGCCTCAGTTGCGACTAATGATGTCGATATAATACTAGGAACCGAGAGCTGGTTGACGCCTGAAGTTGAATCTAGCGAAGTATTTGGCCCTCATTTCAATGTTTTTCGGAAGTACAGAACTGTCTCAATGGGCGGGGGTGTGTTCATGGCCGTAAGTACAAACCGTTAATTGCTCTGTCGTAACTGAAACGGAAAATTTTTGCGAGTTAATATGGGTCTAGGTAAAAATTGGCAAAAATTTAAAGTTCATACTCGGGTCATTTTATCGACCCTCCGGATTCTGATTTGGCTAACGCGGAAAACATTTACAAAAAATTTCAAGGACATATATTGATCGTGGGTGGTGACTTTAACCTACCGTCGGTTAGGTGGGACACATAACACGTTCAGGTTGGGTGGAAGAGATTGGTTAGTAACCGAAACGTTCCTAGAATCATTTGCAGAAAGATCTCTTGAACAGATGGTTGAAGAGCCAACACGGTGCGACAAAGATTCCTACATCCATTCTGGATCTTTTTCTAATTAGCAATCCTGATATTGTAGATAAAGTTTGTATAGAAGACGGTATAAGTGATCACAAGGCGGTTGTGGTAACGTTAAACTCTAGTCTGAGTCTGAAGCATGACAAAGAGAAACTCGTTTTTTGCTTCGATAAGGCAAACGATGCGGGTATGGTTGACCACTTTGCGAAGAATTTTGAAACGTACACGCTAAATACAAATGTTGAGGAACTTTGGTTTAATTTAAAAGAACTAATATGGACCGGTTTAAACCAGTTTGTTCCTAAGAAGAGTATTAAGGTCAGTAATAACTTCCCTTAGTTCAATAGGGAAGTGAACGTTTGCTCAGGAGGCAAAGGCGTTTACAATGCCGCGGTGAAAAAATCGGGGGACTCATCTAATCATGGCTAAATTAGTCCAGTTGCGTGCGGAAGTGCGTAAGGCAATGCGCGATGCGTTTAAAGAATTCCAAGCCAGGAATTTATCCGAAGGATCTGATTACTAATCCAAAAAAAGTTCTGGTCGTATATCAAAGTAATAAGAGGCTCTTGTAAGGTAATGCCGTCGCTGATTAAAGAAAATGGTGAATTATCAGAAACAAGCGTAGAGAAAGCAGAAATTTTGAATGATATATTTAAAAAAGGCTTTCACGATAGAAAACTCCTAGAGGAGATACCGATATTTAACAATCGTACCGACAAAAATTATGAATGATCTCGCTCTTGATGTCGAGGGAATAACTAAAACTGCTTATGAATGTAAAAACCAATAAGGCTTCCCGGAACCAGATGGTATTCCTACAAGATTCTACTCAAGATACGCAAAGGAAATTGCACCGTATTTGATGAATTGTATACCGTCCTCACTGGATCAAGGGAAAAATACCAGCCGAATGGAAGAACCGCTATCGTAACTCCAGTGTTTAAAAATGGGAATGTTAGATGATCCTCAGAATTATGGGCCGATCTCGGTTAACTTCAATATTTTGCAGGATTTTAGGAACATATCATCTATTCAAATGTCATGTGGTTTCTTGGATGAAGGTGAGCTTTTAAATCCAAATCAACATGGATTCAGAAAAGGGCCGATGCTGTGAAACACAACTGCACTACTAATTCACGACTTGTGCCGGATTATAGATGAGCAATCCCAGGTTGATTTGGTTCTATTAGACTTTAAAAAAGCTTTCGACACTGTGCCTCATGCTAGGTTACTTAGAAAACTTCGCGGTTACGGCATATCTAGACAAATATGCGACTGGGTTGCAGACTTCCTGAAGGGCAGAACACAGTGTGTAGTTCTCGGACGGTGAGCGTTCATCACTTACTGAAGTGGGATCTGGAGTTCCCCAGGGAAGCGTGTTAGGGCCTCTGTTGTTTCTCATATACATCAATGATCTATGCGACATAATAGGGGGGATGAAAAGATTATTTGCCGATGATGCTATAATTTATCGCGAAATCAAAACCCAGGACGACTGCACTTTGTTACAAGACGATATTATGAAAATAATTGTGTGGTGTAAAGATTGGCAGTTCGAGTTAAACGCTAAAACTGCCAAGTCATGCGTGTAAGTAAAAAGGTGACACCATTTAACTATGAATATACGATTAATGGCACTGTCCTTAGAACGGTAGATTCCACTAAATACCTAGGGTTAACAATTCGTAATAATTTGTCGTGGAATGAGCATATCAAGAGTGTAATGGGAAAAGCAAATCGTATGCTCCGATTTCTAGGTCGTAATTTAAATCAATGCACTCAGGAAGTTAAATCGATTGTATACAAGTCACTAGTACGTCCTCACGTAGAGTATTGTTGTTCTGTATGGGGTCCCCATCAAAAGGGGTTAATGGAGGCTTTAGAGGTGGTCCAAAGAAGAGCCGCCTGATTCGTGACAGGTATATATAGTTGGAGGGAAAGCGTAAGTGCGATGTTGAAGGAGTTAGGTTGGGAAGACCTGGAACACCGAAGGCGTTGCTCTTGACGGAAGTTAATTAAAAAATTCACGACAGATGTATCTCGGAATGACAGTCGGCAAATATTGCTACCAGCAACATTCATATCTCGAAATGACCGTGAAAATAAGATAGAGAAATCAGGGCCAGAACCGATTCAATTCTGTACTCATTTTTCCCACGAGCGATTAGGGAATGGAATAGAAAGGATTTACCGGGCGAGTATAACTTAAAATCCGACAGGAGTAGCTTTCGATAAAGCACTCCAGCCATCCTGATCTGGGTTTTCCATGGTTTTCCCAGATCACTCCACGCGAATGCGGGGATGGTTCCTCACAATAGCCCATGGGCGCCTCCTGCCATATCCCTAATAACCCTTCCAAACCATAACCCTTTTCGATAGGTGCAATGCACCCTCCGCCACACACTTTTAGTGAATCGCGGAGTAATAATAATAATAATAAATAATAAATTTCCCAAATTTTTGCCACGGAACCCTAATTGATCATACATTTTTTGGCGGATCCCATTTTTATGAGCGTAAGCTGAAAAACCAGTCTTGCATCGGTAGCGGAACATTTGGTGTGGTGGGGTGGCAGGTATGAGTTTCGGCTCAGGTAACGCATAGTACCCAGCCGCGGTCTGTGGATCAGCATTTGAAAGACTCTTTCCCAACTGTTCTGTATTTCTGTTGTTACTGTTTCTGCACTCTCCACTGACAGTATCCAATCCTACTACCCCTCACAAAATGATCCTATATTATCAGCTGAATCATTTTCTTCCTATTTTGTATTTATCACTCCTCAGTTCCCAAAGGGGTGTTATGCCTAACCTACTCCTGCATGATGCTCCTCATACATGACTCCTAACATTTTCTGAAGCATATGACACCATTATTCTGTTTATCCTAAGACCTGTTGCTAGATACCAATATTCTTCTCTCTTTATCCTGTAGCATCTGAAATTAACTGAGTAATTACTTCTAAATTGAAAGTGAATTTTATTAATACAAAACTCTCCAATTACTAGATATTATTCAAAATATGGTCTCAATCCTAATATGGTCCCACTCCTAGTTGTTATTCTTTTTTATGTATTATTTATTTTTGAGCCTTCACAGTAGAATAATATTTTCAAGCCAGTGTTAGTTGTACACTTATCAAGTCTGAAGTAGCAGATTATCTGTAGCATCAGTCATAAGACTATTTAAAAAAATATATATATATGTAGGTATAAAAAGTTAAAATTCAGTGACCAAGAACCCTTGGTTTGAATTTGGATGTTGGCCATGATGCAATATCATGGTGGCGTTATTTTAACGTAGATTCTACGAATTGCCATCTCCACTTAATATGACATGATTGGTAGCTAATGTGACAATGCTGTTTTGAGCAATCTGTATTCATATAGATCTTTTTAAAAATTGTAAAACTATTTCCACCATGCATAACCAATGATTTCAACATTTGTTTCTTGTCTAGTTGTTCTTATTGAATGTGTTGACTATTATTATTCAAGGAATCAAGTTACACCCTTATGAGTCTGGCAATACATGATGAAAAAGTTAGCCTTTTACATTGTTATTCTGTACTGTAGAGTGTTAATGTCTTCTTTTACACTAAGTAAAGCATGAACAATAGTTAACTGGAAAAATTTATATCACATTTTTTAAAAGTGTTTTTCAAAATGTGTAAGAAATTTAAGTTTTGCACATTTGTTCAAAATGTAAAATCCTTTTATAATAACTCTTACAGATATATTTATACTGATGTGGCCAGTATTACATCAGTAGAAGAAGCAGCTGGAGTTTTATACGCTGCTAAAAAATATATGTTGCCTCATCTTTCACGCACATGTCACAATTATATTATTGATAATTTACGACCAAGTAATGCGTTAGCAGTTTATGAATTTGCTACTGATATAAATGAAGAGGAACTCCTTGAACCATGCATTAAGGTGGGTAATGATTTAACTATTCTCTAGTTGTCACTTTTATTTTCTATATTCAAAATTATACAGGTTTTGATCAAATAAATTTGTAGAATTTTGCAGAAATGCCCACATTATGATCAAGTATTTTATGAAATATTTCTTTGTTGGTCATACGATCTGCAATGGCTGTTGTGCGTTAAATGTAAGCTTATGTGGCAGTTTTATCTGACATTTCCTCCTTGTGGAGAGGTAGTATGCATTAATGTTAAATAGAATCTTCGTGCTGCAGTAGACATGAATGCAGATAAAGAACAGAAAACAAATAGAGAAAATGGAATTCACTAACCTTTATTTCTATTGGGCTTTAAAATTCTGTAAAACACAATGGATAGTGTATATGAGTAGAAACAATTTATACTGTAGATTATAAACTTTTTATTTTATTTTTAATATTACATGTAATTTTACTAAATGGGCTTTGAATTTTATTGAATACCTTGGAGAAAAAAATACAAACTAGAAGTTATTACGTATGTGTCAAGTGTACAGAAAAGTACGCTTTATTTCCAATCAGTCATATTTATTACTACCATTGTACCACCTTTTTTTTTCAGGTCATGTGTGGGCATACAAAAGAAGTTCTGAGATCAGCTGATGGCCATATGTCACCAAATACTCTATGTACACTTTTAAATCAACGCACTTTGAATCTTACTGAAATTGAACTCTTTAAAGCATGTCTTTTGTGGGCAGAAGTGCAGTGTGCAGAAAAAGGTCTTGAAATAACAGGTGAAAATATGCGTGCAGTGTTGCTAAAAGCAGATGCCCTTTCTAAGATCCGTTTCCTGTCTCTTACACTCCAGGAATTCTCAGATGGTCCTGGATCCTCTGGGATATTGACACCAGAAGAAATAAGTGTTGTGAAGGCAACAATTGTAGAGAAGAACAGTAGTCTTGTCTCTCTGCCACAAGGAATGTGTAGTGTTCCGTATTCTCGAGAGAGAATTGCCATAAAACAATTCTACTGTGCACGGAAATTTCTGAAAACAGCAGTCACAATCTCAGGACACCTCCGACTTCTAACCAAAATCTTAGTTGATAAATATGTCACAGTTAGTGGAATACGAGTATTTACGAGACTTATACCTCAAAATGAGTTCCGCTTTACTCGCGGTGTGCCACGTGAGTATCAGGAAAACTTGGATGTTTCAGTTATTGACCAAAATGGGACTATACTTGGCAGGACACTTTTCACAGAAGTTGTAGAGTACAATTCGGTATCTACAGTGAACTTTGAAGAACCTATTGTTTTTTGTAGCAACAAAGAGTACAGTATTCTTATGGTTCTCCCATGCCTTGGTGGAGATAACCATCAATACCCACTTAGCTTTATGTCGCAAAGAGAAAAAAGTCGTGGAGTTGAGTTCAATTTCCTTGATCATGCTGACATAGATGGAAATGGTACATTTGTTAGACGTTTAGATATGGGATTTGTAGATGCAATAGTGTATTCATTATGAGAGCTTCATTAAATTGTGTTTTTATCCATTTTCATCACCTTACTAGATCTGTGTAACCTATTGCTTCAGGTGTACAGTAATTTATCTTTAAATTCCCTTTTCTGTGTGCCAAACATTAGAAAATGTACTCAGTATTTTTTGTTTTTTTATTTGTGATTTAGTGTAGATTTTCTAAATAGCATAACTCACTTTTAGCTATGTGATGTGGGTATGCTTGAACTCAATCAACTTTTGCTCATGTTTTCATCATAAATTGTTGTGAGCTTCAGTGTTGTGTTTATATTTAAGGTTTGCTTGTGCTCTATTTTTTTTGTCTCAGTGGACTTAAAAGAAGTGAGACAATAGAAAATCGAGCACCTGATTAAATTGTCAACAGTAAAGAAGCTAGATTGAAAATTGTGTGTTTTATGTAATATATTTGGAAAATGATTCATACAGCAGGTCTGGATGTGTATATATCTTTCCTCCTGCGTATGTTTCACCTTCTACATGATTTAGGTTATTAATTGAATTAATGTAAAGTATGTTTATATATATACAGTAGGACTCCAATTATCCGAATCAATTAGGACCGGACCCCATTCGGACAGCCAAAAATTCGGATAATCGGATTTTTTCCAAAAAAGGGTCTATTTTATTTAATTATTGTTTGTATGTTGAAAATGCCTTCTTTTCCAAGGTTTTTTTGGTGCTTTTGAACTTCAGGGATGAAAATTTCGCCGTACAACTCGGTAAACAATTCTACAGTCATCCGAACTTTGGGTTGTTTTTTATAAAACCGGGGTAGGTTTTTCGCAATATGTCTCCGTCTTAACTAAAAAAGCAATTCGTATAATCGGAGTTCGGATAATTGGAGTTCTACTGTATATATATATAATTGGATAAAGGAAACAAAGAAACTGCCGCGAGGCACTGAAAATAAGATAGGATAGGGAAAATAAACAGTTACCCGTCACTTACCACAGATGAAGGCAGGAGGGCGAGACACGTAAAAACACAAAAACAAACGAATTGCACAATATTTCGACCTTAGTCTTAGTCATGTGGAGCGAGACATATGGCAGGGGGAAAGATGTGGTCACATCCCAACCCGCCACATGAATCATGTGGTTGGGATGTGACCACATCTTTCCCCCTGCCATATGTCTCGCCTCCCACATGACTAAGACTAAAGTCGAAAGATTGTGCAATTTGTTTGTTTTTGTGTTTTTACGTGTCTCGCCCTCCTGCCTTCATCTGTGGTAAGTGACGGATAACTGTTTATTTTCCCTATCCTATCTTATTTTGTATATATATTTCTGTTTGTCTTGCCTTCCTACCTTCATCTTGGGTAAGTGACAGGCTATTTTCCCTATCCTATCTTATTTGTATATAAGATATTTGTAACGTTCAGTCACAGAATGTTTATGATTTTTCAGATATCCTGCTGTATTGTGCTTTCATTGATATTAACAGTGAACAACCTTCCAGTCATATATGAAGCCTAATCACCTCAGTTTATTGTACACGTAAATTTGATTGTGATAATTATATAGATAGAAGGGAAAAGATGGTGATTAGCTATGTGAATCCTTTACTGTAGGTTAAGACACTGTGGTGATAGGGCTATTAGACAATGAATTTTAAGCCAAGTATTTTATCAGAATACAAATGCTACCTTTACCTCTTATAATTTTTAATTTGTTTATGCTATTCAAGTTTTTTAATTTCTTCATTCATATATTGTTTTCATTTCTATTTTACTCTTATTTTTCATTTTTATTTATTTCATTTCTTTTATTATTTTATGTAACCTTGGTCATTTTGTTTTTCTTTTGCTTTTTTATGGTTTATTTTCACCATACTTTCTCCCCTCAAAGACGTGAATAGTAAATCACTAAACAGAAATCTAATACATGCAGTTTACCTTTCTCCTGGATTGGAGATTATCCTCTGGTGACAATTTCTCTATTCTTGTATTACATGAAATGTTTGCTTTAAATTCTTTCGCTATTGAGGTAAATTCCCATTCCTTAATGCCTGGTTGGTTCTCTCTTCCCTTTCACTACGCCTACTTTCATTTTTAATCTATTCCTCATAATCACTATATCTCTTTATTTAATTGTATAGGAGCATATGCCTTGTCAGCAATTTGCCTACATACCTATTTTCTCATTTCTTTTATTCATTTTTTTTTAAACTCTAAATTTTTTGAGCAAGTTTCCCTCCCCAATTCTTTCAGTGTTTGTGGTAAATTGACTCCCCTTCCTACAAATGAAAAATTTTCTTACTACCGTATGCCTGAAATCAAGTGACAGCTTACTGCCATGGTCATCTTTTCCATTCCATGCACTACTCCTAATTTTAACAATATCGATCCAAGCCCCATCATGAATATGCGCCTTCCATACTCCAAGCATTCCCTTTCCCCACCTTATGTCTTTCAATGTCTCTTATTTCATTTTCTATATCACATCAGTTACCAATTGTGTTTCAGAATAATTTTCACAAACAAATATATGTAATGGAACAACAAACATAGCATTTACTAATATGATCTTGTTCACCTATTGTCCACACAAGCTTTCCCGCTAAGACCGTATCACAGTTAGCTGTTGGTGAGTTCTACTGGATTTGCTGTATTCAAATCTCATTCACCACACTCAGAGATTTTACCCTGATAATACTGAAGTCTTTATGTCTCTTCTCACTGCAAAACAAATATTTTATGGTTGTACGGTACTAAATCAAACACCTGTGCTGTTATAACAAGACAAACTTTAATTTTATCAAATGTCTTTGTCAAAAGAGTCTAATATAACCAAATTGGTACTTTGTCTCATCCTCAGACAGCAGATACCAGCTGGAAACACTGACATAGTTCACAACTTACATGCATTATCTTTTACGCACTTTTGGTAACTATTGTTAATCATGACATTCATGTTCATCACTATCCTCTATGGACAACTTGCGTAACTCCTTCTCTTGCATATTATTAAGTGCTATGATCTTTTAATGCATTTTTATTAATTGCGCTCTGACACTATGTAATAAATCTGTGCTATTACAGTCATCACTCCATAGATTGATAATAGGACTAATAATGGAACTGTTCACTGTTCATTCAGTCACCTATCTTAATACTTCAACAACTTGCTATCAACACTGTAGAGGCCTTCTAAATCATTATATTCCTTCTGTACTGTCTAAATTATCACTTATAGATTCATTATACACCTCATAATAAAAACTGTTCATGGTCTAAACTCCAAGTGATCTCAACTTTTCTACGTCTTGCACCAGACTGCCATGGGGGCCTTCTAAATCAGCCTATATCCTCTCTGCTATTAGTCACATGACTTGGCTCCACCAATAGCCGACCTGCTCCTACCACACCTACACTACTAATTTGGAGCCATCTCATAATATGTCTACGAATTATCCTCCCTGTATTCCTTGACGTAGCAAGGACAAACTTTGGCCCTTTACATATTGATACCTGCCGTTACAATCTCAACAACTTCTGTATTTGATATTAATCCCACTATACTCATGTAAGGGTCTTACTAAATTTCTGTCTCATAATTTCTTCACTTCATGGGTCATCCACTTTGTACCCTCCCAATAAGATGCAGTGAAACATTTCCTACCACTTTGCAGCATGTCCTGCTCAACTGAGTTTAGTATTAAGTGATATGAAGGCATTTACATTTTGTGAAATCAATGAGCAATACCCCATCCTTATATTCCAATCACATAAAAAAAAAGATTTTTTGCATATGTAATAAGTTGGCTCTTTTTGCCACGTAACCTAACGAACTAAAGACCACAGCCAGATCACTCTGTAGCTATTCACAATTTTATCTCATCTTAATTATGAGAAGATGTACCAATAAAGTAAGGTCAGCTGTTACTAGAGTATTCTGGGATGATATGGGGCCTACATTGTGGATACCAAATACTGGAGTTGGATGTAATGGAAAGGAAGGTGCCTAGGTTTGTTTGTGGAAGTTATTAAAAGATGCACTTGGTAGATGAAATGGTAAATGAGTTGAGTTGCGAGTCACTGCAGGGCGAAAAGAATTACGGGCATGTACAATGCATGTACTGGTAATGAGGCTTGGATAAATATTTGTGGGCGATTTAGAAGTAGCATGTGGAAAGGAAGACAGGACTATGATAATAGATTAGCAATTGATGTCAAGCATAAGTGGCATGAAATTGATCAGATCAGATTTTAATAACCCTTCATTAACATATTGTTTTTGGACATCCTACATATAGTTCATCTTCAGATTACCTTTGGAAACAGTTTAATTTGCCACATATTTTTACCTGATTTTCAAATGTAGAAAATAATATACTGAAAAATCTACAAACTTTCATCAACTTAGCCACTGTCTGTGAAAAATATTGTTCTGTAGGATGAGTTTTCCTTACCTTTAGTTACTGCCTACAGTCATTTGGATATTTTCCTATCAGCAATGTTGTTATTAGAGTGGAGACTTTAGTGGCGTATTGATGTAGTGAAATCTTCACTGGAGTGCAGCCGGATAGTGTCTTAAAATGTCTCAACAAGGCATAATGGATGCAAATTGACGCCATGGATTAAGTTCTCCAGCACATCCGGCTACAAGCAACGTTGGGCGTGGTGAATACCTGAATGGGTGACCGGATATGACTCTATACGCAGTCCGCAACATTGTTACCCTCAGTTAGCGGTGAACTGGTTAAGCAACGTTGGGTGTGGTGAGTTCCTGGATGGGTGACCAGATACGGCTCTATACACAATCCGCAGCATTGATACCCTCAGTTGGCAGATCGCGCATTCCAGTTCTGCCGAGTGCTGATTGGGCATTATGGCAATCATCGGTACACGGAGTTAGATTTTCGCCGGCAGCTAAGCCAGTCTGTTTTGTGATTTCAAGCAATAATATCTAAAATAGACCTGATGAAGACAACCGAGCAGGTTGTCGAAATGTCGTCATTTTACAACACTATCCGGCTGCACTCCCGTGTAGATTTCACTGCAATGTTGTTATTGTTTGAGGCATAAACTAAATTACCCTTATTGATTAAGGAAAACCAAATTTATGGGTTGTGTTAATGCACATGTAATTTATGTAAACACAGCTTACCTACAAGTAAAATGTATGGTAGAAGACAGAGGTATGTATTTCACTCCAAATAAAATTTTTGGTGCTTTTGTTAGCAATATGTGGCAGTTGGATAAGTAAAAAATGAATCTCACTGTTTCATATCTTTGTGTTGACAACATTTGCAAATATTTCTGTTTCTCAATAGCTGATTAGTTTCATCAGGTTTCATCATTTCCATTTTAATTATTGAGATTTTAATGCAGACCCAATCTCAAATACGCCTTTGGCTTTTTATTTTCCTCTCCGTGCAGCCTCAGTTTAGTATTGCACTCACCATATTCTGTATTATTCATTGTTCCTGCTTATAAATTTTGTTAGTATGACATTGTGATAAATCGTTTTAATGTGAAGTTCTCATTGCTGGTCTCTGTTATTTGGTCTTTATACTTTTTTATTTTTCTTTGCTGCTTGTTTATTTTTTCTTATTAAACAACTAAATTTGTGAAAGGATATAGAAAGTAAAATGTATCATGTAAAAAAATTGAAGACAGAAGACCTGCTGTGGCAAAAAATAACAAGGTAATCACAAATTCATGGTATTTTAGATGGCTTCTGAATCATTTGAGAGAGTAAAAGTGATACATGAAAAATTGTTCAACCAATGGCGTAATTATACTATTGAGGCCCATGGTAAATTCATTGGAGGGAACCTCCCTCAGTGTCGGATATAGGAGGAAGGCAAACTAGGGTACCGAGTTAATCGATGACCTATTTTTTTTTTAGCTCCACTACTATTGCTCCAGGCGGTGACAGGAGCTCTTTCAGGCCTGGGCCCTTGGGTTCCCTCCGGCTGGGGCTGCCCATCCTGCCACCCTATTGTTATGCCACTGGGTTCAACCAAAATAGGACATATTTGAGTTGGTTGGATTCTCGTTATCACATCCTTCCCGTCTTCGGCTTTTCTAGATATTTTCTCTATTCTCGTTTTACTTAAAATATTATTGGTTTACGAGCTGTGTTGAACCTATTTCATAGCTATGCTCCATAGGTGTTATTAGATGTAAAAATACTGATGAAGAACTCTCTTTACATTTTTGAAGTGTCTTAACACTTAAATGACTAAGAATGTATTATTAGCACAATCTGTCATTAAAGCATCTGTGTTCACATAATTATGTTAATCATTAAATGAAGTATTCATCTCCTGCCTACATTTGGCCCTCATTCGTTTTTTTTTTTTTTTTTTTTTTGCTGAACATTACTAATATTTTATCTTCTGTAATGAAGAGGATATATATGGGTAATGAAAGTGAAGTAGATTGCCATCCTTCAACTAAACAGGTTATCCATGCTCAGGAAGCACCGCTAATGTTGAATCGAAAAGTATGCAGTAGTTTTAGTTTGTTTGTTTTTAGTTATTATTGTTGCTGTACATTCTCGTTATTGTTCTAGTACCTAAAATTTTTGTCTGCACTGATTATAGATACTTGACACTTAATATTTAGTTTTGTTTGTGGTTTAAGAACAGTTGTAACTCAAAATTATGCTTGTAGCACTATTCCTCCATGATTTTTTCATTAATTTCTGTTGATTTTCATATGTGTGTTAAATGCATAAAAATAATGTTATAAGAATTGCATTTCTTTTAGGTCTTCGTTTTCTTGAAGGGTACTCTGTGTGAACTGTGGGGATAGTATTAACAGTTATTTATTGCTTGATATAATAAGTTTTTACTGACTGTGATAAAAATATGAAGTACGCTGACCATCGATTTCTGTCTTCATCATTGGGAGATAAACCTACCTAGAATATTAATTTGAATTATTCTTCCTCTAATAATCGATTGTTTCATAGTTGTAGTTTTACCCATTTTATATTCCTCTGTACTTGTTAAGTGTTTTTAATTCAGATCATCTCATTATTCTTAGAAAATTTGTTTATTTTGAAATTTATTTGTTCAAGATAAGATCTTCTTTGGCAGATGCATGGTGTTTATTGTAAATTAATGTTTTAAGTTTTGTTGTTATGTGATTGTTAACCCAACTAGGTTAAACTGAAAGTAATAATTATTTCTGTATACCCATACAAATTGGAGTGTTGCACAAAGTTTTGATTGGTCATTGCTATCAAGTACGACCTACCTTTACTTAATGAACCATTAGTTTATCAAATATACATTTTACTTTCATGTTTTCTTTTGTATATGTCGATTGACTTGCAGCCTAAGAGTGCAATTTTATAGTCCATTTATTCTGACTTATGATTCTTATTTTATTTAGTCAGAAGTGTTGTTTTTTGCAACTTGTACTAGATCACATAGTTCTTATAAAGAGCTCAAATTAAGGTTGAATTAGAAAGTGAGACATATTTTTAATGCTTTTTATAATTTTATTAGTTGTATGAGTAAATTTGGCATAACGGTGAACAAGTTGCATCTGAGCATCACAGGCTGTAAGATTTAGACTACAGTATTAAATTAATTCTTTACTTGAGGCTTTTAATAAATGAATAATACATATCGTAGTTCTGTCATTGTTAATGCTGGCAACACTACTTTTACATTTTTGATTCTATTTGCCACAATATTTTTAAGGGAGATGTTGGTAACATTTGCATTTGATGAAGGCGCGGTTGGTCAGAGTGATATCAATTCTTATATGGGAGAATTTGGGAGGGGGGGGGGGGGATTGACATAGTTCTAAGGTCATGTGTGAATTAATTTTTTCTTATACTTCATGGTACTTAAGTCATGTATTCTTTCTACTGAAGTCTGAGGGTATCTTTGGATTTTGCTTGAATTGCTCCACCCAATGACATATAATGTGGCATTCTGAAATTTTAAGAAATATCTTCAATTAAATACCTACTGTTTATTGTTCCATTTGATTTCAATTCATACTGAAACTAGTGTATATTAGCAGCTGACGTTTCTTCTTTGAAGATAAGGTAGTATATCCATTCACAGTTATGATCTGAAATCATTGCATTGCAAACAATGAGAGATGGGAAATTTTTAAGGCTGGCATACAGTCATGTAAGCTATACAGCCATAAATAACCTTATGTAGCTGTTAGTTGCTGAGTAGTATGATTTCAAAGTCTTAAAACGGTGCTTTGTAATAATAGATTTTAATGGCAAAAGTCCTGAACTGAATCAGTTGATGTATTTGCATCACAAACCTAAATTCACCAATGCTCAATTTCTCTGCTGGTAGTTTTCTACTTCCATTGAAATAACCTATGATAATGGAGGGATATTGGTCAAAGAATTAGGAATATTGCATGGAAGGGGAAAGGCGATCATGATCACAAGCTTGCGCTCGATTTCATGCATAAGGAAGTGGGAAAATTTTCTTTTGTTGGTAAGGATGTCGGAGATTGGAACAAATTACCAAAAATAGTGATGAATAATATTACAAAAACACTTAAGGATTTAAAATTTGTAAATCAGAATAGTAAATGGGGGCAAAATTTAACATTATGATTATAAAAGAAAATTTAAATATATATATATATATATATATATAAAAGGAGCATTTAGATGACTAGGGAAATTGCCACCAGAGTGTTGGCTCTATCGCAATTAATAATAATAATAATATTTTTTTATGTTTCTCCTGGAAAGTGTGTTTCTGGCCATAATGGAAATGGATAATTTTTGAAAATGTGTGTTGTAATACTTGTTTTGTGTGTTATGCTTTTTCTTGTGTCAACTCTGCCTAGTGATGGTTTGATCTCCTATACAGTTTTACTTATCAATAAAAGAGAATACGTGATTCCTATTTAGTGTATTTTGTGTGTCAAAGAGGCTAACTGCTTATTGTTGCTTGTGAATAATATTTTCATCATGTGACATTTGATGGCCAGGACATCCCAAATAGTAGGCCATCCACCTGATGATACAATTTGAAATGCTTGGTTTTTCCATCTATGTTGTTAATCATTTAGCAGTGGGGGGAACTTCAGTGTTACCATTTGTCTGTGAAATGAGATCTTTGTGGCATAGATACATTTTGTTTGTGAAGTATGTAATTTATGGAGCCATTTTTCTAGTTGAGTGTGAAAGGCTGCAATTAGGATTGCCAATGTGTCAGGCGCAGGGTTCTAACCTTGTCCTGTATTACCTCCTCAAGTCCAGTTTGGTTGTGCTTTAATATGTACCAGCCACACTGTAGTATAGTTGGGATGAAATTCTGTCTGCTATCCTCAAAGTGAACTTATTCTAACACGAGATCAAATTCATATCCAAATTTATTGGTTTTGGTGTTATCCTTTCAGATTTTCCATTATTTTGAAGAGGCATCATTGGCTTTATATTGCCATTAAAGTACCAAATTTGTTGTGGTGTTACATGAACTGAAACACAGTAGAGGAATTATAATCTACATATTTTATTTGAATGAATCTTAAAAATTAAATTGGGCAGCTATCGTAACACAGTAACCATTCTGAAGAAATGTGAACAGTTATATTTTTACCTCATTACCATGCAAGTGTGAGACTGTTACTTGAGCATTGTTTTGACTGGTCTAACAACAGCTATGGTTTCCATGAATAATTACACAGAACTCTAGCATTACAGACTTTTATATTCAAATGCAAAAGGTCAATAACCATTTATTTTATGTGAAGTTTATAAAAAGAAATCAATAGAAATACATGTATATATATATATATATATTAAAATTTTGAATATTTAGGTTCTAATAATGGGTTTTCATCCATCTATTGCAGCTACAAAATAAAACTATAATGTAATATACAAAAAACTGGCACCGATGATGGTATAATAAACTGCAGCGCGTATGCCAAAACGAAGTTTTATTTTGTAGCTGCAGTAGACAGATGAAAAACCATTATTGTTATATATGTTGATAGTAGTTGTTTTATTTCACACCTTTTACTCCACTTCTTGCTTTTTTCCTGCCAGTTTTTAGTTATGTGAATAATTTAAATAGCTCATAGTTTAAAATATTTTTACCTCTAATGATTGTGTGATTTATCATAAGTATTAAAGGGCTACTGATATTCTTCAAATTTTCTTTTGTGGTAGAACTGTTTTTTTTTGTTACCTATTTTATATTTAACCCCTTTCTCGGTTTATGTAAGGAATTATCATTACTTGTTGTTAGGATTTTTTGGATCTGAGTTCTGTGTTCCTAATATTACTAGTTACAATTACAGAAGTATTTTGATACTGATCAGAAATATTGATCTGCTGTTTTATTGTTATTAACGATCTGTGATAGAATGTCAGACTTAATGTTGTGTAATCATCTTGCATCCTCCATTTTTTTTTTTTTTTTAACAGCATGTGATTGGAGAGTTTAATTTATTATTATTATCTTTTCCACAGTATTATATCTGATGGTTAAGGTGACTGCTTATTCCATCTATGCAACTGTGTCAAACATTTTCTTTGTACCTACCTTATATTATATTGTTTTTGTTGAAAAAGAATAAAAATCTTCAGTACTATTTGAAGCAATTTTATTGATACAACATTTTGATTACAGAAACCATTTTAATCTTGTATTCTGTTTTAGCAATAAGAATTTATGGCCAACAACTTGAAATGTTGTGGTTCATTTTTGTTTATATATCAAGCATAAATTGTGATAATGTCTTATATGTATGAGCACTCAATTGGAGCAAATATGAATGGATGTCTCATGAGGGGATCGTCTGGTTCAACACCCTTCCTACGGAACATTAGCCTCATGGCCTGAGTGCTGTGGCCATGCATGGGCTTTTTAACTTCGGTGTATAGCTTCTCACTCTGCCAACCATAATCGGCGTTGGTCGTCTCAGGCAAATAGTAGCGTTGATCAGTTGGCATTTTGGCTCGTTCTTCCAGGTATCTGTCTCCACCACCCTGCAGCATTAGTATCTCTCTGATTAATAGTGTTGTTATTTGCCTATTTTTGTTCACTCAGTGTATTGCCACTGAGCTTTATTATTCTATTATTTATACTGGCAAAATATTGATGAATAATAGTTTGCATAATAAATAAGTAGCATCTTTTAGAAGAAAAAAATTACAAATAGTAGGGAATGTATTTTTATACCCAGTATAAGGGAAACCAAATAAAGTATGCATGGCATCTCCTCTCCTTATCTGAAAAAGTGTGCCTTTGTTAAAAAATATCTCTTGAAGTTGTGCATCTGTTCCTTTTTTTATTTTTGGCACTGCTATTTAGCAGGAGTTCTAAATGTATTCACAATTCACGTATTACATCATTCTTTACCTTCACTTCAAGTATGACATCCAGTAGCACTATAAAATCAAAATTTAGGATAGGCTGTTGGGTATAAATCTGATGTGAAGTTCTTTTGAATCCACCAAAAAAAAAAAAAAAAAAGAAAGTAGTTGGAGTTAATACAGTTGAACTCCAATTATCCGATCTCCAACTATCCGAATCGCCGAATATCCGAATCACTTTTTTAATTGAGACGGAGAAGCAAAGACTGTACATTACGGTATGTACATACTGTACTAAGGTACAGCACTTGTAAGTATGCCTAACATGTTGCCTGTTCATTTAATTAATTAAAAGCTCTTTTTTTAAATATTGTTTTTTCTCTCATTTTCAAAATAGATACAGTAATTAATTAAAATAGACCATTTTTCAGAAAAAATCCAATTATTCGAATTTTTGATTATCCGAATGGGGTCCGGTCCCAATTGATTCGGATAATTGGAGTTCTACTGTATAGTGAAAAGGGCAAAATTATTCTGTTAATTGATGTGTATCAGAGAGTAAACATCAGTTTATTTATAGAATGTAAACCACTAGTGATAGTAGAAACTAAGCTGGAAGAAAAATATTGCAGAATGGGAGGGAAGTGGGGGATAAGTTAGTGGTAATATATCTGATTAAATGGTAAAGATATATACTTTTGAAAGAATGGAAGCTTTCGATTGTATTAAACATTCTTGGGCACCGCGTCAACTTGAGGCGTTATTTCGAAGTCGGAGATGGGCTTCAAAACTCATCTAATTGATGCACTTTCCTGGTGGGCAGCCCAAGAACATTTAATAAAAATAGAATATTAATTGAAGATAACAATAAAAAAGATGAGAAACTGATATTTTCTCAGGGGAATTGGCTTAGTGGAATAGAGCAGATGGATAATAATGTAAAGCTGTATGTTCTACAAATGAATACACACATATCATACACAACAAGATCTAGATGTTTCATCAACAGATGTCAACACATCTGTTCCCTCATAAAAACCATAACAGGTCTAGCAAACTAGTAGTACTTTCAAAATCAGCACACCCTCTGGAAAGAGGAAAGATGAATATGATGATTAGGTTTCAGATCTTCAAGACCAAAAAAATAGAGAAATCTGTAGGCAAATATTACCTTAAAAACGGGGAAATATGACCTAAAAATGACAAAATATGACCAAACACTTAAATTTACTAAACATCAAAACATGTTCAATTACACATCAGTTATATTATCTAGTAGTGTCGCTTTTATGTAGACAGCATAATTTGCTTCCGTGCATTCATGGCCCCTTTGGGAAATTAAATTTTAGATCATTTTGTTAAAGTAACTTTAACTTCAGATAATTTACAGAAAAGAACTCTTTCATCTGTACTAAAATACTCCTCTCTAAATTCCCTTACACAACTTTTTAACTTCGCACTTTCAGAAAATTTTGTTTTCGACATATCAGTACTCACTGATCCACTGCAGATTTGACACTGACAGAGTATTATTTTAAAAAATCTTTCTTAGAGACACTCATTGATATGGATCGACACAGGCATGCTGCTGCTGCATTGTGGAGATTGAAAGGCGGGCGAACATTAACGTTTAGAGAGTGACAATAATGCATAACTTTAATTATTGACTTATTGAATTATTCAATGTATAATAGGAATACAGTTCATAAATAATTATCTTAATTTTTTCTCGTATAGATATAGTGAATTCATGGTACTATTAAAAAATTACCAGATTTTTCCCCAAAATATGACCCTTTGACCATAAATATTATCGTAATATGACCAAAACTAGGAAAATGGCCTAAATATGCATTTATATCCTATATAAAATACATTTAAATACAATCAGAAATGTTCAATCAGGACTCAGCATTACAGCTCAAAAGGAAGGCAGGAAAAAAATATGACTTGTCCTAAAGATCTGAACCCTAATGATGACTGTTTAAAACTTAGTAAAAGGTAAGGACAAATTCTGATGTGGGAAATTAAAATTGTAGAAGAATTGCACAAATAGGAAAAATTGAATATGCAGTAGAGGACTGATGCAGAGCAGCGAGAAACCACAGAAGTACAAAAGAACTGCAGTTACTATGTGTATTGATGTACAGTTTTGAAGAATGTATGATGAAAGAAAGTGATACAGTTTGAACTAGACTATGGAACTGAAATTTCGCAGTAGTGTGGGCAATATCCAAAATGAGCACATGAGGAAAATGTTAAATGAGGAATCAGTACAAGACAGAAGTTCGAGAGTGGTATGAGCGCTTGTAAAAAGGGGGAATGCCTCTGAAAATGTGAGTTTTAAAATTCGAGTGAAAGAGACAACATGGATTACCCATGAGCAGGTGGATTAATGGAGTATCTGGTAGTGACCAAGAGAGGACGGGGTTGAAATAGGATGCACGTAGGAAGGGCAGAAGATACTGGAAATATTAAATGAATAAATTCGTTTACTGTCTATGGTAAATTTTTCAGCGTATGCCTTCCAGAAGCTGACTTTACCTACAAAAGAAAGGGGTTAGCATCAGAAGATAAGCAAGCAGTACAGGGAGATACGTACGTATGATCCCAGCAGAGCTTTCTGTTCGGTGGTTGGCTGGCGCATGACGTCCAGCACGATATCAGGGTCCGGTTGAAACGACAACTTGGGTTTCGCCCGGCAACCAGCCTTGACTCTCCTCGGCTCGCTAAACACTTGACGAAGTTGCGCCAGCTGCACAGAAACGAAATATGACAAGCTGTTTTTCTTTTTATGCATTTCGCACCGTATAAGTTACTTCCATTTACGGTCATGAGGACCATCTGTGTACGGAATAGGTATCACAATTTAACCGTTACAATAGATTTTTACGAACGTGGAAAGGTACGTTTTCTAATTTATTCTTGTTTTCAATGAAAACCTAGTTAATATGCATCACATAAATCTGTTGTTTATTTCATATGTTGTTACTTAATACATTACATTCGTACACAATTTTCAAAGAACCACACATCAGCTCAGTGACTAAAACTGAACTACGCCATTCTTTTCCGCAAGCTACTTTTCTCATCCTTAGCAGTCAGTCTCAAACAAAATAATTCTTTTGCAGAAGCAGTCAACACGGCCTCTGGCCGTTGCGCGCTAGGCGCGATCTCGATTCTAAACCTTGGGAAATGTATGGCTATAAAAATTAGAGCATAAAATAACTTTTTCTTTCTTTTTTTGGTGCCATTTAGATTTGCATGCGGATCAGCGTCATAGGCACTCGAATTGAAATATTCATACACAGTATTATTCACGTCTGCAGAGGTCGGCCATCAAAGATGTAGACGTGATGTGTTTTTGTTCTTTGTTCAAGAATAGTTAAAATTAAACGGTTACTCAGATAAACCAAAAACCCTACAGTTCATAATCATAAGGAACCGAAATGTGCTTTAAAACGATAACTTATTCATTGGAAAGGAAATAAAATTAGATCAAATACATATAGGTACTAAATCTACGAAATCATCTTCAGAAGAATCCTTCCCAGATTAGTCACTGTTGGTTGGTTAGAGCACACTGTTGGTCAAATTCCTCACATGACCAGTTCATAAGAATAAATAACAATTGTTCATCAGTCAATGGTTTTGATGTTTGAAAATAACGCTTGTCCTAGGATCACACATTTCCAATTCCAAAACAAACAACAAAAAATCACGGAACGACAACCAGTGACGACAAGAGCAATACTCACTCATGTGCTGATAAAATCTCGTACGCTCAGTAACAATCAGTCTTAAAGCTGCAGACCAGTAGAATGTTGATATGCAGCGCGGATCCGTTGCCAACGGGATAGTTCTGCATGCAGATGCCTTTTTCTTTTTGCCCATGACTATTAGTGACCGCGTCAGATAATTACTAAATTTGTTGTTGTTGATGAATTATTTGAGCCAATTTTATGTTAACTTATCATACGCACCTGCAGCTCCCGTCGGAGCTTAAACCGCGCAGCCTCATCCAAGATTCCCTCTGCGCCCTCTTCTATGGACTTCTCGAGCAGCGCCCTGTTCTTGTAGAACCATCTCGTTCGTAGCCGGTTCTCTGTGGTGTATAACTCTGATAGGATGACGGGGTCGTAGCCCAGCGGGTACTTCTTCCCCGACATTATCGCTGATCACCCTCTGACACCCCCGTGCCGTCTCCTGGAGTCGACTAGCTCATTGTTTTTACTTCACCATGGAGAAGTGTGTTTGTCCTGGGAAATTCCAAGGATATTGTTGTTTTTGTTATTCCAGCATATCGAACTAGACGTTGGAGATCCGATTATGCTTCTTCGATACTTTTGCAAAATGTTTGTAAGAGAATCAAACTCGTGGTGAGTCCCATTCAAAGGAATCTGACCGAAGCATAAATTCTGTTCAATTGTGGAGCAGGCTGAGTCTATACTCCTCATCTATTACATTTTCAGTTTACAAGACTGAAGTTTCCGGAGGGCGTCTGTTTTACTACGACGAACAAAAAATTGACAGAGACTCTCCGCGCCGCAGTTGTTAACCTCAAAACCAAATGCCTTTCTCATGGTAAGTTGCTTTCTTAGGAGTTGGTCGCCTGAAAATTTTCACGTTTTTGTTCCAGGCGTAAAAGCTGCAACCACTTTTTACAAAATAATTATGTTTGATATTTTTTCCATTCTACTCCGACCGCAAAAATGTTAATTGTATTGAACTTGCTATTGGTGATCTGTAATTGGTCCAAATCAATCTTTGCCCAAGTCATTTGTTTAAGAGAACGGTCTGCACACGTGAACTTTAGTCTTACATACAGCATGTACGCAAAGACTATGACTTCGCTGGAGAAGGAAATTTGTACACCGATGAGCCACAACATTAGGACCATTGTCCACCGCGAGACTGGATGCCGTCTAGTGCCGTTGTGGTTACGTCATGTTGAAAGTATACAAGTGGAGCAGAGACCGACGGGGAGTCATTCTAGCGACGATACTGGTTGCAAATGGAGACATCCACTAACATAAGTGACATTGACGAAGGGTGGATTGTTATGGCTTGGGTTTTCGCTTGCTATGTAGTGAGAATCTAAAAAAAAGTGGTTGAAGAACGGTGGAACTATGAGTAGGTGACAAGGTGGCGGACGTCCACACCTCACCACATAACTTGGTCAGAGGCTGTGCCGCTCTGCAAAGCAGGATAGGCAACAGTTATAATGGCAGATTACAATGCTGGTGCAGGCACAAATGTTTCAGAGCACACCGTTCAGCGCACATAGAGTTCCATGGGACCTGTGGTAGTGATCGAAGACACGATGATAGGTCTGGACTATGTGAAAATTATTGCAGACCACCAGCTATCCTTGATGTTTCATGTCCTTCACGACAGGGATGGCGTTTTCCAGCAGGATAACTGTCCATGTCACAGCACCGGAATCTTGCTATAGTGGATCTTCTGGGACGCTTTAGGACACCAGCTCCACGCCCACAAACCACCAGGCCGTAATTAGAGGTGCCAGGTACCTTTGAAACTTACCAAGTACCCATGCCATGTCGAATCGCTGTTGTATTACGTTGCAAAGATGGACCAGCACCTTGCCAAGCATCATATTGGTTCTTCGAGTGGAGCCGCGTCGGTTTATTAAAGCCTGACGTTTCTGCCATCATGCTGTGGCCTTCTTCAAAGGACTGGCTTTGTTAGTTATCGCTATCGCCTTATATACCGTAGTAGCCGGAAGCTAGCGCGCGCGCGCTAATCGTCCGCGGTGGCGTCTTCGCGTTCAGTGTAGGCAGTCGTTCGTCTTGGGTTTTCCTGAGCAGGTATGACCAAATATGGTCAAGTTGTAAACCACTGACGGCATTCATGTTATTCGGCCGTTTTTGTATTTCTAACGCTTCTCTTACGCGCCTAACCCTCCATCTGCTCTCAATGGCTATAACGCTGGTCTTATCAAATAAAATTGAATGGCAACTATAGGCTGAATATAGAACTACAGCGGACTTGCTTGCGTCGTTATTTTTCAAATGCCTGATGTGCTCATTGAGCCTCTCCTTAACGGTGCGTCCTGTTTCCCCAATGTATACCTTGCCGCTACCGAGCGTGGTGGTGTAACGGATAGCGTTCTGGCCTCGCATTCGGGAGGACGGCGGTTCGAATCCCCGTCCGGGCATCCAGATTTGGGTTTTCCATGGTTTCCCCAAATCACTCCAGGTGAATGCCGGGATGCTTCCTTCAAAAGGCCATGGCCGAATGCCTTCCCATTCCTTGCACCCATCCTTTCCCGTCTCTAAAGACCACGTTGTTAAAAAGGGACATTAAACTGTTACAAAAAAAAAAAAAAAAACCTTGCCGCTAGTACAAGGAATTTCATATACCCCTGGTGTTTGCAAATGGTTTCTCTTGTCAACGCTGGTCAGGATGCTGGACAATTTCCTAGGAGCCTTGTATACGGGACAGATGTTCTTCTTCTTAAGCAGCCGACCAATCTTATCCGTCACTCCTTGGATGTATGGCAGGACGGCCACTGCCTTGTCAGGTGGTTTGTTGTTCTCCGCCATCGATGCCGCAGTGCGTGACAAAGCGAAGCGGTCAAGACATGCCAAGGCTTTATTACAAGCAGCTACACTATAGCCTTTGGCTAGAAATGTCTCACTTAAGTTTCTATTTTCAGCGGCCATGCTCGCTTCGTCACATACCACGGATGCGCGGAGAGTTAATGTTTTAAAATTCCACTTTTGATCGCTAGATGATGGTAAGAGTCAACGTAGAGTTACAGATTAGTATGCGTTGGTTTTCGGTATACTCGGTGGCCCGAGGAGCCATCATCATTTCTCGTAACTAATACATCCAGGAGCGGGAGCTGGTTTAATAAATCGAAGCGGCTCCGCCAGGAGAACCAAGATGATACATACAGAGACCGCGGAAGCTTTCGTAATCACACGTTGCTAAGCGGTTGGTCATAACATCAGTGTAAGTTCTGACAGACGTTTATAAGATGTTGATGATGAATTTAAATAATTTTATAAACATACGCACGAGTTGTAGAAAACAAACCAGTAACAATGGGTGTCCACCTTTCTTTTGTTGTGAATTAAAATATTGCAATGCTGTGGTTTTGCGAAGATACAGGGAGTACGCGAGGTTGAGTTCTTTCTTGAAGTGGCACACGGGAAAAAATAATAGGCAACCACTGTTCCAGGTGATTAACTTCTGGGCTACCACATGCGATATAATTAAGGTCATTAGAATACGAAGTCCTAATTGCGCGATGCTATATTTTACTTGCCCAATTATTTTATGTTGTACCTTCCTCGGCTCACATCAGCAAGCTCATTGAGAGAGGTCGAGCTCCACATTCCAATTCGTGACCTTCGGCCCTAGAGAGGAGGTGTCTCTTAGCGATAAGTTTCTTCTTCCGTGATCATTGAACAGCAGGCTGAGTAGACTTGGGGAACAATGCGGACTTTCAACTTCGAAGAACTCTCCTCGGTATGCAAATAGAATCGCAGACAATATCTCTACTGATCTAGTTACACAGTCAGTATTGTTTTGGATCATGGAATATAAACGCCAGGAAATTTTCTGAAATATCACTGCTTCGTTGAACATAGGTGGCCAAGTTATTTTGATGGTTGATAAGTTCAATCCCATGCCCTCGCAGACCGTCCTGATTGAAGTTTTAGGAGGTCTCCTGAAATCGCCTAGGTTAAGGGTGCCCAAATTATTTTATCCCGCCGACACTTTCATACAATATTTGCCATCTTATTTACCCCGAAGTTAAGTATTTAATAAAAACATTAAATCCTTTTTGGAATTTCCGATCTTAAGCAATAATGAGACATGCATAACAACCAAACTAAATAATGTATAGTTCCCATATCTTATAAAATCCACCCAATAACATTAACAGAAATACGAGGGTGAGTCAAATGAAAACCTTAAATATTTTTTTAAATATTATTTATTGTGCAGAAGTGGTACAAAGCTGTATCACTTTTCAACATAATATCCCCCACGCTCAATGCAAGTCCTCCAGCGCTTACAAAGTGCATAAATTCCTTTAGAAAAAAATTATTTTGGTAGTCCGCGCAACCACTCATGCACCGCGTGGCGTACCTCTTCATCAGAACGGAACTTCTTTCCTCCCATTGCTTCTTTGAGTGGTCCAAACATATGGAAATCACTTGGGGCAAGGCCTGGTGAGTACGGTGGATGAGAGAGACACTCAAAATGCAGGCCTGTGATTGTTGCAACTGTTGTACGGGCAGTGTGGGGCATTGCATTGTCATGTTGCAAAAGGACTCCTGATGACAGCAATCCACGTCGCTTTGATTTGATTGCAGGCCGAAGATGAATTTTTAGGAGATCTGTATATGATGCACTGGTGACAGTTGTCCCTCTAGGCATGTAATGCTAAAAAATGACGCCTTTTTCGTCCCAAAAGAGAGTCAGCATAACCCTCCCTGCTGATGGTTCTGTTCGAAACTTCTTTGGTTTTGGTGATGAGGAATTACGCCATTCCTTGCTCGCTCTCTTCGTTTCCGGTTGGTGGAAGTGAACCCAGGTTTCGTCCCCAGTAACGATTCTTGCAAGGAAGCCATCACCTTCTCGTTCAAAGCGCCGAAGAAGTTCTTCACAAGCATCAACACGTCGTTCTCTCATTTCAGGAGTCAGCTGCCGTGGCACCCATCTTGCAGACACTTTGTGAAACTGAAGCACATCATGCACAATGTGGTGTGCTGAACCATGACTAATCTTTGAACATGCTGCAATGTCATTCAGTGTCACTCGGCGGTTTTCCATCACTATGGCTTCAACTGCTGCAATGTTCTGTGGAGTCACAACTAGTTGTGCCTGACCTGGACGAGGAGCATCTTCCACTGAAGTCACACCATTTGCGAACTTCCTACTCCATTCGTAGACTTGCTGCTGTGACAAACATGCATCACCGTATTGAACCTTCGTTCTTCGATGAATTTCAATAGTTTTCACACCTTCACTACTCAAAAACCGAATGACAGAACGCTGTTCTTCCCTGGTGCAAGTCTCAAGTGGGGCGGCCATGTTTATACTGCAACGGTATTTGTGCATCTGCACTATGCTGCAACCTACAGGCCATTCTGCACGCTACTTGTAGCACGCTTACCAACTTAAAGCATAACGGCGCGAAATTTCGATTTTTTATTACAAATTTAAGGTTTTCATTTGACTCACCCTCGTAGGAGATATCTTCCACTGTTATTATAATCTTAAAAAATAATAATAAAATTACGGATAGGTGGAAATTTACCTATAGTTCTTAAATCGTACATGTCATAAAACTTAAAAACACACAACTATCTTCGAAAATTTAACATAAATTGTATTGGATTGTAGTGGATTGATCGGATGTGGGAGATTAATTGTTTACCTTGCATTATTTTAATTATAATTAATTAGATGTTTAGAAGCAAAGCTAATCCATACTGCAAGCTGCAATCCACTTGAAGTGTAGTATTAAGTCGATGCATTGTACGTGTGTCGGGAAGACGGAGAAACGAATCACATGTTTGCAAAATCTTCAGATAACATTTTTTTTTTCCTCTCGATAAACGCCACCTGTCTTCTTCCAACAAGTCTACAGTAAATATATTTCCAATAATGTGAGTCAAAGTTTCGGGAAAACGCTTTTCTTATTCTTCTTCTTAGTATCAAAGGGTCAATTTTTTATCAATTTTGTGTTTGGCATATCATCTCTGATTCCGTAAAACGTCTGCAGGAGTTGACGAGTGATCTGCACCTATGCATTTTTCCAACTGTCTGGATCTGTCTTATATTCTTTAACCGGTGAACTGGAAAGCCCTAAAGTAACAATTTCAAGTAGCTATAGCAGGATATTTTTTTTAGTTCCAGGCTCCTGTGATATTTCCTTATTCGTTGGCTCTGGAAAATAGCATGCAGGAAGGAGAAGATATCCAATGTTCTGCATGACAGACTTCAATTGAGATCGGGGGGGGGGGGAGGTTGAATCCTTCCATAGCTGACACATTAAATAAGCTAATTTATTAAAATAATGTTTGCAGTAGTGTAATTCTACGATGAGTTTGTGGAATGTGGACGGAAGGCCTGGCGTCGGCCAGTCGAGACACAGGAAGCTTCGGGGCGAGCAATGCGGCAGAAATGTCAAACTTGGGTGACAGTGTGAATAGAACTCAACTCATAAGGAATATATTCGGTATTTCTAAAACTACCCTGGGAATCAGCAAAGCACTGCAGATAGAGTGGAAAAGTCTGAAATGAAAGGACTGGCGTGGGAGACAAAGTTAATAAATCAATGGCAAGGGGCGGAATTATTTTCTGAATAGCCTTCTGTCATGTGGTAGCAACCAACCAATGGGACGCTAACAACAATAGTCATGATTGCACGAGTTTTTGAACAGCGAATGGGTAAGCAAAATATGTTATTATTAATTGTTGTTATCATTTGTGTCTCTGTTGGCATATGACGACGGAGATGCTGCGAATGGTGGGAGCTGCTGTACGCGAGCGACATTCGAATTGTAACTTCTCAGGTCGAAGCTGACTGATGGATTCAACATAAAACATCGTCAGGAAGCTTGCAATAGCGCCTCAGAGCAGCATATCTGAGTATTTAAGCTGTCATACCTGGACATAGTTTCTAACTGCAATCGATTACTGTCAAGTTAAGCGCCAGTGAGCGTCATGGTTGGCAGCAAGCTGACCACGCAAGACAGCGATATGGTAACACCACCCACCGCACTTCAAAAACTGATCATTACCCGTTAACGCCTTGCTGATGCAGATCAGATTATGTACTGCCAATATCTTACCTGAGCAAAAGGGATATTTAATTTTGTTAATTGATCAGCTAGTTGTTGTTTAAGTATTACTTTCAATTTGTATTAGTTTGTTCCATGTAATTTAAATGTTGTCTATTAATTGATTACATTAGTTTCATTTAACGTTATATCGTTTCGTGTCTTTTAAATGTACCATTTCGTTATTATTTGCTATTACCGACACAATCTATAAATTCACCTGAAGTTGTAATTAAAGTTAATTAAATGTCAGTGAATGTGTCAACATAATTTGGTATTTTAATTCATTAAATGTAATATATAACCAATTCCATTAATTATATATCTTTATGTTCATTATTATATAAAATATATTACTTTAAAATGAATTAATTACGATGGTGCCTATTATTTCTGAGAAAACGAAGACTAGCGAACAAAATTATTTATTTCATGTTCGTAAAGAATAATTTAGTCTGCATAATGGTAAATTGATCAAGTGTTATACCACAATATGTAATTCAAGTAGCCACCAATATCCTTTATTTTGCACTTTCAGCTGGAAAAGCGCGATCTGGTAAAATGGCTTGCACGGATACGGAACCGTTACTATACCGTCGAATAACCAACCCTGGTTCTCTGGTGCAGAAGGGGGTTTGGTGACTGGACCATGGAATTTTGCCCCTCATGACTGATTTGGGGCAGAATACTTCATTTTCTCCATTCAATTACAGCTTGTTTGGTTTCATATAATATACCAGGTATATACTCGTATTATCCACGGAATCGATCTCAGAATTGGTAAAATCTGTAGGGAATATCATGGCGCTTCTGAGATTATTTACGAAAATTCTGAACACGAAACGGGTTCATTAAGAGTGTGTATCGTAAGAAACGCAAGAAATTATTTGTAAAAGCTTCCTCACCGAACAACTGGAACTAGAATGTGTCATATCTCCTATTTTGGTTGGCGGACTCTCCGACAATCCTTTCGTCGACTATTCGCTGACTGCCCTGTGTAACTACCTAAGAATACATTAATTACTTCATTTTCTTCCAACCTTATACTGACTTCCTTTTTAAACTTCCATTCTTGTGCTGTCTTTATGTTATGTTAGTCACTCACTTATTGCAGAATTTTCAATTTCAAAAAACGCATTTTAAAACGGTGGCTCAAGAACTTTAAAAATAATCAAGAATATAACCGAATTCTCTTGTTATCATTTAAGGAAACAGGCTCATTAAGTCACTGGATATTTTTTGCCTTCAAGGTTTGTTGCAGATTTCAGCTAAATCATATAATCATGTGGTTCAATCAATCAATAGTTGCGCAAATAATTGATTAACCACAGGTTCAAGTACGTGATGGTGATCTCCACACACAGGCGTCCGTGTCTGCCATGGAGATAAACATCTTTCCTGAGAATTTTACTTGGTGTTCCCTTGTCATCTACAGATATGGAAGTGTTTGTATGCGTGTTTCGCATTAATGACTGTGATTCGAGTGTGAGTTCTTTGTTTGTGTGTGTTCTTCCGGTAGACGGCGGGGGACCGCCAACCTTAACATTTCCATCCGGCGGACGACTCACCATCAAGTCACGTGTGCTCTCACTGCATACACATATGATTCAGCCCAGGAACTTGATACACAATCTGGTGATTTATGAATCGTGCACCGCACCTCTCCTTCATCGTGATGATGAAAATCTCTTCCACGACCAAGACTGGAACCAGCTAAGCCCGCATCACGTGTCCGACACCATCACGGTGCCGCAAGGAGCGGGTTTTTTTTTTTTTTGCTGTCCTCAGTCTTTCGACTGGCTTGATGCAATCCTCCATCCTTTCCTATCCTGTGCTAACCTCTTCATCTCTACATACCCTTACAACCCACGTCCTCAATTATCTGTTTCATATATTCTAATCTCTGTCTTCCACTACAGTTCTTCCCTTCGACTGTTCCCTCCACAGACAAATAAACCAATCTTGCATGTCTCAAAATATGACCTACCAGCCTGTCTCTTCTTTCTGTAAGCTTCATACATAAACTTCTTTTCTCACCCATCATTTCCAAAACTTGTTCATTTCTTAATTTGTCTGTCCACTTAATTTTCAGCATCCTTCTGTAACACCACATTTAAAATGCTTCAATTTTCCTTCTTCTCCGGTATTCCTAAAGTCCATGTTTCGCTACCGTAAAGAGTTCTTTCTAATTCCTAGATAAATATTTGAAACTAAAAGATTTCTCTTTTTCATGAAGGCTCTTTTTGCTAGTGCTATTCTTCTTTTAACGTCATTCCTGCTTCGGCCATCGGTTGTAATTTTGCTTCCCAAATAACAGAATTCACTTACCTCTCCAATTGCATTCGATTCTATTTTTATATTTAATCTGTTAGTATTCGTATCGTTTCTGCTACATTTCATCACTTAAGTCTTGCTTTGATTTACATTCAGGGCTTTAGTATAACGATCAAACGTGAAACATCACAACTGAAGCAATTAATTACCGTACTCACCAACTTCACCACCTTTACGAAATATTTTGCGGTCGGCTGCTTTCGATGAGTTGTATTCGTTGTTGGCGTGGTCAAATCTGGAGCTGTGGTTCTACGGCCGCATGCCGTTGCTGACGTCAAGCATTTTGTATGTCCTGCCTGGTGATACTAAGTACTAATGGGGGAAATGAAGCGTGCCATTTGTCTGTGAAGCTTGTAACTACGTTCAGCGTTGATAAGTGTATTTTTTGTTTGTGAAACGTGTGGTTTAATAGACGTCTTGATGGTTGAGGAAACCTCATAAAAACCGCAGTCAGGACGGGCTGGGCTCGTTCATCTTTCCGATCCACCTCAGCGCACTGTCACACTGACTGGTTTTTAATATCCTTATTCACAATTGAACTTTAATTCAACACGCTCCGTTTCGTGAGGCGAGAGTTGGTTATGAAAGGCAAAAAATATTATAAAATAGTTTATTGTTGAATTAAATTATATAGACAAATGGTACAAAAGAATGAGAGAGAGAGAGAGAGAGGCGAGGTTGCTCAGAGGCGGATGCCGGGGTTGCGGGAGCGCACGAAGTTGAGCAGCTCGTCGCTGTCCTCGCACACGAACGGCTTGGTGTGGTGGCAGGCCACGTCGTGCCACTTCACGCCGTCGTTGTAGAAGTTGTTCAGGATCGACAGGCACGACTCGTCGTTACCCTGCAACACACACGTCAACAGTCAACGCGTAGTCTGAAAAACTCAACCATACGCACCAGTACTTTGGTACAATGTACTAATTCTGTAAGATAGCTAACGGTGACATAAATATGGTGCAAACATGGAACATCAACATCTATTCTATTGGTCCAGGTATCATACAACACAGCCACTTTTCGCTCAAAGATTGCAGTTTTTCGGGTGAGAAATAATTTCTCTTTTTAATTTATTTGAAGAAAAACCTTAGGAAAACAGCGTGACTTTCATTTTTACTATGCCAGAATGCGCGCTTAAGCAAAATACAGTTCCACCAACATTGTAAAACGATAACCGGGTGGGAACTAGTGGGAACAATAGTGAAGCTTCAATAACAGAGAAGTAGTCGAGCGAAGATAATAGGACATTACAACGTCTGTACATCTCTGTACTGTGGGGTAATAGTTTAAAAGTGAATACTGCTCTTGAGAAATTCGTATGTTGTTCCAGAAGTCTAACATGAGCAATAATGGAAATGAAATATATACGTTTGAATGAGCAATGTGCTTCTCAATTCCAGCACCAGATGGGGTTGCGATATAGCAGCAACTGGCAGTTACAAACGAAATAACACCTACATGGGAGGAGCAAAGTAAAATAGACTGAGTTTCGATTTGCCGCACTTTTTCGCCTCTGTCGTGGCTAAACCTACAGTTCAACGCGGAATTCTAACATGGAGCATCGTGGCTTATCTCGTAAGATCAAGCAGAGCTGTAAAACACTGTTTGGCACGCATTTATTTGAACTCGAGACCCTAAATTTTGAGAGCAAGTGAATTGATCATTGAGCTACCAAACCGCTCATGGAAATGAATTACTTGTTACTGAACAATACACAAAATGAACACAGAAATACATAGCACCAGCTATTGGCGGATCCAGGATGTTGGTTTCGTGGGAGGGGGGGGGGGTTTCGGATTTCGTTTGGGGGGGGCTTGAGTCGGGGTAAGGGTAAGCCCTGGATACTTTTGGGCGAGGGGCTTGAGCCTCCTAGCCCCCCCCCCCTCCCCACTAGATCCGCCGCTGCCAGCTAACAATCTTTTACATAGTCGCCCTGGTTATCCAAAGCACTTTGTCGATTACGGTGAAAGAAGTTCAGATTACAAAATTACATACAAGGGATGGAATTAAACACCTTTACCATCGTTGTCAAGGAATTATGATAATCTATAACGATAACGTAGAAGGTTGTTTGTACTGTACCTTGCTACTACTGTGTTGTATTCATTTAATGTAACAAAAAAGTGACGTCTATTTTCGTTACTTATGGTTTGTCCCTACCGATATCGGTCATAGCGGTGGCATCATTGGGGCTTCACTGAGAAACAGATTCTTCAGGCTATCTGAAGTATACCTACACTTGATTTTTTTTTTCGGTGAGAAGCATTTTCTTCTAGCTATCATAAGCACTCGAATTTCTTTGATGCCATATATTCAGAAAAAAATAACTTATAAAACGGTATATGTATGATATCAGTTCCGATTTATCTCTGTGTGACATGTCTGGAACAAAACGACAGCAGTAGTTGAAATTTCTAAAAGCTAAATTGTGCGAAACAGTTAAATTTTCTGTACAGTGTACGAAAAATTAAAAGAAAAAAATCAGTAATACAAAAGTATACGATATTGCTTGAAGTACTTTAATGTGCTAAAGTAATGACGTCACAAATATGGGGTGCGTGACGTCATATTACACACGGGTGGACATGGAAATATTCCGTGGTTCGTATCCAAACTGTTACTAGTTAGGAACCATGGACCAATAGTATTTGCAATGTAATTTACTCTTCAGTATTGAAGTTTCTCTTGCGATAACACTCCTTTCAGTATTTAAATTGAACAACATGTCACCAGTCGTTGTATGCAGCGGTTAACTATAGCCCGCTCCGTCAACAGAGGCGACTCAAGGTCAGTCTGCTGTATCCAAGGGGAAATTTACCACCCACTCGCGTGGACACAGTACAGCTCGGAGAGAGAAGGCAATGACGTGAGGAGGGGGGACTGGAGTACATGACCTTGATCCGCCAGTTCAGAGTGAACAGAGTATAGTGGTACGGCTGAGTATCGGTCGTGTACGCACCTGGGCCGCCTCTCTGTTGTCGGGCTGGGCCTGTCCGAAGCCGCCGGTGGCGCTCCAGTCGCCGGTGTTCCTCTGGGTAGTGGGGCCGATCTTGGCGCCGGAGCCCGACCAGAACCAGCCGTTGATGTTGGCCGGCTGCAGGTCGGGGCGGTCGCAGCCCGCGAAGTTGCACTTGCGTCCAGACGTCCAGATGTAACGCACGTTACCTGCCGAACACAATGACCGTCGAGTAAACTGGCCGAGAGACAGGTGAACAAACAAAACGACCACAAAATATCGTCTAAAGAAAATGAAATCAGAATATTTGGGATACAGAGGAGAAAATCGGGAGCGAGTTGTAAGAGGAAGAGGGGTGCGTAGATTCGAAATACGATTACCTTATCATGGGTATGAGAGCCCACAAATAAAAGAAATGAACAAAAAAAAATTAACTTTATGTGAGTGAAATGTTTAGGCTGTGGCGTAAATTAAACGAAAAATTTGATTATAAATATAATATATAACATCTTAATTTTGTCATCTTTCATGACCTTTTGTTATAAAGAGACGAAAACTTCCAACGATTTGCGCCTGCATTTATATACTCTTTTTTTCTGTCATCAGTCTATTGGTTTGGTGCAATCTTCCATCCCTTCCTATCTTGTGCTAACCTCTTCATTTCAACACACTCCTACTTCATTTATTATAATCTCTGTCTTCCTACACGGTTCTTGACTTCTATTGTTCCCTCCATAAATAAATTAACCAATCCCGCGTGTCTTAAAATGTGACCCACCACCCTGTCTCTTCCTTCTTTAAGACTCTTCCATCAATTTCTTTCCTCACTCATCATTTTAAAACATGTTCATTTAATACTTTATTTGTCTACTTATGGGTCAGTATCCTTCTACAACACCACATTTCAAATGCTTCAGTTTTGCTTATTTCTGGCATGCTAAAGTCAATGTTTCGCCACTATAAATTGTTGTACTCCACATATGGAGTTTTATAAAGTTCTTTCTTAGTCCTAGCTCAATAACAATCGTTTATTGAGTTTATTCGATCGACGGCACTTAACATTCTACACGTTTTCGCTATCGATATTGAAGCACTGTCAGCTGTTTTTTTATTCACATTCGAGCTTATCTACAATTTCTCATAACTTTTCCTCTAGTATTATTATGTGCGCCTTTAGCATCTTCGGTTCACTCAATTGACGCCTACGATGTTACTGTTAATAGGCGGTATGGTTTAAAGACGCATTACTCGATACTTAAAGACAAGTAGTGATAGAAGGCATACAGTGGTGTCAGTGGCACACTGATGAAACGCATTTAATTACTTGTCGTCACGTCACCTAAGGATGCAAATGAAGTTTCACTTCAAAAACTAACACAGTTTACGCCAAAAATTGTTTCGGGTAACTAGCCAATTGAGTCCGTTTGTGAAAGACGACTTTTCGGCGAGTGAATCACTCTGCTCTAACCAGAAAGAATTTTATCTATATACAACACCGAGAAAACCTCCAGTCTTTCAGAAAACAATTCATGTTACATAGAAATCATAGGAGTTATAGCCCCAAATTTTTCTTTCTAAGCGGAACGTCTATATACCGCTTTATTTGCGGTTGTCTTTAAGTAATGGCGAACTACTGTGGCATGCCACAGTAGTTCATCGAAACATGCACACTGGCATCGCCTGAAGACAACCGCAAAGAAAGCGGACGTAACCTTGAACTTAGAAAGCAGAATTCGGCGCTACAATCCCGAGGACTGTAATTACACGCCGAGAAAGTCTCCGCTCTCACAATTACAATGACTTAAACTTCAAGACTCTCAAAAATTTTGGAAGGGCGGTTTTGTGCCATAAAATTGTTCTTCTATTACCATTTCAGTTTCCGCTGGAGCTGACTAACCCACTTTGCAGGAAGTAATTTTTCGTAGATGAACTCTCGCTGGATGTTCTGCCAGTTGGTTTATTTCTCGTTAACTTCATCTGTTAATATACTCAGGTACGTGAGTGAGTTCCACGCCGGTCGTGTTAGCTTTTGCTAAGTATGTGCGGTGTTGTTGGTTGTTTTAAAGCAGAAACGGAACATCACACCACGCTGTACCCTAAGAACCAGTTAGGATCTCGCCAGATCGCGTACTATGAGGCCCTGAAGAGTCCATCCAAACTGCTCGGTATTAACTTTTTATGCGGTCCGATTTGAAAACAAATGATTTGTCAACAATTTTCTGTGTGCAGGAAAAGCAGCAGGAGTTTACGGAGTCTGAGACTGCGCACATCATCGTGTTGCCATTTGTCATGACTGTTAGATGGCGTCACAAGACTTGTACTTTCTTCTGCAATGCTGCTGTATCGCAGCGAGGGAAGTGAAAGTCGTTGCTGTAATTGCAAAGTTACTCAGCATTTAACACGATGCTAGGATACAGGCTGCGAAACACCAGCAGTGACAGAGCTCAAGGAAGGTGGCAGAACTTGAAACATTTAATAAAATTAATCCCTATTACATAGGAAAAGAACGGTGCAGAACATATTCAATTCCATTATTTTTAAGCCAGGCTGTTGATTACCACTTCTTACCTTGTTTTCGCTGACATGACTTCGAACAATTGCTGTCAGACATTAGCTTTGAAATTCACATTCAGTGGTGTGGTAATCCAAGAATGTGGCCAAGAGAATCTTTGGAAATTTGTGTGTTTGGGAGGGAGGGTAGGGGAACAGTGGGGGAAGAATGAGGGAGCATTATAACTCGTTGTCAATTTGGAGGTTTGTTGGTTTGGATCGAAAAGGAGCCTATTTTTGGCCTGTAATCAGCTTGCGATTCGCTTGCAGTTAATTAGAAATTTGAACTGCCCGGACGAAGGCCTTTCCGAATGGCAGAAACGAAATCTCACTAGCAAAATTGAAAGAAATTGAATTTGTTCTCTTTAATTTTTTCTGAAAGATGTGAATTCATGATGCCATTTATAACTGAAATACATTGATTAAAATTAATTGGCAAGTGACTTAGCCAAATATCACGCTTAGCTGATACAAACCTAAGTACTAATGATAGTTAATGAAATATGGACATGTTTGTCAAAGAACTTCATGTAAGTGATTATAACTACCACGCCTACTTTTCAACCCGCTTTGTTTCTAAGGTCCAAATCATTTACACAGCATGAAACCAATTCTTTCGGTATGTAGTCTACTCAACGTTTACGAGATTTTATTTTCTTAATATTTTTGTGTGCTTGAGCATTCAAACTGTAAATAGAAGAACTCCTTATCCCTGTCTCTAAATATGACAATGAACTATTTTTTTTTTTTGTGGATTTTATATTTATGCCTAATGTCAGGACTATGAATGAGTCTTGGTCCTTCACTGCTGTTTACTGCAAGTAGAAATGCGTCTAATAAGCTGTTGTTGACATCTTGCGGGTGATCTGCTGTCTGTTTCAAACATGTGAATCATTGAGCTGGATTTGGTGGTCTATGATCTGGTGAGCGCAGAGTTGGCTGCGTTCACTGACCGCGAGTGACAGTTCGCCTGGTTCCCGTTAGGCAGCGCTTCTCGTGACCTCACTCTACTTGCAGTTCCACTTGCGGGTTCTAACGTTCTGAGGAGACCTCGTTCTTGGTTCAGTTGCCTGACACTTCCTACACATTGTTTAAAACTTTATTAGTTCCTGGTAACTGATACTGCTTTTAACTGACACATTGGAAACGAGTTCGTGTAACACCTTTATCGTACTGAACAACTCACGGTATCGTAGTAGTACGCGATATTCTTGATGGAAAAACACAGATGGTAGGAATCTGACTGGTGCTGCCAGAAGATGAAGCATACCAACAGAAACACGAGTCAAAGTGGTTAGCTGTACTGACTCCTTGCTTTATAGATATTAACAAGGTAACGAAAAACCTGCTTTGCATCATGAAAATTTTACTTTAACCCAGCCGCTTCCTCAATTATTTAGTATACTGCGTCACCTACCAAAGAAAAATTTCCCATTCCTTTAAATCAAGTGAACATGATCGTATCCTTAAAGACAGTTCGATATCTTTTCTGAAGGAAGCTCCAACCTATTCGGTTGTATTACTCTTTTATTTACCAGTTGTGGTTACGAAGTCTGAAATACAAAGGAACTATATTTACTGTGAATTCACAGTAAATATAGACTCTTTTATGACGAACAGTTTATCACCTAAATTACGATACATAACAAGGAGAGAGATAAAATTTGTACAAAAATAAACTATATAAACAGGCGTGTGTGCCCCTATATTTCACTTTTCAGTCACCACTACTCGTGTTTATTTGTGGTAGTAGCATGGAGTTTTCTATCGTGCATAAGGTTGGCCGAATGCCGATAGACGTGAGGGTGTGGGAGATTTGGTGGTTAAAAGAGGTCGATGTAGGGCATTTTCATATTTCGACCAAACACTTGTGTGTCCATATACCTCTCTTTCCTGCTACAACTACATAGCGCAAAGCACGAAGTCTCCCATCGTGCAATATGGTGGTCGCGTATCGGTAGCTATGGGGGAGTTGGCGATATGGTGGTTGAAAGTGGTCGACCTGGGGCACTTTCGTATTTCAACCAAAGACGTGTGTGTCCCTATATCTCAATTTTCAGCCAAAACTATCTAGCGCAGATCACTGGTGTTTGAGTGTGGTAGTAGCACAGAATAGCCGATAGTGCACAACGTTGGCCGAATTTTGATAGCTGTAGTGGTGTGGGAGATATGGTCTTTGAAAGTGGTCGGTCAAGGATATTTTCGTATTTCGACCAAAGACACATGTGTCCGTATATTTAACTTTGCTGCCACAACTTTATAGCTCAGACCTCTGGTGTTTATGTGTGGTAGTGGCCCCGAGTCTCCCACAGTGCACTATGGTGGCTAGATTTCGTTAACTATGGGAGTTTGGGGAAAATAGTGGTTGAAAGTGGTCGACGTAGGGCATTTTTCTATTTCTTCCAAAGACGTGTGTGTCACTATATTTTACCTCGCAGTCACAACTATCAAGCAAAGACCACAGGCCTGTGTGTGGTAGTAGCCTCGGTCCTTCCATCGTGCACTATGGTGATTGCATGTCGGTAGCTAGGGGGCTGTGGCAGATATAGTGGTTGAAAGTGATGGACCTGATATAAAAATAGACATGTATGTCCCTATATTTCACTCCACACCCAAAACTACGCAGCGCAGTCCACTGATGATTGTGTGTGGTATTAACCTAAAGTCTCCCAACGTGCACCGGGGTGGTGCCATGTAGGTAGCTATGGGGAGGGGGGGGGAGAGATATGGTGGTTGAAATGGGTCGACGGAGAGCATTCTAATATTTCGACCAAAGACATGTGTGTCTCCTTATTTCACTTTGCAGCCGCAAATACCCTGCGTAGATCACGGATGTTTGTGTGAGGCATTAGCCTCAAGTCTCCCATTGTGGACTATGGTGGTTACATGTCGGTAGCTGTCAATCAAAATTCTTTGCAATCACGTACGAAGTCGTGGGCACCAGCAAGTTGTAACATAGCAGCTCATTAAAAAAAAAGAAAAAAATTGTATATTAGAGAAATAAACGCTATAATATTAGTGAATCAAAAGTTTAAGGAGAAAAGAAAAAGAACAGAAGGTTTAATTAAGATTGTTTGCTCCGATATATTTAAAAATAGCGGATCTCTGGAAAAAGAAGAACAGAGGATAATTGTTGGGAAAGTTGGTGAGTAAGACAGATTAATCTAACAGCGGATTAAACTTGGAAAGAATAATAGTTGCATAATGAGAAGTTCAAACATAATATTTGGGGATAGAAGATTTAATAGATCTTGAATAGAAAAGAACCAGCAATCATTTCGGAACAAACTTAATTTAAGATTATTACAAACACGGTCAAAAGGTTGTTGGAATGAAAGGATTTTCACATAGAGCCAACGAAAGGAAATTCCAAACGATACAGTCTTAATTCTGTCTATAAAATCCATTTATTTCACATCGCAACATGAAAAATAATGTGACAAAGTCTAGAATAAATGGTTAAGTAGAGATGTGAAATATATGTTTTCTTACCTCTTTGATCTCCAGTATGAAAGGAAGATTAAATACCGCAGACTTAAAAAATTCTATTGGCCACATATTTTGTGTCTTATATGTTCTTCCTTGTTCTCTCAGAATCAAATCGTCTTAAATCTGAGCTGCCATATTTATGTTTAGTAAATTAAGCCATGGTACTAGCGAATGAAATTGTGAGAAACGCTAAGCACTGTATGGCTAGTTGCTGTGTACTGACCTCTGACGATGCGCTGCTTGATGAATTCGTTCTCCTGCGGCGTCTCCAGCGATACAGCGTCCATGCAGTGTCTTCTGCAGATGTTGCGGGCGTCGAGCCAGTCGACCTCCAGGTTGCGGGTGGGGCCGTGCTCCCAGCTGAAGAAGTAGGCGTGTGCAACGCCTCTAGCGTCGCGGTACGTGGAGTGACGAACACCTGCCACGGAGACCACAGTGAAGCAACACAAGCAGACAGGCGCGAAAAGGGGAAGAGGCTTTAGAATAAAAAGAGAAGCATCAATAATACCAAAAACTTTGACCTACCTGCTTGCTTGTTCTGTATAAAGTTACTACAAAGATTTCGCTGAATCTAATCACTTTCAGCCGTGAAGGAAGAATTCCGTGGCAGTCCTAGCACATTAGAACACGTTCTTTCCCTTCTAGATGTAATTAGCAAGGAAATTTTCAAAAACTTTTCGGTGCAACTTTTGTTGGTTTTTGTAAAAGCATTGGATTCAATATCTAACACAGCTTTGGTGAAACCATAGCCGTGTGTAATGTGAAGGCGGCTTGTATGAAACCACTATGTGACTTCTTCAGTCTTGATGTTGGTGCACCAAATAAGATATACCTACCGAAAGAAGTGTCGAGCAAGCTGATTCCACGCTTATAAGCTGTTTTGGATATGGCAGTGTCGAGGTTAGAATGAAACGAAAACCGAATTACAATCAACTGTTGAAGACTTAACAACCAATGATCTTGCACCATTGGCTATTGACACTGTACAACTCTAAACTAAACCGGTTATTAATGTTACCCAGTCAATTAGTGTGATAGGGAATCTTTCAAAAACAAAATTTGTGAAACAAATTAATCACAAAGAGAATCCTACAAATCAGTAACATACCCTTAGAAGTGTGTTTGAGTACATATGTTTCGGCATGCTTGTAAATATAATAGGAAACATAAGACACAAATTATAACCGAAGTGTCTAGTTATAATCTCAACCTTTTGGGAAGGATTCTTAGGATCAGCCAGATCAAATATGGTTACAACTATCAATAAAACATTTTACGACTATTGCATTCTTTCAGAGCAAATTTACGACTGATTGACCTATGCACAGAATGAATTTACAAGAATGAAACTGGATTTCTCGATTTCGGAAGAAATAACAAGACAACTGACATCTGGTCAGTTAAAAAAGGGGAAACAACTACGTGGGAATGGTAGTGTGTCGGCCATGTTGCTCGAATGACAGTTGGACGAAAATGGTGTTAGAATGTAGTCCAGAGATAACCAGAGGTCAGCACCAAGGCCCCCAGGCGCATAGGAAAAAGGACTAACAAGTGTAGTTTAACTGGCGGGGAACTGACCGATTAGAAGGCTGCAGAAATAATATCTGGGCTCTTGATTCTAATGGACAGCAGCAGTTAGCGACTGAATCGGTGATAATGCATTTTGGCAGTGTTTATTACGAATCTGATGTTTGAAATTCGTCTTGAAAAACACAATTTGTTGATAATAAAGACTGCTAAAGTCATCAGTGAAATGGCGTATTTATATAGAAAAATATAACAGTTTTATATTGTTCATTATCATTACTCACTCTTGAGAATGTAAATTTTACAATTCTTCAAATTTTTTTGTAAAATAATAATAAAAAAGTGTGTGTTTTCCAATCTTTTCCTTGTATTTGCACTGAACTGTTTACTCTATTTTGATAGGACGATCTTCAGTTGTAAACTGTACTGGTTGTATATTTCGCGCTGTTGAATGGAGTATCATCAAACAGACAGATGAACATTTCTGTTTAATGTTTTCGAGGTATCCTCTTCACTTTGGGGAAGATTTTGAGCACGAATGTCGTCATGGAAAAATTTGTTGTTTCTCTCGAGCACCTTGAAATTTTTACTGGAGTTTTTTCCGTTACAATAATACAAATGTCTTAAAATTCTAGTGTGTTACTTCAACAGGAGCTTTACGGGAAAACATTTTTTATAATATTTCTTGAAAAGAGAATAAAGTTTCTAAATAATGAAATTAATGCACAGAACCGTTACATTCTGAGATGGGGTCTTTGTAGCCTGTAAATAACTTCGTGCGGACTTTACGCAATTCCATGTTGCCACCCTTTACGTAATTTAAAAGGGAGCTTACAGAGTAGTTTTCCGAAGTCCTTAATTTGACGGGCGCCTTTGGTGAACTAGTAGTTTGTGTATTAGGTCAGCAACACAGTGAGTGTATTTCTAATGGAGTCTACGTACGGTTGGCGCAGCTCCTGGGGTCTGGCAGCGCCAGCCTGCGCTGGGCGACCGCCACCGCAGCCATCAGCAAGAGCACCAGCAGCCGGCGAACCATCGCGACAGCACACGCAGTCCTGCAACACAAACAACACAGTCACGTGAGGTATACGGACAGATCAACAATAATTCAGCAAGGATCTCATTTCGATGCTAATAGAACCTCGTACATTCTAATGTCCTCAAAGGTTTTTACAATTATTATTGTTGGGATTTTGTAATTACCATTCAATTAATATGTTAACCAGAAGCGCGCCATCTCCTGACCTGACCTGACCTGACCTGACCTTACCTGAGAAGCCATCTTTGTCGTATTCATAAGTCATAAATCAGTTTCTAAACATTACCTTCACTCCTCAGAAGGAATTAATTTTGGTTGGCAGATATTACTAAGTTCTTAACAGGCTGTTTGTTTTCTTTTAACTATCAGGAGGCTAAAGGAATGGATAATCTCATTTCTTCGATTAATTACTCAGACATATAATGTGGAATAGACAATAGCCACCAGAAACCTTTCTCGAAGCGATAGTGGGTGAAATTCATCCAGGATATGGTCGATGTGGAGTACTTGAAGAAGTCTTATTTCTTCTTCTACAATTTGTTTGGCATACGAGCCTAGTGTTGAAAATTATGCTAAAACTTTTCGTTTCAAGTTTCCCGACACTATTTTACCGTTTTGCAGTTGGAAACTGACTGGAGAATTTCCTTACGGTATTCTTACAGATGCCCCATAGTTTACTAACTTAAACAATTCAAAATTATATATTTTCAGTGTTATTCAACAAATCACAAACCTTCCCTATCTATAAAAGATTCGAGATTCAGTCTTTATGGAGATACGAATCTTAGCTTCGGGGGAGAGCATGTTGTTTCATTGAGGTTTGTAGGCGCAGTAACTAAGTTGCCCAAAGTATCAGGATACTTATGACCCGTACCTGTTTGAAGAGATTGATATCCATGCAAAAGAGTTGCAGCGGCAGGTGCTAATTTTAGATACAGTTTACTTCAAACTGTAAGGGGTTCTGAAAGCTTTTCGTACCATGCCCCCTTCCGTCAAACATGTTTAACAAGTCCTCACGCTCCACTGGAGAATGACCCCCCCCCAGTTTGGAAACCTACAATGATCAACCAAAACATCATGACCATCTCCTTATTAGTGTGTTGGTCCATCTTTGGAGCGCAATACAGCAGCGATCCAGTTTGGCATGGATTCGAAAAGTCCTTGATAGGTTTCCAGACTTGTCTGGCACCACATGTCTACGTACAGGTCACGCAGTACCCTTAAATTACGGGCCGGTGGTTTGTAGGTGCGGCTTCTTGGAACGAGCATCCTTTTTTTTTACGGCTTTCCGCCTCGTCGACGGCTAAGGTCATTAGAGGCGGGATGGGATTAGGGACAAGAAACGGGAAAGAATTTGGCCATGGCCTTTTTGAAGGAAGCATCCCGGCATTCACCTAGAGTGATTTGGGGAAACCGTGGAAAACCAAACTCTGGATGCCCGGACGGGTATTCGAACCCGCGTCCTCCCGAATGCGAGGCCAGAACGTTAACCGTTCACCTACGACGCTCGGGACGAGCATTTCTGAAACGGCGAGGCTGGTAGGTTGTTCGCGTGCTAATGTAGTGAGCATCTATGCAGTGTGGTTGAAGAACGGTGAAACCACGACTGGGCGACTAGGTAGTGAACGTCCATGTCTCATCACAAAACTTTGAGGATTGCCCACGCTGTAAAGCGGGATAGGCGGCGATTTGACAGCAGAGTACAATACTGGTGCAGGCACAAGTGTTTCGGAGCACACCCTGCTGTCAGATCTGCCACAGGTCTCCGCCTATCCCGCAAGCCTCCAACCATCACATCGTGTGATGAATACTACTGTACTGTCTAGCTGGTAACTTCCTGTAAGTCTTAGATAAAGTACGGTTCTACCAGCAACTAACTAACATAATATCCGAAGTAAATTAATTAATTGCTTCGTAGTTTCTCTAGTTTACGCAGTAAATTGAGAGTATGATTATTTTTAAGTTATGATAAAATGTGCTGAATTGTCATGATGTGAAGAATTGTCATGATGTGAAGAAAAACGAATAGAATTAGTATTGCTGGCAGTAGAATCTAGTGAGAGTAGGTTGACAAAAATAATTTTCAACAGCATCACTAAATGAAAGGTGACAATAAAATGGGTTAAAGATGACAAGAAAAGATATGGAAAAAGCTGGGATCCGTACAGATTAAATGGAGAAATGAAAAGAGTTTCAAACCAAAATTAATAAATCCATAGTATTCGAGAAACAATGTACAACGCCAAAGACCACCTGCTGTAAAGAAAGAAGAAGGAACCTTAATGAAAGAATGAAAATAATTTCTGGGAGGAGTAGGAAAGGCCGACCAGTAAACCAATTGTTTTCCCTAATCCAAATTAGACCAAATCGGTATAAGATGATCCCATATAACTTTGAGAGCTATTTTATAATCGAATACAAATAAGACGCCATTACAAGCAGGTATGGTAGTGTTATATTTCGTGTACTATCTTATAACCTGCGAGAACAGCACGTGATGCAGTGGTATGATAAACATTTAATCCTTGCGTAAGCATTGCTCTGGACTGTTGCGGCAACTGGTTTGTGAGCTGCATTGCGCTTTCCTCGGGACAACAAACACTCTTACTTTTCTCTCACGCTTCTTCCTGCTATTCTCACGGAGCGGTTACGTCGTACATCGCGCTTTCGCCACTGATGTCGAGCTCCCATGAAACTGCAACTGGAGAAACAGCGTGACTGTAGCGCGAAATGAAAAGTTAGACATGACTGGCTGTTCTGCTGTTTCCTCTACCAAAAGGAGCAACTAACAACCATAGTAATCGTAATTACGTTTTTGTAAACAATTCTCTTCCTCTTGTTTCATATATCTGACTATAGATGTTCGATGAAATCTAACATCTTGGGTGAAGATTTGGTATTTCGGATAGATGTTGGATTATTGTGAAAATCGTACCTATAAAGTTGGGTTTTGAAAGTAATGTTGAGAATACCGGTGTATCATTAGGATCGGATTTAGATGTAATGCCACTGCCTTATGCTGCGTTAGGCCTGGTTCAACTTGGCACATTCAAATTCCAGTATTTGCACAAGTGCGAACCAATCCCCAATGCCGCATACACATCAGCAAAAACGGATTGCATCTACTGTGCATTACTAACGCGCAAATGCTACCATATCATGGGTAAACGCACTCACCGCATGCCATAGTTGGTGATAAATGAACTCACAGGTAGGAGCACAGGCTTGAAAAACTTCACTCTCAGTCATTCTACCTGCTTTCGTGACCGATATCCACCGGGGAATTCACAATGCTGTCCAGTCTGTTTTGTGCCAGGAAATTTGATGTGTTTCAGATGATTAAAATACTGATTTCCGAATATGCAGCTGTTATTGTTCTAGAAGGATTTGGAACTGCTTCCTGTTGTGTCTTTCAAGGTGCAATGTAATAGGGTGATGATGGTCAGAGTGTTCTGCCATAAAATATCTAATGCCTTGGACAGATTTATTTGCAACATCTAGATGGATATTTTTTCCCCCGTAAAACTAGTGTTTCCCAAACAAACTAACCAAGCAGACCAAAGGGAGTCCATAAGTTATAGACGTTAGCTTACCTTCTTTGGCTGTTTGCCTTAGAAGATGATTTATTTATTAATAATAAATAATTTGATATCAGATGCTTCGTGCTTCTACTAAATTTCTCCTGCGGCTCTCTGGACTTGTGGAAGATATTGCCAGACGGTAGTATTCAGCAGTACGCTCCGTGTCACAATGTTCGAGCATGGAATCAAGATTTATTTATATATATTTCTCACAAGTTTTGTGTTAAAAGAGGTATAAACTAAGCTGCCGTAACGCCTAAAACTGACAGCAGATTTGCAGCATGAAATGATTAGCAACAGAACAGCCGTGAATTATTTATTTTTTGCTTAAATAGTCTGGTAATAACTGTTTGTTTTGACTTTTGTTTTCTTTTTGATACATGCTCATAGTATCAACTCTGTCACTTATCCACGTTTATTTTTCCCTCAGATATAATAATTTCTTTTACAACTTTCACCCGGTGAACGTTCCATTTTCGATTTTTTTCCTGACGTACTGAAATTATATTTTCTCTCCTGTAGTGGATGTTATTTTTTCTGTACTTTAATCACCCATGCACTTCAGTTGTTGAAAAATATTTACATGTTACCTTAAATAGTTATTAGAATGTTATCAGTCAAGTTTTATCACAGCTTTTTACCTTAACATACGTCTGCAAAACACTTCTTCTAAGTAACGTGATCATCTTTGCACAGTGATTATAGTAAAAGGATATTAATCACTTGGCTCGCCTGTGTCATGACTGAATGTAACCCGCATGTAATTAAGCTTCATTTCCGGAACTAGGTTACCACACACACAGAACTAACCTTGTATCTGTTCTCTAGGTGTTTGCGGTATTAGAGAGACGGAAATGCGTGTACTCCACGGTCAGCAGACAGACTCGCCCAGCTGCCTTGTTTCGCGTTCACGGCAACTGTGGCAGGTTCTCAGGAGTCGGGAGGAGTGAAGAATCGCACAGTGCATCTTCACGCCCGTAGCAACCTACAGAATGAGCGACCGAACACCCATTTTTGTAACTCACAAGAGGATCGGAGAGTCATGTTGTGTAAAACCAATCTTTGCCAATGGCGATTGGTCTCCAAAGCTGATGACATCCTACGCTCTTGTGAAAAAGTCTAGAACACCGAACGACTGCTGAGAACTTTGCTCGAGCTAAGTGTTTGTCTTAGTCGCCCAAAGAGCGAACAATGTTTAGGTTGCTGTGAATGCGATGTTCCTCCGACTTAATTGCTACTGTGCTGACAGAGGAGATGCAGTGGTCGGAACTGGCTGGTTCCGGCACACGGCTTCTCTCTGGATGTGTGCCACTGGGCCGTACGGTACCGACCAACGGGAACACCTGGCGACCCGCTCTGACCGGCTGCACGATGACGCGTCCCTACGTAACGCCTGCCGCACACTCCTCATACCCGTCTCCTACTACGTCGGAAGTATTCGACGGAGAAGTACTGTTTCGTTTAAATTTTAACAGTACGATGTCTTTTTGTATATTCTTGAGGGCTGCTGTTTCCTTGATATCAGCATCTCTGTTCGTCTAACCATTCTGCTTCTTAATTTCCTCCAGCGATTATGTTAAAATCTAAACCTATGAAACTAGAATAAAACGACGTTTCTAATTACCAGTTTCTCGATTTTTTTCTTTCTCACTAATTCTGTAACAGCGTTATTTAATTCGAGGTTTAATTGTCAGTAGGGATTTACACCTTAATTTATTTTTTTTCACGCAATTACGAGGTTATGTATAGGGTTTCCGATCAACTATTATTTTAAAAATCTGCGTGTTCGGGACTACAGTTGATGGTTCAATAAATTGATTTTAATTGATTCAAACAGTATTTTATTTCACTCGCATCCAGGTAGAACCGCCAAAGTTAAAACTGAATTTCAAGAATTATTTGCGATATGAATCATACAATATTGTTCTCTGATCTTGCTCACTGTTAAGGTAACGACAGATCAATTAAGTTTTGTGCAAACTGCCGCCAATCGTTTTCAGATATTACAATTCAGTGCTGGTTTTTCGAATGTTATTCTATTTTTGTAAACACCTAAAATCTATTATCTGTATTAATAATGGTCCTATAACAGGATACAACACCATTAAGGTTTAAGGTTTATTAAGTTCGAGGCACTGTCATACAGATTTCGCTAACCATAAAGCCTCAGATGATTTCAGTCAAATTGTTCTTATCCAAAATACATGTATAACACCCTGCACGTGGTACAAAAATAATTGAAAGTGTCATATCTAAGTTCCTTCAACCCATTTAAAATTTGTCGCGAAAATGTTGTTATTTTTTTATTTTTTTGTACTGTGGCTTTTTCGGCTCGTCGACGTTGAGGTTATTAGAGGCGGCATGGGACTCGGTACAACGAACGGGAAGGAATTCGGCCATGGGTTACTGAAGACAACATCCGGGCATTCGCCTGGAGTGATTTGGGGAAACCATGGAAAACCCAAATTGGATGCCCGGACGGGAATTCGAACCGGCGTCCTCCCGAATGCGAGGCCAGAGCGTTAACCACTCACCCACCACGCTCGGTTTTATCTTAGTTGCTTTAGAACGTACATGTCCGTATCAAACTCAATATTGTGCACGAATTATTTTCACTCGTTATAATAACACAATTCATTATTATTCGCATATTCACTTCAAATGAAGAGATAATTTATGGCATCTGTATGGATATTAGCGTTATAACTGTTTAGAGTTTCAGGACAGGTTTAAATTAGAGTGGTCTGTTCACTGGTAACTCTTACAGAAAAGTTCAAAAGTTGTTTTTCTGTTGTTGACATATTACAAGTGCTCTACCTGTGTTCCCTTACTGAACATGCAGATATAAAGTCGATAGTCAAGTTCTTGTCACACTCGGTGTAGCATGTGAAATTCGTATTTTGAAGGCAGTACTCGAATGCCAACCCAAAATATCGTACTGGGAAATTTCTCCGAAAACGTTTACTTGTTTCCGTGTTCGTTAAACAAAAGGGTTTGCAAAAAGTGTCTAACAATATTTGTTCCTGTGTTGATTTGTGATGCCATGGGCAGAGAACATTTGCCAGAGAGAGGAGAACATATTAGTTCTGCCGTCATGAAGGTTCACGTTACATTTGGCACAAGCAACATTTTTTTTTTTTTTTTGGCATTCATGCGGTACGTATCAGCAATCAATTTACAGTAAAATGGATGTTTTTTTTTTTACCTTTAAAAAAAATACCCCAGAATATATGTTTGAAATTATGGCAAATTGCCCATGTGGGCCTACTACACGTATTTGGTGAAGCGTCCAACCAAGTGTTGCTGGGGATCAGTTACCGACAGCACGGAAATCTGTCGGCGGTGAAACCTGGAAATGTAAAGAGGACGCTAACCTCAGAGCTAACTGCGACGCCTAACGGACAGCAAGGCGAGCTCGAGGCCTTCGCGTTGGACCTGACCATCCACAACTACGTCTTACGACTCTTAATACAATTCACTGACGGTTTGCTAGTTCCAGTTTTGCTGCGTTAAGATTTATGCACATAAACATATTACTTAGATCTCTGCGACACGTCATATCAATTGAGTTGGTATTTCTTATGGTATCGCTTCATTCTCATCAAATCTAAATCTTATGGGTTTTTTTTTCCAGATTGAGAGCCGCTGCTTTTCGTACCAACAGAAAGAGTCACTTTAAGCATCAGCGTAGTAAACATTTAATTTATTTTGAAACAGCCTTTCGCGGAGGTATCTTTCGAAAGAACTTTAAGTATATTTGACAAGCTGGTTAATGTTCTAAATTTGACGTTAGGGAATATAACCGTTGGTATGTAAGTTTTATGTTCAAAATCACCTAGCGCTTTCTGCAGCGGCAACGTAAAAAAATATATATATCTGAAACCATTTTAACTTTATCTTCTCACGTTTAAAGCAATTAATGGTGAAATTTGTTGTAATAGTACAAAAATAATCTAAAATATTTTAGCTAGGTTTTGTTTGCGGTTATTATAAACGATTGACTCGAATTCACAAATTTACTGTAGCTGTATTATCTGACATATTTCCGCAAAATTTTACAGTCATATAGAAAAACTCCAAAAGTTTTTGTTTTTTTTGGTCACATTACAGGTGCTCTATATGTCTGCCCTTATTGATTATGCAGATATAATGTCGATAGTCAAGTTCATACCACACTCGGTGTAGCATGTTCCTATCAGTCTGTTGATGCCAGCTCGCAGTTCTGGCAGACTGTTAGGAGAGGAAGAGGAGACTTCAACAATGAATCTTACGCATGACCCCACGCAGAAAAGAAATCGCATGGTGTTAGGTCGGGAGAGAGTGCAGGCCATGGTAGGAGTTGTGATCATAGGCCTCACCACGACAGATCCATCGGTGTCTGACGTCTGTACTCTCGTGACAGAAATTTGAAACGCAGCAGTAAAACTTTAAAGTCTTTCTACATAACTGTTAAGTTTTGTGAGAATATCTCAAATAATGTAGCTATCGGGAATTTGTGAAATCGTTTGAATCGTTTATAATAACCCTGTATTTTAACTCTCTCAGTGTGGCTTAGTCTAAATAGGCATTTGTATCGAAACGTTCCAGTGGCGTAAAATACCCGCGAAGAAACTGTTGATCAGCCAAGTATACTCCCTGGCGCCTAGAAATACTTGGCTTTGTCAACTGCCAGCTTCATAACAGACAGAGTAAGGAAAAAATAGTCGATGCTCGAAACTTTTAGCGATGAACATAGACGAGCCAAAGAGCGGGTGAAGTAAGAAACAGTAATCACACGACTGCTGCGAAAGAGCAAACGTCCTATTCGAAAAATTGCTACCAAAGTAACATTCAATCAAATATAAAGTAATATAGACGGAATATCCGATTTTCCCGTCGCCATACTCCTAGGTTGCTTTTCTTCATACTTCATGTGTCTAAAGCTTACTCCATGCATAAGACTGATGCCGGCACATTCAGTACTACTGTCCCGAAAGACACCTGATGGGTGCCAAGTTTTCAGTTCCCATCAGATGGGTAAAGCACTATCGACAGCGCAGTGAGGTTTGGTGTGTAACACAAGCTTTTGGTACACAAAATGGTGACCAGAAATTTTGAACCACCACCCTCCTACATTGTCTGACAAGTCTCGAAGGGTGAAAATTTTTTCCGCTCGTGGGGCTCGAAGCATAATGTCTTAGTTACCTCAGTCATGAAGCGGTGAAATTTAAAGAACCTGGCGATATTTGAAAACCCTAAAGATATTAAAAATATGGGTAATATTTTGGTGTGTATACATTATTATTTATTTTCTTCTTTAAAAATTGGCTCAAAATAAATTTTTGACGTTCATAAAATAAGCGCTGAAAACGATTTTATCAAATCTGACATTAAGGATAAGAGATTGCCATTGCTACCAAACTTATTTTTTACAACCATTTTGGCTTTGCTGTGTACAAAACAACAGTTTGTTTCACTATGCTTGTTAATGTTTTGCCATCCACGTAGACAAAGTCTGCTATCGGATTAATTTCTTCAACTAACTTAACTAGCGCAAGGAGTACATTATGTCTGTCGCTTTTTTTAGAGAGTCTTGGCTGAGTGGCAACATTCAGATATAGTATTCTAGAGCAATGGTTCCCAAATTGTTTTTCCCGAGTACCACTTCAAGAAAGAGTTGAACCTCGCGTACCCCCTTATAACTACATTTGCCTCTGCGCTCATTCCAGTCTAGTGCTTCGCACAGCCACAGCATTACAGAAATGTAATTCACACACACACCGTTTGACTGTCTTAAAATATATTTTGGCGGTAGTAATGTTTGCGTAATTGTTTTTTTTTTTCAATTGTCTTATTGAATACCTCAGTCAAGAGAGAACCTCGCGTACCCCCGGGAGCAACCTCACGTACTCCTGGAGGTACGCGTATCACTAATTGGGAACCAATGTTCTAGAAGTACTAAGTTCGGATGATTTTTTTCCTGTCGCTTATAAGCAGTACTATCGTTAATGGTCGATACAAGGTTCGAAGACCGGTGTTACAAAACATTTGCAGTACCTTGTACTTGAACAGCTGGGTGAGGGTGATAGTAATGTGAATTTCTTCAGATTATATATTAAAGACCTAAGTTAGATCCGAGAAAAACCTGGACTACTTATGGTTTGAGGGCATGTGACACTCTTGAACGTAATTCGTCCGTCAGATGGAGACCTTAAACTTAGCTGCCCACGCGGTGCGTAAGATATCAGCGCCACCACTATACCTGCACTTTCTGAACTCATCAAACATAAAGCACTAAATTTAAGCACATAAATGCGTTCAATAAGTAGATACAAATGGCAAATCAACTGCCTAGTCTACCTGTGTACCACTAACATCGTAAATCCTTGCTGACAGAGTTTGGTATGGTAGCTTGCCTTCAAAATACTCCCCCACCCCTGGATTCCATGTTGAACTGTAAGTGCACGGCATTGGCGGATTGCACGGCAAATCAGAGATCTCTAATAAATTCGTAAGACCTCACGAATATGCTTACTTGCTAGCATCGCACAATTCCATTGCAGGTCGCAAGTGAGTATTTGGGTTGACTGCCATCTGTTCGCCTCCGTTTTCTATCTTATTTGTGAAACAACAAATAGTTTTTATGGCTTTACGCCTCGTTGATGTCGAGACAAGAAAGGAATGGTGGCAAGGAACTGGAAGGAATTCGACCAAAACCTTTTTTAAGGAACCTTTATCCTGGAGTGATTTAGGGAAACAATGGAAAACCAAAATTTGGATGGCCGGACAGGGCTTTGATCATGCGTCCTCCCGTATGCCAGGCCAGAGTGTTACCGGTCATCGGTAACACTCGGTTTTCATCTAGTTGATTGCGCAGAACTGTGATGAGTATGACCTATAAGCTGAAGGCACAGTTACGATAGTCTCGCAATGTCTCTGATGGCGGACAGTCATTCCTCTAATTATAAGTCTTCTGGTCCAAATGAATCAGGACGCTTATGTTATTATCCTATGAACTGGATAAGAACCTGTTGGCTCTTCACGGGATAATATGTTTACAGGGGGCTGAGCCGTGAAACTTAATCGAATACCCGTGGGCGATAGACAACAGTGAGAGACGTGTTGTTACTTTCACCGGCATTTCTCCGTCACCCAGATGAAGGTCGTTGACCTCGGCTGTCGACCTACTACCTAGGGCGCAGAAAGTCTTCGCTGGCTAGGCAGTAGTGGAGAACCATTGGTGCCCAGTAATGTATAACAAAACAGCTTCTAGAGCGGGTTGGTAGCTCAGTGGCTAAGACGCTTGGTTTCAAATCGTTTGCTGCACCGGTCTCGGGTTTGAATCCCGATAAGTGCAGTAATTTTGAGAGTTGTGTTTGATGATATGAGTTACGCCACGTTGAGCCGTAGGGACCCCCTAGGGCTAACAACCCTAGTTGTAACACATCTACGGCAAAAAATTCAAGCTAAACAAAGTCTTAACCTGATCCTAGTTGGCCTAACGAACATACATACAAAACAGCTTCTACTACAGCCGAGTAAAGAACTCAAATTTGGTCTTTCCAGATTAATACCGGCGCTGTTAATTTTTATTCTTGTTGTTAGATTGCAGTCAATTAATACATTTTTGGTGGTTAATGCCGTTTTGTTTTTGCCATATCATATTATTCTCACAGAAGTTACTATATGGTGACGCAAGGTGGAAATTTCAATGCAGGTATAGAAACGCAACAGATTGAAAGCTCATACCAAAAAACACAAACGCCGTTTACTAAATAACGAACTTGGTTATGACTTATAATTTGTGAGAACACAGAAATAGTAAATAAATAGAATGTGTTAAGTAAACTCTGTTAATCACGGAGAGAAATACAGTTGTCATTTTTTTCTGCCTTGCATTTTTAACGACAGAATTTTCTGGAAAATAAGATGGAGTAATTTTGAAATTTTGATTTTAGGAATTTAAGAATTGATTAAAAATTGAATTGACACACTAATAAATTGTTTCTGAAGATTATCAATATTTTACGTAACTTCATTTTCTTAAATAGTTTTCAAGTGCTGCAGGGATCATTTTCTTGAAAAAGATGTTATTTAATAGATTTACTAAACCGTGGGACAAGTGATTTTTGTTCTTCATCACGGTATAACAGTTTATAAATAAGTAGGCTTATAACTATTGAGGTCAATATGCGATATATTTTACCTCAATTTTATTCGTCATCTGATGTTATGACCCTTGCCTGATACTATTGCTTTGTAGATGTGAATATTATTGTTTTTTATTTATTTTTTATTTTTTTTTATTTCTGTGTACTGTGTACAATGTTCCAAATTGATGGTCTTTTGTATATCTTTAAATGACCGTACAGCAAGTTGACCTTCGGACATTATGGGTCAATCTAATTCGTATCTCGTCAGGACAGTTAGACACTACTGCATAAATAGGTCCAAAAATGTTCCCTTTTCAATCGCCGCATGATTTAATTTTTATCAGACCGGATTCATTCGACATCAGTAGATTTATTCCTCTTTTTGGAGTCACTTAATCGCTTCCTGGTCCCAGATTAACTTCAAACTAGCTTAGCTTACGCTCGAACAGCTTGTTTTCATGCTAACGACGCTACATTTGGGGCACTCAAACCTGTTTCAGCATTTCACTATTCACATCATCTTTTGCAGAGCACTTCAGGTTGCTGTATTTACGAGTAAATTGTACGGGCGCCTGATCTTATGAATACACAACAACTCCATTAGTTTAAAAGCAGGCGTACTGTAACGTCGTAAAAATGGAAGAGCGCATTTTGTAAGTTATCTGTGAACTACCGGTATCTCCGATGCGACTGTTGACTGATGTGTCGGTATTTTTATTTGTGTTTGATCAGTGCTTTACCGTCCGTTAAACACAATTGAATTAAAATGTACATCATCCACAATCGCTCTCAAATAAGCTTTACAAAGTGATTTCTGCAGATGTGGATTGGGTGGTATAGATGTATGAGAACAACACAGGCCTACTTCCTAGAAGAGATTGACCGAGCGTGGTGCGTGAACGGTTAACGCTCTAGCCTCGCAATCGGTAGGACGCCGATTCAAATCCCCATCCGCGTATCTAGATTTTGGTTTTTCATGGTTTCCCAAATCACTCTAGGCGAATGCCGGGATGCTTCCTTCAAAAGGTCATGGCCGAATTCCTTCTAGTTCTTTGTTCCCTGTGCCTTCCCGTGTCTAATGAACTCGACGTCGACGAGGCGTAAATCCATAAGTAAAAAAGTAGAAGAGATTGAATCTGACTTTATTCGGCAGGCAACTTTTCTTACGCTGCCTATAGCATCTTACACAGTCCTAGAAAATTCGAAAACAAGTTTCGTATTGAACCATATAGATCGGCTTTGGAAACAGTGGTCTTTCCAGCGATGATATAAAAATACCACTTGTTCGTTTTTACATGATGGTTGAGACACTGGTAGGACTATGTTTTCAACTCAGAAAGAAATGTCCACGACGCAGTGAACATGGTATTCATCTCAACACCATCAAGCACGAAAAAAAAAAATATACCAACTGTGGCAAAGCATATCTTTTACTAGCTCATTGTCAACTAGAGATAAAGCCTGGAGGGAGCGGTAATGCTCGAGCCAACTTTTCGGGAGGACGCGGGTTCAAATCCCGTTGGGCCATCCAGATATCGATTTTCCATGGTCTTCTGAAATCATTCCAGACGAACAGCGGAATGGCTCCATCAAAAGGCCATGGCTGAATTACTTCCCGTTCCTTTCCACCACTCCCCTCTGCTCCCGGCTCTAATGACCGCGACGTCGACGAGCTGTAAGGCAGGAAGAAGTCACCTTGGTTGATGACTTTGTGTAACACTGAAAAGGTTATGGTGGATGTGGTGAACAGTTTTAGTTTACGATTGTGCGACCATAAATCAGTCAAAGTAGTAAAATTTGATAGTTTGAAGCGAAAGTTCGATAATGTGCAGAGTTGGGCATTATAATTGGCAGGCAACTGATTTAACCCTTCAGGTGATAATGTTCGTTATAGCATTCTACCAAATCGTAGTCCTTCCTCTAAAACTGCTTTATTGTTTCCATTGTTTCTCTCTTCATTTTAAGCTGGCGTATACGAAAAGGTGAGGTTCTTAGTGGATCATTGGTTAAAATGTCTAACTGGAAATCGAAAGATTCCCGGTTCGAATCACTGTCTCGGTGTGAAATTTCATAGGTCCCTAACCCGATGTTCACCTCTGGCACAGCTTTCTGTGTAGTGTGAAGATCGCTAAAACGCTTCCATCGTTCGGATTCCACGATAAACTGTAGGTCCTCTTTACTCAGTAGGATTACCGGTTTAGGTTAGGTAGGGAGGAAAAGATCTGGCCACCCTACATCCGTACTAGGCTAAGAATACTTCCATCGGGTGGTCCAACTAGGCATCGGTTTCAATACAAAGTTTAGCCTTAAACAAAAAAAAAAGTGTAAACTGGATCGCAATGTAACCATCAACTTGGGTGCTCCATATTACTACACTCACAGGAATTTCGATTGTATTACTGCTTAACACTCGGGACTTATATTTGGGGGACGCAGGTTCGTTTACTGATCCAATTATTCAGATTTCCGCTTTCCATTATTTCCGGCGAATACCCGGTTGGTTCATGGCTTAATTCCTTTCCGTTTCTTGCCCCAGGCTCTAAATATCCCGACGTTGACGAGACTTAAAACAAAAAATTATTGAGATCTATGTTTTTCAATCTTAGCAGATGCAACAGATAGCGTCATATATAACTTATCCAGCAGAGCAGATTTATTTTGTTTATGGCTTTACACCTTGTCGACGTCGAGGTCATTAGAGGCGGGATGGGACTTGGGACAAGGAAAGGGAAGGAATTTGGCCATAGCCTTTTGATGGAAGCATCCCGGCATTTGCCTGGAGTGATTTGGGGAAACCATGGAAAATCTAAATCTGGATACCCGGACGGGGATTCGAACCGACGTCCTCCCGAATGCGAGGCCAGAGCGTTAACCACTAATCCACTACGCTCCGCAGCAACGCAGGTAAACGACTGGTGTTTCACCACATGATTAGTATCTATCTATGTTTACTCCTAATTTTTAGTTTCGCAATATGAGACTTATCGAACATGTCTAAAGCAAGACTAGCTGTAAGCGGCCATGACAACATTGGACATGTGGCAGGAAGAGGTTTCAAAATCCGTGTATGGGAGAGGGTGATGAGGGCATGTATCAGGGAAGTAAGGGAATGGGGTTACAAAATCCGGATCATACCACATTATCACCCACATTGTGAGTATAAAATTGAGGGATCTGGTGGATTACAAAGGAGAGACCGAGCGTGGTGGGTGAGCGGTTAAAAATCTGGCCTCGTGTTCGGGAGTTCCCCGGTTCGAATAGTCCAGGCATCTAGTTTTTGGTTTTCCATGGTTTCCCGGCTAATGTCAGAATGCTTACTTCAAAAGGCCATGGCCAAATTTCTTCCCGTTCCTTGTCCCCAGTTCCATCTCTCCTCTAATTAACTTGACGTCGACGAGGCGTAAAGCCATAAGTAAAAAAAAGTACAAATGAGAACATCTAGATTTGTTTGCAGAAATCAACGCAGAATGGAATCAGTAACAGATATGATGAAGGAGCTGGGTTGGAAGTCGATGAAAGACGGGTGAAGAGAGCGTTTGGATTGTTCAAGGCTTTGATCGCGATAATACATGGATAGATATTAGTAGAAGGATTGGGCGTTGTGAATGGAAGTGAAGAGATGACCATTATCATAAACTGACACTTCAATTTAGGCGAAAGGGCGTGGGAAAATTTTCTTTTGTATGCGAGGGAGTCAGGGACCGGAATAAATTACTAAGGGAACTAATGGACAGTTTACAATGGAGGTGTTTATAGGGCAGGTGTAGGTAGGTGGAGAAAAATTATGAGATTGGAAGTTGGGAACGTAGGGACATTGCCACTATAACGTGTGTGCGCCACTGCAATTTAAATTAAATTAAACTAGAAGACTGATACGCCTCCCCCTATTATCCAACCTCTCATGATTACACATAATCACATAACCAAGTGGTAAGAGTAATACGCACTTCGATTTAGTTTCTGGTGTCATACATATAATCAGGCACAATAGAATCGCTAACGACCCACACCTGTTTGGTGACGACGCGTGGTGATGAATGTATTATTACTCTCGGTGACAATTCGGTGAACCGTCGCCGATACGTGCGCTCAGCGGCCAGACCACGTGACGGACAGAGGGACCGTGCGCGCTGATTAGTCGGTGCGGGAAACACTTGTTCCATGTCCGGCCGAGCCCTGGGGAAAGTCGGTTACGGGGATGAGGCGCTGCCCGCGGCTCGACCCACAAACAGCAGGCCAGCCCGCATGCCCATCCGGCTTACCCAACAAGCGGACACGCGCTTTCCACTGTCCAGAGATAAGCGCCCGCAGCAAGGGTAGCGGCCTAATCACGACTCAGCAGTCGAGTTAGCTGACTAATTAAACGACTACGGATTCTTTAACTCACAGCAGTGCGTATGGAGAGGGAGGGGAGGAGGCAAACGACACTGTTGATTGTTAAGTGTTTAGCTGATGGCAAAGTACACAATATAGACACAATAAATGAGAATATTTCATACTAAAACATTCAATAAGGCACCAAAAATAAAAATTCACAGTTTTAAGTCCAGATTGTCCAAAAAAACTGTAGCAGCTCTAGAGGCTTCCAGCGAACCTGGGTACGCCCTGTTACTACATTCAATTACAATTTGCCGATTAGTCTGTTTTCATGGACCAGTCACAGTTGGGTGAAGAATTCATACTCCACTTAGACTTCAGTGAACAACACCGTCCATCGTTAATTCGTATCCTGTTAAAGGCAACATATGTTTTACGTGACAGGTCAAAAACTGCTAGTGGTGGTGCTGCCACTCCTTCGGAACTACATTTTCCCATTCCCGCCGCCATCCTATTGTAGCATTAAACCCCCTGTCAATCAGCTCTTTTGGTTTTAGTTCGGTTGGACAACGCGATTTCAGACACCCAAATCTATGAAACATGTCTTCATGGATGGGAAGACCGATGTTCATTGATATTTTTGAGAGTTCACTGGTTAGATTATTAAATCTCCTTATTCTTGGAGGTTCGATGAGGCTCAGTACAGACAATCAGAAGAGAGGGATAGATTTTGCTGCTACTACAGATAATAAGCATTGCCTGATTGAGTACGGTGTCGATCCTCGTAATATGGGGACTATTTAGCCATGCAGAAAAATAGTACTCCGCTGAAGACCAAACCCGTCGAAGAATCTATTAATGTTGATCCAGCAAGCGTCTGGATGATACTAATACCTGTCCTCAGTTTACCATCGCTCTGAATCAGGTATTTCCTGAAGGACAATGTTTGCTCTAGAGTAACTCCAAGATACTTGTAGTCAAGGTTGTGTGATATTGGCATGCCAATGAGACATCCAAGCTGACACTGGCCGGTCTATTGTTGAGGTGGAAGTAACAAGTTTCTGTTTTGGAGATGTCTGGTATTAGACAGCACTTTTGGAAGTATCCACATAAAATATTTAGATCTACATTTAGAATTTCTCCTACTTCATTCACAGTGGACTTTTGAGTAACGACTGCCAGGGTACCCCTTATACTGATGTGCAGATCATCCTGGCTGTGCTGTTTTTGACAAAATTATGCAACAAGCGCAGTCACTAACTTTCATTTTGCTAATTACACCCACAGAATATTTTACGCACCGGACTAGACAACTAGACATCTAAAGCTGTAGTATACGTAGGTAGTAAATAGAGTAGTTGCTGCTTCTTTGATAATTTATTGTTCCGGTAGGATTCCTGAAGGATGGTCGTGACTGCAGAGGAGATAAGAGAGACTAAAGCTCGGTGCACGAAGTTAGATTTAGTCACGGGTTGGTCGGATCATCCCAAAGGATCTGGTACGGAGTGGGATAATCCTCCGTGTATTTAAGTGTTTTTGTTTGTGTGTAGATGGCTTTGATGAGTGGTGTTACGGGCATTGCGTTGTGTATGGATCATATGAAGACTAGCTTCTGAGTCCTTCAAAAATGGCGGGTTGAAGGCAGAGTTCTGACAATTAATTTATTTTAATTTACTATAACACTCATATACATTATAGCAAAAAACAAAAATCGTAGTATACCTTGTAAGACCATCAAACATAACTCGTTGAACGCAATTTTATGGCCGTTCATTCCCTCGCAGTTGTTATTAAATTACGGTTGTAACCTGATGTGGTACATATTTCTTAGTTTTCTGTAGCAGTGATGTCTCTGGACAGACAGTGTAAGAAAACATGTAAATAAACAGAATGAATGTAAATAAACAAAAAGAAATTAATAATTAATATGTTAACTTAAACGCAATGCATACTTTTTTTTCAGCGTTCTAGCAATTCATTTCCTAGTGGTTGCTTAACGAAATAGACTCGTTACTTAATAACGCCGATAACCTCAATTGTTTAGTTACTTCTGGCCGTTGTTAATCCAGTAAGAAAGGCCGGGTGCGTTACGTCAGCGTTACGCACACAGTGACCGAAGTAACCTCTTATCTTAATAGATGAAACCAGGCCGAAGCGGAAACTAGGTGGCGCCCCATTCCAGCCTACGCTTCCGAAAGACACCTAATCGCCGTTAAGCTTTATGACTCCATCCGCTGGACGAATCAGCACCGACAGTGTCGCATGCTCTCATACTCACTGCGATTCCAAATCTTTGTTATATAAGTTGGCGATTAGGAATCGTGCACAAAAAAATTCTGCAATCCTGCTGAAAAAGATCCAGTCATAGAAGTTTCTTCCAATCTCACGGTAGGTACAGTACACCATCTTCGTGCTGCAATGACCTGAGAGAAGAGTTATTTTTGAAAAAATATTTGATAACGCATCAAGGGGAGTAGTATACGAACTCCACTGTCTACATTTTGTTCAAACTGAAGACTGACGACTTCGCTGTTGTGGAGCCATCGAGATTCAGAGCTTCAAGAGGGAGCACACATGGGAATTGTCTCTCGTTTCCACTTCACGAAAGGGAAAAACGAAGCCTCAAATTACTCGCACATATTTTATGACCAACCCACTGCCTCCAAGGACTAGACATTGTGAACGAAATCTTACAACTGCATGTAACGAAGTGATCAGCTAATTTTGAACTGACTTATCTAACAATGACAATTTCTCACGTAAGAGGAACTCTTGTACCGTAGAGGTTCTAAATGAGCAGAGCAATAGTTATCGGATGAGCCAATTTCTTCAAAGCTTCTGACACATTCAACCTGTTAATAAATGAAAGTAAACCACAACCTAACGTCATTTGAAAGTTCAACAAGCTGTTCACCATTATACATGAAACGAAAATTAGTTCAATTTTTCATTAATAACTGACAGTGAAATCAGATGCGCTTTTTTTTTTTTTTTTTTTTTTTTTTTTTTTTTTTTTTTTTTACTTATGGTTTTACGCCACGTCGAAATTGAATTTTTTTTCCTTATTGCTTAACGCCTCGTCGACGGCTAAGGTCATTAGAGGTGGGATGGGACTGGATACAAGGAACGGTAAGGAATTCGGCCATGGCCTTCTGAAGGAAGTATCCCGGCATTCGCCTGGAGTGATTTGGGGAAACCATAGAAAACCCAAATCTGGAAGCCCGGACGGGGATTCGAACCGGCGTCCTCCTGTATACGAGGCCAGAATGTTAAGCGTTCACTCACCATGCTCGGTATCAGATACGAATAAGAACTGAAGTATTCGACAAATGTGCTTATAATCGCCAAATATCAAAATATCGTACACCACTAATATTAAAAGTGTAGAAAAGTAGGTGCGAAGAGCTGGAATGGCATCCATTGGAAGGCAGGAGACTGCCGAAGAGAATGCTGGGAATGCATAACTCGTATATTGGTGATGGGGATGGGTGGATAGTGATAGAAGAATTGGGAATAGCACACGGGAAGGAAGTGATGACCGTGACCTGGCGTAAGGGAATGAGAAAAGATCGTTTGTAGGAATCGTTGTCAGGGATGGGAACAATGTAAATAATGAGCAACTTACCACTAGCACTGAATGAATTTAAAATTAAAATCAGTAAAATCACACTCCATAACAGACAAATGGTAGTAATTGCTACTTAATAGGTTGGACGTGATAGTAATGATTTTTTAATCTCTCATTTGAGTAAAATGTCTCTATATCCTGCTTTCTATGCTTGCCTCAAATACTGTCGTGCTTACGTAATCCTTTTCCACCGTAAAGAATCAGCGGCTAAGATGTGAACGCGATCCATGAAACTGGTTTCACGGAGCTTCCTTCTTCTGCCTCAGACCGTCTTTTGCGCTTCTCCAGTAAACAAGCAGACAAGAGATCCTGCCACGCTAAATGCTCGCGACGGGAATGTGTGGAGAGAGAAAGAATAGACAATCGCAAGGATATCCCCCAATATGGCATCAATACTTGGAAACGAAACAATATCATTTTGAGAGCGATTGTGTGAATCCGTGTGGTTGTGTGTGTATTTCTGTGGTTACGGGTGACTGTATGTGTGTGCGTGAACGTGATCATGTGCGTGCATGTGATGATGGGAAGGGGTTTTTGCAAATGGTCTTGTTGCTCATTATTGACAAACTATTGAGTTGTTTCAATAGTTATGTAGTGTTATTTATTTCTAATTTAGAACGCTTTAGTAATGGCAAGACAGCGATAAAAATTTATGATCTATCAGTGCTATTATCGACATTACGATTAAGGGTGTTTCAGATGGATTCTAACAAAGCCATAACATCTGCTTATCGATAAGTGTCGTGAGCCTACTAATGCAAAAACTTCGGTTAAGAAATTGCTTTTAATAAGCAATACATAAATTATTTAAGGTCCTATCTTTCAAACCACAGAGAAATGCTTCCACTAGGACCAATATATTTGATGGTAGAGAAATAGTAAACGGTTGTAATGCACCATGGCACCAGCCTGCAATATTCCTCTGTGTCAGAAACGCTTCGCAGTTAGATTAGTAAGCTATAAAATCCAGACGAATCTATGAATTAAAATGGTGGTCAGAACAGATTTGTGAATAAACGGTATTTACTTCTCAGTTAATTTAGTCATTATCGTCTTCTTGAGGATAAGAGTGAGAGTATAAAAAAAATACTAAATTGCATGAATAAATATTTAGTGAGGAATTTGGATTAAATATGAACAACAATATCAAGGAATTCATAAAATAGAACATAAACAGTAAAAAATAGCAAATACTAAATTGAGAGCAGATGCAGTAAATGAAAAGAAAACCCAAACACATCGGAAGCAAGGACGAAACAAAATGTAAATTAGTCCTAACATAACGATTCTTCCTCAAAATCGAGAAGCTTTTTATTCAAAACTCGCAAAGCACTGTATACTGAAAATATTTCACTAAGGAAGTAAATTTTCGGCTTTGAAACTGCTAGAATAAATGAAAACTGGAAATATGAAATGTGTTGCTATAGAAAGAGGTTGAAAATAAAGTTCATAGCTATGGTAAAAACGATTATGATCTGGAAATTTTGGGTGAAAAAAGGAGTTTGTATGGCTATGCAATAAAAGATGAGATGGTAGGTCATACTTACAGACATGCGGGATTGGTAAATTTGTTAACAAGGGAAACAAATGTACTGAAGAAGCCTATGTGAAAATAAACAAGACAGCGTGTGAAGCAGATAATTGAGGTCGTGGGACTTAAGGTAAGTGTGAGGGTGATTGATCAAACCAGTTGAGAGACTAAAGAGAGCAGCTTTACAGTTAGTCAACAGATTAATAATGAGAGCTGGAAAGTATTGCTGGCAAGTAAAGAGAAGCAATGGGGTGCAGTGAATATTAAGGAACAATTCTGCCATTTCCTCGAATTATATTGGAGTTAACCTTGGATTGTGTGGCCGCTCCGGATGTTGGACGCGGAGTCTTCCGATGACCTGTCTTAACCATACTCATGGCCGGACTCGGTAGCGTAGGGGCTACAGTGCTAGCTCCTCGTGCCGAAGGTCGCCGGTTCGATTCCGGCCGCGGGAATTGGTGTTTAAATGTTGTATTAATGAATGTCATGTCCGCTCTGTGGTGTCTATAAATGGCTGGAAAAATGTATACTGGAAGAAACTGAAAGCACTGAATCACACATAATCACTGATGAGTTGGCTTCATGGCCTAAGATGCCGTAAGCCCCCCCCCCCCTCCCAACCCCACAAAAAAAACCAACAACTCATGAGGGCATCATCTTGTTGTATCTGTCTGTGCCTATGCGAGAGACTTGTGTGGAAATATACCAGAAGTACTGATGATATATTCATCGGAATGTTGTGTTTTTTCTGTTGTTTTTTTGTGTACTTAGTATTTATATTTGATTTTTTTCCCAAGCAAATCCGCTAAGTGTGAACTAATTTTAATTACATTTGAGATTAATGAAGAACGATTGATGTAAGTTACAACGTCAAGCTCGTCGCTTTGTTGAATCCTGGATTCTGTTTGGCGGCGAAATCTTATCTCTCCAATACACGCAGCCGCAGAGTTTACCAGTAATTTTATGTTTACCGGCTTCTTCTAGCATTTTGGAGGTAATAAGATTTTAACAATTAAATGCTATTCTACAACTTCTATTGAATTTGCGTAATAATGAAACTATTTATCAAATTTCGTAGTTATACTTCCTCACTTTATCTTTACTTATCTGTGTACAACCGAAACGTATAATTTAGCAATGGAAACTTGACGGAGGACTGATCGATAGTGAAGGTGCCATTGTTTCAATCTGAATTTAAATATGCTTTCGAATTTATGCAAAAAATACCGAGGATGCTGTTCACGTCGAACAAAATCGTTAATGAAAGCTGTTTAACTGTCGTATATTTAGTTTCTCATTCTTCCTTCTTATCAGCTGAACCAGAATAATATGGCAAATAAAAACGGTTGCTAATACCTTAAGAGGGAGAAAGGCGAATCTTCTCTGGATTACGTCATCGCGAAGAACAACAATGGAATTGTTCTCGTGATTTGCAGTGAAACTTGTCCTACATAACTGCCATTGGAAAATAAGTAAAGAACAATAGGTTTCTGTAGCTATTAACCTGATACGGTGCTACGAAACTGGTGCATGCGTGATTGATGCCCAAGCTAATCAAGTACCGCACGAGGAAACCAGCTATTAGCTACATGTTAACTGCTAAGGAAGTAAAAGTTGTAATGGGTGATCTAACTGCTCCTTTCGAGTTATAGGTGAAAGTAATGGGCTGCAACGAGGAAGTATTTAAGTTCAAACTATTTTTTAAATCTATTGACCACTGAGCTTAATGCAGAGAAACTTCGCTTGTATCAGTGTCAAATTAAAATTTAATTCATTCGTGAAGAGAAAGCTCAGGAACAGCGTTTGTAAGAAGATTTCTAGCAACCTGTTAGCCAGCCTCCAGTTTAATACCAATCACAGCGTGTCTTCTCATCTATGTCAACCGTGTCCGGAGATCACTAATATGGAATACCATATAGAAAAGCTAAAACCATTAAAACTCCTACCAGTGTATTTATTGTTCACATAAAGTAGTGTAGTATGATGAATAACTTCTTGTGTGTAAGGATTTGGAAATAACAGCTCAATTTATCCTTTCTCTTCCGAACCTCCTGGGAGTGTAAAGCGTGTTGCCTATGTCAAAGGCATTACTGTGCTGTCACCCAGAAAATAAATGTAGTTCAAGTGAACTTTGGTTGCTAACACTACGGAAATCGTTTATTGAAAATACTACTGATATCACTTCCCACTGAAGAGCAAAATGGTATGGTTTCTAGATATTAGTGCGGTTAAAACGTGAAAACGATTGTTACAATTATTACTGTTTTGTTGTTCGTATGATATTTTCCTTTTTAGAAGTAAAACGGAAAAGGTGATAAATTGTGAAATAAAACGAAGTTTGAAGATCCGTGACGTAATAATTTCCCCCACATGAAAGACTAGGTCTTCTAATGTAGGAGACTATCGTATTGGGTGGTTTTTTAATCGGTCAAAGTATCCATGAGTTACACTTTATGTACAGTCGATGAAGAATATTGTTGCGTTTCAGATTCATACTTTCCTCATTCAAGTATCAAATACGCGAATATGCTTGATAACAACTTACAATTTAATTATGTAGTAAACAAAACTAACCTCTTATTCGTCTACTACAGTTTATACCAGCATGAAATACCTCAGACACGATTAGCGCCAAACAGTGACATATTGTGAGGTTCTTTAAAGTGGAAAGAATCTGCAAATCCTAGTTTTTTTATGTAATAGTGCACTTCGATTGACCAAGATTTACAGACGCTGTAATCCAACAAAGATTTAACGTCGAAATCTGAGAAACCAGTTATAGACTAGAATATTGCTTCAAGAATGGAGACTCCAGCTAATTTCTGCGACCGATGGTCTTAGTTTCATCAACAGTAATGAGAAATTCCATGGACTTACTGCAAGTCGTGATTATGAATCCTGTTCATTGCACGGCAGTTTAAAGACGATAGCAAAATCATGTGTAACGAATGAAACTTTCTCTGGATACTATTTCTTGTGCATACAAAATAACTTCCCCTCCCAGTTTGAATTTATAAAGCTACTATCTGCTACTTGAGATTCATGCGCGTGTACTTCAAAATTTATTTCTAGAATCTGACAAAATTCACATCTATACTATATAATAAGGTGTTTCTGTATATGAAATTTATTAACAGATCGTACACAAACTGACGGTGAGAGAAATAAATCCTGATTGACCAATGTAACATTACAGAAACTTATACATACTATCCGTCTGTCTCTCATTGTTCGGTTAGTTTCCAAAATTTAATGAGAAAATATGTTATATATCCCACAAACATCTCTGTCCTTTTTAATGATACATAATAATTCCTTGACTATTTAGTTGTTTAGTCGTGAAAACGTAACAAATAGAGACACAGAGTTATTTTTGTATTTATAATATTAGTGTAGATTTCGGCTTATAGTGAGGAACATGTTTAGCAAGGAGAGGGGAGGGGGGAATACGCGGAAATGTTCCTACAGAAAAAATATAACTCTGTGTCGATATTGCTGCTAATTACAAAGTTCCGCAGGTCCAAAGAATGAACGTTCTGAAATATTAATGTCCTTGGTTTTCTGCATTAATACAGGTTATGCAACACTGCGCAACTAACATGTTCGTCTAATCGTCTTTCCGACAGTTTATTACATTTAGAGGAAGAGTAAAATTTTTGACAAACTTACATTTATTTCAGCAACACTTTTGACAATTGAAGTTAGGGGAAATATTGTTCTTTTGTTTTCTTGATCTCATCGTTAACTCTTCTTATTTTACAACATCCCGTGTTTCCATTGACTAGGCAGTAATTATGTTAGAAATAAGTTATCAGACTTGACGAGACAAAATATAACAAAAATTTGGAATTTAAATATGAGTAATGAATTCAGTTATGGTGATTACTTATCTAAATTTGAGAAGTCTTTAATTTTTTTAAATTTTTTAAATGTAACATTAGATCGGTAATTTGAGTAATGGAATTCTGATAAACAGTGAAATTCTTATAAGACAATGTTTTATCACAAGATGGGAAAAAGATATAATTGTACTGTTTTATGAGGTATCTCATTTCACTGTTGTTGATAAGTGGCCCTCTTTTTAAAGAATCCGTCCAAGTTTTGAATTATTTATAACAACCGAACTGGATTTTTGATCTGTAAGCGTGATTTCTACATCACCTGTAAGTATATGACTGATAAAATACTTTTCTGATTTTGTCCACTATCCCATCTGAAGATGGAAGCATAGGGCCAGTTATGTTCCAAGCCTGAAGTACTATTGTAAGACTAGTATCGCGCGTCTTACCTGTTAGGAGGAGGAGGATCGGAGAAGCAGAGTGGGTCTGGAGGATGCGCTCTCTTCGGCTTCTCGCAGACGACTGTAGCGCGCCGTGGGGTCGCTCCGCGCGTATATAGCCGGCCTACATCCTCCGCTAACCCACATCGCCGCCACCCCTCCAGCCGCCGCGCCGCGCCGGCCTCGTACTTTCGCCCGCCCCCCAGCGGCAGAAAGGGAAGATGAGCGGCCATGTCCTCGACAAGAAAGCGCTCGCCCGTGCGCTACCGGCTCGCTGTAAACACTTCACGTCCAACCAGAGATAATACGGTAGCCGCTAAAGACCCCACACCACAGCAAACAAGCTGCACTTCCATAAACGAGTAACTGTTAAATTTCTTCATAGAATTTCTTCATAAAATTCGACCTTGTATATACCTTCTCGATAGTGTGGCATTACTGTCGTCATTAACGAGCGTCATTCAATTTTAGGCAACACAGCAAGTATTTATTCCAAACTGTAACCCCCAGAGCTTTAGCAATATCCAATCTCGTATTCTGGGGTACCTGGGTTCACATCCCACTCAAACAATTTATTTATTTACTGATTTATTTAGCATGGAAAGATTATGGCTGTCAAACCATCTCTTACATCATGCCAGGTGTTTATAATTCATAATTTACATACATTTCGATTAACAAGTTTTATCGCACATTTTACTTACCTGAATTACTAAAATACAAATCAAAATCTTAATGATATTGATGTGTAACTGGTCAATCAGCAAATAAGTGGCACAAACTAATGCTAGTGGGGACTGAAGAAGAACGCGAGAAAGGCATAAACTAATATTTGTGAAGGCTGAAAAAGTATCAGAAAACATCATGAATCAATAAAATTGATGAGTAAGAATAAATGAAACAAGGGGGGGGGGAGGGGGAGGCTGGACAGCTAATGATGGTACAAGTAATGCTTCCTTAAAATGTTTTTAAATGTACCGTTTCAGTTTTTGAAGGTTTTCTGCAAATACTCTAGATGAATTCTGCGATTGTTTCTCGGTTTTGGTCATCTGGTATTCTAGGGCAACTGGTTGCACGTCGCAGTCGAATAATTTGCGTTTCAGTTTGAATGGTTTCCTTCAATTACTCAATTACTCCAGATGAGTTTTTGGATTGTTTTAAATAAATATGGTTTTCTTGTAGGTTTTGATTTATATTTTAATGATAGATATACTTAATTAGAAACTTATATTTGTTTATAATGATCAATTTCAGCTATTTTGTTAATATCGTCTTTGTGGTTTGTGGATATATTACAGAGGGAGATAATTTATGAACCATTCTCGTAAACCAAGTCACTTCTCCTGCCGGCGGCTTTACGATGCCTCGACGTCGAGGTCATTCATTAGAGGAGACGGAATGGGACTGGGGACAAGAAACGGGAAGGAATTCGGCCATGGACTTTTGAAGGAAGGATCCCGGCATTCGCCTGGAATGATTTGGGGAAACCATGGAAATCCCAAATTTGGATGTCCGGACGGGGATTCGAACTGGCGTCTTTCCGAATGCGAGGCCAGAGCATTAATCGCCCACTCACCAAGTTCGGCCATTCGCAAAAAATTTGAATCAGGCACAATTATAGCCCCAAAGATGGTAACTGCAATAATTATGTTTTCGCTCAGTTGTCGAGCTCAGTGCTTCTTGTGCAGTGCGCCTTTCAACATCCATATTAATAAATGAACCATAGCATAAAATATCGGTGATAGTGGAAGATGGTATCGCCTCTTTAAGTTTGTTTATAAGTTTAAGCTTTTTGTTCGTGATCGCTAATGTGACATAACATACGTTTGGTGCAGTTTCTCTTCAACAAGCATTTAAAACTTTTCTATTTCACTGACTTATGCTAAAATATTATTAAAGACATTTCTGATTATCAGTTGGCTCAGACACGCAGTGCTTCATGACATTAAATCGTCAGAATTTAAGCTGAACCCTAACGGTAATTTCTTTTTTGATGTTGTTTACTGTATTTGCGATCCCAAAATATTCTAAATACGCACGTTAGTGCTCGCTTCTTTCCGTCAGAAAGGAGTTTCGGGTTATGGATGGAAGGAACCTGGATGAGACCAATCGAACTTCAGGTAGAGGCAATATCCTGACTTCCCGCCGCACTAAACGCATCTATGGAATCAAAAGCTATAGAACAATTTCTTCGTTTCGGTTACTCAACACATTGTTTGTTCACAACATAATCGACACATTGATATTTTTCCACAAATAAACTTGCTCTTTAGTATTGTCTCCGTCCAATTCTGCTATTTTTTAAACTCTACTTGAGAATTGACACTATGACCGTGTGTCGAAATGTCTCATTTTGTTGTGAAGTTAGAAAGCTGAGAAATTTAGATAGAAGTGTCAACAAAGTAGACTCCACATTTCGTTAAACGCGATTTGGTTTTCGAATAACGCACAGCAAATGGTTCCGGGGGTAAAATGGGTTATATGTCGAAAGCGTTTAAATTAGTTCAATTCCCTTTCGGATATCAAAAAAAAGAAATCAACTTTAGCTAAGCGTTGTAGAGAAAAAACGCTGACACGAAAACTCAAGCAAAAGAAAGGCGTATGTGGACTGCTTTACCACGGAAGGAAGTGTCATTAGGTTGGGAGAAACGTGTGTTTGCTTAGCTCTTTTCTGTGTCAGACAACGAACACAGCGGAAAAGAAAATGCTGAGTTCATGGCAGTGATCTGACTACGCAATGCTGCCTCTCTGTCTAATCTGATGGACTGAGCGTGGTGAGTGAGTGGTAACGCTCCGGCCTCACATTCGGGAGGATGCGGGTTCGAATACCTGTTCCACCATCGAGATTTCGGTGTTTCATGGTTTCCTCAATACCAAGATGGTTCCTTCAAAAAGCCACGGCCTAATTTCTCCCCGTTCTTTGCCCCAGTCTTTCTCCACCTCTAAAGACATCGACGTCGAGGAGGCGTAAAGCCATAAACAATCTATACTAATATTATAAATGCGAAAGTAACGCTGTCTCTTTGTCTGTTTGTTACGTTTTCAGGGCTAAACAGATAATTCGATCTTGATGAAATATGACGAGGAAGGACTTAGGATACTTTTTTCTGTATAAATAATATATTTTGGCATGGAAAACTTACTGAAAGGTAATAGACAAACGCATAGCACTCTTCCCGCTTGAGTGGGCTGGTGGCTAAGGGATTAAGGAGCTTGCTTTCAATTGTTCTGAGTTGGGAGCAGGAAGGTGTTTTTGATCATATAAGTTATGCCTGGATGTTCCGTTGTTCGGATTCCAGATTAAACTGTGACGGAATATGTGGAAAATCGAAACTCTGGCCTCGCATTCGGGAGGATGCCGGTTCGAATCCCCGTCCGGGCATTCAGATTTCCACAAATCACTCCAGGCGAATGCCGGGATGCTTCCTTCAGAAAGTCATGGCCGAATTTCTTCCCGTTCCTTGTCACCAGTCCCAGCCCGCCTCTAATGACTTCGACGTCGACGAGGCGTAAATCTATAATTAAAAAAAGGAAATCTAATATAGGCGGCAGAACAATCCCTGGGGACCCAACAATGTCATACGCGTTTAATGTTTATGCTATATCGCTCGCTCAGGCTTTGTTTCTCTCGCAGTCAGTTTGTGTCTGCTCTACACTAATAATATTATAAATGCGGAGGTAGTTCTGTCCCTCTGCCTGTTTGTTAGGTTTTGAATACCAAACGGTTATACCGATATGTATGAAATTTAACAAGGAAATACCTTGTTTCATTAGGGAGGACACAGGATACTTCTTTTTAGGGCCAAATAACATTTTTTCATCATTAAATTTTGAAAATTAACTGAATGTTGCCAAACAGACGGATGGCGTGTGTATGTTATATCGGTCGCTCAGGTTGTGTTTCTTTGTTCATAAATTTTGTTTACAGACAAAATTTATTATAAAGTATAAATGCTGATTTTGACTGCACCAGATTATTATTTTGTGTTAATCTAAAAATTTCTGGCAACAGTTTTTTTATATGCCTCGTAGGCGTAAAACAGATCTAGGGCTTTTTTCCACACCTGTTAGGTTAAACCAATTATTTCACTCATTGCGGAATAGGACTACCAACGAAAAAGAAACACTGATTGTTTCCACATAATCTTATTTAATAGCTTGCTGAGATAATGTATAAATTAGACAATGCATGTAGAAAGAATTGTATGACAGCTAGAAATTTATCTGAGATTGTATCTAACAACAGTAACTACTGCACCATGAACTATTGCTCATACGTGAATTGGTAATGCGAAAACGGTTTTCGCCAACCTAAAATTACGGTTTAGAATTTATTATTTGAAATCACTAGCATTCAGCATCAGTGTTTTAAAACGTAAACTGGTTACATACTATATTTAATACTAGAGCAACGTTTCGTTCGCTAAGAGAATCTTACAAATTAATTCTTACAACCCTCCAGTGTGGTTGTGTGCTTTAAGGCGCCACCACACTTGATGTTGTACAATAGGACCAGATTCGATCCTTGACCCTGCGTTCCAGCCTTCTTGATTGCGGTTTTTAGTCACTTTTCGGCGGTCACTTAGGTGAATGGGGTACCTGACTAATTTTGAGAAATTAGTCAGTATTGTAGCTGTGCGTCTACTATAACCTAAAAAATATATAATTTCTTGAAAAAACAAACGGAAAGAGACAAAATTTTGTATTTTCATACGCCGATTATATTTGGCGCCAAAACGCCCGCAGCTGTCTTGTCGTCTCTTGTGACGTCACATCCCTGGTCGTAATGCTGTAAGCAAAGGGGTGGTTTACATATTTTGTTAATGAAATGATTTCTGCCGTTTACAAGTGGTGTATAGTGCCTCAGACTGTAACATAGTATGTAAAAAGCAAAAATTGTTTATTTAAGTTCTATACAAGGAAGATATGCGGAAAAATGGCTAAAACTTGCACGATGTGATCCAGCATATTTGTTTACAAACTATATACTTTTGTGAAGACTAACGTAAGTTTTTATTTAATATTTAATTACGATTAGTAAGCTATGTATCTCAATATTTCGTTCTGTCTTAAACTTAAATTTTTATCGATAACTGTCTTTTCACGTTCGAAGTTGAGTATCATTTGCTGCCATAAACACGTCTTTATAACGTGTTGAAATTAGACATCATCTATATGACCTGATACACGATTTAAATGAATACAAGCACATAACGAATCTTGCAAATTAGTAATTCTTTTCAAAATATGTTATTAATTTTCGTAACGTCACTACTGTTAAGAGTGCACTGTTCATAATTACAAATGCCTGCGATTTATGTATCATATTCTAATAGCTTATAGCTCATATACAGACAGTAACATTTTGATAGATTTAGCTACAATTATCACAATTAATATATAGCCTAATATAATCTGAATATGAGTATATTGTTGCGATGAATGCTTGCTGTTATTTCTTTATCTTTTTATGGTTACAGTTATTAAGCTATATTTTTAACTTAATATTTAGCTTATAACAACAATTATTTCTAGGCTATATGAGTTTCTGAAATCTGTCCTCTATCTGTCCTGAATCTAAAGCCTAACATTCAAATACAACGCCGAGAAAGACTCCATTCTTATATAACTTTTCTTAACTATACGATAATATGTGTACTTTTTAGCACAAAACTACGTTTTTACTTTTTAGTACGTGTACTTTGAGATAAATTTTGATATTCCAGAATTCTCCTGAAAAGAAATAACTATTTTACGCGAAAAGCTTTCCCGGCTACGTTACAACAATTCTGGGCAAATTATAGCCGTAAATATAGCTTTCATTGCAAATATTATTTGTTTTATTGATTAATAACTAGAACTAAGTAATAGATGATTTAAAACCTTAAAAATACGACGTTTAACACCTGGAGCAACACTGGTGCGCGCTGGGATGCGACGTCACGTAATTTTATTTTATTAAAAATAGTATGTTTCTAATTCTCATCGGTCAAATAAAGTTATTTTCGGTACCCTTACAACTTACTCTATCTTTTTTAGTTTATGTTTCACAGTTTCCTTTTTAGGGTCAAGTACCCCATTCTGCGGCGGTCCCATATCACCTCCTCATAAACTACAGATTTCACAAACATACACTTACCATATTAAGTTACATGAATTTCAGATAGATGGCAACACTTAATCTCCCCCCCCCCCCCTTGCTCTAGGAAGTGACAATACCTGATTCTAACTACCCAATAGAAACATTGGACAAATATTTAATTACAAGCCATGGTGAGAATCTAGGCATTGCGTGATCCGATTGCATTCATTCACAAATAATAATATTTACAGAAATAATTTTTATTTTTGTTTTTTTTTTGTTTTGTTTAAAATACAAAGTATTTCCGCCAGTCGTAACATTTTGGTATCAGCAGCTCTCGTAATAGAGGCGCCTGCCTGGGATAGAAGATTTGGGGGAAGATACAAAAAATTTCATCTATGACGGGGTTCGTTTCGTGCTGCAATGTTCCCTGGATGAACTGTAGATTTTGCCGTCTCATTTAGACCATATTTTCAGTTGTGTACAAACAGATGCTGAGATGACGGTTTTGCGCAAAGAAATCGTAGTTAGACTTTCACTGCGCACATTCAAGTTTAGTACGGAGAGCTTATGAGTACTTCTATTTGAATGCTCGCTTTCGTTCTCAATACCCCTTGTGCTCAGCAAATAATGTTTGCTTTCTCCCCTGTAAGATGGGTTTCCGAGGTTTAGTAACTTAGATGGAGAGGACCAGGATTTAACCACATTACAAAATTTGGAGCAGTGTGCAACATCAGTATCGTAAATCCAAGCGGAATCCAAGTCTTGTTGTACATCATTGAGCCACATGCTCCCTGTCTTATAGCTTTTGATAAATTTGTTGCTGTCAATTGTCAGAAGGTACGCATAAAAATTTAGCCGCCTAATGCACATTTTTCGTGTCACTTGAACAGTAATGCTTAACGTTCGTAGTTTGGTAGCATGAGAAAAACAAGCTGTATGAAGCATTTCTGAACGTGGTGTACTCCTCAAGTTTTCGTTTCTAGCCCGTAACTTGGATGGTAAAATTTTCAATGATCACAGCTCTGGAAAAAATCTTTTGTTATTTGAAGGGATTATGGAGACCGATGTATTGTATTGCAGTCTTTGTTGCAATGTCTCAAATTGGTGACGGTAATTACTTCCAGTAGGGAACCTTTTTTATGTCACAGCTTGGTTGAGTCTAATTAGTCTGATTTTGATTGAATGTGAAAGATGCAATAAAAGATAGTTAGCACGATAGAACATCTTATAATTAACTAACTTGAATAATGGATGGACTTTTTTTTTTGCTTCTGGTTTATGGCTCGTTGACGTCGGCGTCATTAGAGACGAAAAAACTGGGGACAAGGAACAGGAAGTAATTCGGCGTTGGTATTTTGAACGAACCATTCCGACGCTCAACTGGAGTAATTTTGGAAAACAAACTAAAACCCCTAATCTGGATGTTCGGACGGGGATTCGAACCCGCGTCCTCCCGAATTCGAGGCCAGAGCGTTACCGCTCATCCACCACGCTCTGTAATAACTGGAAAACATAGATGAATTTGGTATAGTTCAGAAATTTATTGAAGATTTTAACACTGAAGAAGAATTATTTATTATTACGAGAATTCAATTGGAATACTTTCGACACTTCATAATCAATAAATGAGTTAACGAAAGATGAGATACTTAAGGAGGATTTAGCAGGGTATTTTTTCGGGTGGCTGATTCGTTACGGAACATATAGATACGACGGGACGATGTTAGCGCATCGTGCGTGTTGCAGTCAGGCTGTCTTCCTGGAGCTCCGCTGCACTGGGCGGCTGGGTGGGACGCTGCCGCGGCGTTGTCGCAGCTTGCGGTCTCACCCACCAGCTTGACGACCCGTAAACCACGAGCGCGCAGCGACTCCGCTCTTTCGAGCCACCTTCGTGCGGGCTCCGACCTCCACCAGGGGAGGGACATTGCGTTCTCCGACGTCGCAGTTGCACAGGTGGAACACCTCTTACTGTTCATCAACATGCAACAAACTACAAACATTTTCGCAACTGCTCCTCTTCCTGAGGACTTCTGCTACAGAAAACACTTGAATATCTTCGCGACGTGTTTTTTGGTGATTTATTCGGATTTTTTCACGTTTAGTGCGCGTTCCCTCTAAAAACTTTTTTACATTCACACATTGGTAAGGAAAAGGCAGTGAGTGTTCACAGCTTCAAGCCGTATTCCCGTAGGATTAGCGGAGTTAGAGCTCGGCATTCCTATTTCCTGACCTTAGGCACTAGAGTGGACGTGCCGTGGTCAGCGACACGGCCCGGCCCATTTTATTTGAATTTCCCCCACGGTACTCATCTGATAGCTGGCTGAGTGGGCCCGGGGGGGGGGGGGACGTTCCTGACGTTCAGCTGCGAGGAAAGATAGTCGGCTTCGTATGGAATCGAACCCCGATCGCCCGGGCCGCAGTCAGACTTTCTACCACCTGAGCTGCGCAGCCGCCATCCATTCACACATACGAACTTAAATTTTAGAATTTTGCTGCGCATCCACTGTAGTATAGTAAATGCCACCTAGAAGTCCCTTCCAAAAGTCTCCCGGCGCAAATAAGCTTTGTCGACGAGCTTCTCTCTAACGTTAACTGTGGCCGTCTCTCTGTTAGCTGTGCCAGGAACTATAAGGGCTACCTACGGGTAAGTCACTTTTTTATTCACAGCTGACAGGTATATTGCCACTGACAAATCCCCAGGCAGTATTACCTACATACCATTGTCTCGTCGTGTAAATGCCGTCTAATGACGTTACAGGTACGTCATACGGTAAGGAAAGTATATCAGCGGAACAGAGACGCATAGGGAGTCATTCTAACAACGAAAATCCAAACAGAAAATCCACTGATATTAGTGACTCCGACAAAGAGCAGATTGTTATTGCATCTCGGAAGCGGCGAGGCTAGTCGCCTGTTCGCGTGCCACTGTAGTGAGCATCTATGGAATGTGATTGAAGGACGGTGAAACCACGAGTAGGCGACTGGGTGGTGAGCGTCAACGCCTCATCACAGGACGTGGAGATCGGAGGCTTGCCCGCTCTGTAAATCAGGACAGGTGGCAATCTGTGGCAGGTTTGACTGCAGAGTACAGTACTGGAACAGGCACAAGTGTTTCGGAGTGCACAGCTCAGCGCACGTTATGGAACATGGGGCTCCACAGCAGATGATTCCTACGTATTCCCAGTGACGTTCAGTTACGATCACAGTGGAGACGAGATCATCGAGATTGGACCGAGGATCGTGTCGTCTGGTGGGATGAATCTCGTTTCTTGTAGCGCCAGGTCGATGGTCGCGTCCAAGCGAACGCCTGCTCGAAACATCCACGCAGTCCGTTCGGGGCTGTATTATGCTATGGGACACATTCATTTGGTCTTCCATTGGATCAAAAGCGCCTTTACAGTTGAGTGATGTGGTGACGATTGTATGGTTCCGTTCACAGCGCGCGACTGTTGGTGAAATATGAGATTTGTTCAACAAAATGTTGTTTTTACATATATAGTCAAATAGTAACTAAAAAATTAATACGTCGACTTACAGACAGATGGAAAATTCACAGACATGGACCTGTTGAGATGATCTTCAAAGGTGGCTCTTCTCCGTTTAAAACCAATGTTTTTACTGTCCCTGAATTTGCTGACATCTCTTTCTTACATAAATATTTAACCGCAGCATTAACTTCTTTCTACTCCATTTCAGATTGAATGTAACCCTCATCCGTTTACAGCTCTTCTAATAAAATAAAGATGTAACAAGAATTATACTCAGGTTTGGCGACCTTTTACAATTTAGTTTTCTTAGCCAGACCACAAAGCGATTAAATAACTTTTGTATGTACCAAATACACCATTTAATCTATAGAGTATTCTCCACTTTTCAACATAATGTCCAAGTTTTTCGCACACATTTTCTAACAGTCGCGGAAGCTTGAAAAATTCCGTTGCGGTAGAATTCGATTCCAGCTTCTTCCCTGTACCTAGTGCACTGTTTGTGGTGTCATCCATTGTTCCATACCTATTACCTCCCTTCTGTTCCTTCGCAAAACCGAAAAAATGAAAGACGGCTGCACCTTAGTTTTCTTTTCCAATGTATCATTCTTGAATATGGCAACTCAAGTGAAGGGCATCCCATTTCCACACAAACAGGAAAAGAGAACATGGCGGTAAAACGGCGGACAGTTGCTTTCGCTGTTCGGATAACAGCTCCAACACATAACCGAAAAATACAAATGTGATTCTTTCCGTTGTCATACTGAAATAAAGTATCTAAGGAGAGTAAAAAAATCATTAACGAGATAAATAATGTAAAGAAGAATTTATTTATCAATTGACATTGTAGTGGGTGCCTTGGTGTGAAAACTACGTTACAATTATCTTTCATACCTTTATGATTAATAATTGTGGATTATTTATTTTTATGAAGGAGTGAAAATTTATTAATTTTGCAAGAATCTCGACGTTAGTTGGAATTTAGGAAAAATTGTCACAATATGACATTAATTTTCTTATCACTGGCGATTACAAGTCTGAGCGAATTTATCGTTAACATTAACACAAATTGGCAAAATCATAAAAGCAACGCTCAGAGGTACAATTAGCCGTCATGAGCAAGCAAACAATTGTATATTTACTTTTAAATATCTCAGAATCAAAATGCAAGAAATAATGACAACTGGAAACAATGAAAAATACAAGTTATGACCACCTCAGGCAAAGGTATCATAATACTGTGACTTTACAGTTAAAAAAATGAAAATCATGGGCGCCAGAATGAACAATATATCATTCGAAAATAACTAGTTCTGGCAAATTATGCCGCTAGCTCAGGGGTTTCTACAATTACAAAGTGAGAACATGGACCTATCCTCTCAAAGTCGCTTACGGGTTCTGTTTCACGGAATGCACAATCAGATGGCTTGGTCGTAATAAGTTACCATTGTAGTCCTGCGTCTGATGTCTGCGGTGACTGTAGCGGACCCACGATATGTGAGATTATCTCACAAGTCGGCTATAGGCATCTCTGGTCTGACAATGCGCATCATCGCATTACCGGCTGTGTTGCTGTGATAAGCTTGCTCCAGCAAGGCAAGCTGGCAGCCGGAAATCGTACAACGGCAGTAGGCGAGAGAAGCCAACTTTCCAAGTCAACCTCAGACTAGACTCGCATAGCTTGGACTCGAAGATCGAAGTCAGAATTCCAGCTCCTCGCTCTTCGGTCCAGGAGGAAAACTTCTCGCTCCGCCCTTTGTAGTCTCGAAGCTCACATATAACAAAAATTCCCAGGATTTTAAGTTATATGCTCATTTGGATTGGATCTTCAGGTCGGCACCTAATGTCACGTGATATCCCCGATAGGTGATTTGCCTAGAGTATCTAACAGAGGTCGGACATATTCGGCTGCGTTCGGGGACGACTCTCTGTTCTGGCGGCAGGCATTTCCCGCCCGGTGAGTAACCTTGTTGACCGCCTATCCCTAGGGAGCAGAGTGTGTGGTCCGGCAAACCCCAAATCCGCGACTTCTTGTCGCCAAGGTTCGGGAACACCAGATTAGCTTCAAGACTACATAGCTCACTAATTCTTTAATATTCGCTTTACCAAGATACACTGTATGTTCACCATTTCATTACAGTCCTCACTTGGAATCTTGCGTACTTTATAAAATTACAACAAAAATCTATTTAGGTGGTCGCCCAAGATTTATGTAAATTACTCTTATATTATTACATATATAATAAAAATGCACCTTGTAACGTGGCGACAGCGCGTCATGTTACAACATAAACATAATTTAAAAGTGTAACCTTTAAGTTTTTTCCCCCATTTAAACATAAAAAGGATAATCAAACAATTTCAAGTTCACTCTGCTACTCTTATTTTTTTGGTACATAAACTTTGTTTGCAAGGGAATATCTCTTCCTTTAACTCTCTTTGTATTTGATTTCATCTGTAGCATTCATTTTCGTTTATGGGAGGTCCTGTGATTCTTTGACCTTTTGAATTGCCGGATAAGGGTAGGTCTAGCTGATTCTTATGGATGATCTGGTCATTGTCAATAATCGGTGACATCCAGACAGTAGCCTGATTTCAAAACCTAAATCTTGGTGGATGGTGCAGGTTTGTTTTACGTGTACCGTCTTAAAAGCAGCCTGGGTAGCCATTTCGAGTATCGATTTAATCATGATTATCATTTATCCGACAGACTAGTGGACGAACTTGAAACTGTCCACAACTTAGTTCCTTCGACTTTCTTCTCTCTGTGTTATAAGTTCTGGAGGAAGCGCTGTAACCTGAGCTCCGTGGGTCGGTGAGGTTGCAGAAGATGCGATCGTATGGCTGAGGCACCTGAGGCGAAGTTTTTCTTTTGGAATTTGATGCATATTCGCCCAACGTATATTAGTCGTCGCAACAGCTCAAACAATGTACACACTGATCACACGAAAAGAGAAGAAAAATTTTCTACTTTGGTTTACTGATTTCAGATATTTCTCTAATTTTCTCAGGCATGTAGATTGTAATAGGTACGGTAGAATATAATTCCTATCTCGCTATATTCTTTCCTTTAGTGTCATAGACTTCTTTATTTCCAATAAATTGGACTGAAAGTTTGACTATTATCTTTCTTTCTGACTGTAGTAATCGATTCATCAAATCTGGAAAACTTTCTGTTTTCTGTCGAACAGTCATCGTATTTTCTGTTCGTTAATGAATGACCTTTCTCTAAATGGTTCCTGTTTATCGTTTAAAGTCTTTAATCAGCTCCATTTAGCAGCTGAATCCCATCATTTTCTTTTTTTGGAGAGTATGTTTTATAATTGCTTAGCTTAATCGCTTTCTAATTGTGTCATTGTTGTAATCACTATAATCATATGAATTAAGTTTATGTTTTAATTAAGTTTGATATTTGGTGCATCTATGGAGCAATAAGCAACAGCTTATGTTCATATCTTACTTGTTATTGTTGCAGAAACCGCGATTGTCGATAACTGTCATTTAGGTTGATAAAAAATGGAAGAACATCCATCATCTGATGTAAAAATTCTGGTAGCAGTGGCATACTTTTAAGTTTGTCCTGCATTTAAAAGACACTATGGGTAAAATAAAATAGATTTTTTTAATATTTAACTAAGACAGCAGTGGAGCGCACGCTCCGGTGGCAGTTTCCCTAAAAACCCATCTTCCCCCCCTACCTGCACCCATCTACATCTGCCCTCTACAAATTTTAACTTCAAATTCTTTCAACGTTTTTGGTAAATTAATCTTCTTTTCTCTTGGTAACTTATTCCAATCCCTGACACCCTTAATTAAAAATGAGAACTTACACCCTTGTCCCTGAAAACGAGTGCCAGCTTGTGGTCATGGTCATCTTTTCCTTTACATGCATTATTTTTAATTCTTACATCAATATCTTTCCATGCCTCATCACCAATATACGCCTTGTACACCACCATTTCCGTCTTCACCCTTCTTCTGTGAATCCCATTCCAACTCATTTATCGTATCTGTTACTGATTGCGTTCTCTGTTAATTTCCAGAAACAAATCTAGGAATCCTTTTTTGCATCCTCTCCAAATCTTGTATTTTATATTCAAATTGTGGGTCCCATACTAAACTACCATATTCAAGGAAAGTTCTGATTAGTTTTGTAACCCAATTCCTTTACTTCTCTCGTACATCCCCTCATCACTCTCTCCAACAAGTGCAGAATTTTGAAACTTTTTCCTACCACTTGTCCAATGTGTTCTGTCCAGTTAAGCTTGTTATCAAATGTAATGCAAAGATATTTACATTTAAAGTCTTCAACAAGCAATTCTTTCCCCATCTTATAATCACAATGAACCTTTAGTTTTTTATTTGTGTATCTAATAAGCTGACACTTCATTGCATTTATCTTCATCCCTGTTTACGAACCCAACTACATATCCTGTCCAGATCATCCTGCAGCTGTTTACAGTCCTCTTCCATTTTGATCCTTTTATATAGCATTCTGTCATCACAATCAACACAATTAGTCATTAGAATAATGAATGGCAATGGTCTCAATATGCTAATCTGTGGTACCTCCATTTTTATTTCCACTTCTTTTGATACTGCATTTTCTACCCTAACTTTCTGTTTTCTACCTTTTAAAATTTCTTCTACCCCACAAATCACTTTCTCATCCACTCCAATACTTTTTACCTTATTTACTACCATTTTATGGTTCACTCTGTCAAAATCCTTTGAAACATCTAGTGCTATAATATCACTTTGGCCTCCCATGTCCATTTCATCCGAAATATCTTGTATATAATCTAATAACTGAGATTCGCATGAATATCCTTGCCTAAAGCCATGTTGTCTACTTGAAAACTCCTTACGCTCCTCACAAATATTTCTGATGTGGTTGCATATCAATTTCTCCATTAATTTATCTACCACTGATGTCATACTGTTTGACCTATAATTTTCGATTCTGTTTATCAACCTCATTTATGTAACGGAACTACTATCGCACTTCTCCAGTCCCTCTGGTAAGCAGCAAGTATCCAGACTCCATTTGAACAATATTTCAAGGTACAATGCCACATCTGGCTATCTTTAAGGCATTTGTGGTAATATCATCTACACCAGACCCTTTATGTTTTTTCAGCTTTCTTAGTTCCTTCATGATATCCTGCGAATGAATTTCAAATTTTTTACTATCTCTATTTCTAATTGTGTTGTTAAGCTCGTTCTTCGACTTAGACACTCCCGTTTCTGATTCATTGTCGCTAATGTTCTCACTAAACCAGTAACTTAAAATACGTTCTAAGAGGGAAGACAAGTTTCAGTCAAATAAAATCGCTTCAAATAACGGTGCTAATCACTAAAGATCGGAGCGATGATGACTCTGAAAAGGACCAGAAATTAGTCCCCGCTATTCTCATGTCTGGAAGGCTCCACAGTCATACCAGCGCTAGACACTTGTCGCCTCACTTCTATATCAAGGAGGATTGTTTTGACAAACAGTGGTAAGTCATACCAATACATTAGATTCATCAATGAACAATGTAGACGAGAACATTTGCATAATGCGGTGATAAAGTTGTTCGTTGACGAATAATAACAGAAATCCTGTATTCAGACAAATGCATGAACAAACGAGCCAACCAACCTCAGCGAAAGTGTATCGCAGAGAAGTGGGGGCGGCACACTTACCTCACTGCTCCACATATGAATCCTCACCTACTTGCCACTCCGCGCCGCTCAAGGATTCACGGGTGAACGGCGACTGCTCGTCAATCGCTACCAAGGTCCTCTCCCACGGTCTCGGAGGAGTGTGAAGGGAACATCAACTTAATTAGCCGTACAGGAATTGGTTATTTAGTGCCCTGACCTTCTCCAACTAGAATGTAGTCCTGTTGTTGAGACGATTTATATCCACGACGAGAATCGTTCGGTGGCTCAGTGGTTAAGGCGTCTGACTGAGTGTCGAAAGGTTCCTGGTTTGAATCCCTGTCTCGGCGGGGATTTTCATAGGTACTTCACCTCTGTCACACAGCTTGCTGTGTAATGTGAAGTACGCCAGAAAGCTTCCGTGGTTAAGCTAAAGGTCCCCTATATCCGATAGGATTACCAGGTTAGGTTAAGTACCCGCGACAAGAGGCGCATTGTGGTGCGAATCTAAGCGTCTGTCACTTAGAGGCCGAACACTCCTTCGGAATCTCCAGGCCAACAATACTAGACAAACGTTTATAAGTATTTTAAATGCAGAAAAGTTTCATTACCAGAAAATAAAATTTGCAAGAGTGGCGGCTTTCTCGGCGTTGTATATAGATGAAATGTTCTCGGGTAACTAGCCGAGTGAGAGCGTTTGTATAGCAGGACGTTTCGGCGGTCATGTACTCAGCCGCCATTGTGAAGTGACTGCTGCCTGTGGGTAACGTGGGTGCCAACAATCCCGCCAGTATTTAACGGTTCCGCGCGATATAAGCAACCCCATTACCCACACGCAGCAGTCACTTCACAATGGCGGAAGAATTTACTACCGCCGAAACGTCCGGCTATACAAATGTTCTAACTAGGCTAGTTAACCGAGAACATTTCATCTAAAATAAAATTTGCTTGTCTTGTGCTTCATTTTATGAGTAGTTAAACGATTTTAATATACCTCACAGAGAGAAAGAGAGAGAGAGAGAGAGAGAGAGAAAAAATAGTAAAAATTACAAATCTCCGATGCATATGACTTCGTAAGACGCACTGAATCATTTTCCCTCCGCAATCCTACACGGAATCCGTATGGGAACCCAATAACGTCCAACACGTAGTTCCGTATCCCACTCACGCTCAAACGAGAGTTCTACATAAGATCAAAGCAGGTCCTACGAATGTGCTACCTGATACAAACATTTAACCATGATTAATACTGTGTACTTGAAGCTATCCTGTTTTTATTGTTCTTTTGTGCGTTTGCTCTACAGCCGGAACATTATTATGGAATACGAAAAGAATAACCCAAGAGACAATAGTAAAAAGAATACAAGATTCAGAAGCAGCTGTGACCTTCCATTTCAGTATAGAGAATCTTATAATGACATGTATCAAGCAAGAAAAAAAAACAAACAAACATAGCTCTCACTTTCATCTCTTAGTGTGATATGAATGTTTAATTAAAGTGAAATCTGCATCGAATTCAAGAACCTGTATGGTCATTATTTTAATATGTTACCATTATAAACTTGAGCACAAAATATTACAAGTAATTACATAAGTCAGAACCTGTAAAACAAATTGGGAAAAAGATTTTACTGGGTTCATTACATGATGGAAATGATGAATAATTCAGCCACTTTTGCGAGCAGAAGCCTTGAGCCACTTCAGTCGTCATAAATTATCATTCACAATTAGTCCTGTTACGGCTTTAGCTATGTAAAACTTGTTGGTTTTACTTTGTAAATTAATTAATGAAAATGATGAATTGTGTACACTGGTGTTCTGACCAACCTAATGGAAGGTATCGGACTTCGTTTAAATTTATTTTCTACAATGCGGTCGCCACAGCTGATAGCCGAATTAATGTCAAGCAATTTATCAAACCTAGGTATAATTTAAGCATTTAATACTGTAGGGGGTATTATACCACTGAACACAAACACAGTAGTTTAATGCTGTAGTAAGTTTATTCACACAATTTTGGGTTTAAAGACCACATATACGCAGACCACCAACTGAAAATAATATTAATCCGAGATTACAGGTCCGCTAGAGTGAAAAGTACAATCACTTAGCGTAAATTCAGTTATTAGCATAATCACTGTTCTCACAACAATCACTGTTCATCAACCACTTATTATACACTCACTAAAGGAATTTTAATGCAGTTAGTACGATTTGGTCTGTCCGATCGAGGAGTAAACGACAACCAATATTCTGTTCCGGCGCGGAAGGGCGAATTAGAAATCCATTTCCACTACTCCACACTTATACGACATTCTCGTTGCCGCGCTATCTTCATCAGCGACAATCATACACCGACTGCTGCTGCTTACAAAGTACTTATGATAAATATCGGTTATCGACATTTTTGACATAGATGAAATTTGACAGTTCATTAGCTTATTACTCTTAATGTTACAAACCGTCTTTTCGGGGTGCTAAATTTTTAATATGGCATACTAATTTTCGATCTGTTCATCTTGTAGTTTCCGCCATTAAAGTCGTTATCAACGAAAGGGACAGAAGATTGTTATGAGAATGGAATGGAGAATCGTGTTAGTTCCTTGAGGAGGGGCAAAAGTTGAGTAATTACTGAACAACGAGTTCGTTTCCGTAATCTAGTTTGCTTCTTCGTCTCGACGTATCTCACTATTTTCCTAGGAAATTGATAAATCAATAATAAAACGTGAACTGTAGATTGTTCCGGACCCTCTTGCTCAACATGTTACAGGCAGTCAGCCTAACAGCGGTGAGTAATTTGAGTTTATGCACGTCACACAGAAAGTCTACTACGAATGCTAGACCTCCGAGGTTGAGAGAGAGTGTTTCTTCGAAGAAACATTGGCGGGTGTCACGCAGTTAATTGTGGGTCATTGCCGGTAGCAAGCTACCAGGCGTGCACTCCATTACGAGTGCTGGACAGTGGCCTCTTCGTAAGAGCTTTTTCTTTTCTGAAATGACACTTGCTGTATGGATTCGCACCAATCTATGAAACTCAGGCGATTACTGAATGGTTAGTGTGAAACAAAAATTAATTTTGCGGATACTGTTCAGATTTGTTGAAAATATTAGTCAGTTTACATTTAATTAAGTAATTCATATTTTGCATTGCTTATACATCTGTTTCGAACGTGTCTTCAACGGTTTCTCTTAAGCAAATTAGTAAATCATAACTTGGATTTTTGTATTGCCATGTCAATATTCATCTGAGTAAAAATTTCTCTTTCTGTTCCGAAAGAAAAATTGTTAAACGTATTGCTCAAAATGCAGGAATTGTGTCAACTGAAATCTAGTCGTATCTATAATTGGTATGAATAAATTGATAGCTGATATCTTAGTTGTAACTTTCAATAATCCGTAATATATGAATGGATGACATGCTGATAATATAAAAAATTGATCTGGGTGCCCCCCAAACGTAACTACAGACTCTAATTGTTCGTATGGTTAGTATGCTGTTTGAGTCGGACTCCATGCGGGCTTTGACGTAGATGTATTCATTAGATCAATATATAATTATGTACAATTTTGTATATGGGAGCTCTCATATGGAGTGTTTTGTTTACTTGATGTAATAATATTTATTGTGAGTGTCAGAGCCTCTAGGCTGTGTGGGGAGGCAGCAGGAAGTCACATAGAGGCGTGGTCAGCTGGGTCGGTGGCCGCCCTCTGCTCGACAGCGAGAAGACATTCTCGAGTAGACAGCAGTCAGTAGCAAAGGGTCAGACACTGTAGCGGCAGATGCAATCATGTGATGTTGTGGGTACAGACTGTTTAGTGTCTCATACTGAATGATTTTCGAGCCGCTGTATGTAACAGCTTATGGCCGCCCATTGTATTTGTGTTGAATGAATGTGTTACAAACTGCTTGGTATAATGAGTGAGAATTATCATTAGTACCATAATTTTTAAATTAGATTCAAGCTGATGCTATCGTAGGGAAATGTCGAAATTTATGTTATGCAATAATTCGTGGCTGAAACGATTTGGCCCACAACGTGCGGAATAAACCGAGGGGAACAACAGTAAATAATAGTTAAATCCCTCACAAATCAGAGAAACATAATGCACATATCTGAATCCTTACATGGTTGTGGGATATATGGATATGCTACCTTCTCTCCATTAACGAAAATGTCATATTGGACGAGCACAGCTGATTACAAAACGTTGAACATAACAAAAAGAGATATGACACACTTGCAAAGATGCCTTCTAGTTTGAAAGAAAGCTTCAAACGTAGAAGTTAATTTTTCGCAGGTACAGTGGGGTGGTCGGATGTTGCTAGCACGTGTTCTACGGGCCACAACGTGCTTTCGCGCGTGTGAGCCGGACCCGATCTCTCTGCCGCGGTCCCCATTCGAGTGACGTCGCGGTGGGCGTCGGAATGCGACGCTTCCGGCAGTCCACTTGGCAGGCGACGCCGACTCGGCCTACATAGCCGCGGGTCATACCACAAAGTGTTAACACCGTGCAGCACACTGTCAGCTACACTACACGCAGGTACTCTCGAAGGAGAACACATCCTTCCTTCACCCCTTTTTATGAAACAGACGTCTATTTTTCCCGTGATTTATACATTACTTAAATACTGTGACATATTCGGCCTCCCAGCTATAGACGGTTTCAGTGGGGAGTGTTTGTGATTGGTAGGTTTTTTGCGTTGTGCACGAGAGCTGAGCAAAGGAGAGGGTGAAAAACAGTGGCTTTACGTTCAGCTCTATTCTTCCGGAGTTTAACGTAACACATCCAGCCGACGAATCACCATCAACAGTGCCCTTTGCCCCCCCCCCTCTTTTTCCCCACTACGGAGAGTTTCAGAGTTTAACCTAGGTGCTTTACAGAATAACACAAGCATTAATAACCTTCTTGTAAAAGATAAATCCTTTAGTTCCTAATGTTGAACCTGGGCTCAGAAAGAACTTGCTAAAACTGTAAGTATGAAGCACATCACATATGGTAATGGAGTTAAGAAATACAAAAAAGAAGGAATATTGAAGCATATGAATATTTTTTTTATTTATTTTTACTGTCGTCAGTCTTCCGACTGGTTTGATGTAATCCTCCAACCCTTCCTATCCTGTGCTAACCTCTTCATTTCTACATAGCCCTTACAACCCACGTCCTCAATTATCTGCTTCATATATTCTTATCTCTGTCTTCCTCAATAGTTCTTACCTTCGAATGTTCCCTCCACTAACAAATGAACAAATCCAGCATGTCTCAAAATATGACCTACCAGCCTGTCTCTTCTATCTGTAAGCTTCTTCCACAAACTTCTTTTCTCACCCATCATTTCCAAAACTCGTTCATTTCTTACTTTGTCAGTACACTTAATTTTCTGCATTCTTCTGTAGTACCACATTTCAAATGCTTCAATTTTCTTTATTTCCGGTATTCCTAAAGTCCATGTTTCGCTACCATAAAGTGCTGTGCTCCACACAAAGAGTTTTAAAAAGTTCTTTCTAATTCCTAGATCAATATTTGAAACTAAAAGGTTTCTCTTTTTCATGAGGGCTCTTTTTGCTAGTGCTATTCTGCTTTTAACATCATTCCTGCTTCGGCCATCGGTTGTAATTTTGCTTCCCAAGTAACAGAATTCACTTCTCCTATTGCATCCGATCCTATTTTTATATTCAATCTACTAGTATTGGTATCACTTCTGCTACATTTCATCACTTTTGTCTTGCTTTGATTTATATTCAGTCCAAAATCTTCCTTCAGTATTATGTTCATGCCATTCAGTAACTTCTCAATATCCTCAGCCCTCTCTGCAAACAAGACAATGTCATCAGCAAATCGTAGCATACTGATTTTTTCTCCCTGAAAACTTATGCCACATGGAAATTTTTCTTTGATTTTCTTCATTGCTTCTTCTACATACAAGTTGAATATTAACGGGGGTAGAGTACAACCTGGTCTCACACCCTTTTTAACTGATGCATGTCTCTCGTGATTCTCTACTTTTATTATAGCCACTTGATTCTTATATAGTTTATAGAGTATTTTCCTACCTCGATACTTTAGACCTGACTTCTTTAAAATTTTGAACATCATGTCCCACCTAACATTATCAAAAGCTTTTTCTAAATCAACAAATGCCATAAAAGTATCTTAGTTTTTCTTGATCCGCCCTACAAGTATTAATCTTAAAGACAGAATTGCTTCCCTAGTACCGCGATTTTTCCTAAACCCAAACTGATCTACACCTACTATCTCTTCTACTACTCTTTCCATCCTTCTGTATATTAATCTAGTCAGTAATTTTGAAGCATGTGATGTTAGACTAATGGTGCGATAATTCCCACATTTGACGGCTTGTGCTTTCTTTCGAAGTGTGTAGATGATATTTTTATTAAAATCTGTTGGAATTTCTCTTGTTTCATAACTTTTTGATATCAGCTTGAATAATTTTTCGATTCCTTCCTCTCCTAGGGATTTAAGAAGCTCTGCAGGGATCTCATCAATTCCAACTTCCTTATTTGCTTTCAAGTCATTCAGAGCTTTATTAAATTCTGTCCTCAAAACAGGATCTCCTAAGTGATCAATGTCGACATCCCCTTCCTTTTCCATTACAATATTGTTCAAGTCGTCCCGAACGTACAGTTTTTCAATGTATTCCTTCCATCGGTTAGCTCTATCTTCTGAGCTTAAAAGAGGTTTCCCATCGGCAGCTCTAATGTTCATACCACTTTTCTTCATTTCTCCAAAATTCTGTTTGATCTTTCTATATGAAACTTCTACTTTACCTACAACCATTTCCTTTTCTACTTCTTCACACTTTTCTTGAAGCCATTTTTCTTTTGCTATTTTGCATTTCCTATATACTTGATTTCTAAATTGCCTGTACTGCTCTTTTCCTTCTTCATTCTGAGCATTTTTGTACTGTCTTCTCTGATCCATCAGCTCCAAAATTTCTTCTATGATCCATGGTTTTCGGGCAGCTTGTTCCCTAAAGCCTAATGTTTCTTTACCAGCTATCATTATTTCCGTCTTTAATGCACTCCATTCGTCCTCGGTTGAGCTCCTTTCAGAGTTACTTCTTAGACCTTAGTCTACCATTTCTGCAAATTTTTGTCTCGTGCTAGGCTTTTTCAGTTTATTTACTTCTGCTTATACTGCTTCTTTATTTGCTTAAATTTAAGCCTGCACTTCATTATTATCGAATTATGGTCAGAGTCTATGTCTGCTCCTGGGTATGCTGTACAGTCTAGAAATTGATTCCAGTATCTGTGTTTGACCATGATATAATCTTGCTGCTATCTGCCTGCATCCCCAGGACGTTTCCAAGTGTATGTTGTTCTAGCATGGTTCTTAAACAGTTATTTGCCACTACTAGCTTATATCTTTCACAAAATTCTAGCAACCTGCTTCCTCGCTCATTTCTTTCTCTTAGACCAAAACTTCATACAGTATTACCCTCTTTTCCTTCTCCCACTATTGCATTCCAATCACTCATGATTATTAGATTTTCCTCCCCCTTCACATATTGGATTAATTCTTAAATTTCAGCGTATATTTTTTCTATTTCTTAGTTATCTTCCTGTTACGTTGGCATATATACTTGTACTAATGTGGTTGGGATGGGCTTAGTTTCTAACCTCTTCAAAATAATCCTGTCACTAAACTGTTCATAATAACTCACCCGTTTCCCTACTTTCTTGTTCATTATAAATCCTACACCAGTGATTCCATTGACAGCTTGTGTGCTAATTATCCTGTATTCCCCAGACCAGAAAACCTGTGCGTCCTTCCATTTAATCTCACTAATCCCAACAACATCTAACTTAAGTTGTTCCAGCTCCCTTTTTAAGATTTCTAACCTACCTGCCCTATTCAGACTTCTAACATTCCACGCTCCTACTCGTAGAATGTTTCTATTCTTTTTGATGACTCCTCCCTGAGCAGTCCCCACCCGGAAATCCAATTGGGGGGCTAGTTTACCTCCGGAATATTTTACCCAGGAAGAAGCCATCATGATATATGTAATTTGAGAGGATTACATGTCCTCGGGATCCCTTTGGGTCTTTAATGCAGTGGTTTCCCGTTGCCTTCTGCATCCCCATGCCGTTGATCATTTCTGATTCATCCGCCTTTAGGGGCCGTTTCCAACCCCAAGGGCAAGGGGGTGCCCTGAACCGCTCGTGACTCCTTATACCGGGAATCTTCCAGTCGCCAGAGCCTCGTCCGTGCAAACAGGGTGCACCATGTAAAGGAGAGGTTGTCATTTGGTTGGAAAATGCTAGTATAGTCTCTCCCAAACCCTTACAACCCGCATTTGAAAAATGTTTCTATAAAAGAATGTTGAAAATTAAGTGGACAGATAAAGTTCGTAATTATATGTTTTTTCAAATTATATGCGAAGAAAGAAGTGTGTGGAAGAGACTCACAAAAAGAAGAGACAGAATAATGGTTAATATTTTAGTAAATGCAGGATTTATTAACTTGTACTTGAGAGAAGGAATAGTGAAGGATGACAAAGATTAGAATAAGTGACGCGGGAGACATATGCGAAGAAATAATCTTTTATACCAACTGCGGGAGTAGGAACTTTAGAGTGTGTTTGAAAGTACCGCGACACTAAACAGAAATAATTGTTCTAAAGCGGAAGTCAATGTAATTAGTTGCCGTAGCCTGGCCCTGAACCTCGGTCGTCAGTGCGTGCTTTATGTGGCGTCGGTAATTTGCTCAGCTTTACGACTCAGGACAGCAGGCAGAGAGTTAAATGTCTCTTCCTGAATTTTAAGAAAACGTTTAAAGCTGCCGCGGCACTTTGAAGAGACTGATATAACTTTACGGCAGTATAAAAATGCTTCTTACGAGGCAGGAACACAAACATTTTTATTTTATTTTTTTGCCATCAGAGCTTTCTTTGTTTTATACGAAGTAAAGCTATTACACTTTATTAATCATTCCCCATATTGCTTCCATCATCGGCCTTTCTCCTTCCATGCTACCCCATTTATGCAGCTTTTGTTCTGAAATTGAAGATTTTCTTTCTTTCTTTGGTTCCCAGAAACCACAAAAATATAGCAGCAACACGATGGGATGGAAACACTTCGCTTTTTTTAACGTCCGTATTTGGTCAGAATTTGCGTGTAATTCTTCGCATTTGCAAAGGGTTAATTTACATCTATGTTAATCAGCACTTCTACCAACAACGCCATGATCTGCGTATGGAATTTCATTATGCGATGTAATACTATTCAAAACATATATTTTGTTTAATACCACACTACATTATCAGTTACCATAAAAATTATGTCCTGGTGGCAATTTTCCTGAAAATGTATCTATCATTGTTTGATTTTTCTAGCAACTGCCTTGTTAATTAATACGATTTCTGAATGACACCTACAAATTAAATCTTTCACGCCACCTTACACTACACCAGAAATCAAACGCCGGTCGTCGTAATGGTCATCTCTGCCCTTCCACACACTACTTCTAATTCTTTCATAATACCACCTACTTCTTTTTTATCTCCAGCGAATGCTTTATACACACTCTTCACTCTCTTCACGGGCCTCCTGATTTTCATTGATTTCAAACACTTCTTCTTTACGATCTTCCCTTCTTTCTATCCCCACCACCATTTGTATTTGATATCCACAATAATGTTCCCAAGCTAACACACCAAATTCAAGCAATGACTGGATCAATGTTTTGTATTCCAGTTTATTCCTGATACATTCCCTCATAGCTCTGTCTAATAGATACATAGATTTGAAACCTCTTCCTACCGCATGCCCAAAGTGTCCTCCTTGTAGGGGATTATTACCAAATGATATTATGATGTATTTTCATTTTGCATCATGAAATCATAAATAATCTTTGTGTTTCTGTCTGTGTACCTAATAAGCACAGTCTAACCATAGTATATCCAACCCTCAAAAAGGAGTAAGTTATTAATAAGCTTAATTGCGTGCAAAATACAGCATAAACGATTAAAAAGGTATAACAGTCATCGAAAATGTACAAATAAATTTCGAATAAGTGAGACTACCATCACATTTTACGGGCTATTGGCGAACTATGAACTAACAAATACCACGAAACTTCGGTGATCATTACTTTTTATAAACAACTGCGATTTTATTTTTATTTTTAAGAACAATAAACCAACATTGAATACGAGATCTTTTAAGAGCACCTTTATTGCCCTGTAAACACAAAAACAATGAATCCAACTATACAACACAAAATTTTACGAACCTGAAAGCTGTAGATAAGCTATTGTAAATATTTGCTGTTCCATTAAGCCATATTGTTTTGTAACTCTTTCTTTAGGAGCTATGCATTTTATCATAATATATAAATTCCTTTTATTTTAAACGATATATATATATACACTTTGAAATTTTTGTCCAAAACTACCTCGTGAGACCTTGAGACCCCAAGAACCTGAAATTATCCATCACTACAATTATTTCTCTAAAATAAAGTAAAAGTTAGAAGGTATTGAGATCATCAATGAAGTGTACCTAAAAGCTTCAGCTACAACCTGTTTAAAGCTGCATATGATACCTGGTACTCGTAACAGGTTAGGTGTTTTAATTTTTGATTTCAGTTTCTGTGATAAAATGAGAGCAGTTATTATTATTTCATGTGAAAAATAAGATGGTTGGTCCATTATATTTGTGAATTACGGAAAATTTCAATTTCTTTAAAGGTAGTAACACTTTCTAATTCAGCTACTGCACACGTATTTTCTCTGAATATGAAGAACTTGAATAGAGGAAACGAAACTAAAGCCCGAATAGAGAGACAGGAAATAAAAGTAGCGTGTACGTGACAGAGAAACTTTGTGCGACCGTAGATGGCTTTTTAAAGCTAGTGTTTGTTCTTCGCGAACTCTCGTGAAAGTGCGTCAATAGAACACACGCCCACCACCAAACTCCTATTCGGTTGTTCACCAGGTTGAACCGAGTAGCGCAGACAGCCAACTCCTGGTACCACAGCACCACAATGGTCGTTTTAAGAGCAGTTATTTCCACATATTACCATTTACCTGTACCTATCACCGTCGTTCAGTAGGTTAGTACAGGACCGTATAAATCTATGGACGTCTTTTTTTTTACTGCTTAACGTCTCTTAACAACGAGGTCTTTAGAGGCGGGAAAGGATGGGGGGCAAGGAATGGGAAGTAATTCGGCCATGGCCTTTTGAAGGAAGCATCCCGGCATTTGCCTGGAGTGATTTATGGAAACCACGGAAATCCCAAATCTCGATGCCCTGACGGGGATTCGAACCGGCATCCGAATGCGAGGCCAGAACGCTAACCGTTACACCACCACCCTCGGTGGGACGTCTTGGGTTCTCCCGGTTACGCATTATGTGCTATCAGATCCTTTTAAAACGTGAAGTTCTAATTAAATGCAAATGTCACGCACTTCACACAATTAATCCACTTACTCTGCTGTCTTATTCCCGCACGCCAATATCAACTTGCGTAATTGCTTGCGCCTCTTTTTTTCAATTTATTTACCTGGTTGAAAGGCGTCTCGCTTTTTTTTTCTCAATTCCTTCCTTTAAGTCACTTTGTTTCTTATCTTGCTGCCCTTTTAGTTCGCTAATTTTGTTGTCCAGATTCAATTTTAAATTAGCGATATAGCTTGGCACTGCCTTCTTGATTGTAAATTAAAGTCGCTCTGCGATACAACCCTGCAGTTCATCTGTTCGTGCTTCCATTTCTGTCAATTCTATAGCTTCCTGCCATATAGTACCACATAATTCTAGTTGTGACTTCTATATTTCCCTTTGTGATCTTTTCAATTCGTTCGATTCCTACCATAATTTTCTTGTGAAGGCATAATTTTCTTAATCAAATTCTCCTTAATTTGTTCTTGCGACTGCATGATTTTTTTATTGACATTTTCTAATGGCTTCATGATTTGCTTCCTCAGATTTTTTGCAACTTTTCTTGTGAATGCATATTGTGTAGCATCAACATGAATACTATTTAACTGTGATCTGACTGTTGTTCCTGACAGTTACTTTTCTTTCGTACAATTCTGGCGTACTTGCCGCAATATTAATTTTCAACAGATGGCCTTGAATTTCTGACTCGCTAACCAATACTTGGTCAAATACTTCTCGCAAGAGCTGCTAGAGCAAGAATCTTTTAATTTTTAACCTTAGATTTTTCATTAAAAAAGTCCCAGCAGGACGAATGACATTGGTGTAAAACTATTCATCCGACTTGTCCGCACTGAAGACCTCTCCGACCACCCGCATTTATAGTAAGAAACAGGAGGTTGATAATAGATATTAATGTACTGCTCTTGTGTCATATCACGGAGCCTACGTAGATATTAAGTCCTCAAAATGTCAAAACTGATGTTGAGAACAAACCCAGCCTCGTTAAAGATGTGTGGTAGTACTAGCTTGTACTATGTAAAGTTGGTAGTATAGATATTTATTAATATTTTTCCTTCTTGTGGCTGTCCATTTATATTAATTTAGTGATATGTATTGCCCATTATTAGCCCTGAATTACAAGCCTGCTATGGAAGATGGCAGCCACCAGAACAAATCAAGAAAGCTTAAAGAGAAATGAATTTCACACGTACTGAATACTGTCGCCACTGACACAAATAAATCAGCAATGAAGATTCTGGAACTCTGTACTTATTCTTGTTTCGAAATTAAAACTAAATTTTACTTCAGTATTCTCTTTCACTATTACATCTTTCCTCTGGTTTTTTTTTTTCTCGTCTGGGAGATTGCTTACAAAAGAAACAGAGACCATCATAATATTGCAAAAATGAAACCGGCTGTGGTAAGTAAAATTTTATATAAGGAAATATTTTAATAATTGTTTCTATATTCTCCATGTAAGACTAATAACTTTATAACCTTATAATTTGCACGTTCGTCTGCGTGGACATAGGTCAGTGGACAAAATTAAAAATGAGTTTTATATGGTTCAAAATTAACGAAGGAAAACCAAACGTCAGTTAAATATACTTTTATCAAATGGTCCTAACCGGGAATCAATTTAGGTTACCCAAATTTTTTTGATTTCTTCGAACATAAGTAAATTATTATTCAAATGAAGATTTGATAAAATAAGTTTGTAACGCCTCAAATAACGAATAATAGCAAGAAAGAATGAACACAGACAGAAAAAATTACCCTAAGCGGAGTTCGAACCAACGCCCATTAGTTTCATAAGATGGAACCACCATTAGTTCGGCTGTTTCGCCAGTACTGATCAAGTGGCTTTCCTTATAGTATACACAATTTTTAACCTTCGGATTTCTGATAAACAAATACCCACAAGCACAAACAGCATTAGTGTGACATGTTATACTACTTCCAGGTACGCGCACTTAGACAAACAATCGAAGCATAGCGCTAAAAGTTGTTGAGGTCGAGAACAAATTTTAATTTACTCCTCCGGCGCAAGAGTCAAAAAACTACCGCACATTATAAGTCAGATCCAGGGCTTTCAATCGGTGAAAACACCTTCAAAATCTCTGAAGTAGTGGTCTCGGAACAAATAGACGCAGCCCGCTACAGATTTATGTGTACACTAGATGACCAGTGTGAAAATTTCGAGGGCAAAATATGATGAATATAGAGGTTGGTAGTTTGTAGTAGTACGAAAGAAGAACCGACTCATTTGTACCAATTGTTTATTTGACAACTTAAATATGTGCGAAACAAAACACTAACATCGTCTTACCAAACAGTTAAAAAAGAAACTTCTGGAGGCGTAAAACAAACACATGACACAAACTCGTGGAAATTTACATTACTAAACAGAACATTACTTAACAGAAAAAACTATCTCGAAAGCTCCTTACTGTAGAAACTGTTTTCTGGCATGTCTGTGGTATATGGTGTTGCTATCTAGTGATAACGAGATAAATCCTTATCGACTGCAGCAAAGCCTAGCGGCTTGGTTCTGAACTGTCTCATATGCATGACCTTGATAGTTAATACTTTTGCCGTTTACGGGTTGACTTCCAATAAATTCCTTTCTGAATAGATGATGTTTCCAAAGCGAAGACCTTAATCTTTAAAATAATACTTAATTTATTGATTTTGGATAGGTATGATAAGTGGCTCGTCGCAAATTCACATTTTAGGAATTGAAAATACTTTTGCCCTTCAATGGACTAATTCCATAAATTCCTTTCTTAATTTATGACGTTACCAAAACGGAAACCTTAATCCTTAGAATAATAACTCATTTATCTACAATCTTTAAAATGATACTTCAATTATCTATTTCGGTTAGGTATAAAGTGAGATAAGTGGCTCATCAATAAAAATACCATTTAGAAATGATGATACTTTTGCCCTTTACAGGTAGAATTCCAAAAAATTACTTTCTTAATTTATAATGTTTTTAAAGCTGAGACTTTAATCCTTAAAATGATACTTCATTTATCAATTTTGATTAGGTTCGAAAGGAAATGGCTCTTTTCATAAAACACCTATACAGAAATGATGGTACTTTTCCCGTTCAAGGGACAAATTCCTCTGTTAATTTATGATGTTACCAAAGCGGAAACTTTAATCTTTAAAATGATACCTCATATATGGATTTCTGTTAATTATGAAGAAAGTTAAGTGGCTCATGGAAAAAAAATCTGTGAATTATATTTTAAAGAGAGGTAGATTGTAACTGCGGGCAGGGATCGTGGTCACTGGGAGACACTGGTGAGTCCGGTGAGGACACTGTGTGTCGAGGACAGTACATGCCGTGAAAACCCGTCAGCAGTTGGCACCCCGTCAGCGGCAAGGACCCCGAGGTCACAGCAAACTTCGTGACGCCTCTCAGTGTTTGAGACGAATGCAAATCGCGGGCTGTTAGCGCAGCGCTCCTCTCGTTACAAGGAGGCGCGACTGGAGCAGTTGTCACAGCTCTCACCGTACAGTGGTCTGTCGTCGAGTGCTGAACTTTAGCGTCACACTCGCTGGAATTTAGGAAGACCGGTAGTATTATCAGGCACCTGCTACGGTGTCAGCTGGTTCCAATCCCGCAGTTCCATCATCCCGTAGAAGGTGTAAACCCTTCCATGGTAACCGCCCGGAATAGGGTATGGCGTCATGGGAAGAAGAAGAATCTTCAAACGGTGATACTGAAGAGTTTAAATTTTGTTTTACTCCTCGGTTTGTATTAATTTTAAAAAAATCATTAAAAATCTATTACCACGTTTTTCAGGAATTGCTAAGTCTAAATTTTCTCATAAGTTCCGGTGATTTGAAATCTCTTTAAGATTTTGGGAAAATTATGGCAATCATCAAGCAATTTATGGTTTTCATAATGAAAAACTGTAATAAATTAGATTCTTAAATGGAATTTTTCACACAAAAATAACTATGCCTTATTCAACAGATTTTGTAAAACGTATATTAAGCGTGTCGTAAAAACAAATGTTCAGTGGTACAATGCATCATATATATGAAGCAACCACAGAAGGAATTGAATGGCTGCAATCGACGGACATTAGTCTGTAGTAATAGTTATATTTATTGTAATTTAATGTAGTTACTGTTTTGTATTTCTGCCATACGAAATAAATAAATTACAAAATAATTTTTTTGTTTTAGATTTGATAAAATATCTGCGCACTAGACGGATTTATTTTTATTTCTCTTAATAATTTAAATTGCCTAAGATTTTAGCAATCTTTACTCGAGGGGCAGAAATTAAAAAATTTTCCTCTCATCATTGCCACGATGAAACCTCTAGAAGAACCGCAGATGCAATTTTTAATTGTACGGTAAGACATTCTCTTCCTTAATAGCGTGGTTACGAAGTGACAGAGATATTACCGACTCTTCTTTCGAAGATGTAAGTGAGGCTACAAGCTGTTGATGCAAGCCACGCGTAAAACAGTGTTACACAAGGGTCAGAGCCTTGTGACATAATGAAGTGTAATCGTGAATGGCAGTGTGCACTGACAGATACGCGTTTATTTCTGCATAATGATTTCCCTACATTTAGGCAGTTATTAAAAATAAAACGATAATGGACTACGTAATTATCAGTGAGCTATGCAATAACTCAAGGTTTCTATTTCTATCGCGTCACTGTGATTAACAGATGTATTATATACTGTTAGTGAAGTCTTTGACTAGAAACAAGTCTTATCGGCAGGTGTTTTCATCTCAGTCGATCAAACTCTGATTGACGTCTCTTTGAATTGTCCGCCAAACGATTTGGTTTCGCTCAATAAAGTAGGCTTGGTTAGGAATGACTATTTTAAAACGTATAACATTTTACTTTCATTACAGATAGACGTAAGACTTTAGGCTTATTTGATTCAACCAGTGGCAGTTTCCAGTTCCAACGAAACGTAATAGGATGTCGAATTCGATATTACTAAACGTCCAGCGTTTAAAACCTACCGACACAATTCGCATTGAGAGATGATACAGTCGCACGCTACAATGAATTTCAGAGCTCACATACCTTCTGGGGTGGGAGGACACTTTCTCCACCTGCCAGAAACTGGTACCGACCTGTTGAAATTTGTTTTAACTGCTTCCACACGATGTTCTATTCACTTTTTGCACTCTCCTTTTTCGGAAAATCAAATTAAAAATGCCGAAATATGAGACACTGTAAAATCACGAAATGTTAATAGCACTGCAAAAATGATTCAAAAATTATAGGTACATGGATCATATCAATGTAAACAGGTTCGTTTTGTGATAGTGGTCGTGGTTAGCCGATGATGGTCCAGCCTAATGAACAATAAGAAATGATAATTGTGTTTGAAAAACAACTTAATTATCTACAAGGTTATGAAGAAGAACTTCCAATTAAAAGAATTGTTGTTCAAGGGAAAGATGAATCTGGAAAAATACATTAATTAATAATTTTACTATTCGATTGAATCAAACATTGGGACCATCTTCTTTTTTATCTATTGTCTGCGTCAACTGATGCTGCTGCTGTCAATATTAATGGTTCAACAATACATTCCAAACTTTTAGTATGACTAAATAAAGTATTTAGATAGCTCAGTTTACATTCACTTGCTCAATTTTAAGAGGAAATTCATGAATGTAAATTTCTTTTCATAGATGAAGTTAGTATGATTGGACGCAGTCTTTTGAGGAAAATTGATTTACTATTACGAAGAGCGATTCCTTCAAGACAAGATGAACCATTTTGTGGATTTATTATGTATTTTTTTGGTAATATCAAACGGTTACCGCCTGTTAATGGCAGACCACTTTATAGTTATAAAATAGAAGGAAATGAATTCTTCTTAGACGGTACTGTAAATTGTTATTCAAATCAAGTATTCAGAAAATATTGTTTTTATCAGTATCATTCCGACAAAATGAATCTCAACAAATATATCGTATTAGGAATGGCGAGAGTATAATAGAAGAGTATAAAAATCGTCGTTTACAATCTTTTGTATTACAAAAACGTAAGTTTTTCAATTATGCTATCAGACTATTTGTAACAAATAAAGATATAAAAGAATTTAATGATTAAAATTTTTAAAAAAAAAAATGCTTCAACCTGTTGCTTATATTCCAGCTGTTCATAATTGTTCTGCTGCAAAATAAGGGAGTGCTGAATAATTAGGTGGACTGCAACCATTTATAACTTTGTCAATTGGATCTAAAGTTATGTTATCCTCTAATTTATGGGTCGAAAAAGGATTAGTGAATGGAGCTTAGGTTATGTTCAGGATATTACTTATGAAGAAAATCTAAGTCCGCCTGATCAAAATCCACGAATGATAATGGTTCGTTTTGAAAATTATTTTAATTTAACTTATCAAAATAGTGGTTGTGTTCCAATTCCACCCACAACTAAATTTGGTAAAAGTGGGAATATCACTTGTACAAGAAAACAAATTCCATTACAATTAGCTTTTGCAATAACAATTCATATAACTCAAGGTTTAACATTGGATAATGTTGTTGTAGATATTGGAGAAAAAGAAGCTTCTGTAGGTTTAACATATGTTGCGTTATCGAGGGTAAAACTTTAAAAATTCTAGCATTAAATAGAAGATTTTCTAATGACAGAATTAGTAATATTAAAAATTCAAGTATGTTAAAATGTAGAAAACTCGAATGAGAAATTTTCTATCTGATTAGAAACAAATTAAACAAATTGATTTTTTAGATATTTAAAGATTGTGTCTTATTACAAATGTGCCTAGTTATTTTTTGCCAATAAACTAAATTGTTCGTGAAGTTTAAATATTAAATTTCTTCAATTGTATAATGAAAACACAGCCAAACCTGTTGCAAATATTCAATGAATTTATTGACCGGTTTCGACCCGCCTTAAGGGAGTCTTCTTCAGAACTAGTTAAAATATATTACATAAAACTAAAAACACTTCTCAATAAAATAGTAAACTAAGAAGTTGGCTGTGTTTTCATTATACAATTGAAGAAATACCGTTGCTGTTGATGCTGCCATGCTCAAGATATTAAATTTCTTATGATTATTTTTTAATTTCTTTAGTTGTATATAATATTTCTTACAAAAAAATTTCGCGAGCCACCAAAAAGCCGTGCTTTTAGCTAGTGTTTAAATTCGTGGCGACGTTTTCTAAAAAGGAATGTGCAGAGCGTGTAGAGGACATTGTAACGAAGCAGTTAAAACAAATTTCAAAAGGTCAGTAGCAGTTTCGGGCAGATGGAGAAAGTGCCCTCCCACCCTCCTTCTGCAGAAAATAGGGGACAGCAAATATTCTCGACGTCTGGTAAATCATAGCTCAGACAACCGAAGAAGGGAAAGATTAGAGAGACTCTGCTTACATATTATGAATTAAAGATATCAGAAATAATAAAACAGAAATTCGTGGGCAATATTGACTTTGCTTCTACTATCTCAGTTATTCATAGAATTTAACGGGCGCCAAAGGTTGTCACTACTTCAGCGAAACTTAAACCGATTTTTATCAGACCGACTTAATTCCTTCAGAAAATAGACAACACAGGTCACTTAAATCGAATTTTTTGCTGTCATATGTGTTCCATACCTCGCCTTGATAAATTACAGTTCTGCAATACCTTAATCCAGCACTGGTTTAGACATCAACCAAAGACACGCTTATTTCTTAGTTCAAAATATAAATTCTTTGTAATGTGACAGAATCATACAGTACGATACCTAACAGCTGGAAACCAATGTTAATAGTTTACCCGCCGGTCATCCAGTAGTGTACGCCCTAACAAGCAAAGTGAATAATGTTCTCCAATATTAGCTACAAACGTTGACGGTATTTAATAAAAAATGCACGTTTTCTTTGATCTTCGGTTGACGTCATAACCTTCGAGTTATATAGCATTACAAAATTGCTAGCTGACGAAGGAGAAAGAGCGTTACTTTATAAACCTATGGGCACTTCAATAAGTAATCTATTTTATAGTGACTCACATCAAACTAATATACATAAATTATTCCAAAATTTTAATAAAATGTATATTAAATTCATATTGATGGTTAACTGTAAAGAAGACTTCATAAACAATTTAATTCGTCATGATGAAGGTTTAACGCGATCTCCAATCCCCTCTTACCCTGAGCTATCCTTTTACCTGTAATCTCATCGTACCCTTGCAAGAAAAGTGCTCAGTTATCTGCTTCATCCATTCCAATATTTTTCTTCCCCAACAGCTATTCCCTCCATCAGGACATTCATCAGGTGCACATGTCTGAACAAGTAACAGATCTCCCTGTCTTTTTTTTCCATAAACTCCTGATTGTTAATCATTCCCACTTAATTTTCAACAACCTTCTATAGCGCCATATTTCGAATGCTTCGAGGAACAATCAATTGTAGAGATAGGGATAATATTTGTTCATTTTAAGTCCTCCCATACGTAATAATTCTAGTATTATTGGTTTCAAGAATGATCTTGAGTACCGTTTCTCTTCTCTGAGACTAATCAAGTATCGGACCAAAGCGAACATAACCGATCTAATCCTGCAGGAAGTTTCGAGCCGACAGCTCTGGTTCATCACACCTGCACGCTAACTCTGGCCCTGGCCAGAACAGTCTTTAAATTGAGAAGGAAAACATTCGCAACTGTTTGTTCTTCCTGGATGCGTTAAGTGTGCCGCAATGACGGATGGTGAAGGTGTCGGCGTGCGCGATGAGACACCTGTTGATCCGTGACCGAATTTCAGGAGCAGTGAATCACCGCGGAGTAGCCCCCGGTTGCGTTATCGCCCCTGTCGTAACCACTGTGCCCTCCGCGCCTCACTGTGTTTGTGGTTCTTATTAGTTGCGTTATAGCACCCGGTGCAAGGCCAGCAGGTATCTTCCTGGCTGCCTGTTTATGAATAGTCATATGACTTTCAGTTCCTCATGCAACCTGGTATGGCGGCTCAAAGTTGTCAATGTTATTTCTAATTAGTTTTGTTCTGAAGTAATGAAATAATAGTTATTGTTATTGAAGGACTAGTTTAAACGCCTGTCAAATTTAATGGAAATTTTTATTTTTGAAAAAGTTTCTAACTGAAGTATAATTTCATAAACGAATAAGTATTATTTATTTTATCGATTTATTTCATAACTACATACGTTTTGTGTAAACTTTTCCTCAGTTTTTAATAAACCAGCCTGTTTTTTATCATCTGTCAAAAATATTCTTAGGCTATGTGTAAATTAAACCAACGTCACATTGTAATTTCTTATATCTCTGCCTCGCATTGTAATTTTTATCTCTGCCTTTCGTATTTTTGCGCAGTTACTTCCACAACAGACAATTTTCATTGCACTTGAACTTCATTTTATCAATATAATAACAAATAGTATCAAATACAGTTATTTACTTGAGATTTCATGGTTAGCAAAGCAGCGCTTAGGTAATGCCCATTGTAACTAACACTTCGGACGGCATCGTCTTGCAGAATGTTACCGACATATTCAGGTAATGTACAGTTGCCAGGCTGTTACCATTTGTCTGTTACTAGTTTACCCTTGGTGACAATATTTCTGTTATTATGTTGAGGGCTAAATCAACCTTCGCCATTACTGAAGAAAAGGACAATACCCGAAATCAGGATTGTAAGTAAAGTGATTTACTCATAAACTCGCACCGTTGGAGCCTCTCCGATTTCAGAAAGGCGATGCATTAACGGACTCTTTGAAACTACTTGATGTCGAAGATATCATTCTGTTGTAGATATACCCATCAAAACAGAAAATGAAAGGAACTTTAAGAACAGTTTCTTCTCGCCTTTAAACGGAAGCGTTACTGAGCATCGATATAATGCAGACATTCAGATCTGCTTCGGAAATGACTAAGGATGAAAAAGTTGAGGTTATGTGAATTAGCATCAAGAGAGCTTCCATTAATGCATATAACACCACTGCACTGAGAAATTATAGTAACAGTATCTTGTTCCATAGTATTCTAATATTCTTTATGGATGGATTTTGCGTGCCATTCTACTCAATTGAAGGTAATAAATATGCAAAAAATGATGGTTGTCTATGCAAATTACTTTTGGTTCACTTATTTTATTGAACGAATACGTTACGATTTTTTTCTGTGAAGCGCCTTTAGAATGTTTATTGTTTAGTTTTTGTACTTGTCATTATTTATTTTATTAGAAAATTTTATAAATCTGAATTATACCAAAACAATTATCACATAAGTAAATTTTCCAGGCTCTTCCATTTATCTGTACCTGTAGTCTACGTTCGGGTCAGCAATTGTAGCTTGGTTTTAGCATTACAGCTCATTTATCTGCTTGTTGACTATTTGTTTTCACTATCTTGTATTCGACTGCTCTACTAGGATCGTCTTCTAACAGACAGCATGTCATGTTTGCTTATCGAATTTATAACGCTGTGTGGCACTCTGTTGTTTTCTTGCTTCTCTTCCGTTTTTTTTTTTTTTTAATATGTTATATTCGTGTTGTAATATACTCTTTTGGTGGGGGTGGCTCTATTTTTTAGACACCCTGTATGGCGTCAGCAATTGAAACTTTTCTTAATCAACATGTTAATATTAAGCCTCGCACATGACACGTCTCAGGGGTTACAAGACCATAAAGAAAATGGGTTCACAAAAGACATGACTTTATTGACCAAACTAAAGACACAAATCTGACATGTGAAGTTATACGGATGGTTAGCTCAGTTGAATATTTAAACAAGTATCCAGCTAATCAGGGTAGCTTCTCAGGGGTATTTTCCGGGCTCTTGATATGTTGCAATAAGTCTCACTTTTATAGGCACATTACCGTGTCCGCGCACTGTTCACTGCCGGGGACGGGAAATGAACCTCAGGCCCACAGAGGATGGCGGTGGTCTCGCAGTCCCTCTTCTCACCTCGACATACAGTCCACAAGTGTATCGTCTCAATCCCCCTCCGAGCAGCATTCCATGTAACAGGATACAAGAATATCCGAGTGGCGGGTCACTATTGTCTGTAGGTTGGCTGTCCCTGCTGTTATTGTCAACAGCGCAGCGGGTGGTTTGACGAACCGGCTCGCGGCTTCCGCTCACCGAAAAATAGGCCTCGCTTTATCTGTGCACACTGCGTCGCTTTGGAAACGCGACTTATTACAGCTTGCCGACCAAACCACCTAAATTTAAATTCCATGGAATTTAAATTTGCTTATACAGTCTTCTCTGCAACTTTGTTCTCAGTTCAGTTCCTGCCCTCTTGATAGCAATACCCCTGATTTACAAAGCCATAAAACCCTGCAAACTTACAATTTCATAAGATATTTACAACCTTCACCCATTTTCAATCAAAACTCCCCTGCGGAAATGTCATGTGAGGCACACGTTAAAGGCGCCAAACTGTGAATGTTTACAATACAACTCGCTTCGTGTGGCAAAACTCCCCAATGCATCCGCCATCCAAAGTGTACCATCCACATAACAGCAGGGTCCAGCCTTAATATATCATTATACATTATACACACAAGATAAAAAAAATATACAACACTAAAATAAAAAAAAAACAATGGTTCACAGTACTTATGATAGTGTCATAAGCACTCACTATTGATTAACAATGGAATGTCTTTAAGCGTTACAGGTCCATCAAAAATAAGAAACTATTGACATTTTTACGTGAGGCTGTCCCTCCACAACTCTTCCTCTACACAGCTGAAGTCTTTCAGTACCTATTGTTCTTAACCTATAATATATGCATGTTATACTATTCCAAAATATCAATTGAGAACATGGTGCTCTGAGGAATCGTTATGAACTTAAAATTGCAAAAACACTAATCTCCCATACAGAATAAAAGATAATCCTCCATAATTCACATATACCTTCACACATAATACAATTACAGATGAAAACACGTGGCAATATCAATCAGTGCCACCCAGTAATCACATAAAATCTAAACTTAATGATCCAATTTCATAGAACATAATTACATCAGACTATAGGGGGGAATAGTATTAGTCACTGTCTTCTAATATATACAAAGTGTAACATAACAAAGCTCATGCTACAAAAGCCATTAATTACTCTAACGACAGATTATCACAACATTTGTACACATACCTCGAATCTAAGAGCACGGCTCATCAATTGACAACAGAACACTATTCATAACAATACTACAATCAAGCGTTACTAGCGAAGGTAGTTACCTCTTCACAAGCAAACAGTCAGCTCACCCTGTTCATTTACCCAGAACTAAGTCAAAGACACACACCTGCCTGCATCCAGTTCCACTCAAATGACTAGGGGAGTAGTCTACCTGCCGGTCCCGCTATTCCGAGAGGTTCAGAGAGTCAACGCTTGACCACACGCTGTCATAGGCAACTTCCCACCCAGTCAACATCGCCATAACCACAGCAAATCCCATGCTCTGCGGCGGATCACCATTAAAAATCCATTGTGCATGAATCTTCTTACTTATATTGACAACTCGATTAAAGTCAAGACGAATAATCTGGATTATTGTCGCTTAAAAACTACCACAATGTCGCCATACCCTCTTCGCGGCAGCATTATCACTTCGCCATCTCCACTATGCTCTACATCCCCCACATCAAGCTGGCAGAAAATCACCATCAGCCTCCATATCTATGAATGATGGTATTGCCTTAGGCTACGAGCATTATAGATTCTCACCTCAACATTGCCGTCTACAAGTAAATACGCATTTCTGCCTACAGATTTTTTTATACAGAATGGCCCTTTGTAAAGGTGGAAGAATTTGGCAATTTTTTTTTCTCAAAGCATCTGATTGAGGTGCACAACGAACCAATACCAGACCGCCGGCATTGAAGACATAGGCTTCTCTACCCGTCTCCCTCTCCTGCCGCTTCCTCGCCTTCTCCATCAGAAATTCCTTCACTTGCGCCAACCTCTCACTTGGTTCAGTGCTCACCACAGGTTCTGGGCAACCCACTAGTTTGGTCGAGCAGCGTGTCCGCGGGCGTACCGAAATGGAGTTCCGCCGGCTTGTGCCCAGTGCTGCAATGAATACTGAGATTAAAGAAACCTTCTATTCTGGGTAAATGCTTCACCCAGCCGGCGTGATTCTCGCCGACTAACATCCGGAAATATGCTCCCAGCTGACGATTATACCTCTCTACAATGTTGCTCTGAGGGTTTCTGATAGAGCTGAATATAGCTTTTATTCCTGCCCTTGACAGGGCATCCGGCCATCTCTTCTCGCGAAAATCGTTGCGTGATCACTGAGTAAGCGCTTCGGACGGCCACACTCCGGCACGTACTTGTCCAGAATGATCCGGAGGCATTGCCTCGTCGTCTTGGAGTTAGTAGCATACAAGCGGACCAGCTTGGTAATTGCGTCGACAACCACTAAGATGTATTGTCGGCCAAATCTGCCCCGCGAAAGCGGGCCGAAAAAATCCAGGCACACCAACTCATTTGGTGCACTCGGGGTTATTGGACTGAGCTCTCCTATGTAATATCTGTTCGGATGTTTGACCCGTTGGCACAGATCGCATTCGCGAATCGTCTTCGCTACAGACATTTTTAAAGCGGTCACATACCACTCTCGACGTAACTATTTTAATCTTCCTTTCTGTGCCTTCATCCTGAGCATTTTTGTACCTTCTCCTCTGATCCATCAGCTCCAAAATTTCTTCTGTGATCCAAGGTTTTCGGGCAGCTTGTTCCTTAAAGCCTAATGATTCTTTGCCAGCTTTCATTATTTCGGTCTTTAATGCATTCCATTCGTCCTCAGTTGAGCTCCTTTCACATTTACTTCTTAGACCTAAGTCTACCATTTCTGCAAATTTTTCTCTCATTTTAGATTGTTTCAGTTTATTCACTTCCAGTCTGTTCTGCTTATACTGCTTCTTTATTCGCTTAAATTTCAGCCTGCACTCCATTATTATCAAATTATGGTCAGAGTCTATGTCTGCTCCTGGGTACGCTTTACAGTCTAGAACTTGATTAATGAATCTCTGTTTGACCATGATATAATCTAGCTCATATCTGGCTGTAACCCCAGGACGTTTCCAGGTGTATATTCGTCTTGCATTGTTCTTAAACAGTGTGTTTGCCACTACTAGCTTATATCTTTGACAAAATTCTAGCAACCTTCTTCCTCGCTCATTTCTTTCTCCTAGACCAAATCCTCCTACAGTGTTTCCCTCCTTTCCTTCTCCCACTATTGCATTCCAATCACCCATGATTATTAGATTTTCCTCCCCCTTCACATATTGGATTAATTCTTCAATTTCAGCGTATATTTTTTCTATTTCTTCGACATCTTCCTGTGATGTTGACATACACACTTGTACTAATGTGGTTGGGACGGGCTTAGTTTCTAACCTCATCAAAATAATCCTGTCAATAAACTGTTCGTAATAACTCACCCGTTTCCCTACTTTCTTTTTCGTTACAAATCCTACACCAGTGACTCCATTGACAGCTTGTGTACTAATTATCCTGTGTTCCCCAGACCAGAAATCCTGTGCGTCCTTCCATTTAATCTCACTAATCCCAACAACATCTAACTTAAGTTGTTCCATCTCCCTTTTTAAGTTTTCTAACCTACCTGCCCTATTCAGACTTCTAACATTCCACGCTCCGACTCGTAGAATGTTTTTATTCATTCTGATGACTCCTCCCTGAGCAGTCCCCACCCGGAGATCCGATTGGGGGACTATTTTACCTCCGGAATATTTTACCCAGGAAGAAGCCATCATGATATATGTCATTTGAGAGGATTACATGTCCTCGGGATACCCTTTGGGTCTTTAATGCAGTGGTTTCCCGTTGCCTTCTGCATCCCCACGCCGTTGATCATTTCTGATTCATCCGCCTTTAAGGGCCGTTTCCAACCCCAAGGGCTAGAGGGTGCCCTGAACCGCTCCCCGCTCTTCCATCCTCCTTTCGGAGGTCGTTGGAAAGCAGTGGGTGATTCCTTATACCGGGAATCTTTCAGTCGCCAGAGCATCGTCCGTGCAAACAGGGTGCACCACGTGAAGGAGAGGTTGACATTTGGTTGTAAAAGGCTAGTATAGCCTCTCCCAAACCCTTACACCCCTTTATGTCTCATAAACAACTGTTAAAATTGTTCAAAGTCATTCATTATTGATTATTATCACCATTTAAAATTTTAGCACTTGTGAAACTTCTTGTTATATTCTGGGATACCAGATGACTGGTAACAGTTTTACCCCTTAAATCAGTGCAGGTTTTTTACGGACTACTGTCGGGAGAGTTCACCGTATTATTAATATCAGTATGGAGTGAAACGTTGGTCTACAATAATAACTTCAAATATCAAAAAGCGTATAAATCGCGAAATGAACTAATGATTTCGTACGTGTCCGCTAGCAAACACAGCAATTCGTTAATTACCAAATGTTTTAAATGCACGTCCTTGGATACTTACCAATAACGTTTTTGGTAAGAACATCAAACCAACGATTCACCTTTAGTTTGAGTTTTAATAGCACCACCATCCACAGACTATTGCTATAGCGAAAAAGCCGTATTAGTTTTTTGTTCTTTGCCTGCTTATAAAACACCATTAAAACCAAAAGGTGACAACACTATGTGAAATTGTGTTTTCAACTACTGAACCCACATCGCGTTTTGTTTTTGTTTTAAAAAGAGTGTTCATTACGCCTTAAGCAGCTTTCGATATTAATGGTAGGTGAAAATAAGTTTTTTTTATGCTAAAATACTGTCAACTCAGACTGCGTTGACGACATCTCATGCCACCGACAACAGTAATTTAGTTATAAATATTTTCTAAATGTTTCTAAAATACGTTTAAATATAGTAGTAAAAGAACAACATGTCTTCATAGCACACCGTAAAATTAAGTAACCTCAAAAGTCTGCAATTATTTGTCAACGCACTCAAGTAAAACTATCTTTACATCGAAAATATTGATATTACCATTAATATCTAGTTATTTTTATTGACAGATGATCGGTATAACGTCTTTCTTTGTTTTGATCCTAGCGTTTGATCAAAATTAACTTTTTGTTTGAAAACGGTAACTTTTTATGTTCTGTATGGACACGTAATTTCTCATGAATGTTTAAAAAAACTAAAATGAAGTCAATTCAGTGTCTGTATCATTCTTTTATTAACAAAATATGATCCATATTTTCGTTTGTGTAACGGATATGTTAAAATATGTCACGTTTTTTTGTGAGGTGAGTGAGTCTCAATTTTGGATTTTAACATGAATGTACCACCTACCGGGTATAGTACTGTCTTGATAGATTTGTATAATTGGTTGAATACGTCCCAGGAGGAAATGTTGCGACGTGCAAATCAGGTCGTTCGGAGTAATATGTGCATGGTAGTATCACTACCAAGAGAGATGAAAACAGACTCCACTCGGCAGAGACGAAGTTCCTGAGATCAATGGTCCAGAAAACCAGATGAGATCAGATCAGGAATGAAGTGATTCGAAAACCGATCCCATTCAGTGATACCCTCCTAGAAAAATTGCCAATACAAGATTGCGATGGCTAGGACACGTCAAGTGGATGAACCCTACAAGATCACCGAGGATATGCCTGGAAAAGGAACTGGAGGGTAAAAGACCAAGAGGCCGGCCCAGAAGGAGATGGACTGATCTTGTGAAATTGGTTCTACTGGATAAAGGTGTACAATGGACCAAAATCCAAGAGGAGGAAACGTTCTTGGACAGGCAAAAGTGGAGTGCGTTCTTACATCGCACTCGGGAAACTGGAGACGGAAGATGATGATGATGATTTCTAATTTTAAAAAAAATCCTTAGAAAGCACTGTTTTTTACTATCATGGTTAAGGGAATGTACATGATAGGAACATCAAAATAATTGGATTGTTTGTATTTATGTTTAATTGTTGAGAAAGCCGTTAAATAGATACAAATAAATTGCATAATTATTATTTTTAAATTTAGATTTAGTGTTAGAGTAAAGCCTAAAATTACGAATATTTTTAAATGATGTGCAATACTTTAGGTGATGTTGTTAGAGAAATCTGAAATATTCTTAATTCGTTGCAGTGTTATTGACATATAGACTGTACATAAGCCAGAAACAACACAAATCCGCTACTGACGCACATATGACGGAGAAGAAGGAAAAATATTAAATAAACAAGTTTAAGAGAAAAATTAATTTACTTGAATATCTCTCGTCTCCAGATGCAATTATTCCGTACGAAAACATGTAAAGTAAAGAAAGCCTTTTCTTATTTGATCGTGTCAAAAGTCTTGGATATAAAACCAAATAAAAAATTAATTATAGAGACTAACTTTTTAACTTGCTTAAATTTAACACAATACAAACGTAACGTTCAAATAAATGAATTTTTGTTTCGAGTTGATGTGTAATACGGCATTAAAATTTTTATTTTCAGCTTCATTATTCAGACAGAAGAAAGTTAGGCTACTGTTTTCATTTATAGGGGCCGAGGATTTAGACTATTTTATTCTTAACTTCCTACAAACTTGCGACGTTTCTCTTCTTTCTGGAGCTCTTCTGATCTTGAGGGTCTTGTATCTTGCGAAATATTCTGAAGAATAATGATTCTATAGATTTAGGAGTTTTGTTAGGAGTTGGATGGTCTGCGTAGGGTTGTTTGCGAACGGAAATTAACTATTGGAAACTCGTTTATTGACTGGCTTAAAAGCTGTAGTGCTGCTATAGGTGAAGAATGCACTGCTGAGGAGGAATTCTGCAACCCATTGGTGATTTACTAATTGTGGGTATTGGAGTAATCTTGCAAAGAGTGTGCAAAGGTTGTTGTGAGCTTTGACAATCGACAATGGTACCAAGGCTACAAGTGACTGCTACGATAGTTTACCAGCGTGTTAGACAGAATTAGTTGCTATACCAACGTATTCAAAAGAAATATTGACGACTATTCCTGTTTCCAAGTAATGATGACATGCTAATTTTACAGCTGTAAATAATCGAGTATTCTTACATATATAGTTAACAAATATACCAAATATATGTAGTGCACATTCCTCCACTTAACACAGTTTCATATTTTCTATTTTCAATTTTTCGTTCATCTTAGTTTTTTTTCCAATACCGTAATTTTACCGTTTGGCGGAAGTAACCACTGAATACCACATTTCTTTTTTTTTAATTAGAGAAAGATGCGCACCAATATCATTAAGTACTTAAAAATTCCTTCAATACTATCATTTACAGTGAAGTTTGTACTGTAGGATTTCCACTGAAGATATTTTTAATGAAATGGGTGGGGCAACGTGACTTTGTCTAACCACCGGTCGATTTAAATTACCCTATGCATTTTAATTTTTTTTCCCCGGGAATAAGACGCTATCAGAAATAGAACCTGATTGATATTGCATAACACGTCTCGCAGAAAAAGGAACTTTTTATAGGAACAGGAAATATTCTTCTGCAGTATAAACATGGTGTATATGTTTATAATACCTCATGTCAAGATGTTACAAGGATTGTTGTCGTCGTCAAATAGAAAACATATATCTTTTAGGACTGTAGCTATAAAAAATTATAAGGGAATGTAATTAGTAATATGAATATATACTATTACTTATATTTTTAACATATTGTTAGGAAACGTCAGTTTCTGAAGCTTAAGTACTGAAAGTGATCCAAAATCTACGATCAAGAGCATAATAACAAGTCTGGCGGCTAAACGAACTTGGAAACTAAAGAGTATCAGACATCCTATGTTCGAACGTTGCAATGCTTTTGATGTTGATGCGTAATGAATATTTGATCATATTTCTTGAAATCGACAATTTGACATTTATGAATATTTGCGTTTCTTGTGATTTAGTGTAATATTGTCTCCATATTTACAGATTATATTGAGTCCAGGTTGACTGCAACAAGTCAGGGACAAAAACTACAGAAAGTTAAAGTCACTGTATAATCATACCATATGACAACACGAAGGAAAAGAATACATTTCTACCTGCGTGGGTTTCCTTCTGGGTAGTTCCAAGTATACTAGCTCATTGTTGAATATTTTCACTGGGCAACGAAAAGCCACGCAGTTAAAATACAGTCTCGGACGCTATTTTGATTGGTTAGTATCCCATTCTTCTTCACCGGTAAATAATTCTTTGTGTAATGTGAGGTATATTAAAGTTCTGTGTTTCGGGTTTGATGTTAAACAGATCTTCTTATTTGGCAGGATTAGCAAAGTAGGTTATAAGGCTGCGACCCGGATGGAGTTTTCGATTGATACTCTGTCAATAAACTCTAATTAACTCAATAGATTTCCCGGCCAATGCACTCACATACTGATAGTAAAAGTCAATAACTTACGTGGTGAGATGCGGACAACTACTTCTGTTGTAAGTACGAACAACACATGCTTATTTAAGTGCAATTCAACCTATTCCAAAGGTGATACTGCATTTCATCATCAATGTATCTATATAACACACCTGTCATTCGGACAGTCAATGCTGTTTTCAATAAAACTGGTCACAGAAATAGTACTAAAATCAAGAGCAGAATGAGAGAAAAGCAACAAATACTAAGACTGAATTTCGAAACCATCGATACGTAGAAATTCTAAAACATCCTGTATCTTGCGCTTTCAAATAGTTAACAAAGAAGATGAAAGTGTAGATACCCTATGAAGCAAATTTCATATATTTCAAAAAAATTTTCATTGATTCCAAGATGTCACAGTTACCGTCAGATATTAAAGCAATATCTAGGAAGCTAGATGATTTTGCTGTTTTTTATTTCTTATAGCTTTACGCCTTGTCGTCGCTATTAGAGACGGAAAGAAAAAGGGGAGAGCCAAGGAACGTGAAATAATTCGGCAATGGCATTTTGAAGGAACCATTCCGGCATTAGCCTGAGATATTTCTGGGAACCCGTGGAAAATCGAATGCCAGATGACCAGACGGCGATTCGAAATTGCGTACTCCGGAATCAGAGGCCATAGCATTATCGCTTACACCACCACGCTCGTACTTACTATATCAGAAACCATATATATCTATCCTTTTAAATATGCAGAGATCAGGATCCATGTCGATAAGTTCGAAGAGAACTATGAAATGTCAACGAGGCTATTAAAAAGGACTCAATAGTGTAAAAGAAAACGACAAAATAAACTGAAAAAAATAAACTGAAAAAGAGAATGTGAATTATTTTATTGCGCTCAGCTTCCGTACCCAGCTCACAGTGTATAATGCTCCAGTTTTTACTTCAGTCGTGCAAGAACACAATGTTCTCGAGTACACTCCGACAGAAAGCGATATTTCACGTGTTTAACTTCAGCAAACGAGGAAATTCTGACTCAATAAATTATTGAATAATGCATTCATAGCATAGTGTCCACAATATCTCCAATTAAGCGAGAGAAGCGGACTGCCACCACCTCCAGGGCCATCGGACCTCATCTTCGGAGTCAGCAACATTGGTAGCAGTGGAAGACACCATAACGCAGGTAGGTAGCACTGTAAACAACTATTCATTGGTTGGCAAATAAATTTAGAAATGGAAGCAGAAACAAGTAAAAAGAAGACAACAGAAAACGTGTATTAGACGTAAATTTTGGAGCGGATACCGTTGGTTTCAGAAGCATGAAAATATGACAGAGGCAGAGTATACCTTATGACACCAGCAAATTACCTCCGAATTGCCCAGCGTGGTGTTTGAGCGTTGAACGATTTAGCCTCGCATTCGAAAAAAAAAAAAACAGAATAGAGGAAAATCAGAGAATTTTGAGGAAGTGAATCAATAAGCACAGCAGAATTTTTAATCTTAAAAACAATTAAAATGAGAAGATTATACATGAGACAGGTCCGTATAGTAACGGAAATTTTGGCTGTTTGCGTCCCACGTCAAGTGGAAATTAAAACGTCAAAATATGCCTGCGAACCTTGGCCAAATCATTAACACAATCACAATAGGAAATAATAAATCAAAAGTAGAATCTAGTTCACCAATACCGTGAAGTGCGGATCTATGGTGTAGATAGTCCCATTTACTTTGTAAACAAGCGACAAAGTGAGAAGTGGAAATCAGTATAAAAATGAAGTAAATGCAAGAAAAATGATAACAGTAAACCTTGTTCCAGAAAGAAGATTAATTAAATTATTCGAAAATATAGCAGAACAGAAATGTTGTTAAAGACATGTGTGATTGTTTTCGATGGATAGGTGCTCCCACAATTTCTATACATATTTATAGGATAGGTCGCGGTGTGACTTAATTTCCTTTACTCTAGCCAATGGTATATTCTACAACTGCTTACGTTATGAACATATGGCGAGGCAGTGCCGGTAACTGTAACATGAGACGTGAGTACACCGAGTGGCTGATTTCACTTTAGACGTGGCACGTAGTGCAATTTGCAGTGAACCACATAATGACACAGACAGGTTGTGCCCGATGTATTTGTGACGACGTAACAACAAGAATTAGCTACTAGAAGCAACATTTCGGTCAGAAGATCGGCTAGGCAGTAAACTGGTACAGAGTCACTCAGTAAACTCCGCAGAACAATCACACAAACAAATCGGAAGCAATGGAAAAAAAATATGAAAAAATTGGCAATCAAGTTTATTTCTTAGTTATCAGATACGAAATAATTTAGAAAAAATATAAGTAATCATTTCGAAAAGGCGCCGAAGATCAGTTGCAGTGGTCAAGAACCTTTTATTCTCTCAGAATTTCGCTCGTAACGTTGGAGAACTCGTCGAGATAAATTTATGTTTACGTAAAAATTTCGGTCAGCAGTCTTCTTCTCTGCTAAGATAAATCCATGATGGGCTGTGTACGTCTTTTTTCTGTGTTGGGACATCATGCGAAAACTACGGAACCAATTCGGATGAAGTTTTTACAGTCTGGAAGTTCAGGATCTAACTTAATATCTGCGGTATGTCTTAAGGAACTAGAGATGGTAATATGTTCTTAAACTCACAAGAAATTAATCAAATGTCCTTAATACAATTCAGAGGAGTCGCTTTAAATCATAGATTAAACTTTGGTTTTTCATGGCAACTAACTTTCAATTTTGATCTTTGGATACTTTATAATTGAGTACATGGAAATTGTAACAGTTTTAAAATCTGTTACCGAGAAGACATCTAAGTCTGACGATGACGCTTGAAAAAGTTCGCCTCAAAATAACACAATTACTGAAGAGAATAATTCAAAACATGGTAGTATACTGCAGCCGATGAGTTAGATTGATAAAATAATCTATCGATTCTTTGTGAGCTTATGATATGACCGAATTGTTAGTAGAAAATTTGTAGTTGGACAACTCTTTCTTTGTAAGGACATTTTGTGTCAGAATTTATAAAAATAAAGGGAGAATGAATTATCTTTATATATATAAAAATCTCGCGTCACGATGTTCGTCCGAGATGAACTCCGAAACTACTTAACTGATTTTGATGAAATCTTTCTTACTTTGTGTAATTTGGTCCAACTTAAAAGATAGGATAGTTTTTATCTCGATTATTGACCTTAATATTTATTATTGCTAATTAAATGTTAATTCAATGTTTGTCATAGGAAAATGGTTGGTAGTTATTTGTAAGCGTTGACAGTTGGAGTGTTCAGATGGCTAAGTGGTTAAGGTGACTGTCTGCAAATGTAAAGGTCCCTGGTTCGAATCCCTGTGCCAGCGTGGATTTTTATACGCAGCCAACTCGACCTTCACCTCCGACGCAGGGGTGGATTGCGCAGCCAATAGAAACCCTGCAACCAGGTCATTACGACCGCACGAAATTATTATTATAGTTCATTAGGTTTCTAATAGATGGCGATGTGTTAATTTATCGACACAACACTTGATTATCTAGGTTGGGTAACTATCCAGTAGATGGCGTTGTGTTTCGATTTATTTATGTTACAGTCTACTCCACGTCATATGTGTTTATGTATGACATAACCCAGTTTCGTGAATTTTTCGTGCAGTATAATTTTAATAATAGAGCTGTGTATTGTGTTGTGGCAAAGTAATTACACGCATGAATATAACATTGAAGAAAACGTTACGATAAATTCAAAAAACGTGTAAGTATTTGTTGCTTGCTTCTCATTTTCTTCTTCTTTTCGTTATGGCCAGCTAGGGACCACGTGTCAATTTCATTTCTTCCCCTGTTGTTATTTCTTTCTTCCTCTCCAGTACTCCTTCATTATTTCAGTGTGTTTTCTCTTTCTCTCTTCAGACCATTTTGCACCCGTTTTCTCTCTCTCTCCCTTGGAATCCTGCCATATTCGAAATCCGCTTTCAAAAATATTTTCTTTCCATACTGTTCACTGATATTATTTCGTTTCAAGCACCGAACGTGGTGGTGTAACGGTTAGCGTCCTGGCCTCGCATTGGGGAGGACGGCGGTTCGAATCCCCGTCCGGGCATCCAGATTTGGGTTTTCCATGGTTTCCCCAAATCACTCCAGGTGAATGCCGGGATGCTTCCTTCAAAAGGCCATGGCCGAATTCCTTCCCATTTCTTGCCCTCCATCCTTTCCCGTCTCTAAAGACCTCGCTGTTAAGAGACGTTAAGCAGTTAAAAAAAATCGATTCAAATTTTTCTTAACCTCTTGAGTCCCAAAAAATATTTTAATATCTTCTTTGTTAGCCTGGTGTCATCATGCGATAGATGTGTCGAAAAAACATTCTCCTTTTTTCTGACTGATTCTGTTATTTTTTTCGATGTTATGATATATTTCCTCATTAGTTCTTATCTTCCATTGTACTGTATTTTTGAATGGACCCAAATTTTCCTTATAATTCTCCATTATCCAATAACTGATTTAATAGCGAGCGGTCTGGTGGCTCAGTGGTTAAGGCGTCTGACGAGATCAAAAGGTCCCTGGTTCGAATCCCTGTCACGGCGGGGATTTTCATAGGCATTTAACCCGATTTTCACCTCTGGCACAGCTTGCTGCGTAATGTGAAGTACGCCAGTGATTCCGCGTTCTACTTTTGCCGATGAGATTAACAGATGTTTAAAACAATCGTTTTTATGGCGGAATGTCAAAACACTTCGATTGACCATGAACATGCAAGTACAATTGCAAAATGATCCATCGGCACAAGTATTTTGTAAGCAATTGCTGGATATTGGAAACGGTGAATTAGAACTGCATCGAAATACACAATACATCAAATTGCCTGACAAATTCTGCACTGTTGTTCACTCAAAAAATGAACAAATTGATGTGTTTCAGGATATATCAAATAATTACTCAGATCATAATTGGCTCAGTAATCGTGCTATTTTGGCAGCAAAAAATGTTGATGTCAACGAAATTAACTTCCAGAAACAACAGTGATCTGATGTCTTTTAAATCAATAGACATTATTGTAGATGAAAATGAAGCCGTAAATTTTCTAACTGAGTTTTTAAATTCTTTGGATATACCAGGAATGCCACCACACAATCTTCGGTTAAAGATTGGTTCACCGATTTTTTAATTCGGAATTTGAATCCACCTAGATTATGCAACGGTGCACGTTTGGTCATCAAAATCACCGAAAATGTTCTTGAAGCAACTATTTTGACTGGAAAGTTTAAAGGAGGAATCGTCCTGTTGCCACGTATTCCAATGATACGTCAGAATCTCCAATACCATTTAAAAGACTTCATTTTTCGATTCGTTTGGCTTTCGCTATGACCATAAATAAGTCTCATGGCCAAACAATGTCCGTTTGCGGCTTGGACTTGAAGAATACGTGTTTCTCCCATGGGCAGCTATATGTCGCCTGCTCACGTGTGGGGAAACCATCAAATCTATTTGTATTAGCAAAAGACAGGCTAACAAAAATATTGAACACCAATTAGCGCTGATAATAAATTAAAATTATAAATTGTAATAATTTAAAATAATGAAAATAATTGTTAAAAATGTATAAAAATCAACTTCATCTACCTCATTTATAAAACTGGAATTTCAATTTATAAATAAATAAAAAATAATTTATTTATCTTTATAAATATCAATTTTTGTATATTTTCAATTAAGTAATTTGTAATAAAATGTAATTAAATTTTTTATGTTCGTTTGTCATTAATTTCAACTATCCGAAACTCTTTACCAATACTTTGAATTTTCAAATCGACTAAAACTTTTTTGTCTTTATTAGTGAATATTAATTTGATTACATTAGGTAGCTTAGAATAACATTGATCCAATGTACTATAACTACTGAGTCACAGCAACGCGTGACCGGGTCAGCTAGTGTTATAATAAATTTAAAATAAAAATACATTTTTGTTACCAAATAAAAATAGATTTTGCATCAACTTTTTTTCACAGTACACCAACATACCTGTTTCACGTATCGCATAATTGCATTACTGATTGTCAAAATGAAATTCTTCCACGTTCCATAATTACATAATGATGATACATCGTATTTTTTTCAAGATTTCATTTCAGTTTCGTGTGGAGTTGTTAGTCTCCCAACGGAACTTTCATCAGGTGGCGGCTAGGGGAATGCCCACCCGATATGGTGGGTACCGGGGAATACCCGGGTGGTCCAAAACTTGCTACAGGAAGAAAACCTTAAAAAAAAATCCTGGTCCTCCATGTTGGGGATTTCCAGTGGTCCAACTTCCCACTTATGTAAAAAATACAAAACGAAAAATAATAAACCGAACAATGTGCCTTGTAAAAATTTCAGCGGTTCTGTGTTTCGAGTTTTTATTGTTACTTTGGAGTAAAACCTCTGTAGTGAGGAAAAGCACTCTCTCAATTATAACTTCATTTCAGCATCTCCCTGAAACTTCATACTAGTCAGCTGCAATATTTTAACAAATGGAACAGTAACATGAAAAGTTTTAAATGAGGTATGTAAAAATGTATTTACTCAAATTTATGAATACACAGTGTAAAGATTTATAATTAGTCATAGTATGATTATTCTTTGTCTTAACTGTCTAACTGAGAGATCTTTATAGGAACTGAATCAACGTAGTAGTTAAAAATCTTTGTCGTTGCAGTTCTAGTTTGAATTGATGAACGCCATAGTTCCTCCTTCTTTTGAACCACACCAACCGTTGTGTA